>CM045763.1:64319507-64919507 GCA_025200525.1 Camellia lanceoleosa
TAGGTTTCCCACCATCTTCGTAAAGTATAGCGCTTTGATATTTTGTTGCTGGGGCGGCCCTCAACTCGGCTTCCGCTGGTTTGCGTCGATAAGTAGGACGCACTTGCATGAAAAGCCCACATTGTATTTCTCCCAACAAGTCAATCACCCTTTTCTTGAAGCTGGGAACCATTGTCCTCGAAACAATCTCATTTGGGACCCTCCGTAATTCCACAGTGATGATGTTATTTTCTCGATGAATTTTTGCAACGCTAGGAAGCTTTCTTAACATCGTGATAAGATTGGGCTCTCAACCCACTTTGTGAAATAATCTATCGCTACCAAGATGAACTCATGCCCATTCGACCCTTTTTTGGCGGATCGCCTCGATCACATCAATTCCCCGTGACAGATGTAAAACGGCCATGGCGGTCATAAGTTGTATAGCCTTGATTTTACGGGGATGTTCATGCGATTTGGTATGAATTTGACACTTATGGCATCGCCGATTTGCAAACCAATACAATCCTCCTCCATGGTGGACCAATAATAACCCCCGCCTTAAGGACCTTCCGCAATACCAACATTACCCCATTCATGTGTGCACCACATTCACCCCACGCCAGATGGGCTTCCATCGACGCTTGACTCTTCAAAGATCAACACTACTACGCTTATGCATTCCCCAGATGACCCCGCTTATACAATTTTACTCCACCAGATGATGAACTCGGATCGCCATTCTTCTCGATTGTCTCTCGTCTTTGGTATTTACCGGGCAGTATGCTTTTTCTCCAAAAAGTTCCAGGAGTGTCGTAATACCAGGGTGTTCATCCTCAACTTCATCTATGGTTGTAATTTCGACTCCATAAAAGAAAAGTAAATTTCCGTCGATGACGACCGACGATCCGTGACTCCACACCTGATGTCTATCATAGATGATAGAGTCAAGCTAAAGTCATTCGGCAACTTATTGTTCTCTAGTAGATGAGTAAAACTTAACTTCAAAACCGAGGAATTAGCAAATCCAAGGTCCGTGATATATCATCATGTTTTCTTTTCACTTTCCAATCCGCCTCTTAGCTTGTAGACACAACAAGTTTCAAATCCTCAATGACGCCCAACCGCCTTGCCCTAATTCCAGTGGTCGCCTAAACCAAAGAATGCACGCCTTCAGATTCTCCGGGCTTTCGTTGTTTCGTGAGACTTTGAATCTGTGAGTTTGAAGCCGCCAGAGGGATATTTGAATTACTTCCCAAAAGCTATCAAGAACACTCCTATCCCATACCCGTTGATTTGACGTCCTCACAAAGTACATCGGCCCAAATTTCTTCGCCGATATGCAGAATTGATTCATCCGTGAATAGATACTCAATCAGCTTTCATCCTCAACTCGGACGGGCTTGCTAGAAGGAACTCGCCATCGCTTTTCCTTTTATCGACTTGCGGGTCACATATGTGAGATCAAATTAAAGAGCAACAAAGCAACCAACGAAGCTAGTTTCAATCTGCAGTAAGCTACCGGTTTCTAAGAGATATTTGATGGGATCAAGTCGCGGAAACCAACATTACAGAGCTGAGTTAAATGTAGTGAAGTACGCAGCCTTTCCCCCGGTAGCCCATACCGAGCTAAGGCCTTTTCTAGCTGCCAGATAACGGTCTCATATTCCAAAGATCTTCGCTTCAAATAATAGATGGCTCTTTCCACCCTATCTTCTCGATTCTCAGTGCAAGCATGCAAATTTCATCGTGGTCTCGCCATCGATAGATACAAAATCAACCCGCTTCCGGTTCTCCGTGGTGATAAAACGGGTGGTTCTCAGATATTCTTTAATTGTTCAAATGCAATTTTGACATCTGGCCATCCCATCGAACTTCTTTCCTTTCGAGGAGGCCAAAAAGTGGTTCACAAGTCGGTTAGTTTTGAAATAAACCGCCTTATGAATTGCATTTCTTTACCCGTAAAGCCTCGCGACCTCCTTTTCAAATTCTTGGTGGTGGCATTTCTAAGATGGCCTTGATTTTGAAGGGTCGACTCGATGCCCCTTTGTGTAATCGTAAACCCTAGCATTTTTCCCTACCAGTAACACCAAATGTACATTGAGGGTTTAGCCGCTAACCTAATTCCCTCGATCCTTTGAAAAACTTATGCAAAGCGATGTAGTGGCCCTTCTTTCCTTAGACTTGACAATCATGTCGCCCACATACACCTCAACCTCTTTGTGGATCATATCATGCAAGATTGTGGTCGCGTCCTGATAAGTAGCCCCAATATTCTTCAACCCAAACCAAGATACTCCTAGAAGATGTTCTACCCGGGTGGTGAATGCGCTTTTTCTATCTTCCGGGCGCCATCACTATCCGGTTATACCGAGAAGCCATCCATGAATGAGAGCAATGCATGCCCCGCCAGAAGTCCACTAACTCATCGATGTGAGTAGAAAGTCGCCCTTCTGACTAGCTCGCTCAAATCCTCGAAATCTACACACACCGATTCTCCGCCATCTTTCTTCTAAGACCTGAACAATATTGGCCAACCAAGTCTGATATTCAGATATCAGCAGAAGCCCACAATTTGCTTGGTGACCTCTTCCTTAATCTTAAGAGCCCAATCCGCGATCCTTCCGAAGCTTCGCTGACAGAAGCCCGCCTCGGTCAAGGGATCCGATGTCAGCATAATCTCAGATCGATTCCTGCATGTTCAGACCACGCCAAAACATCTTTGAAATCTTTTAATAAAGCGATTAAGCGCCGCTTCCTTCTGAAGATAACGCGGACCCGATCCGACCACCCGCGGTCCTCCTCAAGACTAATGTTCACTAAATGATTTCATCCATTAATGGCTTAACAAATCTCTCTTTGCTCTTGTTCAATTAAACGCTAAAACCTAGAGGAACTTCCCTCGCTGCTTTGATCAAAATTTTGAAAGTCCAATTAATGCAATAAACTAAGGGCACGTAAAAGTACTAAACCACAGTATTCCATTCTCATTAAGTTCATCCAAATCGCCCCGATTCATCTACATAACAGACTCAAATGAAAGGAAAAGACGACCGACAGACTCGCATCCGTTATCAACCCCAAGAGTACCAGACCAGACTCACCGAGCCGAACTCTCGATTCACTCACTAGACGGTGGAATCAGATTCCGCCACCACCGAATCGAATCGCTGACAAAAATCCTCTTCAGACCGCCAAGCGAGAGAGGGTGCGATTGATGCATCCAAGATAGTCGCTGGCCGGCCACATACGCTTTCATCCCCAATCATGGACACCACGGGTTATCCCCAAGCACTTTTGGTCGACGGAGGATCAGAGGAGACATGCCAATACCCCTATCTGTTCTCAGGCCCTCGTGCTCCACCGCTTTATTATGCCGCCAACTCGCTTGTCGGGTCTGGCTCGCTTCGCGGGCAACGCTATCCCGGATAATTGCGTGTCAAGAAGATTTCAAACCTGCACGCGCTTCCTTCCGCTGAACCATGGCTCGGGAAGCCGCAAATGAAAGTCCTCCTCCTCATTGCCGCCCGCTCAGTGGTACCCTGGATGGGCTCGGATTAAGCCGTGGCTTCCCACTGCTTTCGCCTCGCTCTACCGCCATTTCTTTCTTTCTCGCCTGGGCCTCTTTGGGGCGATAGCCCACCCAAAGGTATAAGTGTTATGTGGCACTGCCAACGCGCAACTCCTTTCCCGCCGCTTTCTTCCCAATCCCATCCCGTGAATATGTTGTAGCTTGTTCATGAGGTAGACGGATTGAGCAATCGACGCATACACCTTCATTCACACCATAATATTCAGACTACCCGCCTCTCGCCAAAGTGAACCCCGATAAAACACATCCTCCGTACGTGCTTGATTTCCAAACCGGTGTAGATACTTCGGCGCGGATGGATGGATGAATTTCCAACACAATAGCTACCCCCTTCCCGTGAGGGTATTTCAAAGATCTCGTGTAGAGTGGAAGAGATCGCTTTACTTGGTGCACCACCACGCCCAAGAGCAAGTTGAAGGTTGCGGAACGCCCAAGACATGAAATTCAATGTCAGGTTGTCCTCGACCAACCTCGAGTCGTAACTTTGACACCCCATCACTTCGACCGTATTATCGTATGCTTTGATCACTTGAGTGGTTGGCACAAAGTCCGGCGGTTT
The DNA here is from genome assembly GCA_025200525.1 of Camellia lanceoleosa. Classification (NCBI taxonomy): domain Eukaryota; kingdom Viridiplantae; phylum Streptophyta; class Magnoliopsida; order Ericales; family Theaceae; genus Camellia; species Camellia lanceoleosa. Next base: position 64,323,638 of record CM045763.1, read on the forward strand.
CAACCCGACAGATACGCCGCCTAACCGATGACATTAATAGCAGATCCCAGATCAACCAATACCACCGATCCATTTGTCTTTACACCCACGAGATGTAGAGAGGTTTGTTATGGTTCGCGCCCTCAGGCGGAAATTCCTTATCTGAGAAGGTTAATGCCGGGGAACCCCCTCCCGGAAAGACCAGGCCGACCAGCTGCTCTGGCGTAGTATCGATGGAAAGTTTGGCTTTGTCCATAGCAGATGTATGACAAATCGCCTGGTACCTCACAAGCCTTAAGGCCCCGATGGAGATGTCTCGCATTTTCTTTTAATCGTCTCAAGATAGCCTCTTCTTCAACTTGCTTCTCCCTCTCCGCTTCCTGGGCTTTTTTATCTTTCCCTCGATGCTCCTCAAGTTGATCAAGGTGGGGGCTTGAAATACCGCCCACTTCTAGTCATATGGTCCACCTCTTCGAGGTACCAGTTATCTGCTGGCCACCCGCCCAATCTTCGCCTGTGGGGCGAGATACAAGTCGTCATCTTCCCACCACATTCCATTAGCATCTAGCAGCACCGCCTGGTTCTCGCAAATTTGTACTTCCTCTTTTTCCTCCCTCATGCTCACAAAGATGTTCGGCTTCTTGTACTCACAAAGATTCTCAACTTCCTCATGATTCTTTGCTTTTCTGATCCTCTCGTAATCCCATTTCTTTCTTGTTCCTCCAAAGGTCAATTGTTCGGTTTTCAAAATGTCTTGTTCCCGAGCGAAATTCTTCGCACCGGGCGCCTCCTAACTAATCGACCTCGAATCTTCCTACCACAAATGGTACAATATCCGCCGATCATCCAACCACCCGACGACTTCACGACTCAGATTCAAACCAGCTTGATTGATGCATCCCCGGTTCTTGGTCATTGAAAATTGAGGTTAGCGAAGTCCTCTTCCATCGTTGTCGATCATCCCCCGCCGATTCAAGTTTGTCCCCTGATCATACACAATTCAAATTCTTCCCATGACTCCACACTCAAATTTTAGGTCGCTCATTGACAAGATATATCCACTTGATCATAAGCTCCGCCACCTAAATTCTCGACCGCTTCCACCCTGCACTCAACAGCTTTTGTTTCCCGAAGCCCGCCTGCTCCATCTTTGGTGGTCACCACCTTGGCTCAGTTGATTGTGAAGGTGTCCAACACGCAAGTCGCTGCGTCAGAAGGATCACCCGCTTGGGAGGTGGGAGGGAGTAATATAGATATCAGAGGAAGAAATGTCCCCGCTTGATGAGATTGACTCTTTGGGTGGATCTTGGTTATGTGGCCGGGAGGGGTTGGTTGTAACGCTTGGGTCTCTAGAGGTAGAATGATGTTTTTGTCAATGAGGTCTTGAATCTCATGACGCAATTGCAACATTGGTCGGTATCATGACCATGCTGCTGGTGGTATTTGCAATATATGGCTGGGTTGTGGGAAGAGGGGAGTGGATTTGGAGGAGGCCTTGCCCAAGGGTTTCAGATGCCCTTTCTCGACTAGAACCCCGAGGACTTTGGACAAAGGCATATGTAGTGGGGAGAAGGTTCACTGACCTCGGATTGGTATCTTGGAGCTTGGTTATCGCCTCCCGATGTATCGAAAGGTGTGGCCGCGGCCTTTGGTCAGAGGGGAGTGGTGGTGACCATGCCGACCTGTCCTTGTATTGGCAGAGCCACTCGCCCGCTGTTATTACGATTGAATGTTCTTCGGTCGCTCTCGATCCCGACGATCAATCTCGCTTCATAGCATCCTCAATTTGCACCCCCATATCATGTAAGTCTACGGCGGGGAAAGGAACTACAATCATCTTCGTGATAAGTTTTGGTTGAGATTGCGCGACAATCATCCGGATTTGATCTTTATCGCTTGGCCTCAAGGTCATCATCGATGCCTTGGCTCTCCACCGAGTAACAAAATCGAGAAAGACTCTTCGCTCGCTTTGTTGTCTCGAGATCACGGTTGTAATCTCGATCCGAGTATTATATGAATATTGTGCAATGAAGGCTTCGCCATCTCATCCCGCCTTCTTGACATCATTATCCAACTTGCATACCGGGCATGCCACTCCCGATAGTGGTTCGCCAAATGCTGAGAGTTTCAGAGTCCGGTTAGGCCCATTGGCCGCAAGATGTCCGAAAACAAATGAGATGAACCACGGGGTCCCCTGATCCATCAAAGCGATCGATCCGGGGCATCTTAAATCTGTCCGAATGTCACGGCCACGCCAGTAGCCGCTTCAATATCCGATGGCCTTCACCTATGATTTCTTGAAGAGCTTTTTCCAACTTGCTCAATTTCGAGTTGTTCGTCTACCTCGAACCGAATGGAGAGTCCGTGATTAGGTGTAATATTTTTGGACAGCTTGGGAAGCGGCGAGCCACCTGGAAGACTCCATGTCCTCTTGAGTGTTTTGGAAGTTCGCGAGCTGCCTGGGATCTGGAGGGTGTTCGGGTGTTCTCGAGTATTCGGGAATTTGAGGAGCATTCTCGCCAGATATCGCTCAGTAATGGGGCCCTGTGGAGGAGGAACCCGATGCGCCTTTAGTGGAGAGGGATTCGTGTGAAGCGATGCGGCGTTTCATTGTAACTGGGTGATCACCAGATCGCTGGCCATGACAGCCGCTCATTGTTTAGAAAATTCCGGCGGATAGCATCATCTTGTATTTGTTTATGCTTTCATTCATCCGGGCGATCATGGCCTCCATTGTTGATTCGTTGTTCCATCCGAATAACCTAAGTGTATATCTATTGCAAAACAGAATCTCAACCCGATCGCTTGACACTAGAGTAGATCGTTGCTCCGGTGATCCGCGCTCGACACATCGCGCCTTCGCCTTCTTCTCGTGATCGGGTAAAGAGTGGAACACCGGATGTCCGCTAACTAGATCTCGGACGGCTGAGCTCACGACTCGGTCCAAAGTGCTTGGGGAGTATCAATCGTTCGAAGCAATTGTGCTACAAACCGCCTCTAGCAAAAGATAAATAAAGCGAAAATGAAATAAATGACCGTAAAAACGCAAAGATAACAAATTAAATTAAATACACACAACACACAAGCATATAACACGCAGCTTTGATAGGCTGAAATACATCGCCTCAACCATCGATCATCGCCCTCAGATTCATCGTTTCAAAATCAATCGGATATCCGCAGACACCGATTCTCGATATCGACCGATGCCCGCAGTTCGACGCCCAAACTCAATCGATACATGCATTCCCCAGAGAGACGACTCTAGCAAGCACATAGCGTATAAGTGAGAGCCAAACACCCCTATGTTGGGGTAGGGTTTCGCCCTATTTCGTCAGAACTAGAGTTTCACCACGCACGCAATGGCTTCAAACAACCTATAAAAGGTAAGCAACCCGCCCTAGCTTGGAATGGTCACTATGGATCCGAATATGCACTAGGTCGAATGGTCAGGGTGCCCCCAGAAACCGGGGTTTATGCTCCCATGCCGGGCAGAGTTGTGAACCGACAAATTTATGGACATGCCTTGACAAGACAAGCCTCCCAAGAAATCGCCAGAATAGCAGATGGCAAACACGGTGTCCTAGGCGCACTAATGCAAATGCAATGCAAAGAAACACACAAGCGGTCAAAACCAGATATCACGAAGTTCGAGTCAAGTTCTCCAAACTCCCCAAAGAGTCACCAGAATCAGAATAAGCCCGCGAGGACCTCGCCATATTCGACTCGATTTTTGTTGCGTTCCAAATCAGGAACCAAAGAGTCCAACCGCAAATCGCTTTTGAGAAAACAGATTTTTGAAAGAAGTGCCAAACATGGACCGCTGCCGATAATGTAGTCGCCACCTAAATATTTTTTAAATGGGAAATTTAGGAAACCCTAACTCTGCCAAAGGCCACGGTCCGGCATCACCAAAGTTGGCTCGAACTTGGGTACGATTGGGAAGGTCACATCGTGAGCATTCGCCGCCTTGGCCAAAGATCGGCCTCTACTAACCATGATATCTGCTTTTGAAAACTTTGTGCTCTTATTCATTATTAGCCTAGGTTACTATGTGATGCATCGCATACAAGTATAGACCAATTGCTCAATTGGAACAAAACATTTCATGTTTGTTTGTTTGAAAATGGTTTGATGGTGCTACCCGCAAGTAGGTTAAGACGTGGATTTGCCACCTCGTGGGCTTAGAAAACATGATTTTGCCACTATCTAGTGGGCTTAAAACAAACATTTGATGAATTGTTCCACTCCAAATAACTCAACCTTCACCCACAGCATCCAAGGCGCTTATATCACTTAAGCACATATAGCCTCATGGTAAGCATGCTATCATGGCAACACTCACACGCATGCAAGGATGCTAAAGCATAAAACTCACCGAGTACTCGAGCCAAACCAAACTCATTAGAAATCATGCATGATCCTAAGCATACCGAAATGTCTAATGCAAAGACATGCAAAGATGCAAACTATAATGCTTCCTATTATTCTAAACATGGCATATGAAATGCTACAATTAACATGTATTCAACTTGGAATTGAAATACAAATGCAGCTAGGATGCGAGTCTATATGCGTGCAAAACAGATGAATGATGCAAACATGTCATTACATCAGATGCTAATTGAAACATGCCCTATATCTAACCATCATAAGCGGTAAATAAAAGGAAAGAAAGACGGGGTTGAAGACATACATCACACTCACCCACACTTATTACAATTATGCCCTCACAGAGGGTCCAATAAATAATAATACATCCCAAATGAAAGAATAATACAATCAATAAATATACGATTCCTAATTAATTAGTAATCAAGAAAGCTAACCGACGCCAAGCCGTGGGCCGCCTTTACTCGATGAATGATGTATGTCGGGTCATGGTGCGGAAATCCATCGATGCCCCAATTTGCCTCGCTTGCAGATTTAAATGCGCCACGACCAAAAGTTGTTGGTCCCTGCTTTTGTCAGAACAGAGAGCGTGAAAAGGGCATAGCAATGTATTTCACAAATATATGCATGCCTCGATCCTCGTTACCAATCACGATCTCGATGCTCGATGGCCGAAGGATCGGATTGCACAGCTAATATAGAATGAATGCACATGAATGTTACAACAAAACCTAACTCCATCATGGGTAATCCGGAGTGTCGGTGACTTGGGAATTGAGACCCGCTCACACCGGAGTACGAACGCGTTTCGCTTCGCGTTTCGCCAACACCTATCCCGAACACGATGCAATATGCACGGTATGCATGAAATGTAGCTAATATGTATCCTAGCGTGCACAATGCTATGCAAATGAGATGTCTCGAAATGCGTGCACGCGGGCACGCAAAACCGAGAAAATGCATGAATGCAATCTAAGATACAACCTAGTATGCACAATGCGGGAAAAATGAGATGAAAATGAGACGCCTCGAAATGCGTGCCCGCGGGCACATATACCGAGGTCATGATGTGAAATGCAAACCGGATAAAACTGAAGTGTCTCGAAATGCGTGCCCATAGGCACGTAAACCGAGGCGATGATGTGAAATGCAAATCGGATAAAACCGAAGTGCCTCGAAATGCGTGCTCACAGGCACGCAAACCGAGGTGATGATAAAATGGCAAATCGGATAAGATCGGCAAGCCAAATGCGTGCCACTGCACGCAAACCGAGGCGGCGATGATGTGAAATGCAACGGATAATCCGGCAGCCAAATGCGTGCTTTCACAGCACGCAAAACCGAGGCGATGATAAAATGGCAAATCGGATAAGACCGGCAGCCAAATGCGTGCTCACGCACGCAAACCGAGGCGGCGATAAAATGGCAAATCGGATAAATCGGCGTCAAATGCGTGTCCACAGGCACGTAAACCGAGGCGATGATGTGAAATGCAAATCGGATAAGACCGAAGTGTGTCGAAATGCGTGCCCACAGGCACGCAAACCGAGGCGATGATAAAATGGCATATCGGATAAAACCGAAGTGCCTCAAAATGCGTGCCCACAGGCACGTAAACCGAGGCGATGATGTGAAATGCAAATCGGATAAGACCGAAGTGTCTCAAAATGCGTGCCCACAGGCACGTAAACCGAGGCGATGATGTGAAATGCAAATCGGATAAGACCGGCAGTTCAAATGCGTGCGCTGTGCACGCAAACCGAGGCGATGATAAAATGGCATATGGCATGCAATGATGGGCTTACGCCAACATGAGAGAGCCTCAGCCGCACTCACATAGGCTGCCGTCGGATAAAAAGATGCACCTCGAAATGCGCGCACACGGGCACGCAAACCGAGGAATGTATGAAATGGCATACAGAATGCAATGATGGGCTTACGCCAACATGAGAGAGCCTCAGCCGCACTCACATAGGCTGCCGTCGGATAAAACAGAGGTGCCTCAAAGTGCGTGCCCACGGACACGCAAACCGAGGCAATGCACTAAGGCATGAAATGACGTGGAAAATAATATGCAAGTATGCGAACCAAATTTCAGCAGCTAAATGAAGGGGAAAACAGCCCCGAAATGATACGAAATGACAATCAATGCATGAAATCATCCCGAAAAATTGATTTTAAGTACCCGAAATGGCCTACGGCTATGCTAAACATGAAAAATTGGTACATGAAAGCAAAAACAGTAGCAAGGCAGCCCCAAAAAATAGCATCTTTTCAGTACAAAACATGGCCAAATTGTGAGCATAGATATGGCAACAATGGTATGCAAAAATGGGGGAAAAGAGGGGAATTACAAAGCAAGTAGTATATACAATGCTCAAACCAAAAAAAAAAGTTCTACAACATTAAAGAGAAGCCAAAAATATGCATATTTACAAAAGATTACATCCCCCAAAACAGTATGTAGATATGCTAAACATGGCATGCAAAATAATGTGCCAAAAGGGGCTATAACACAAGGTACCATAAGCATACACCAAGAAACTTCGGAACCTTAACAAAATATGAAGAATGGGCCAAAATAAGACACTTTATAAGCCTTATGAAGGCTGAAAACAGAGGCTAAGCAAGCCTAACAAAGCATGCAATTTTACGGAAAATGTGAGGGATATAACATGAAGTACCAAAACCAATCATCAAATGGCCCAAGACTCTTAACAAAACATGATGAGAAGGAAAAAATAAGGCTCTTTTTAGGCCTGATGAAGACTCAAAACAGTGGCCAAATAAGCCCAAAGAGGTATGCAAAACATGGCCAAAGAGAGGTACAAAGAGAAGCCATTCATGGAGGCACCAAACAAGATTGGTCCCTTCTACAATATTGTAGAGGGACGCAAAATAAGCTCATAATCAGTTTATAGCATGCTCCAAAAATAAATGCATATAGGCTAAAAGTAGCATGCAAGTTTACGGTAAAATGGAAGAATTTCAAAGGAAGTGCATGCTAGAGCCACCAAACATGATGGAGCCCTTCTTCAATGTTGAAGAGGGGCTCAAAATAAGCCCACTCACAGTATATAGTATGCTCAAAATCAGATTACTCATAAGGCAAATAAAACATGCAAAACAATGGCCTAAAGAGTGATATTGAAGGAAGTATATCATGGAGACACCAAATAGGGTTGAGCCCTTCTACAAAGTTGTAGAGGGGCTCAAAATAAGCCTAAAACCAGTAAGGGTCGGAGCCCAAAACAAAAAGGAAATAGGGCAAAGAATTGATGGAAAATTATGCTAGAAAAAAGGGAATTAGTGGCTTACCCTTGGAGACAAGTCTTTTGCTACCTCTTGGTTTCAATTTGTTGCTTCTTGGCCTCTGGAAAACACCCCTTTGCTGCTGGAATGGAGGTGGTGATGGTGGAGCTTAGGGTTGATGAAGGAATTAGCTAGGAAGCTTGAAGGTTTTTGAGCTTTTGGCTATGAAAATGGAGGTTAGGGAAGATGAAGTATTGAGGTGAATTGTTCCAACCATAGCAAAGGAGGAGTTGGACCCTTTAAATAGGCAAGAAAATGGTGTAAAAGGGGAGGGAAAAGCACCCAAGCTTTCCCTCCCGAAATATCCCCCGGATGCCCGGGATATTTTGAAAAATATCCGGATAGCTGGAAAGAGATGAAAAGCAGAAAGCTGGCCGGCCAGGTAGGTTTCTGGGAGGTGGCCGGCCGGCCACCCCAACTAGTCGGCCAGCCACTCACCTTGGCCTGCCGGCCATGGCCCAAAACTGAAGTCCAAATTTTCTGGCCGACCACCATGCAATGGTGTCCTCCCAGATGTGTAGAATAAGGCCCCAAGGTCGGAATCTGGCAACTCTGAAGCAGGAGTCACAACATAAGACTTGAAGGAGAGGCTCAAAAATGAAATCCAAAATTGCTGGGCGACCAGTAGTTTTTAAGGTCCTCCCATGTCCCCTGATCACAGATATGTCGCTTTGGTCGGAAGAAAATATCCCCAGGGTGTTCAACATTGGCCCGGAAGTGAGCAAAACGGACGCCGGAGGAGCGAAACTGGTTATCTGGGATAATTGCTGGCCTCCCACCCCCCAGTGATCTTCCTGGTGTTGAAACAGAGGTACCTGCCAAATTTGAACAAAAACTAATGAGAAATGAACGCTCGGGGCCAAAACCGCACCAGATCCCGAAAATGGCCGCAGTCCGGAAGTGGTGGGTATCAGCGACCCCAGTGTCCCTCGGAATGACAAAACAGAGGTTCCCGCCAAAAATCAGAGAAAACCGATGCAAAATGAATGCTCGGGGCCCAAATCACGCAGTTCGGGGTCCTGAAAACCGGCTGTAGGCACCGAAAGTGGCATACGGCCATGAAGTGGGCATCAGGGGCCCCAGTGTTCCTCGGAATGATAAAACAGAGGTACCCGCCAAAAATCGGAGAAAACCGAGATGGTTGGGCGGTCCCGAACCGAGGCACACGGCCCGACGGTCCCGAAAACCGGGAACCGGGCTCCGAAATGGGCAAAATGGCCTACGGCCATGAAACGTAGCGCACGGCCACCGGGAGATAGTCTACAGGACTACTCCCTTCCCTCAAGGAAGAGAATGGAGAAAACCGAGTCTGGTTCGCAAACCGAGGCAAGGCACAGAAGAGAGTTCGGAAGTCCGGAGGCAGGGCGCACGGCCGCGACTCTGAAGCTTCTGAACGAGTACAGCATGCAACATCACCGAGCGCTCAAACGGTGACGTCTGAGTCTTAAAGTCGGTCAAAAATGGGGTGTCTACACCCTGTGATTTGAAAAATTACAAATACCTCTCTGTCATAATTTTTTATTTAACAGAATTAATTAAAAAAGTAAAATTTCTAACTGTTCACCCATACAATAATAAAATTATCAGAATTATTAATTGAAATAAAATTTTAACTATTAAAAACTATTAATTACTTGATGATTTATTAATAAAAGAACCTGTTTGTTATGAAATTAGAAACCTTAGGGGGCACAATGTAATTTCTAGAACCACAGGATGTAATTTATAATTTAAGTAAATCTCAGGAGGTGTGTTTTTAATTTATCCTAAAAAGAAATATACCCATAATAAAAGAAATAATATATAACATCTATTTCTTCATTTTTTTAAACATGTTGGATTTTTTTAAACATGTGTAAATTAATTTCATGATATATGATAGTCTTTTTTCTTCTTTTTTTTTTTTCCTTTTTTCTTTTTCATATTAGCAAAATCATAAATGGAAATATAATTCTAATGTCATATTTAAATAAAATTAAAAGTGGTCTTACTAAAATAAAATTATATATATATATACACTTCAAATTTAGCATTGCCATTGTAAACAATTCAAAGGGACAAAATGATCTTTGAAGAGTTATTCTTCTTTATAATTTTCTAATCAAACATAAAATTTATTAAAATAGTCATTTCCAAATATCTAATTTCATGATAAAATAAACATGAGATACACATTATTTCCAACCAAATAGTCTAGGGACTATTTATCTCAACACTAACAATCCGTTGTATTATAAATTCCCTTTTTGTCTAATCAATCCAAGCAAACATGTTGTGTTATCTTAAGTACGGCCTAGTTCGACATTAGATCATTTTAACTCTTAAATATGCCACTCAACTAATAGATATCAGCTATTGTTGTTGTCATTTATATCTAGAGATGGAGTCACTGCTGTGCTAAAAGCACAATAGTGGCTGTTATGTCTCAATTTAAGGTGTATTATGGGCTTATTTTTATGATCCGAACCATCCTTTTGTAGGGTTTGTTGAGTACATCATGCCTACCAAAAATCATATTAATTAGATATCAATAACTATATGATCGAATTATATATTTTTCATGCTATTTCTCAAAAGAAAATCTTATTGTTTATTTTTTTGGTTTTTGATCATATAGTTATTGATATCCGATTAATATGATTTTTGGTAGGTATGAAGTACTCAACAAACCCTACAAAATGACGGTTTGGATCATAAAAATAAGACTATAATACACCTCAAATTGAGACACAACAATCACTATTGTGCCTTTAGCAGAGCAGTGACCCCATTTCCCATTTATCTTGAAGAGCTATTAAATGGCTTAGACTCTTTTAATAATTATTTGAATATGAAACATTAACAAAACTTCATTGTAAAGTAAATTTAGGTCTTTTAACAAATATTTTAATTTAAGCCCAAAAAAATATATACATAAAAAAATTAAAATTAAAATTTTATAACGAATTAAATTAGAATTTTCAATCTCAAGTCCTGTCCAAAAATTTATAAACTAAATATTTATTCCAAATCTTAAAATGATGGGATTGAACTGGCCCATGGCTACCCCTAATTTGAGATGCATGTGAGGCACGACAAGTTCCACAATGAAGCTCTCTAAATCACAATTATAATAATATATTTAACTAATAATGTAAAAAAAAATTAAATAAGAGAGAAATCAAGATGTTTGTTGTATGAAATTTATTTTTTATTGATCTTTTACAAATTATAATGAAGGTATATTGCAAGTAAACAAATAATTTATCACTACAACATATAAGAGTTTTAGAAACCAAATGTTTTGGTTTCTAAAAGTGAAAATTTTGTTACAAAAGACATTTAGAGACCAATTTCTATCGTCATAATGATAGTTGCTAAAGGCCATCCCGAAAAGTCAAAAATAAGGCTTTTAGGGACAAAATTTTGAAAATGTCACTAATAAATAGACTTTTAAAATAGTTTATTTTTTTAGACAAAACATTTAGTCCCAAAAGGATAATAATTCATTAATAATGTCTAATTTTCATTGTTAAAAATATAAATGTACTGAAGAACCAACTTCTTAGCTAGAACTTGATCACACACAAAATGGCAATCGACCTCAATGTATTTAGATCGTGAGTGAAAAACAGGATTGGAGACCAAATCAATCACGAAAACATTATCACACCAGAGTGTAGGAAGCACAGGAGAGGAAACAGACAGATCTTGAAGAAGCATACCAATCCTATCTAATTCAGCAACAGTATGAGCAAGGGACTTGTATTCTGCCTCAGTGGAAGATCTGGAAACTGTAGGTTGCTTTTTGGTTGACCAAGAGACAAGATTACTGCCCAAAAAGATGCAATAGCCTGAAGTGGATTTACGATCAATGATATCACCAGCCCAGTTTGAATCAGAGAATGCATGAACCACAAAGGAACTAGGGGAATAAGACAGACCATGAGTAAGAGTACCCGTGACAAAATGAAGCAATCGTTTCATAGTAGCAAAGTGACCAACTGTGGGAGAATGCATATGTTGGCAAGACTGATTGACTGCTAAGGAAATGTCAGGTCTAGTGATGGTAAGGTACTGAAGAGCACCAACTAGACTACGATAAAGGGCAGGATCAGGAAAGGAGCGATCAGCATTTGGAGAAAAAGTGGGCTTGACAGAAATAGGAGATGAACAAGGCTTACATTCAGCTAAACCTGCTTTCTTGAGAATGTCTTGAGCATATTTGGTTTGAGACAAAACATAACCTGAGGTAGTGGTGGTGATAGAAATGCCAAGAAAGTATGATAGATCACCCAGTTCTTTCATGGAAAAAATTGTGTGCATATGAGAGATAAGGGACTGAATATGAGAAGGATTATTGTCTGTAAGCAATATATCATCAACATAGACCAAAAGAATAGTAAGGTTTGTGCCCAATTTCTGAATGAACAAAGAAGAGTCACACTTGCTATTGTGAAATCCCTGAGAGAGTAGATAGGCTGAAAATGTTGAGTACGAGGCTCTGGGGGCCTGTTTTAGGCCATGTAAAGCTTTCTTGAGATGGCAGACATAGTGAGGATGAATTGAATTGACAAACCCAGATGGCTGAAGCATAAACACCTCTTCTTCTAGGATACCATGTAAGAAAACATTAGAGATATCTATCTGTTGTAAGGGCCAGCTATGATGAAGAGCCAAGCAAATTAAAATTCTGATAGTGGGAAGTTTGGCCACTGGGCTGAAAGTTTCTTGAAAATCAACCCCTTCTTGTTGAAGGTAACCCTTGGCAACAAGTCGAGCCTTATGCATAGCAATGGTGCCATCTGAATTTCTTTTAACCCGAAACACCCACTTACAACCAATAACATTTTTATTTGGAGGCAGAGAAACCAAGGACCAAGTATGTTGCTTATGTAAGGCATAAAATTCTTCTGTCATTGCTTTATGCCAAATAGGGAAAAGAAGAGCTTCCTTATAGGAAGAAGGTTCAATATCAAAATAAAGATGAGGAGATATTACAGAAGGTTGAGGATTAGTGTGAAGAAGACTTGGATCTGGTAAGCATGGAATGCACATTAGAAGAAGAATAAGGAGGAAGAGACAAATTAATAGAAATTGATGAAATGGGAATAGGTACAGGTGTAAGAGAAAAATTAGGAGAATAGGTACAGGTGTAAGAGAAAAATTAGGAGGTGCAATAAGTGGAGGAGAAATAAGAGAATAAGAATGGATAGCAGAAGGCTGATTGAAAGAAGAATGACTCCTAGGACTAGAAGCAGCAAAAGAAGAACTAAGAGCAGCAAAAGAATAACTAAGAGCAGCAGCAGAAATGGAGGAAGAAACAGATGGAGACAAGTTCGAAGAAGAAAGATTAGATGAAGACACAATAGACCAAAAGAAGGACTGAAGCTGAGGTAAGGAAAAGAGAGAAGAAGAAGCAGCAGCAAAAGGAAAAACAGACTCATTAAAGATGACATGTCTTGAAAGATAAAATTTGCCAAAAGAAGAGTCAAAACATCTGTAACCTCTAGCAAAAGGATGATAACCAAGAAATACACAAGGAAGAGATTTAAGGTGTAGCTTATGAGAGGAGTATTGTGGAAACCAAGGATAACAAAGACAACCAACCACCTTAAGAAATGAATAATCAGGAACATGGTGAAACAAGACATGAAACGGAGTTTTATGATTTAACTGAGTAGAAGGAAGTCTGTTAATCAAGTGAGTGGCTATAGCTATGGCCTCAAACCAGAATTTGAGAGGCACAGAAGAGTGATGAAGTAAAAAAGACAACAGTCTCTGTGATATGTCTATGCTTTGTCTCATCTGTGCCATTTTGTGGTGGAGTATAGGGACAGGAATGCTGATGAACAATACCATGAGTTAAAATAAAATTTTTCATTTTAGCATTACAATATCAGTGCCACTATCAATTCGAAAGATTTTCAAAACAGTCTCAAATTGTTTCTCAGCATGGGCTTTAAATTCTAAGAATTTATCATACACTTCACTTTTGTAAGTCAATGGATATAACCAAGTGAACTTACTGAATTCATCAACAAAAAGAACACAATACTTGAAAGTAGAAGAAGAATGGCAAGGGCCCCATACATCACTATGAATGAGAGAAAGAGGCTTATTTACAGTAGTATTTGACAAGTGAAAAGGAAGCCTATGGCTTTTGGCAACACAATAATCTACACAATCTAGACTATCATAATGAAGAGATTTCAGCTACAAGTGTTATTTGAGATGATGAAACTTTAAGGATGAAGGATGGCCCAATCGATTATGCCAAAGAGTAGCAGATTCAGGATTAATCTTTGTTATGTAAGCATGAAAATCAGACAGAGATGAAGTAGATGGAATAAACTGGTAAAGACCATGGATGTTAGTTCCCTTGTGAAGGACCTTCTTAGTAAATTTGTCCTGAATCACAAAGTTAGAATCATCAAAAATGATAACATAGTAATTATCCTGAGCTAGTTTTTGAACTGAAACCAAATTGGAGGAAATTGAAGGTGAATGCAGAATATTTTTAAGGCGGAAGGAATAGTGAGGAGTAGGTAAACTTCCATTACCAGTATGAGTAATAGGCACTGAACTTCCATCTCCAATAGTGACCTGATTTGCCCCTTGATATAGTTGATAGCATGTGAGATTAGACAAGTCATTAGTGATATGGGTAGTGGCAGCAGAGTCCAAATACCATGGACCTGGAAAAGCAGATGAATATGTATCATTAGATGAGGCAACAAAAGCTCTAGATGTGGAATTAGGCATAGTAGTATGTGAATCCTGATTTTGAGGAGAAGATTGGGAAGACTGATAGTAAGAGTCCATTCTATGCCAACAATCAAGAGCCAAGGGACCAAATCGACCACAAATTTGACAAATCAGATTAGACTGAGAATGAGAAAAAGAAAATCTCCCTCTGCCTCTAGTAGAAGTGGTGAATCTGCCAGTACCATTGCTAGATCTGCCATTGTCTTTATAAAATCTGTTTTTCCTGTTACTCCGAAAAGAATTGCGACCTCTAGAATAGCCAAAATTATGGCCTCTGGTTTGAAACTGAGTAGAAGATTATGGCGAAAAACTTTGTTTCCCTGAGGAAAATGCAACTGTTGGCTCGGATAGCTTCTTAGTCTTGGCATCCATATGAATTGCTTCAAAACACAGGAAAGAAGACAAATCTTCCATAGAGATAGTACTAGATCTAGCTCTGATTGTAGTTTTAAATGCATCAAACTCATCTGGCAGACCATTCAACGTTAACAGAAAGAGATCCTCATCATCAATAACTACTGAAGCAAGAGCCAATTAATTAACGATCTTTTGAATCTTTGACAGAAAAGTCTCCATGGAATTAGATTTCTTAACAACAGAGTTCAATTTATTCTTGAGCTAATGTATATGAGATCGTGAGAGTGAAGTGAATTTCTTATTGAGTGCAGACCATACTTCAACACAGTGATGAAATTGAAGAACAGTGGAGTAAATAGAAGGTGATAACGTTGCAGTAAGACAACTTAAAAGATGTGCATCGATTAAATTCCATTGAAGGAAATCTGGATTTGCATATTCAATACCAGTATTATCAATGATTGTAAAAAAAGGACAAGGAACTGTACCATCAACATATCCCAAAAGATTGGTAGCACGAAGAATGTTGGAGATTTGACTCTTCCAAATGATAAAGTTTGTTGAATCTAGCTTTACAGTAACAAAAGAAGAAAGATTCGAAATTAAAACAGTTAAATTTGATAGAATGGAAGATGAAAGAGATGAAGTGGTGGCCATTGTTATCTTGCTCGTAAGAGCTTAAAAGCTCTGATTCCATGTAGAAAATATCATTATCTCATTTCTTGAATTATCAGTGATGCTTGATCACTTATTTATATAGCTATTCATATACAACAGATATGTATCTAATAACCGAACTAATCAGTCTAACTGATTTACACGTGTGTTAATAACTAGTAACAGATCTTCTAACAAACTCTTTAACCACCATTGGTGTGGTTAGCAAAGCAGTTGAGCTGCATGGTAAACTTGAGCTGATAGAACTCTTCTTGAGCTGATTGAGCTGAGGAAGAGATGGACGATTGAGCTGAGTAGGTTCAGGTTCTGAGTTGAGTTGAGTAGGTGCTGCAAAGTTAGTAGATGCTGCAGAGTTAGTATCCTCAACAATAATGACATTTTTCGCAACAAAAATATTTGATCCCTAAAAAATAATTGTCTCTAAAACTTTAATTTTTTGTAGTGTATTTGCCTTAACTTGCATTCTTAATTTCTTTTTTCAGGAAGCCTTATCCTACCTTTATATTAAGTTAATTTCTAAGGAAAAATTAGCTCAAGTGTCAGGGAAACCTACTTTAGGGCTATTAAAATTTTAATTTTAAAATTCAAATTAATTGAGATTTTTACCATATGATAATGATTATGTAAAAATCATAAAAAGATAATAATAATAATAATAATAATAATTGTCCATCGGCTGGAAATTTATAGATATTATAAAATTATATCAAACTGAACAATCAATTACGAAAAAAAGTTAAATAACACAAATTAGTAAGGCCAATACTAACAAATACAACATTAATACAAATAAAATTCCCAAAATAAGGAAGAAATAAATAACTTAAAGATGAGACTCCTTCATGAGGAAAAAAAAAAGGTAATGCTAAAATTACAAAAAAATTTATCCTAAATTTTATCCAGAAATATCAATCTACGACTCACATTTTGAACCCATACTGTACTAATTAAATTCCACCATACAAATACCTTATCCAGAATTATCTGGGACAAGAAATCTAGGTCTATAGCATTTTTGTGAGAAACAAATAATTAAATTTTGTTTTTGACAATGATTGGCCATTTATCTTTTTAATTGAGAGTTTATATGAGTGACCAATTAAGGTAATCCCACTTAGTTGTGTAAAAAAAATCTGAACAAAAATTTGCAAATAAGATATAGAATGAATCCCATAAAAATAAATGGAAAAAATAAAGACAAAAGAAAACAACAATGGTTGGTGGCCCAAAATTCAATGGCTCGAATGGCTCAAAACTGTCAAAACGATGTCGTTTTGGGTGCAAAACGACGCAAAATAACGTCGTTTTGGCAGTTTCGAGCCATTTGAGTCACTGATTTTGTGGCCCTCAAATATTTTTCAAAAGAAAAATAGCCTTTCAATGTTTACAACTACAAAACTCATCTAATAATAAAAAATAAAAATAAAAATAAACTTTATATAATCAACAATGGCCCCCGAGCTTTCTGGCACACCATAGTGTTTTTTTTTTCCTAATGAATTTTCGATAATGATGCTTGATAACTTTATTACATTTTTGGCTTCTAAATGCAAAATTATCAATGTGTTGTTCATATAATGCCCGATGGCAACACAAATCAGTCTTTTTTTTTTGAGGGGGGGGGGAGGAAGGGAGAGGAACTGTCACTTTGGCTTTTGTTTTAAGCCAAATGCATTCACTAAATGAGGATAAATTTTAACTTATAATAAAAACTTTAAATTGACTCTCAAATTAAGCTAAAATATCTAGAAAGTTTTTAGCCACGTGCAACTCGTGAAAGTGAATAAAATAAAACACACACACACACATTTCAAGATTTCCTTTATGTGTGGTGGATTTCATGATAGAAATTTATAGATTTTGGACACTAAGAGGGAGTTTTTATGGGCATTAAGGCTGAGCTAAGCCAAGGCGTAATAATAGGCCGTTCTATGGGCCGTGGTGAAAAGGGCTTAACGAGTGGACCTTAGTGTTAGCTCGGTGTATGGTTACAGTCACCACAATCGGAGTGGTGATAATTAGCTCGGTCATAGTATTCGGAGCCGAGGTATTTGGGCTTCTTATGGTGGACCTTGCTCTTGTTAGCTCGGTCAAAGCTTACTGTAGTTAGCTCGATCTCAACAGACAAAACCAAGGTACAAGTGAACAAGAGCCGAGATATGTGTTGCATGTGAAGGTGCTGGATTAAGTATGACAAAGGGCTAGTGTTAGCTCAATCATACTGTCATCTAACCGAGGTAAAACCATCTCACTTGGTTTAAGCAGTGAGGGAGGTGTTGAAGGATAAACATTATCTTTCAGGAGTGTAATTCCTAGGAGGATTCTATATGGAGGAATAAGAGTCCTACTAGGATTATGCCAGGCAAAAATTATAAAAAACTCACAACAGAACCTATGTAGAGTAACACAAAACTTTGATTTTCGGAGTACACAAAGCTTTTGTCTATTTGTCTATTTTGCTGACTTAGGCATCAGAGAGGTATCCGGTATACACCCGCTAGCTAGCTTACGTTTGTGTTTTTAGGGAATAAAGCGACGACGTTTGGAGGAGCGCAAACTGGATCAACAGGATTATACGAGAACATTATTTCGTGCTCGTACAATTGGCGTCGTCTATAGGAATTCCACAAAGAACAAAACCTCTTGATCAAGCTTTCCTCTCTAGTTGGAAGCAATGGCGCACAATGAAAACTTGCCGCAATCAGCTATTGATGGGCAAACCCCAGAGAGGGGTGGGAGGCGCGAAGGTTTACCTTCTATCCCTCCCATGGCGGATTTAGAACCCCAACGACAGAACCCCCGAAGGGATGCAAGGGGGAGACAGGGAGACAGTCCCCGTCGCTCTCAAAGTCCTGAAAGATAGAGGCGGAGGATGGACCCTCAAGTTCTGGAGGATCGCGTGAAAGAGCAGGATGAGTTAATAAGGAGGATGGCGGCAGACATGGAGTCAATGAAGTGCCAGATAAAAGGAAAAGGGATGGCGACAAGAGAGGGGCACAAAGGCAACACGCCCACTCGCCACTCGGAAGATCGTGGTAGGCATACCACACCATCGCAAGCAGAAAGTAGGAGTCTTAGAATAGGCGACACTCAATCGTGGACTTTTAGGACTCGTTACTCCAGGTCTGAGAGAACGGGAACTTAGAGGTCGTGTACTGAGGGAAGCACCTATCTGTAGACGCGACCTGCGTGAGGGCCTCCGTGCTACAGTTCGAACTCAATTTGTCATGGTTCTTAATCTGAACCAAAGAGTCCAAATCTGGCAAATCGTTTTGGAAAACAGATTTTTGTGAAGAAATGCCAAACATGGACTGCTTTGCCAGATACAGAGTCGCCACCTAAATGTTTTGTTTTTGGGGAAATTTAGGAAACCCTGACTCATTTGCCTAAGGCCATGTGTCCGTCATCACCAAAGTGCCTCGGCTCGGGAACTTGGGTACGATTGGGGAAGGTCAACTATGAGCACCCCCGCTCGCCCGACCAAAGATCGGCCTCTACTAACCATGATATCTAATTTTGAAAACATTATGCGTTCTTATTCCGGTTATTAGCCTAGATTTACTACGTGATACGCACAGCAAACAAATATAGATTAAGCCGCCTAAATTGGAACAAAACATTTCATGTTTTTTTTTTTTTTTTTTGAAAATGGTTTGATAGTGCTACCCGCAAGTAGGCTAAGACATGAATTTTGCCACCCTCAAGTGAGCTTAAAATTCGCATTCAATGCATTGTTCCAATTTAAGTAACCTAACCTCCACCCACAGGCATTCGAGCAGTTATATCACATAAGCAGCTAGCCTCATGGTAATCATGCTATCATGGCAACATTCACACGCATGTGGCATGCTAAAGCACAAAAGCTTACCTAGTACTCCAACCCAAAACAAAAACTAGTTAGTAATCATATGCATGATCCTAGTTCATGTTTAAAATGACTAATGCAACACATGCAAGGATGCAATCTAGACAGGCTCGACTATTCTAAACATGGCATATGACATGCAACAGATAACATGTATTCAATTTGGAATTGAAATACAATGCAGTTAGCATGATGCGCCGAGCCCGGTACATGCAAAATGAATGAATGTATGCAAACATGCTATTATCCTAATTAAAACATGCCCAACACTAACCATTGAAAGCTAGTAAATAAAAGGGAAGAAAGACGTGGGGTTGGAAGACATACACACACTCATGCACACTTATTACAAATACGCCCTCGCTCGGAGGGTCCGAATAAATATTACAAAACAAATAAATAATTAACTCTTCTAACTAATTAAATATTACATATCTTCTATTTAATTAACAAATCAAATGCAGAGAGAGGATGGCCGTAGCCCCACCTCGGAATGCTAGGATGATGCATGCTTCGACTCGCCTCGCCTGGAAACCCGTGCCATGCCACTGTTGCCTCTGTTTACACTGCCTTGCTCCTTTGAAAATTCTAAAAATCCCCAAACCCATTTTTAGTCACCCTCTGAGTGCTCTGGGGTTCCACCGGCCACAATCCAATTTCACCGGCCATAGGGATGGGATTATCGGCCAAAAGTTACACCATCGGCTGGTAATTGATGGCCGGTCGGCACTGTATTTGGCCGGCCGGCCATTTCTTCCTGCAGAAACCTGTTTTTGGCAGCAGCAGAGGGCAGACAATGTATGGCAAGGAAATTCAAAGCAATGTGTGCATGGCCACTCTCCCAATCATGCTATGGACTCATGGGAGTGTAGCCCTCGATACTCGGGCCACCAATCACGCATTTCGATGCATGATGGCCTAAGGCACCGAGTTTGCAACTTTAATGTAAATGCATGCAACAAGAGAGATGAATGCCAACACCCTATCATATTGAGGTCAAGAGCGTCGGCGACCAAGGGTTGAGACGTGTTACGTCACTTGGAGTACGAACACACCTCACCCCTCATGCTGGGTTTGACACCCCAAACCAAGCAATGCAATGCATGTATACAAACATGGCTCAAGAATGCAATATAAGGCTAAGATGCAAGACATGCCAAATGCAATGTGCCAAACATACAAGATGCCATGCAATGCAACCTAACATGCAAGCTATGACATGAAATGCAACTAGTTAAATAATGTGCAACTATGCAAACATGGTACAATGCAAACATGAAACCAAAATAATGCAACATGATCATGCAATGGCAGACTTAAACCTCAAAGGGGCAGACCTCAGCCCACCCCAAAACAGTGGCCAATGATGATGCAAATGGTGGACGGATGCTCATGCAAACATGCATACCAATGGGGGTAAGACTAAGGCATAAAGAGGAGCATTCTACTACGATTACCCCAACCACTCTTGGCATGGACTAAGCAACCAAAAACAGAGTTTCAACATGCAAAATGAGCCCCCAAAACCCACTGATATGGCAGCCCCAAAGACTTAAACACTTAAGCATGCGCAATGCTCATTTCAAGGCACAACAAAACAATTCTTCGAGACACGAAAAGGGATGATAAATGTGATCATACGAGCATGGCTTATGGACTGAAATAGCATGGGAAACGACTCCAAATCACTGAAACCACCCAACTCAAGCATGCTCATGACTCACACCCTCAAGGCTCACAAGCCCAAATGCAAAGAGGCTATACCAAACATGGCAAATATGGTCAAAACAGCACCCAACAGACCTTAAGCATGGTAAGACATGGCTAAGAACTTCACAAAGCTAGGCAAAAATATGCAAGCATGATGGTCTAATGGCAAGATGCATTTCTAGGCAAAATAGGGGAATACAAAGTGAGTATATTAAGCATGAAAGGGGTCACTAATCCAACCAAAAATAGAGGCATAACATGACCCAATAACACCCAAAAACCTCTGAAATGAAGACAAGAACAACAAATCATACATGCTACCCTTATGGGCCAAAAATGCAAACAAAAGAGAGACCAAGGGAGAGGGGTATCCCTCCCCTATATAAGACTTCAAAACTCCTTCTTCACCACTGAAAATCCATTGGATTTCAGCGGTGAGAAGGTCAACACACAATAGTAACCAAAGCTTAGCAAAGAGAGCACCAAAAAGGCCAAACAAGGCCTAAGAGTGGGAGGTCGACCCCCAACACCAAAACAACCTTAATGAAGTATCTTAAGCATGCAAATATAAGACTTTTTTCAGTTATACACAAAGTCTAAAACAGTAAGCAAGATAGGTAAAAGACTAGTGCAAGATTGGGGAATATAAAGTAAAAGTGTTACCCTTGAAGAACCCTTGAAGAACAGCAAGTGTAGCCCCTTTCTTCTGATTAAAACCAGTCCAAAACCTCAAGAACCAACCCTCAATGCCTCCCAAAGTCGAAGTATGGTGTAGTAGTGTGTGTCTTAGTGCAAAACTAAGAAGAAATCAACCTTTTGACCCTTAAACACACACACAATGAAGAGAGAGAGGGAGATATAGAGAGAGAAAGTGTATTATCAGATATATATGTATTTTTCTTTGGTATTTGCTCAACCCACACAAAGGAGGAGGAAGGGGCTCTTATATAGGCAAGGCAATGGCTCCAAGCTTCTTAGAGAAGCTAATGTAAAAGGGTCAAGGGGGGCAAGCTTCCAAGGGAAGCTAAGCTAAGGGTGCAAGCTTCTTGAGGAAGCTAAGACAAAGGGTCAAGCTTCCTCAAGAAGCTTGAGCAAAGGGTGCAAGAAGTTGGAGCAAAAAGGGT
This sequence comes from Camellia lanceoleosa, assembly GCA_025200525.1. Lineage (NCBI taxonomy): Eukaryota > Viridiplantae > Streptophyta > Magnoliopsida > Ericales > Theaceae > Camellia > Camellia lanceoleosa. Next base: position 64,345,802 of record CM045763.1, read on the forward strand.
CAAAGGTGCAAAACAGCCACACCCATGCATGGGGGGCAGGGTCCGTGCATTCCAACTGGCACAGCTGGCATGCATTATGCCTAAAAAAGGCAAAAAGGTGGTATTGGCCAGAAAAGGAAGCCATCGGCCAAACAGATGGCCGACCGACCACACAAAATGCCAACCGGCCAATGGTATATTTCACCAATGGCCGGTAGCAAGACTACACGGCCGGTGGCCTTAAGCTAGGGCCGGTGGGTGTTATGGGTAGCTAACAAGCTACCCTTTACTCGTAGAAGCAAAAACACAAGTGTTTGATGCAAAATCAAACACAAAACAGTCGATTTGAGAGATCCTGAGGCAAGGCACATTGCCGAGACCTCCGGGAACTCAAAACGAACACGAACATGGGTGATCACCGAGTGTTCAAGCGGTGACGTCCAAGTCTTGAGGACGGTCAAAAATGGGATGTCTACACTATCGGCCCTCACACACGCATTAGACGTCATCTAGGCACACGGAGTTGTCTAGATCATCTGACTTGCGAACTGTGCTTGATGAAAGGGCCCGATAGAAGGAGGACACCAGGGCTCGCGACCCGCGTAGAGTTTCAACCCTTCAGCGGTTAGCCCCTCGGACGCTGTAGACGTCCCCGAACGCCCCGGGAGGGTTAAGTCCCGTTCCGTTCATATTGGGGTCACTACAGTTCAAGGACTCAAATGTCACGGTTCTTAATCTTGAACCAAAGAGTCCAAATCCGGCAAATTGATTTTGAAAACAGATTTTTTTGAAAAGAAGTGCCAAACATGGACTGCTTTGCCAGATACAAAGTCGCCATCTAAATGTTTTTTAATGGGAAATTTAGGAAACCCTGACTCGATGCCAAAGGCCACGTGTCCATCATCACCAAAGTTTCCTCGGCTCGAGAACTTGGGTACGATTGGGGAAGGTCACTTTGTGAGCACCCCGATCAAGCCAAAGACTGGCCTCTACTAACCATCATATCTATTTTTGAAAACATTGTGTGTTCTTATTCCGGTTATTAGCCTAGATTTACTATGTGATGCGCACAGCATACAAGTATAGACTGGATCGCCTGAATTGGAACAAAACATTTCATATTTGTTTGTTTGAAAATGGTTTGATGGTGCTACTCGCAAGTAGGCTAAGACGTGGATTTGCCACCCTCGGGTGGGCTTAAGAAAACATGATTTTGCCACTATCTAGTGGGCTTTAAAACAAACATTTGATGAACTGTTCCAATCCAAATAACCCAACCTCCACATAACCCAACCTCCACCCACAGGCATTCAAGCAGTTATATCACATAAGCAAATAGCCTCATGGTAAGCATGCTATCATGGCAGTCACTCACACGCATGCAAGGATGCTAAAGCATAAAACTCACCGAGTACTCCAAGCCAAAACAGAAACTCATTAGAAATCATGCATGATCCTAAATATACAGGATTGCCTAATGCAACACATGCAAAAATGCAACTATAGCAGGCTCGGCTATCCTAAACATGGCATATGGAATGCTACAGCTATCATGTATTCAACTTGGAATTGAAATACAAATGTAGTTAGTATGATGCGCTGAGCCCGATGCATGTAAAACAGATGAATGAATGCAAACATGCTATCATACTGTATGCTAATTGAAATATGCCCTAATCTAACCATCATAAGCAGGTAAATAAAAGGGAAGAAAGATGTGGGATTGGAAGACATACATCACACTCACCCACACTTATTACAATTTTGCCCTCGCACAGAGGGTCCGAATAAATATACAGTCCCGAATAAAAGAATAGTACAGTCCAAATAATGTACAAATTCCTAATTAATTAACAAATTAACTAAGAAAGATGTAAAACTGGCATGCAAGCCAAGGACTACCTTGATTCCGCTCCAGGTGATGAATGATGCATGTTCGGGTTGCCTTTGTGCGGAAATCCATAACGATGCCCCAATTAGCCTCTGTTTGCACCTGTTCTTGAAATGCGTGCCAAGCTCCAAAAAGTTGCTAATTCTTCATTTTGCTACAACAGAGAGCAGGAAAGGGGCATGGCAATGTATTTTCACAAATGTATGCATGTCTCGATCCTCGTGCCACCAATCACGCATATCGATGCATGATGGCCGATGAGTCGAATTGTACAACTCAATATGAAATGAATGCATATGAAAATATAATAAAACCTAACTCCATCATGGATAATCCGGTGTGTCGGTGACTGGGGAATTGAGACACATTCCGTCACTGAGTAACGAACCTGCGTTGCTAACTCCTATCCCGAACACGATGCAATATGCATGATATGCATGAAATGAAACTAAGATACAACCTAACATGTGAAAGGCTATGAAATGGCATACACGATGCACGAGGAAACATGACATACACAATGCGTTAATATACGGCCTAGCATACGCAATGCTATGGAATGAAATGGCATACACAATGCAATATGGACTTACACTAACATGAGTGGACCTCAGCCACACTCACATGAGAGGCCATAATGATGAAAATGAGACAACTCGGGATACGTGCACACGTACACGCAAACCGAGAACCGAACCTACGGCACGGAATGCCACTCTAGCAAGACATAGAAAAACACAAAAAATAGCATACTATCATGCAAAAATCAGAGGTAAAATGAGATGCAAAACAGCCCCAAAACCCGGTAAAATGAAACCCGATGCATGAAACGAGCCCCGAAACATGGGTTTTGGCGCATGAAATGGCCTATAACTATACAATGCATACATAATTTGAATATGAAATGAAAATACAGAAGCAAGGAAGCCATGAAACAAGCATTTTTACAGTTTAAAGCATGGCCAAAAAGTGAGCACAAGTGGGACTAAATTAGCATACAAAAATGGCTCCGCAGGGGAGGTAATGAAGCAAGTCACAAATGCTGGCCCCAAACAGAGAAGGGGCCTTATACAATATTGAAGAGGGGAAAAAAATATGATGTTTTACAGTTTATGACAGGTCCCAAAAACAGATACAAGTATGCCAAAGATCTCATGCAAGAAATGAGCCAACAAAGGGGCAAAGAAGCAAGTAGTGGCTGGAGGTCTCAAACAAGTGAGGGCCCTTCAACAATGTTGAAGAGGGACCCAAAATATGGCTTTTTACAGTTTAGTACCAGCCCCAAAACAGTATACAAGTATGCTCAAAATATCATGCAAAATGAGGCCACCAAGAGGGCTATAACATGAAGTATACAAAGGGTGTCTCAAAAAGTCATAGACCCTTAATGAAACATGAAGAGGGGGTCAAAATATGGCCATTTTCAGTTCGTACCAAAGTCCAAAAACAGAAACACAATAGGCTAATAAATCATGCAAAAATGGGGACCAAAGAGGGGTTCAATGGAAAGTGACACATGGAGGTCTCAAACAGTGATGAGCCCTTCTTCAATACTGAAGAAAGGATCAAAATAAGCCTATCTACAGTTTACATCATACTCCAAAACAGATTATACATAGGCCAAAAATACTATGCAAGATTATGGCATACAAAGGGGTAATGAAGCAAGTGCAAAATGGGGGTCCCAAAAAGGGTAAGACCCTTAATGAAAGATGAAATAGAGATCAAAAAAATACTATTTTCAGTTATGTCTGGAGCTCAAAAGTGTAAGCAAGAATGGCTAAGAAATGATACAAAAATGAGCACAAAAGAGGGAGAAATCAACTCACCCTTGTAGACCAACTCTTGGCAACTTCTTGGACCAATTTTGGGTGCTCCTCAGCTTTGGAAATCAGCTCCAAGTGGCTAGAATGGAGGTGGTTGTGTGGTGCTAGGTGGTGGTGTAGAAATGGGTGTAAGAGCTTAAGGGTTTTGAGGCTTAGAGTAGAGAGAGAGGAAGAATTGATGCAAGGCTCTCAAAACAAATTTTGTAACCCTAAAATCTGAAGGGGAGGGGCTGTATATATAAGCAAAAGGGGTGGAAAAGAGGGGGAAAAAAGGGGGGGGAAAACAAACCAAGTTTCCCTCCAAAATGACCAAATCCTCAGACATGGGTGTAGTGGAAAACAAAATTCACTTCTAGGACACACTTGGGGAGGAGGGCATGGCCGGATAGTTTAAAAGGGAAAAAAAGTCATTTCACCAAATAGGTGGCCGGCCAGCCAGATTTTCTGGCCGGCCAGCTACTTTCAGGACAAAAAAAAAAGACTGTCGGGAAGAAAAGTGGTCGGTGGGTTATCGGGAAGTCCAATGGTGGCCATTCAAGTGTCCAAATTGAAGCCCCGGAAGTTATCTTTCCAATGGCTCAAACCTTACATTAAAATTCCTCCTGTGGAAAAAGTTATGCCAGTTTCCGTAAAGCCGCACAGATTTTGGTCCAACCGGAGTGATGCCCTACTTCAATCAACCATATCTCCCCCGTCCGAAATTGGATTTAGGAGATTCTTGAGTGAAAAATGAATCCCCGGGAGTAAGATTTCCAACGGTGGTGGCCTCATAGCTTGATTCCAAGTATCCAAACGAATAGGCCCAATTCGGCGAGGGCTGCTCAACTCTCTCTTAACGGTTCATGCCCATTTTCTCCCCCAACTGGATTTCTTCCCTCTTCTCTTCCTTTCTTCAACTTCAAACCCCTAAGTAAGGTGTTTTGAAAGATTTTTCAAAGATTTCATCTCTCTTTCGTTCATTTCCACTTTGTCCTTGCTCGGTTTACCGAAAAACGCGACGTTTGACAAAAGGCGAGCCTCGGAACATCGCAGAAACTTTATTTCAAAAATGTTTTGAAAGAGAGGGTTTTAAGGTCTAAAAACCATTCAAAATAGCTTTGGTCCAAAATGGGGAGTGAAGTTAGGATTTGTTCCTCTCTCTTTGCCGAAGAAATTGCACCTTTCCCCTGCACAACTTTCTCCACCATGTAAACCATATGTCGCGTCGAAGTCTTATGGACGGTCAAAAATGGGGTGTCTACAGACGCATGGTAGCGTCAAGGTAGGAATGCCAATGCTGTGCCTCGCTCACGAACCAGTAGACAAAATATTAGCAAGGTTACAAAGCTCACCTGCAATCGAGAACGCACCACTACCCTCAGGCTTCCACCGGCCTAAATTCACCACTTATGAGGGGAAGTCCGACCCCTACATGCACCTAAGCCACTTCCGCTAGGTTATGGCAGTATACCGGCGACACGAGGCTTTAATGTGCATCCTATTTCCATCCAGCCTTGGCGACCTAGGTCTAACCTAGTTCAAAAGGCTACCAGAAGGTAGCATCGCCTCCTGGGCACAATTAGCAGAGGCGTTTGTGACTAGGTTCAGAACGAACACCAAGACACCAATGGAAATCGATCAGCTATTCTCCATTGACATGGGCGACAAGGAGATGTTGAGGTCCTAAAATAGTGGCTACTGGGAAACCTTTAACCAAATTGGGATTGCCCTATAAACCTCACCATTGCACAATACAAACGGGGCCTACCAGTTGGTAACAAATTGAGAGACTCAATTACTATGACGCCACCCCTAACGATAGAGGCCTTAATGGAGAGAGTGCACCAACATATTCGCGTGAAGGAAGATAGCGTCCGTGCTAAAGCGAAATCTGGCACAACAGCAATGCCAAATAAAAAGACCATAGCAAAAGTTAACACGGTAGAACAACCAAGCAGGAATGGGTGAGAAAGGCGGGCCAACAGAGAGGACCCAGACAAAAGGAGGTTAAGAGTTCGCACTGCCATTACCACAGTGTTCAAAAAACCAATCTACCAGATTCTCAGTGAGATACGCAATGAACCTTTCGTCCGATGGCTAGCTAAGTTAAGAGAAGCACAAAAAGACTACGACGAGAGGTCTCGGTGCACCTTCCAAGATGAAAAGGAGCACCGCACTGAAAATTGCACGCCGTTGAGGCAACATTTGAAGGAGTTAGTGGCAGCTGGGCACCTGGACCAGTACATAGAAGGAGGGACACAGCCAGCTCTCCAGAACCACAATAACCCAAACGGGATGCCGGTTGATGCTCCACCTCAAGGCGTAATTAACGTAATACATGGGATATTCGAACCTGAATGGATATGTGAGCTTAGGGGAATTATCAAAAAGGCTGAGCACTTAAGAGAGGTATTAAGTGGACAACCTACCATCAAAAAGGGGAGAACAGAGGCCACAAATGTCATATCTTTTTCGGACAAAGATTTAGCGAGGATATATTGCCTTTACAATGATGCACTGGTTGTCACTCTACGCGTCAAGAATTTCGACATCAAGCAGATTTTGATTGACCAAGGAAGCTCATGTGAGATAATGTATTACGAAACCTTCAAACAACTAAAACTGGAGGACAAAGACTTGGCACCTGCAACATCTCCCCTAATTGGATTCAACTCAATGCCAGAATGGCCAGTGGGCAAGATAATCCTCCTAGTCAAGGCAGGAACCATGATGAAATAGGTGGAATTCTGGATATTGAAAGTCCCTTCCATTTACAACATAATCTTGGGGAGGACATGGTTGCACGCCATGCAATCGGTAGTGTCAACCTACCATCAAGTATTGTGGCTCCCCAACAAAGCTGGAGTAATTGAAGAGGTCTTTGGAGACCAAATTATGTCCAAACAAAGAAGCCACAAAGAAATGGCCGCAAAAAGGGTATGTACAGATGGTGGAGGAGCCTGAGAGCAATGAACTATTTGCGAATGTTGGCAAGGCAGTTGAACAAAAGGCAGTAGAAGACTTGGTACAGGTAAGGATAGATGAAAAAGACCCAGAAAAGTTCTTTTTCCTCGGCTTGTCTTTGTCGAGCACTAAGAGAATAGAGGTCATGGAATTCTTAACCTCTAATATCGAAGTGTTTGCCTGGATGCCGTATGACAAGCCTGGAATTGACCCAAACTTCATCTGTCACCAACTGAACGTACACCCAACTGCAAGACCAATTATACAGCGCACTCGCAGATCAGCTCTCCACCATGCCGAAATAGTGGCAGAAGAAGTAGGAAACTTGCTGGAGGCAGGAGCTATCAGAGAAGTGCACTATCCCAGGTGGATCTCCAATATCGTAGTAGTGCCAAAGAAAAATAGAAAATAGCGTGTCTGCGTGGACTACAAAACAGCCAACAAGGCATACCCAAAGGACAGTTTTCCCCTACCACGGATAGACCAATTGGTAGACCTGACGGTAAGACACAATCAACTTAGCTTCCTTGATGCGTACAGAGGTTACCATCAGATCGTTATGTATGAACCAGATCAGGAGGTCACATCCTTTACAACGCCTAGAGGATTGTATTGTTACAAGGTCATGCCCTTTGGCCTAAAAAACGCAAGGGCAACATTCCAACAGATGGTCACCAAGATGTTTGAACCATTGTTAGGCAGAACAATGGAGGCTTACATAGATGACATGGTGGTCAAAAGCAAGGATGAGAAGGACCATCTCAGGGACCTAGGTGAAATGTTCTAGATTCTGAAGAAGAACAAGTTGAGCCTAAATGCATCCAAGTGTGCGTTCAGCGTAAGATCAAGCAAATTCCTAGGTTTCCTGGTGACCAACCGAGGTGTGGAAGCAGACCCCTCCCAGATCAAAGCAATCTAGGATCTAGAAAGGCCCAACACAGTAAAAGAGGTTCAGCATCTCACTGGCCTAGCTGCCGTACTCAACCGGTTCATAAGTTGGTCATCAGATAAATGTCGACCATTCTTCCAAGTATTAAAGGCCAAGTTTGAGTGGGATGAAGAATGCGACCGCGCCCTAAAAAGCTTGAAAGAGTACATGTCTTTTCCACCGTTTCTAGTAACCCCAATGCTTGGAGAAGAGCTCTTCTTGTACCTAGCAATTTCACAGCACGCAGTCAGCGCAGTGTTGGTCAGATCGGAAGGAATCCAACACCTGCCCATCTTTTATGTTAGCAAAACCCTGCTGGGCACAGAAACCAGGTACCTACCATTGGAAAAACTGATCTTAGCCTTGATGATGGCCTCAAGGAAGTTGTCGCATTACTTCCATGCCCACACCATAATCGTCCTAAAAGCTTTTCCCTTAAAAGCTTTGTTCAAGAGGGCGGACTTTTCTGGGCGAATCTTGAAGTGGGCGGTGGAATTGGGACAGTTTGATATCAAGTTTCAACCCAGAACCGCAATAAAAGCCCAAGCTTTGGCAGAGTGCACACCAGGAAGTCATCACATCTGCCAAGTTGACTTGACTGGTACAACCGAAATGGGGACGGAAAGTGCCGCAGGAAATGCGCAACCCCTAATACAAGATACCCAGCCACATTGCAAACGACACAGGCTTGAGGATCAGAAGGAAGGAATAAACCATGCCATTCCTAGTGAGGACTCATTAACAAGTAAAAACTTGGGGTAGTCAGAAAGATGTAAGCAAACCCCAACAGCAAACATGGACTCGAAAGAAAACATAAGCAACACGCATGACCCCAAGACATCATCCGACCCCTCCACTTGTTGGAAGCTATTCGTTGGAGAGATGTGGAAGCTCTTTATGGATGGAGCATCCAACAAGCACGGTGCAGGACTTGGCATAGTCCTCATCTCACCAGATGGCCTAATAGTGAAACAAGCAGTCAACCTTGGCTTCTCAGTATCAAACAATGAAGCAAAGTATGAAGCGCTTTTAGCAGGCCTAAAATCAGCCCTCTTCATGACGGCCACCGAACTAATGGTTTATAGTGACTCCCAGCTAGTAGTAAACCAGATTTCAGGCGACTACGAGGTGAAAGATAAGAGGATGGCTAAATACCAAGAGTTAGTAAGAAAGGAACTCATGAAATTCGACGTAGTGTGAATAAAGCAGATCGGTCGAGAAGAAAATAGTAGAATAGAAGAACTAGCAGGCTTTGCTTCGATGGCAGATACATCCATCCCGCATCCATTACTGTCGACTTCCTACCAAGACCAAGCATTGAAGAACCCGAAGTAGCTAAGGTATGTTGCGCCGAACTAGGCCCTTTATGGATGGATCCCATTATAGTGTTCTTAAAAGACGACGTCTTACCCGAAGAGAAGAAAGAGGCCAAAAAAATAAGAGCAAAGTCACAGCGATTTTGGCTCTCCCCATCAATGGCCTTGTACAAAAAATCATTCACAGGACCTTACCTGAAATGTGTTCACCTCAGCAAGGTTGAAGCATTCTTGTTCGAGATACACGAAGGCGTATGCGGAAGCCACCAAGGGGGAAGATCATTGGCCTACAGAGCAATTTCACAAGGATATTGGTGGCCATACATGCAAGCTGATTTAGAAAAGTATGTTAAAAGGTGCGAGAAATGCCAAAAGTTCGCACACCAAATACATCAGCCAGCCAGTGAGCTTCTACCATTAACTAGCCCATGGCCCTTCATAATGTGGGGCTTGGACATAGTAGGACCACTTCCAATGGCACCCGGCAACAGAAAGTTCTTCCTTGCAGTAACAGACTACTTCACAAAGTGGGTGGAAGCAAAAGCACTCGCCTCGATAAAGGAAAAAGATGTGAAAAAGTTCGTCTGGCATAATATCATCACTCGGTTTGGTATACCCAAGTCTCTAATATCTGACAACGGCACTCAGTTCGATGGCAAAATTTTTAGAGGCTTTTGTGAGGACTACTAGATAGAATTTTATAATTCTACACCAGCATACCCCCAAGCAAATGGCCAGGCGGAAGTATCAAATAAAGTCGTCTTAGATGGATTGAAGAAAAGGCTGGAGAAAGCAAAAGACAAGTGGGCTGATGAGCTTCCGCATGTTTTATGGGCTTATCGTACCACACCTCGGCGGTCAACTGGAGAAACACCTTTTTCCTTGGCCTATGGTATGGAAGTAGTAATCCTACTGGAAGTTGGCCTCCCCACTATTAGAAGTGAAAATTTTGACCCAGACATAAATAGAGTAGCCATAGCCTTGGAACTTGACTTAGCAGAAAAGAGAATGAAAAAAGCAGTGGTTCACATCGCCTCATACCAGCAAGAGTTATCCAGAAAATATAACAAAACGGTACACCCGAGGCAATTCAAGATTGGAGATTGGGTACTGCGCAAAGTAATGAAAAACACTCTGGTACTCGGAGATGGCAAGTTGGGGCCTAATTAGGAAGGACCATACAAAGTGGTTGGCTTAGCAGAAAAAGGGGCATATCACTTGGAGGATGGAGACATTCCCAGACCATGGAACACTGTCAATTCAAACTATTTTATTTTTAGCTTTTCATTAAAGTACTTGTAATTTTTCTTCTTTCAATAAAACAAGTAGTTTCCTTTTCAATATAACTCTTTTCTTCTGTAAAAGTTGTTTTAGTGAGCTAAGGGCAATAAAAGCAGAATTGGCAGGAATAACCAACACTTGGCTCTAGGTTAACAGGAATAACCAACTTTGAGCTCTCTTTAGCCGAGATCAGGATCTACGCTAAAGAAGTTAGGCAGGAATAACCAAACACTTGGCTCTAGGTTGGCAGGAATAACCAACATTAGGCTCCCTTCAGCCGACTTGGCTCTAGATTAGCAGAAATAACCAACATTGAGCTCTCTTCAGCCGAGATAATGATCTAGGCTGAAGAGGTTGGCAGGAATAACCAACATTTATTTCTTTTCAGCCAAGATTAGGATCTAGGCTGAAGAGGTTGGCAGGAACAACCAACATTTATCCTTCTTCAGCCGAGATAAAGATCTAGGCTGAAGAGAGTTGGCAAGCATGACCAACATTTATCTCTCTTCAGTCGAGATAAGGATCTAGGCTGAAGAGAGTTGGCAAGCGTGACCAACATTCATCTCTCTTCAGCCGAGATAAGGATCTAGGTTGAAGAAGTTAGCAGGAAAAACCAACATTTATCCCTCTTCAGCCGAGATAAGGATCTAGGCTGAAGAGAGTTAGCAGGTGTGACCCACATTCATCTCTCTTTAGTCGAGATAAGGATCTAGGCTAAAGAGGTTGGCAGGAAAAACTAACATTTATCCCTTTTCAGCCCAGATAAGGATCTAGGCTGAAGAGAGTTGACAGGTGTGACCAAACAGATTACAAGGTTCCAAGACCGAGATAAGTATCTCGGCCAGAACAGAAAATTTTAAACTTTGTGCAAATCATAGTTGAAAAATAAATACAGGTACAGAGTAAACTGAACAAAAAGAATGAAGATTTCATTCAAGATTCAAAACATAGTTACAAGAAGAGGGACTTTAGCCCAAATACAAACTGTTTCCAAAAAGTAAAAAAAGAACTTACATGATCAAGCAAAGAGGTCATCCAAATCGGCATCCAAGTCAACCTGAGCTTCACCAATCGGTAGCCCGGTGTTGGCAGGTAGGTCAGCCACTACCACATCATCGACTGCAATGGACACCGATGGCTCCACCCAAGCTGAATGGGCAGTTTGGAGACCGGGATCATTGGTAGCAACTGGGGTATCGTTGGGCTCTGGAGATGTCTCATCTTCCTCCTCTACTTGAAGAAATTTTTGTTGAATGGCATTGGCATAGTCCGCCATATAGTTCGGATGTGGAGGAGGGTTCTGGAAGACCTCGGCTTCGTGGCCATAACCGAGCTGTGACAAAGCCACCTTCCATCCGCATTTGAAGAATATGTCCTTTGCAGTCTCACATTGCAGGATGTAGGTGGCCTCTTTTTCCTTGTAGCCACGGTCTTCAACGTCATCCACGCTCTTCTTTAGCTCGGTGATCTCTGTATCCTTCTTTTTCTCAAGCTTGGCAAGCTCGTGCAAGTAGCGATCTTTCAGCCCGACGAAAGCCTTCTGCTTATCTGCTTCAGTTGAGTTGACTAGTCCGGTGAGTCGGGCTATTTTGGTGTGTAGCTCGGCCACTTTTTGCTTGGACTCTTCTAGCTCGGCCGTCTTAGCATTGGCCTCTGCGATGGCCTGCCGTGTGGTCTTACGCAGCTTCAATACGCGCTTGTGAGCAACGTGGTTCTTCTACATGGCCTACAAAATGAGAGATAGCTATTATGAATTAAAACCGAGCCAACAGATGATATAAAATGAAAGGCGATTAGAAGGAGCACTTACCAGCACCATTGACTTCGTCGTCAACTGAATGGCCTTCAACTCGGTCAAATGGTCATGGTGTTCCATGTCAGAAGGCAAGCACACGCTCCTCACCAAGTTAAAAGCAAGCGTATGGTTTTTATCTGCCACCACTGAATCTGTGTTTCTTATGGCTCGGTTCCGGTATGTTAGTTTTGGGGCCCACTCAGAAGAGCTAGCCCGGTCAGAACGCTCAGGTTCTGGGCTCGGTGGCGTGGTTTGGGGAAGTATGGTGTCTTTTTCATCAAAAAGGCGTGGCTCGGTCGAGGAAGTGCGAGCACACTTATTAGGCCGAGATGATGAAGGTCGGGTTGTTGGAAGGGCTACCACGACCTCATGTGTTTGGCCGGCTTGTGGTATATCGGTCTGGACTCCAACGTCTGGAGCCATTGTTTCGGTGATGAGTGCTCTGACTGCTCTCTTCTTAGCCATTTCTTGCTCCTCTGTTAATGGGATCAGATTGATCTGAGGTAGTGTTGGATCTCGTTCTGGTGAAGATTCCAGAAGGAAATCTGTCACCCTGGTCTTCCTCCTACTGTTGTATCTGTACGTCGGTTCAAAATTGAGTAGCTCGGCCCAACCTCGATCACGGTACAGAAGCGCGGCGCGGAGTGCGTCTAGATTGGGGTACTAGTACTGTGATTTTAGTTGATTCAAGTTTGAATAAAGAAAAAGGCAAGGGTTAGCACGGTGCAAAACTTATAAACAGTAAAGAAAGCACAAGCTAAGCCAAGGTATTTATACCGGCTACTCCTTTATTCCAGTTAATTCGGTCGCCTGGTATCTGGGCTTCCTGATCTTCAAAGTTGCTCGAGACCTAGAAAAAATCGTCGCCATTTACGTCTTTGTCCGGTGTATTTTTGATTATTTTCTCTCGCGTCTTCTTATTCTTAAATAGTATACACAGCCATCTTCATTCTAGCCAAGTGAATATTGGTGAAAAAGCTCGGCTAAACTGAGGTTCAGGCGAAGCCGGCGATTTAGCTCGGTGATGCCGTTTATTATTCTGTATGAATTGGTGCTAAGTTGGGTTGGGCATATTCTAGTTTGCCTAAGGAATTCGCATAAGAGTGGTTGAACTGGGAATCGGAGGTCGGCTTCAACAATGGATAGCACGGTAAATGGTACAAAACCTTGTTTTTCCCAGGGTGTGGTATCTAGTTCGGCTAAGGAAAGATGGACGTCGTCTGGAATTTGGTAATCCTTTCGGAACTCAGGTATGGCCCCTGGTAAGTTTACTAAGAATCGATATTTTCCCATGTGGCCTTAAGTTATGTATAAATTAGCTCAAAGTACTAGCTCGGTGTTTAGAGGACGTTGAGTATCTCGGTTGAGCATGCAAAAGAGTGCCTAGCCAACCTAGTCAGAGTCTGCAAAGTGGAGATGAAAAGTGTTAAGCCCAGATCGTTGAACCGTGCTAAGTATAAAGGCAAAAATAAATGTAAGCCTAGCTCGGCTACGTAGGAGATTATCCGTTCTTAGTTCGGTTGGAGCGAAGGACTTTAGCTCGGCTAAATGAAATGAAAGGTTCTTAGACCGATTGAAACTAAAGGTGTGGGCATGAAGTTTTAGTTCAGTCATTTGGGGAGTTATTTAGTTTGGCTGGGTTCACACATAAATACAAACAAATTCCTAGTTCGGTTGAAGTATTATTTTGGATCAAAAGCGTCGTTTTTCAGCTTGTTTGTGAATCTAGTGGATCTATTACATAGTTTTTAGTGGTTATTTCCCATTAAAATGGAAGCTATAATAATGTGTTTTGAGAAACATACGAATGTTATGCTACATACGGCAAAACTATACAAACAAAAAGAAAATAGGATTGAGTTACTTACAGTTTGAAGACAGGAGGACGTAGATCAAAGTCGCAAGAATAGCAAAGAGAATACAAGCTTTGCAAGGACTATGGTGGTGAAAATGGAGCCTTAGAAGGCAAGAGAGAGAAGATGAATAGTAGAGTGACAAGTTCAAAAGCTAGGGTTTTCGAATAAGGCAAAGAAAAGGCAGGACTGTTCAAAATTTTCGGAGTACGAGGGCGACGTTGACAGCTATACTCAACCAATAGAGGCCAACCACGTGTCTACGAAATAGCAAGCGATTCAGATATACAGTGGGACTAAAGAGACATTTTTTTTGACCGGACAAATCGGTAGCCCGGTGACAATTTAACTCGGTTGAAGGTCTGAAGTTTTAGCTCAGCTGGTAACAAATAATCCCAATCATGCTACGCAGATGGAATTAAGGGGCAATTGAGAGGAAGTTTTTATGAGCATTAAGGCCAAGCTAAGCCCAGGCGTAGTAATAGGCCGTTCTATGGGTCGTGGTGAAAAGGGCTTAGCGAGTGGACCTTAGTGTTAGCTTGGTCCAAGTATGGTTACAGTCCCCACAGTCGGAGTGGTGGTAATTAGCTGGGTCATAGTATTCGGAGCCAAGGTATTTGGGCTTCTTATGGTGGACCTTGCTCTTGTTAGCTCGGTCAAAGCTTGTTGTAGTTAGCTCGATCTCAACAGACAAAACTGAGGTACAAGTGAACAAGAACCGAGCTATGTGTTGCATGTGAAGGTGCTGGATTAAATATGACAAATGGCTAGTGTTAGCTCGGTCATACTGTCATCTAACCGAGATAAAACCATCTCACTTGGTTTAAGCAGTGAAGGGGATGTTGAAGGATAAACATTATCTTTCAGGAGTGTGATTCCTAGGAGGACTCTACATGGAGGAATAAGAGTTCTACTAGGATTATGCCAGGCAAAAATTATAAAAAGCTCACAATAGAACCTATGTAGAGGTAACACACAACTTTGATTTTCGGAGTACACAAAGCTTTTGTCTATTTGTCTATTTTGCTGACTTAGGCATCAGAGAGGTATCCGGCACACACCCGCCGGCTAGCTCACGTTTGTATTTTCAGAGAATAAAGCGACGACGTTTGGAGCGCAAACTTGATCAATAGGATTATAAGAGAACATTATTTCGTGCTCGTACAGACACGATTCTGGTTATAACAAAAGCAAGGATAGGATTGCATGATCAATTTTACTTTTATCTCCTAAATTGTTACTGTTTTTTTTTTTTTCTTTTCTATTTTATCTCTAAATTATTAATTTAATCTATTTTAGTCCATGAAATTTATTATTTTAGTTCATACAGTCCGATTGAAAATGATTGTAACTGTTAAAATCTAATTTAATGGGTAAAAAATGAGTGCCTCTATTTACACGCCACATTTGGTCTCAAGGCACACCACTACTCAATTCACATCTTAGTAATTTGAAAAAACATAATTTTTCTCAACACACCACAACATTCCATTTTTGCCCTTAGTCCCACATCACTTAGTATACACCTCAAATTCAAAAAAAAAAAAAAAAAAAAAAAGAACTACCTATTAGACACATACCACCAACAGCAACAGCCATCACCAGCAACCACCATCAACACTAACCATTTCACTGCCCTTCTCCGTCACCACTGTCAACCTCCGACCACCACTGCAACTTTCTTCTCTGGCCACCAATGACTTCCACCACTACAAACAACCCTACTCTCCCTTCGCTACTGCTAACAGCCTCGCCTCCGCCATTGCCGTCGCAATCAACCTTGTGGCCCAGATCTGCTATCATGATCCATCTCTGCCTCCATCGCAAGCCTTCATCTACCGTAGAGAGAGACAAAGACAGATCACGAGAGAGAGAGAGAGAGAGAGAGAGATCGCAACTGAGAGGTGGCGGTGGCGGTGGCGGTATCAGCAGTGGACGCGTGGGTTTTGAGACAAGGGAAGAGGGGCTAGAGAGGGTTCTGCGACAAAAGAAGAGGGGCAGCGGCGAAAGGATGAGCCAATAACGAAAGGGCTGTGACGCAAAAGAGTGAAGGCTGTAGAGGAAGAATCAGCGGGGGAAAGGGAAAAGGGTGGCGACGGAAGAAAAGGGTCGTCGACACTGGTTAAGGTTAGGGTTCAGACTTCGACGTCGCCGGCAATGAAAACGACAGCAGTGACAATGATTTGGGGTTAGGGTTGATGAGGGTTAGGGTTAGGGTTAGGGTTAGGGTTAGAATTAGGGTTTGGATGTGTATTCAATTAAGGTGTGTATTCAGTTATGGTCATTTTGGTCATTTTAGGTAAAGTCATTATTATAATAAAAAATAACTAATTAATAGTGTGTCTTGAGATCAAATATGATATATAAATAGAAACGCTCATAAAAAATTTATTTTAAAATAGTAACAACTTAAATCATACAATCAAAAACTTATTTTTCTTACTCTTTTAAACAAAGAGTTTGGCTTCTCTCAACTAAGAAGCCCTCAACGAGAGGTCAATCGTTGCAGAGCTAAAGATTGATTATTTTCTTCCTTTTACGAGGTCCTTGTTTAGTTATTTATTTCTTCCTTATTATTGGGCTCTTTCTTGAATGTTGGGCTTGCAGTTTGTCTTGTTGGACTTTTCTATACGGTTGATTGTCCGGTTTGGTGTGAATATCTTGATATTTATAAATATTCTTTTACTATGTAACTAAAAAAAAAAGAAAAACAATTTGATATTTGATAGGTGTTTGGTTATATGATTTAAGTTGTTCAAGCTATAAGCCTTCGTTTGGCCACTTAGTTGGACTAAAAAAGTATAAAAGACAAAATACGTTAAATAAGCCAATAAAATAAAATGTTATATCTAAATTATAATCATTTCACTTTTTTTTTCACAAAAGTCAAAAAAATCAAACTAAACGAACTTTTTAGTCTCAAGCTAAAAAAGTTTCAACTCAAAAAAGTCAATTTAAAAAGCTAATGCCAAACTGCAACTAAATGTTCATTTTTGCCCATTAGGTTAGGCTTCCACTGTCACTTTATTTCGAGAAATGTCTCCAATTGAACTACATGAACTGCAATAATTTGTTTTAAGGATTAAATAAATGAAATTGATAGTTTAAAAATGAAATAGAAAAAAATTGAGATATTTTAGGGAGATAGAAGTGAAGTTAATACTTATTCAAATTATATCTTCTTCTTTTTCTTTTTTAATTAATTTAGATTTGTTTCAAATAAATGATGTTAAAATTTTAAATATAAAATAATTTTGAAAAAGTACTTATTGCATACCAAAATAAGTCTCTTTTTTTTGGGGGGGGTTGAAAAAGCTTAAAATTTTGAATTTTCATATTCGTATTTGTATTTAGTAAATTTTATTTTTTTATTTTTTTAAAAGATTTTCAGTGTCATCTAGTATAGCAAAAATAAATAAATAAATAAATAATATAATTTTTAAAAAACAATTAAAACAAAATAAAAATTAAAAAAATCAATTTAAAAGCTAGAGCCAAAGGAGATAATGTCTTTATGAAAGAAATAGATAGGGGTTGCTTCAGTGGCTGTTATTTCCTTGTGTATTTCACTTTGGCTTTCTCACAATTTCAGAGACATGAGGCTCCACTAAAGCACTACCTCTGTTGGAACTTAGATGCTTCTCAATAGCGTTTCTTTCTCAGAATCATTACCATTTTTTTTTTTTTACTGAATTTAAAATCAATGGTTAAGATTTCCATAAAAACTTAGTCCCACAATACAAAGTTTAAATGTACAGCATTGATAAAAAAAAATTCATGATAATTTTTTGAAAACTTTTCTGATTCTCTGAACTTTTCCTTTTCTTTTGTGTATAGATGATCCTATATAGGACAGTAAGTTGGGGGTATCACGTAATAATTAGTCAAAAAATTTATAAAAAAAAAACACAAAATTGAATACACAAAAAAATGAATGAATCAGATTTTTTAGTAGGCCCATTAATTTATTTTTTTTAATCAATCAGTAGAGTAATTATAAATATGAAAAATATATTACATCAAATAGCTGCTCATAATAAATCACGTCATTATGTATAAATTTTTTAGGATAAATTACAACTACATCCCTGAGACTTACTTAAAGTATAGATTGCTTACTGTAATTTAAAAAATTACAAATATCCCGTTATCAGAATTTTTTATTTAACAGAATTAACTAAAAAAATAAAATTCATAGTTGCTCTCCTATACGATAACAAAATTACCTAAATTATTAATTGAAACATATTTCTAATATCATTAAAAATTGTTAATTGATTTTATGATTTATTAATAAATGAAGCGATTTTTTATGAAATTAAAAATTTTAAGAGTAAAATGTAATTTTCAAAACTACATAAATAATTTATATTTTAATTAAATCTTAAAAAAATATATTTATAATTTATTTAATTTTTTATTTATATAGCATTAGTGTTTCTATACATAAGATAGAAGTCAGCAAGATGCCAACGAAACTAATACACCCAAATAAAAACAAAAACAACTCAATTCCAATGAACACCTAAAATTGAGAGGCTAGTTGGCCACAAACATTCAATTCCAATTTAGTGCCCCAAAACATAGGCAATCCTATTCCACTAGCTAGCCCACAATACATGAAAAATTGAGACTACATACCTAAAATTTTAGGGGAAATGAAATGTAGATATTGAGGAAACAATGAACCTAAATCATGGCACAATGAACATAAAATTTGGGACCATCAAGTTTGTGAAAGAAAAAAAAAAATTATTAGCTATTTTTGGAACAATGTTCCATTTCACTTGTTGATTAGCACATTTTATTTTATTTTATTTTTAAAATATAAACATAAAAATGAAAGGTTATATTATTTAGACCAATAACTATCAATTTAGAGCATCATTTGAATTTTTTATTGAAGCACTAAATAATTTCTCCAAATTGGGGTGAGCTCGGGTCATTGCACCACAAAATTTTGGTCCCTTTTGGTACACTTATAAGTTTTCTTTTTATTTTATTGCAAGCTTAAAAGAATTAAAATAAGTTATAAATATGTTTGGTATAAACTTTTATAATCTGTAAAAAAAAAAAAAAAAAAATGAACCTATTTAGTTAATTAAGTTGTCTTTTAATTTTTTTTGTTGTGCAAATATCACGATGCCCTTAATGCTATAATTAAGACAAGATATGAGACGGTTTTATCTATAACTATTTAAGGATTTTGAATAAGGTTAAGAAGTTACAAATTATAATTTAAGAAAATTTCACTTTTTTAATTAAATAAGTTGAAAATATCAAATAAATTATCATATAAAATTGTAACCAAAAGACTATAATCAACTCTTTTTCTTTTTCTTTTTTTTGAAGTAAAAAGCCAAATAAATTGACTTATAAGTGCTATCAAACGGTGTATTTGTGGTGTTTGGATTTGGTGGGGAATTAGTTATATGGTGGCCAGATATAAGTTAGAATGATGGAACATAAATGATGAATAGGACCATATATATGTAACTAGGAACAATGAAAGAGTATGATGATATAGGGACTGTTTGTTATAGTTTTTGGAGGGTAACTATAACTTGTTTTGATTTGAAAATCTATGTCAGATTGTTTTATGCAGCTTTTGCTTATAACTTATTAAGCAAAAATTACTTAAATAAGTTGAAAAAAGCTGATTATTTAAAAGTTGGGATAGAGTTGTTGAAAAAAAAAAATCAAAATGTTTCTTCTTTTTTTTATTATTATAATTATTATTTATGAGAAGTTGACTATTTACTACTATAGACATGGAACGGGACCCATTGCAAACTGGCAACCCATTTATCAAGTTGGTTATGCCAACATAAAGAAGATTTGATTTAGAAATTCATTGATCAATCTTGATGAAACTGGTACAGAGTATTTATACAATAATAATATGTGAGAGGGGAGATTTGCACCAGACTGTACGGCCGAGCTAAGTTAACGTCGGACGTGACGAATCGCGCGGCGCCGAGCTAATCTCTCTGTTGACACGGCCGACGGCCTGACTTGCACGATCGGAAATATTGACTGGTCAGGCATCAACTGGTGTAGCCGAGTTGCGTCTAGCACGTATTGAACGGGGCTTGGGTTAGTGGATGCTGACTGAGCTGAAAGGTAGCCCGAGCTAGACCGTGGGCATGATCAGGTCCGGTACGCCTTGGACCGACCAGTTGATATAAAGCGGCTTCTTGTGACCGAGATTGTGAATAGAACGGTTGGATGCCAGTATGCCTCACAACCGATTGGTTATGATGAACCGATCAAGAATAGCTCGGCCGAGGTGGTCATGCTTTCGCCTGATTCCAAGTTATAGGTCGGCGCCTTATAGCTCGGTTATGTGCACGTGATAGCAACTCTCCACAAGTGACAGGCCGGTCATGATACTCCAGTTAGGTATGCCACCTGGGCCAATGGCGTGAGGGAGAGGACATCTGCTCCACGCACGCCTCAATCTGGTTGGCGATTCTGTCTTGGTGGGAGGACTAGGCCTTTACATGCGTAAGGTGGTGAGAGGCGAGCACTGCCACATATCCAGGGAAGGATAGCAGAGGTAGTGCGCGCACAATCTTGAGGCTGCATGGCCAGCCTAGAAATATGGAGGAAGAGGAACGTTGGAGGTAAGCGAATTCACTCTATCTAAACTCTCTCTCTCTCCGATAGCCTTCCTCTTCCCCAAGTGATCTGACTTGATCATCGGAGGGTCTTTCCAGCGCACCACCGCTGGGCAGCTCATCATTTTTGTGTTGCAGAGATAAATGCCGTCACAAGAAGCTTGACGTCCAAGGAGTACGGAAAGCGGAGGATATTTCGTCCCCGTACAATATGCTTTATGTAACTATATATCTCTCTAACTAACTCAACTCTCATGATGAAACTGCTACTGATATATCTCTGCTGGCGTGTTCTGTGGCTAGTTCTACTGATGTGCTGCTACTGGCATTTTTTGTGAGAACAGCTGAGGTTGTAGAAATACTATCTCTGGGCTGGTGTGTGCTGCTAGTTGCTGCTAATATGTTGTGTGGCTACATCTTTTGGGCTGGTATGTACTAGTTTGCTGAATTTTGTAGGATTGGATTGCTTAGCAGTGGCTGCAACTTGAGGTCTGGTTTTAGGTTCTAGTTTTTGCCTATTGTGTAGCTCTTGTGGTTGCTTAGCTGGTTTGTTGCTCAGTTGTTTTTTCTTTGCTTTTGCTATGGTTTTTTGGTCTCTCACCAACTAGGAGGTTGGAGCATCATTTAGCTCCAAACTGCTCTTTATTGACTTTTTTATCATACTTTGTATGTGTTTCATCAATAAAACTTTCTTTTGCCGATCAAAAAAAAAAAAAAAAAACTCAACTCTCAAGTCAGGGTGGACATGACCCGCTCAACCCGTCCAATTCAACATGATATTTTTAGGATTTAAAAAATATATATTTAATTCATAAGGTCAAATTATATTGAGATTTTGTATCCATTTAATATCTAACTTGGGCTTGAAGACAAAGAGTTTTAACCCGACTCGCCTCGGCCTGCTCATTTATAAAATAATAATTATAATTTTATATTATTTTAATTATAAATTAATGTAGAAAAATTATAAAAGATAAAATATAAACTTTGTAAGGCTTATAGCAAAGGGATTATTATTAAAATATTATATTTATTTTATCATTGAATTTTGTTGACTTTTAGAATTCAAATAATACTTAAAGGATCTAAGTAAATTAATATCTATTGAAGACAAAAATAAAAAACTAATAGTTTATATTTTTTAGATCAAGTGCGGATTCAGATTTGAATTTTTTTTAGAATTAGGTTTAGGATGTCTAGATTAAGCCCGATATCGAGCCATGCCAAACTGAGTGCAAGATGACACATATCTTCTTACTATATATAGTGCAAGCTTGGCCCAATCTTGGCCCAGCACGAGGCTTGTCCACCTCTGCTATGAAGTGATCTCATTTATATACAAGTTAGTTACAACAGAATTGTTTTATTTTTATTTTTTTGATCGGCAAAGAGAAACTTTATTGATGAACACAACCGGAATACATCAATAAAGAGAAACTTGGAGCTAAACAAAACTCCAACCTCCTCGTTGGTGATTAACCAACGTAAAGACAAAAAACAAAACAAAACAGCACCCAGCCAAGAAAACAGAAACCCAGCACCAGACCATCAACATGAAAGCAGACAACACTAAGCAAACTCGAACCAACTAATCAAGCTTTTAGACAGAGAACAACTCTCCTCAGATCAGCCTACAAAGCTACCCTAAGGCACACCACTCTACTGCCAAAGCCGATTGCTGAGAAGACTTCAAGCAAGCAGCCTAATCTAGTGTAGGTTTGAGACAAGATCATGGACTGAATAATCAACCTTGAAGGACCATTTCACCCACAGTGCAATCTGCAGTTTCATCCTCTCACATAATCCTGCAAAATCTGGAGCAACCCCCTTAAACATTTCATTTAGTTTTTCCTACCTTCACAAATTACTCCTCGAATCATTGATCCAAATATATATATATATATATATATACGTGATTTTTATTTATTTTTTTATTTTTTATTTATTTTTTTTTTTTTTTTTGCGATCAAGATTTAGTTTAAAGTTGTGTTTGAATCTTGAATTTTGGAGGGGTAGTGAATATAGTAGAAGTTTTTTTTTTTTTTTTTTTTGTTCTTCACAAATCTCTCTCTCATTTTTTTTATTTTTTTTCTCTTCAGGGGCAACAAAGTAGTTTAACATACTTTGTTGGTTTCTCACCAACTGGAGATTCGAGCTTAAGCTAGCTCCGAGCTCCTCTTTTTTTTGTTTTTTCTTTTTTTTTTTTGGATCAGCAAAGAAAAGGGAAATTTTATTGATGGGAAGAGCAAAACAAGAACAAAATACATCAATAAAAGAGGGAAGTGTAAAAAACATCATAGCTAAAATTTCACAATCCCAACTAGGTTGATACTAAAAAGGAAGCACAATTATCTGCTAACACTAAACCCACAAATTGGCAAGAAACCAATCCAAAA
Organism: Camellia lanceoleosa; assembly: GCA_025200525.1. Classification (NCBI taxonomy): domain Eukaryota; kingdom Viridiplantae; phylum Streptophyta; class Magnoliopsida; order Ericales; family Theaceae; genus Camellia; species Camellia lanceoleosa. The sequence goes on from CM045763.1 coordinate 64,368,630, forward strand.
AAGAGAAACAAAACCAAACACATAAATAAAACCAACCAACCATACAGTAAAAGCAACCTTGACTCCTTCCCCAGCAATCTGCTCCAACAACTCATAGCTAATGCACCAGCAAATTCCTACAGAAACAAACCAGATAAACTGTCAACTGCTCCCTCTATCAAATGAGCAACACAAAAAATACCCCCTTCATGTCCTTCCAACCAAAACACCAGCAGCTGCCCAAAATTACACTTAGTAACAAAACCTATTAATGAATACTTTTTTTTTTTTTTTTGAACGGCAAAATAAAGCTTTATTGATGAAAAAAGCAATGGACTTGCAAAAATACATCAATAAAGCGAGAAAACGCATTAGCATCAAAGCTAACCCAAGATTGGTGAGAAACCAATCAATACAACCAACGAAAGAAAGGAGAAAACAAAACAAACAAACTGCAGACATAGTGAAAGGCCAGAGAAAGTAGCAGAGTAGAAAATCAGAGACCCTCTACACCTCACCAAGCCTCTGATGCATGCCACTAGATTAGAGCCCAATCAATCAACCTCCAATTCTGCTACAGAACTTCACCAAAACAGAACGACAAAACCACCAATAGAGAAGGCATCAACACCAAAACCACAAAGCCAGCAACAACTGAGCAGGCATTAGCAGTGCAACACACAACACCAGAATCCAACCCACATACCATTCAACAACTCAGCAACCCTACTCAGGTCACTCTCAGCTATATACTCAAACATCAAAGAACACTCCCCTACACAGATTCCAGTCCAACACATGCTGCTGCTACTCACTAGAAGATAACAGATTATAAACCAAGGCACTGCTGCTGCTACAAATACACTCAAACCTGATGTTCACTCTTGTGCATCGCATCAACCCCGACCACCTAAACAAACTCTAATCTGCCTGATGTTATAAAGAAAATCATTAATGGAGATCTGACAATCCTTAGAAGAAGCCTTCAACCAAATAGCTAACCTGATAATAATAGACTCCTTAAGCTCCACCATATCTGGTTGAACACTATTGAACAAGCAATCATTCCGATGTTTCCAAATGGACCATAGGGCAACCAAAGGAATAGCATGCCACATTCTCCTTTCAGCTTTCATGAGACAGGTCCATTAATGAATACTTGATCTATTGTAAGTTGGACAAAAAAAACATGCGCCCTTACAAACAGCAGCCTCATAATAGAGCAGCATCACAGCAACACTAGCAAAACCACCTCAACCTTATACACATACCTGCTATACATACCTGTTGCCAATGAGATGTTTCTAAGCCCATTAAACCAACTCCAGCAGTAGCAATACCAAGAGAACCCAGCCAACTACAATAGTTTTTTGATCAGCAAACCTCTACGCAACTGAACCTCACTACAACCTGATCTGGTGGAGATTGGATATGATGTCTTGAACTGAATAATCTACCTTCAACCTGATCTCCTCTTTATTGATGTAGTCTATCATACTTTGTATGTTTCCATCAATAAATATTTATTTTGCCGATCAAAAAAAAAAAAAAAAGTAGTTTAACATCATTTACTAAGGAAATGATGGCAAAGATATAGTCCTTCAGGCTGTATTAGGATCACAAGTTTGTGTACAGATTTGGAAAGAGAAAGAAAAAGATGTGGGTAATATATATATATATATATATTAAATTTCTATTCAAATCCATGATCTAAACACAATTAGACTTGCATTTCAGAAAAAGAATAAGTAGCAGATCCTCTTCTAGCTAACCCTGTTATCAATAATCTTTAATTTTGACATCGCTTTTAATTCCCACATAAATTTGGGGGTCAATGCTCCACAAATATTTAAGGGTGCTTAATGGTTATTATGATTGGGTTTCACTATCATGTTAATTTTACTAATAAGCAACTGTGTAAAATTCTCATTTTAAAATTATGCTTGAATGACAGAATTTTTAAGGTAAAATGAAAATTTTTGTTTCAATATTATTCAAATGTTTGGTTTTGTTAGTAATCCTCCACTGCAAAATGATAAAATTTAAATATTACTGACTTAATTATTATTTTGTACTCTTAAATGGGTGATATTCTTTTAGGAATGTGATAAAAAAAATTACTTTCTATTTCAATCTGTTCAAAATACTAAAATCATGGGACCCAGGAGAGAGAGGCGACAAGATTTAAACCCAAAAGAATCAGAGTTCTAATACAATGATAGTAAAGCAGTCCAACCATTCATATCAAATTAACAAATAGAAATAATTTATAAAATGAAAATGATATATATTTACAAATTTGAAAATTGGAAAAATATATTTATAAAATGAAAAATGTTGTACAAATAATTTTTTTTTTTTAACAAACAGATGTGACATGCATTGGTAAAACTTTAAAATGCAAAATGGGACTCGATCTACTAACATGATGCGTGAAACATTTTGTGATTTTATTTATTTATATAACATTAACGTTAACTTTGGCAATTTTTTTTTTTTTTTTTTTTTTATCGGCAAAAAATCTTTATTGATGAATCAAAAAAAAATGGGATACATCAATAAAGAGGAGCTCAGAGCTAAAGTTGAGGGAACACCTTTTGGGCCAGCCCCAAAACGTTTAACTAAATAGCTATTTTATTGTGAATGGTCTCTTCTACTTAACTAGGGGCTAATTGTGGTTAAGATATCCCTTTGAACCATCGATGATTGAGCTTGTGTAACTATATAAGAGAATGATTTCACATAGAAAAGCTATGAATCCTTAAACTAAAATCAAAAGAAGCAAAAAAAGACATGGAGCTCAAGACCCTCCAATGATAACATATATGCTCTTTAACCAATGGACACAACTTTAAGTCTTTAACTGTTGGATTCCAGCTATAACATGAAATCAAAATAATTTAAATCATGATACCTTTTTCATATATATATATATATATATATATTATTTAATGTATAAGAGTTTTAAAAATCAAATTTTTTTTATTCTTAAAAGTGAAAGTTTGATTCCAAAAATATTAGTAGACTAGTTCCTATCTGAGAGTTGTTACTTAAAAAGATGTCCTGAAAAATTGAAAATTAACTTTCAGGAACAAATTTTGAAAGAGTCACTAATAAATACACTTTTAAGAATATAATAATTTCATGCCAAAAAGATACAACAATGATACTTTGAGTAACTGCGATATTTTGTTTTAAAAAAAAATTTCATCCTTAAATTTGTCACTAAATTTTTTATTTATTTTTTAAAAAAATTATAACAATATATAATATTCCCATCTAAATCATATGCATGCTTTTATAAATGCAATATTAAGTGCTTTTTAGATGATTGGTCTTGTTTAATAGTGCCAACTTAGTTGGGATCATTTTGCTTTGTTGTGATGCTTTTGCGTACAACTTTTTATTCTTGTAACTTCATTTTACATTCAATAAAATTTCTTTTGTTGATAAAAAAAAAAAAAAGAATTAAAAAAAAGAGTGCTTTTAAGATGAGAAACTAAGGCTTTGTTTGTTTGTGTTTTCAAAATATGATCCTACACTATGTTTTCAGTATGGTGTTTTGAAAACACGTTTCCAAAACTCTGCAGAGTTCTCCGAAGCAGCCGCGCTTTTCAGAATTTTTTTTTTTTCAAAATTTGGCCTAACGGGACGTCTGGCCGATTGACCGGAATAGTGAATTTTTTTTTTTTTTTTTTTTTTTTTTTGCAATTGATATGTTAATTTTTATATAATCGAAAAAAACATTTTCTGAAATTTTTAAAATTTTTTATGTGCTTCAAAATAATTTTGAGTTGTATGTTTAGTTATGAGTTGTAAATTTTTGTATCAAATATCAAATGTCACATCAACAATTCCCCACTGAAATCAAAACTCTTCTCAAAACTATTTTCAAAACTCTTTACCAACCAAATTTTCTACACTCAAATCATAATTCCAAACCTCACAAACTCAAAATACAACTCGTACTCTCAAATCATAATTACAAAACACAACCAAACGCAGGCTAAGGCCTCGTTTAGGAATAGGCTAATTTAGTAACTTTTTGACTATTTGGCTAAAATATGAACTAAAAAAAACTAGTATGTTTGGGATGACTTTTTGGCTTCTTACAAAAAGATGTGCAAAAAGTAGAGAAAAAAGAGAATCTTTGACTTTTTGATATGGGTTGTTGGCTTTTTAGCTAATTTAGTAGCTTTTTAACTTTTTTACTAAAATAGAAAGTTTCCAAACGAGACCTAAGTATTAGTCATGTATAGGATAGTTGGTCCCATAATCTATGTAGTTATCCCTTGGGATAGTGAAAAGATCTAAGATTCATCATTCAAGCTAATGAAGTGAATGTGACTCTTTCGTTGTAATCTAACTCACTAATCTCATATTTTTTGTCCCAAAAAAAAAAAAAAAAATAGAAGTAGGTATTAGTGTTTTTTGTTTTTTGTTTTTTATTTTTCATTTTTTATTATTAAAGGGCGTAGGTATTACTGTTAGAAATTACAATACTTTCTTTTTTGCACTTTCATGAGAGTTGTTAATTTAGCACATAAACCAATAAAAATATATTACTCTTTTTCTGCATGCTATCATATGCACCCTATAATTAAAAAAGAAACTAACATAAATTCATAGTATCCAAGTTATAACTAAAAAAAATTACAACCAAAAATAACAGGATGCATAACTAACGATTTCACAAGTTATAACTAATGAAAAAAATTAATCATAAATAAAAAAGAAAATGATATAGTTAGAAGTACATGTAGTGTACCCCTTTCAAGGGTGTATATATTAGAATTTCTCAAAAAACAAATGACTCATAATTTTAAAACATCAAATGAGTTTTTTTTGTATAAAAGTATATTTTAAAATATAATGAGTTATACATATTTATATTTTTTACGTGGATGAAAACAATGGTTAAATTTAAATACATGGCATCATAAAGTGCAATATGAATTTTAGAAACCAACAAAAATAGCTTTGAAATTTATACATCCATATATATATATTATATACTATTATACTTTGATTATCTTCAACAAAGTTCTTTTTTATTGATCAAAAAAAATATTAAACCAACAACTTTAGTGGTGTCTTGAAATGTTCTCCCTCCTTATACTAAGTGTCTAATTCGCTATATTCAAAACAAAACAAAACATAAATTTGATAAAGAAAAGAGTGGGATTCGGATCTAAAATCATAAGTCTGTTAAATGTTTTTCTTACTACTTAAGCAGTACACAATATATAATAAGTATTTAATTTTATTTTTGTTTATTTGATAATTACATATATATTGCATGTGTCAACCGCTATTGTATATATATATATAGGTAAAGGCTATAGTAAGTGTATATCGTACGCATTTTTATAATTATATCACAATAATTTATAATTAACACCACAAAAAAACAAAAAAAACAAAAAAAAGAAGGAAAAGACATTACAAAATCTTATAATTTCACTAATCATAATAGCTCATAACAAAAAATCATAATGTTCATAATAAAACCATAAAACTGTATGTCTAAATTTAATTCTTCTACAGCGAAAATCATACTTCAAATTAATTTAAATCACTCAATCATTTTGTTCGTTTTTGAAAATTCTCTTAGATTTTTTTTTTCCTTTTTTCCATTAATGAATTTTTTTATATATTTTAATTCATTTTTTATTTTGTAGATGTGCCTTAGATATTCTTAAAAAATAAAATATTTATAAAGAAATATGAAAAACTTTCACTAATGAAAAAATATATACAAAAAGGTTTTTTTTTTTGGGGGGGGGGGGGGGGGGTGGGTCAATAGTAAATTTCCCCCCAAATTTTTTCGAGGATATTTTACTTGTGCGAATAGATTAGTTGTATTTAAAAGAAAAAAACTAAATATACAAAAATAAATATTATATTACAAATATATTCTCTGAGTTTGTTTAAAATATATTATGGATAAACTATCAATAGGTCCTAATAGTTAGAATTAATTCCAATCAAGTCCTATTGAAAATAAGTCTTGATAAAATCATCGCTAAAAATAATTTTTTTATGACAATATTTTATATATGTCGCTAACAATTGACAATTAGTGACTTTTTTTGTCATGATTTTTATAAATTGTCGCTAAAACTTACAATTAGTGACGTTTTTTATGACAAATTTTTCTTATAGGACCTATTAGACAATGAGTCCACTTATTAGGACCTACACATAACTACCCCAAATATTATTTGATCCATGTGATTCTGAAAATTATATCTCGTCTTTTTAAATTTCTACTCGCATAACAAATGTCTCATTTGGTTAATAAACCATTAAGTCAATTAACATTTTTAATGATATCAAAAATATATTATAATTAAAAACGGATGACTAAAATAGATTTTGCAACTAACATTCATGCCATGAAGGAAAGTATTTCCAACAAATAGAAAAAACCCACCTGAAAGAAAGCTGAATGAAATAGAGAATCACCTTGTTGAAATGCAAAGTGGCACACTTGTTTCAAGTCAAACTCGCATATACAAATAGAGTTGAGTAAACAACTAGTCATGGAAGGAGGGTGGATACCAGTCGTAAAGGGTAGAAGAAGATCAGGACCATGGAGGTCGAGAGGCAGTGCAGGTGTGTTCACTGTGTTTGTGGATAACCTACCAGCATCGTTGAACCCTAAGGGTCTATTCAATCTATTTACAAAGTTTGGAGTGATGCACGATGTTTTCATACCGCAAAAGAGATGAAAGGTTACTGATACAAGATTTGGCTTTGTGAGATTTGATTGCTATGTGGCAGCCAAGATAACTGTACAGAAGGCCAATGGTCTGTGGGTGGATGATCGACCATTACAAGTAAACCACACAGAGTTTGGGAAGGAAAAGGTAGTTGATGAAGTAGTAAGGCTACCATTAAATAATCAAGTGCGGAGACCAGTAGCTAATGCCGTTAACGTGGAGCGATTAGAGCTGGGGCTCGTGGCATCAGAGATAGGAGATCCTATGTAGAGGCTATGGAAGGAAAAATGACAGGGAAAATAGGGAGCATCTTACTAAAGGCAAAGGAGACAGGAAATGGATGGTTGTTTGAGAGTATCATTGTAAGATTAAAGGCCCAATATGCTGATGTTAGTCTGAAAAAGGAATTGGCAGCAATAGGAATGGAGGATATCATGGTGAAGGAAAGTGGGGGAAGAGATGTGGTCATCACATTTAAATCAAAGGATGAGAGGGCATTGAAAATATCAGCTATTAAGAAGCTGATCTCGGATTAGTCTTGAAGATATTCTTGAAGGAAAACTTGGGCAAAATCGGAGCAAGAAAGATGTCTATGGATAAGTTGCTATGGCATCCCATTACATTTGCAGAATAGTTTCAATCTCAGAAAAATATGTGGGATCTGGGAACAGCTGCTGTGTGTTGAAGGAGATATGAGCCAACCACTATCCTTTGTGTGTGCCAAGATTAAGGTCTCCACTAAATGGATAGATCCCATAAATTTAGTTGTGAAACTGGAATGCAGAGGGATGGTATTTCCAGTAAGAGTTTGCGAAGAATAAGTGGTAACTGTGAGAACTTTGAAATTTACATGTAGATGTCATAAGACTCAAGATGTAGATGAGTTTGGTAGTTCAAATGTGCTAGGGGAACAAAGTGAGGATAGAAATTGTAGGAAGGAAAAAGATGATGGTGATGATATGGAGGATGAGTCAACTGCTGACCTGGAGGTTGGCTATGGGGTGGACCAAGAAACCAGGCCATGTGGTCGTAGTGGGTGCATGGAGGTGGAAAACGTAGCATGTTGGAGGCATGTGGAAGAAGCTCAAAATATTCGAAGTGATGAGGGGCAAGTAATGAGTAATGAGCCCTGCAAAGAAATGATGGAAGTGCAAAACTAGAGGATCAGCTCTAAGGAAGAGACGGTTGTCAATCAGAGTTTGGAGAATCAAGTGTGTACACCAGGTTTTGTTAGAAGTCTTGGAGGGTCAAGCCTTGAAAGGCCTGGTGTGAATATAAAAGTGGTTTTGGGCCAGAATAATATACTAAAGTGGGTGGGTGGGCTGTGTCAAGCAGAAAATGGGCTGGGGCAAACAGAAACTGGACTGGGGCAGCAGGAGTTATCTGAAAGAATTAAATTTGTTGAAGTAGGGCCTTGTGGGAGATTGTCAAGCCTCTCTGAAGCCCAAGAGAAGGAGCCAAGTAGTAGACATTCAAGACTTTTGAAGGGGAAGGAAAAGGAAAAGAGTAGCAGCAGGAGAAAAGCTAATTAGAATATTCTAAGGAGAAGACCCTTCGAGATGATGAGGAAGTATGGGAGCAATAGCAAAGGTGCTTCAACTAGTAGAGTCGTGCCTAAGGCTGCAGCTTGGCGTGTAGCAGTGGCGGCAATGTCCCTATCTGCTTCAATAGAAGGTGGAGTTGACAATGGGAGGTTTATACTAAATGAAGCTGAAACAACCATAAAAATGGGAGAAGTTCTCAAGATATAGTTTAATGGCAAGAAAGCTGAAGTGGTGAAGGAAATAGTGGATCTCAAATTGAATGATATGGAGCATATTAAAAGGGGGAAGAAAATTGAGGTATAAAGTACACCAGCATGGGGGTAATTGGGTGTAAACATGGTCAATTATGAAGTTTCTTTCATGGAATGTTAGAGGGTTGGGAAGGAAGGAGAAGAGAGGCAAAGTTAAGAAGCTCTTAAAGGAGAGGAATGTAGACATTGCACTATTCCAAGAGACAAAAAAGTCAGAGTTTTCAGAGGAAGATGTCAGATCTGTATGGGTTAGGGCCAAAATGGAGTTTATGGTGGTGGATGCTGTTGGCTCGGCAAAAGGATTATTGTGTATATGGGACCCAGATGTATTCCAAGTAAAGGACTGCTGCAGTAATAAAAGATTCATTTTATTATCAGGTACTATCTTTCATCAGTTCAATTGTGTTATTCTAAACATTTATTCACCAAATGATGTGGGCTTAAGAGGGAAGCTGTGGAATTGTTTATTGAAATTGAAGGAGGAATTTCCTAATCCTTGGTGTTTATGAGGAGACTTCAATGAGATTAGACAGATTGGGGAAAGGAGAGGGTGCTCAAGGAGAGATAGAGGCATGAAACAATTTAATGAGTTCATTAATAAGTGTGAGGTTTCTGACTTACCTTTACTTGGAAGGAGATTCACTTGGTGCAATTCATTTGATGGTGAGAAGTGGAGCAAAATAGATAGTGTTAGTAGATCCAAAATGGCTTGAGGTGTTCAATTTAAAGTTGTGGGGTGTGCCTAGATTGGTCTCTGATCACTGTCCTCTCCTTGTGATGAATGATGAGAGGGACTGGGGCCCAAAGCCTTTTAGGGTTCTAAATGCCTAGTTCTTGCACAAAAACCTGAGGAGTTTCTGGGAGTCTAAATGGAAAGAGGCCAGTGTTGAGGGGTGGGCTAGGTTTATTCTGGCACAGAAGCTAAAGATCTTGAAAAATGGTCTTAAAAGTTGGAATGTGAAGGTGTTTGGTAATGTTATAAATAAACTGAAGTTAGTATAGGGTGAGCTTCATAGCTTTGATCTGCTGGCTGAGGTTAGAGACCTTGATGGTGAGGAAAAAGCTAGAAGAAGTGAAGCTAGAACTGAAATGTGGAGGTTAAGTAGAATGGTGGAATGGTTATGGCTGCAAAAGTCTAGGCTTAACTGGGCCATGAAAGGGGACAAAAATACAAGATTTTTCCATGTAGTAACAAAGTGTAGAACAATAAAAAAACGAGATAAACTCTATTACAGAAGAGGAGGTGGTGTTTGAAGATCCAAGTCAAGTGAAGAGTAAAGTGCTTGAATTTTTTAAGCTTCAGTATTCAGAACTCTGCCTTCAAGACCTGTCCTAGGGGGTCAGTTTCCATCAGTTGAAGGCAGGGTGAGTTTCGGATTGCTAGAAGCAAAATTTTTAGAATCAGAAATTAAATCTGCAGTGATGGATTACGATGGGAATAAAGCACCAGGTCCTGATGGATTTAATTTGCTGTGTTTTCAGAAGTTTTGGAAGGTTATGAAAGGTGATGTCATTAATTTTGTGAAAGAATTTCATACAAATGGTAAATTGGTTAAAGGTATAAATAGCTCTTTCATAACCCTCATTCCGAAGAGGGATAACCCATCAGGGCTTTCTAATTACAAACCAATAAGTTTGGTGGGCTCAATATACAAGATCATAGCAAAACTGCTGGCAAATAGATTGAAATCCATAATGCCACATATCATTAGTGAGCCTCAGTCTGCATTCTTAAGCGGAAGGAATATTCTAGATGGAGTACTAGTTGCTAATGAGGTTGTTGAGGCTAGGAAGAAGGCCAAGAAGAAGGGTGTGCTCATTAAGTTGGATTTTGAAAAAGCATATGACTTCATTAATTGGGGTTTTCTGTTTGATATGTTCTCTAAGTTTGGATTAATTGGATGAAGGAGTGTGTTACAACTACAAGGGTCTCAGTACTTGTCAATGGTTCCTCTACCGAAGAGTTTAGCCCTTAAAGGGGTCTAAGGCAAGGTAACCCCCTGTCCTCTTTTCTGTTCAATCTAGTAGCTGAAGGCCTACATATGTTGTTGAGCAGAGCTTGTGAGTTAAGCCTAATCAAAGGGGTAAAAGTAGGTTCTGAGGATGTGGTGTTAACTCATTTACAGTTTGCGGATGACTCATTTTTATTCAGTGAAACAGAGGTGGAGGAGGTGAGGAAATTGAAAAGGGTGCTAAGGTGCTTCGAAATCATGTCTAGTTTGAAAATAAACTTTCACAAAGTGTGATATGTGGTGTGGGTGTTTCTGCGGAGATGATGAATGATATGGCTACTATCCTAAATTGTAAAATAAAATATTTGCCACTTACTTATCTAGGGATGCCACTAGGACCTAATCCAAGAAGGAAAGCCACTTGGAAACCAGTAGTGGATAAAGTGAAAAGTAAACTAGCTGGTTGGAAGAAGAAGATGTTGTCTTTTGCGGGGAGGTTAATACTTGTTAAAACAGTAACTTTAGCTTTGCCAGTGTTTTATTTATCATTGTTTAAAATGCCTGAAGGGGTTGCTAAAGAGTTGGAGAAGCTTCAAGCTACTTTCTTATGGGGTGATTCTGAATTGAAAAGGAAAATTCATGTGATAAAATGGGTGGAAATGTCAAAAAGAATGGATCAAGGTGGTTTGGGCATTAGAAACTTGAGGAATGTAAATAAGTGCTTCCTAATCAAGTGGTGGTAGAGGTTTGGTAATAAAAAGGATGCTTTGTGGAAAAGGGTCATTTGTAGTAGATATAAGTTGAAAGTGGCTAGTTGGATTCCATCTTTAAATCCATCCAATAGTTACTTAGCAGTTTGGAATGGAATTATCTCGGTTGCTGAGCAGTGCAGTAGCTTAAAGGAGTTTTATTTGCATAACTTCCAATTGAAAGTAAGGGATGGAGAGAGGATCAGATTTTGGTCAAATGCTTGGTGTCAATCTGTGTGTTTGAAAGATAAATTCCCAACTTTGTATAGCTTGTCTTTGGAAAAAAATGAGTCCTTGAGAGTCTTGGTTGATAAGAAAACCATAGCAGGTGCTTGGTCTTTTGATTTTAGAAGAGAGCTATATGATTGGGAGGTGCAAGAAGTGGTTAGGCTCAATAATTTCCTGGTGGCAGCCCCTGCTGTATGTGTAGCGTGTGCAGATCAACCAGTTTGGTCAGCTTTATCTCTTGGGGTCCTAAAAGTAGCAAATTTGTATAAGTTAGTTGTGGATAATGCTGGTGCCACCCTGAGTATAACTAAATTGTTATGGCTCAAATATGTCCCTCCTAAGGTGCAGGTGTTTGGTTGGTTTGCTTGGAAAAAGAAAATCAAGACCAGGGAGTTTTTACAAAAACTGGGTGTGATCAGTCAAAATGACCCCACAGCCTGTGTGTTTTGTAATAGTATTAGTGAACCAATTAACCATGTCTTAATTTGGTGTCTATTTGTGTGGAAGATCTGGGCTGAAATGCTAAAGTGATGGGATGTCCAAACTGCTTTTCCATGTTCTGTGGAGGGCCTTTTCCTGTGGTGGGCAGGGGGAAAGTTAAAGAAGAAAGAAAGGATGATTTGGGGGGCAATTCCATTGGTAGTGATATGGTCAGTCTGGAGATGCAAGAATGATTGTGTTTTCAGAGCAACTCTCCCAAATCTTGAGGATCTCTGCGACTTAATTAAGTATAGGATTGCTTTTTGGGTAAATCCATACCTCAGAGATTTTTCACTTTTCTATGCAGGATTTTAGTACTAATCTGAGGCAAATTAGGAGGTGCTTGGGAGGGTCTGTTGCTGATAAGTAGTGATAGTGGGTATATATTGAACTGCTGACGTCTGTTATTGCTTTTGGGTATGTTGTGTATTTGTAGTGTTAGCTTGGGTAATATCTGCATCTTTTTGTTTAAATTATGAGGTTGATTGCTGGTGTGTGCTTCTGTAGCTCTGAATTTGTGTGCTGCTGAATATCTAGAGCAAGTGTACTGATGTGTGTACTGAAGTTCTATGTATTGAAATTCTAAAGTGTGTTTAATGTAATGTGTAGATCTACATCTGTGTGGTGTAGTCCTGCTGATCTGAGGGTAGAGGTGTAGTCATTTGGTTCCAGGGAAGTCGTGTCAAGTGTTGTGTTGTCTGGGTTCTTGGAGACTTCATTCAGCTTTGAATCTGGGCTGAGGTTTGGTGATGATGTTGGTGCAAATTTGAAGCATATCTGTAGTGGATTCAAGGGAGAGGTGCCACATATTGTGTAGTCTGCTAGCTTTGAGGACTGATCTGAATATGCTATTTGAATATGCTGATCTGAATATGCTGATCTGTTAGCTGTGGATGTCCAAATGTTGTGTAGTCTGATGCCTAACTTTGGTGACTGATCTGTTTTTGCTCTATTTCTCTTCTTTGCAGTTTGGGTGAAGCTCAGTTGGTCTGCTATATTGTTAGCTGTGGTTGCCTTTCTTTTTTCTGTTCTTTTGTCTTGTTTGTTGGTTTCTCACCAACTGGCATTTGGAGCTTCTGTTAGCTCCAAGCTCCTCTTTATGGATGTTTTGTATCTTTTTTTGGTTACTTTCATCAATAATTATACATATTTTTTTTTTATCGGCAAAGAAAATCTTTATTGATGAAAGTAACTAAAAAAAGATACAGAACATCAATAAAGATGAGCTTGGAACTAACGAAGCGCGGTGAAAACCAACAAACAAGACAAAAGAACAAAAATAGATCAAAGCTAGGCATCAAATTATACAAAGATTTGGAGATATTCAAACAAAGATATTCAGACAAGATACTCATATTCAGATCAGTCCCCAAAGCTAGCAGACTACACAATATGTGGTTTTGTTTCTCTCTGTTGGTCTCTCACCAACTAGGAGGTTGGAGCTTTTTAGCTCCAAACTCCTCTTTATTGATATATCATTCACACCTTGTATGTGCTTTTTCATCAATAAAGTTTTTTCTTTTGCCGGTCAAAATATATATATATATATATATATTGTAATTAAGTATTTTATTGTTGTATAGGAGGTTAGTTAAGAATTTTATTTTTATTTTTTTTTGAAAAAATTAGTAAAACATCACTATCTAACTTTTGCTAGTAAAAGCGATCTAGTATATTTTTTCTTATTAATTAAGGTTTCTCAATAATATTATTTGAAAATTTTCAACTTGTCATAAAAAAAATTTCAACTCGGTGACAGATTTCTCTTTACAAATTTATCTATGACGAATTAAAATTTCTTTGTGAAATTTTAGAAATTTTTCTGTGAAATTTCTCTCTGAATAGTTGAAATTTCTCTGAGAAAATATTGAGGGATCCCAACTAAAATGAAAATGTTGCATGTCTTTTATTTTATAAAATCTTAATATTATCGACCTTAAAGTAAAAGTTCCTTTTTTTTTTTTTTGACTCTATTAAATGACAAATTCTGATAATAGAGTATTTGTAATTTTCATAACCACATGAGATAATCTGTATTTTAAGCAAATTTTAAGGAGTATATTTGTAATTTACTCTAAAATAAATTCAAAAAATAACAAGAAATAAAATAACAAAAATTCAAAAGCAATTTTGTGAATATTTTTCAGAATATCAAACATATTATTTTTTCCATATCGATCATTGCTATTATCTATCATTATTATTTACGCTCAAAAGTTAGACTCAATTTCTGAATTTAATAATGTGTCAAAAAGATGATTAGCTAATAATTAAATATCATAATTATCAATTAATCATTTTTTTAACACATTATTAAATTTAAAAAGTGAGTCTAAAAAATAAGACTGTGTTTGGTTGTGATTTCAAAACGTGATTCAACACCATAGTTTGAGTATGATGTTTGTTTAGTGTTTTGGAATCACGTTTCAAACGCTCTGCAGAGAGCTCTGTCTCAATCGCGCATTTCAGTGTTTTTTTTTTTTTTTGAAAATTTTGCCTGACGGGACGTCCAGCCGGTTGATCGGAATAGTGAAATTTATTTTATTTTTTTTGCAATTGATTTATGTAATTGAAAAAAACATTTTCTGAAATTTTTAAAATTTTTTATATGCGTTAAAATAATTTTGAGTTTTATGTTTAGTTATGAATTATAAATTTTTGTATCACATATTAAATGTCACATCAATAATTTCCCATTCAAATTAAAACCCTTTTCAAAACTATTTTCAAAACTCTTTACCAAATAAATTTTCTACATTCAAATCACAATTTCACAACACACAAACTTAAAATATAATTCATACTCTCAAATCACATTTACAAAACTCTACCAAACGCTACCTAAATTTTTATATCATTTTTCATATCAATAAATTAAAAAAAAAATTAACTAAAAAGTCGCCCCTCTCGTCCGCTGTGGTGTGGCAGAGGATGGGTGGTGGCTTTGTGGGTGAGAGTGGTCACCCTCATTACACTCCATCATAATGCACCCAAAAAACCTCTCTCTCTCTCTCTCTGTCTGTCTCTCTCTCTCTCTCTCTCTCTCTCTCTCTCTCCTTGTTCACGAAACCCTAACCCTCTCTGGCCAATAGCTTGGAAAAACCCGGTTTTTTTATATAACCCTTTCTGAACCGGTCCCGGTTCACCACTATATACTCTCTGCCTACCGTGGGCACTACTGAACCCACCTTTTTTTTTTTCTTTTTTTTTTTCTTTCTTCTATTTGGCCTTCTCTGCTCATCTCTCATTACCACTTTGGACCTATCCCCCACCTTTTTCTTTTCCCTCTCTCTCTCTCTCTACACATATATTCATTTCTCTCTCTATATATATTCATCATCTCTTTTATGCACTCATAAGTTTTATTGTTGTGATACATAGCCCATCTTCAAAGCAAGGGAGAGAGAGAGAGAATAAAAAAAAGCTTCCCATTCTATTTCATAGTTCTTGTTCTTGTTCTTCATTCAAATTTCTCTACATAAACATGTCGAGCTGTGTTGATGTTGTGCCAGAGCAACTCTGCTACATACCTTGCAACTTTTGCAATATTGTTCTTGCGGTATCTGATCTCTCAACACCTCTCTTCTTACTGGGATCTGCTTCTGCAAATTCCCCATCAACCCATAAATATATTTATATATGTGTTTTCATTTTTATGTGTTTGTGTGTGTGAATAATAACAAGAAGAAAGAAAGAACATTGTGGATCCTGAAAAAAGGGGGGTCTTTGTTCTGAGATCAGGTCATTTTGGTGTTATTATATATATGTACTGAAATCTATTTGTTTTGGTTGCTGGGTTTTTCTTGTTATTGGGTTATGGTCAGGTCACCATCGTTGGGACTTTCTTTTACTTCTCTCTTTTGCAGTCAAAGAGAAGTCACCTGAAAGTCCTGAAGTGCAAAAGACCAGAGAGAGAGAGAGAGAGAGAGAAATTAATGAGTTATTAAACTTCAAAGCAAGGGTTTGTGTGACGATAAACTGATGAGGACAAGTCCTCTCTTAAACCCTTGAATGTCCTTCTCCACTCATCATCATATATCCTATACTGAAAAACAAGGACAAACTTGCTCAGTATGAGAAAGAAAGAACTCTTATCAAAACTGAGCTCTTTCTTTGTGGCTGATGAGTTGTTTTATTTATTGGAAACTTCAATCCCATACAGATACATTTTTATATATTTTTTTTTATTTTTCCAATCGAAATCTTTTTTTGAAAATTTCCAACTTACATAAAAAAATTGATGTTTTGTTTACAACACATTTTTTTTAGACAAAATGTTTATGTTTTGTTGACAACACATTTTTCTTTAAAGAAAGAAAGAATTAATAACTGGGTTATCCATAGTAGAGTCATTAATCTCCAACTAGCTAGATTTCCATAGTCAAAACAATTATTATTCAGACCTAATCGGCCATATTTATCTTCTTGCAGCTTTTTCCTTTGTTTATCATAATTTATTTGCTTTACACAAACACACACAGATAGATAGTGCTTTATGATTTTTTAAATAACAGTATCACAATATAGCAACATCGGTAATAACGTCATATATCAATCCATATGAAGGAATATCAGTGTTGAAAATCTAAAATTCCAATACAAACACTCGAGCGCTCTAAACTTGCATTTATTTGTTTTTTTTTTTTTTTTTTTTGCAAACTAAAAGATTTTGATCTGGGTGTTTTTTTGGGTGATTAACATACAGATATTTTGATTTTACAGGTGAGTGTTCCATGCAACAGCTTGTTTGACATGGTGACCGTCCGATGCGGACACTGCTCCAATCTATGGTCGGTGAACATGGCAGCTGCATTTCAGTCACTTTCTTGGCAAGATACTCAGGTGATCTTAACCACAAATATAAATATATAATATCAGCT
The DNA here is from genome assembly GCA_025200525.1 of Camellia lanceoleosa. Lineage (NCBI taxonomy): Eukaryota > Viridiplantae > Streptophyta > Magnoliopsida > Ericales > Theaceae > Camellia > Camellia lanceoleosa. The sequence continues at coordinate 64,385,418 of CM045763.1, forward strand.
TTATTTCAGGGCGATCATAGGCTTCTGAAATCTAGGGTTTCTGGGTTTTGCTTCTTTTGAGGAAATCTAAGTATTCTTCATCTCTGTATAGATATAATAGACACAGATCGAGTCTTCCAAAGCACATGTGATGTGAACCCTAACAGCCGCCATAACCAAAACCTACATTTGTTTTGTTTTTTTTGCTTTTTGTAGAGTGTGTTTCGCAGCCACAGTTGTAATTGCGTCAGGACCTGTCCTGACCCATCAATGGAAAGCATTTTTCTAGGGTTTTTTTCTTTCAAAGATAGAGAAACTTTTGGGTATTGATGATTTGATTGACATGTATCGTGTTATAATCTAAACTTTCTTTCATAGGTTTTCATAGATTTCTTTTCTATCAGATTTTGTCCTCTATTTTGGCAACAAAATCACTTCTCTCAACAACTGTCAATCTGGGTCTTATTTTCTTTATATGATTCCTAACTAATTCAGTCACTTCAATGTTGGGTTTTTCTTTTTTGCTTATAAAACATCATTTCAACTCACTCAGTCACACCCCTCTCTCTCTCTCTCTCTCCCCTTTTACTGTCAAATCCACACTGGAGAAGTCCTATTATATAGTTTTCAAAACAAACCACTTCATCTGCTTTCTTTTTTTGCCTCTTTGGGATGAATTGAGATGCAAAAGAAACTATTTAACTTTTAAGTTTCATTATGCTCATTAATGGCCTATCTTTCACTGAACAAAGTGTGAACCCTTTTCCTCTTATTGCCTAATATACACACAATACAAGCTAAAATCCATTTTCTCATCTATATAGCATGTATATTATAAACTTCCATTTCTATTTTTTTCAGGCGTCCAATACTTCCCCAGATTACAAGATTGACTTTGGTTCCACATCGAAATGTAACAACAAGGCGACAGTCCGACCACCACCAATTGCAAACACTGCCGTGGAAAGAGCTGTGAATCGACGTAAGAGTTATAACTTATCGCTGAGACTAGATCAGGTTTAAATATTAACTGATACGATTCATACACATATTTAAAAAAATTTTGACCAGCAAAAGATTGATGAATGAAAATACATATATAAATATATAAATTTTAAATTTTCAATATTGCTGATACTAATAATATGTTTAAAACTGTAACCTGGACTATGTGGAACCGTTGGATTGAATTGTTATCACTCATGCAATACTTTTTTTGTTTTTGTTTTTTTAAATTATTATTATTTTTTTTTTTTTTCCCTGTTTGCTATATGTGTTTATGAGGCATTGTTTTCTTTTTCAGCTCCCGAGAAGAGGCAGCGAGTACCTTCTGCATATAACCAGTTCATAAAGTAACGAAAATGCTATCACAGTCACTTACATTGCATGCTCATCACCTGAATGTTCACTTTTATCTTTTGCGTTTTAAAAAGTTCCCTGGCAAAACTTGCCCATTTGTATTTTTTTTTTCTCAAAATAAAAATGTGATGATGTGTATGTATGAATATAGAGAGGAGATTCAGAGGATCAAAGCCAACAATCCAGATATCAGTCACAGGGAAGCTTTCAGTACTGCTGCAAAAAATGTAAGTTGGCATGATAACAAACTTGGACACTCCTTTTTTTGTTGGTTTGCATGCAAAAATGTCAGTGGAATTTTTGTGGTTTACGACCTAATGAACTTTCTTTGCTAGTGGGCACACTTCCCTCATATCCATTTTGGATTAATGTTGGAGAGCAACAACAACCAAACTAAACTTGATCAGGTAATTAATAGTTAGATTGAATATTCAATTTCACTTTCATTTTTTTTGTTGTTGTCTGTGTATTCAAGGCAATGCATGATCCTTCATTTTAGAAAAGATGGGTGCCAAATTTCATTTTCTTACAAACTTGTCCATGTATTGTTTGAGCATTATCATGGAGAAAACTCACATCCCATGGTTACCCATATAAAGAAAATTTCATTATTTTTTCCTGGTTTTATTTAGGTTGTTGTTAAGTAATGATATACATAATCACATTTCTTATTGATTGAAATAAAGTAGTAATACTCATATCAATAAACATAGGGGAAATTGTAATTCATTGCCTTTTTTTTTTAAAAAAAAAATTAATTTAGTGGTAAACTTTACCAATTTTAATAATTGAAGTTATAAATTTTTCATTAAATTGTAAATATTTTGTGAAGGCACCATTTATTTGTAATGTTCTCATAAATATATGTGGGCATGGACAAAGTTAGGGGTGAGCCTAAGGGGGCATGGCCCTCATTAAGTTTTATAAAAATAAAAATTTATTATCCCTCTAATTTATCAGCATTCTACTATTAAAGCTTAATAACAAGTAACATTTACAAGTATAGAGAATGGCGCCCTAAGTTTTTTTTTTTAAGAATAGAAAAAATTATTGACCCTTCGTAATATATGTGGCATGATCCCAACTATTTCAAATATTAAGTTTTTTATTTTTTATTTTTTATCTGCAAAACTCTGTTGTTATTTGTTAGATTAATACTTATAAAAGTTAGTCTTCCCACCTTTGTAAAGCACCAAGTGTTTATCTTCTAATTTAACTACATTTCAGAAGAATTGAATCCATAACCTTCACCTAAGACCTTAGGAGAGTAATGATAGTCAGCTAGACTAGGCCTAGTTCCTTTTTCATATATTAATCAATTCAATTGATTTGATATATAAATGTCATTTGTTATTTTTATTATATAAGTAGATTTTTTATTTATATAAATTATATTATCTAATAAAATTTTAGCAAATGTTATGCTAATGAGACAGTCCAACAGGCTGTCAATGTTTTTTGATCAGCAAAAGTAATCTTTATTAAATAAGATTTAAGGATAAACCTTACATCAAGATCAATAAAGGACAAACCAAGAGGTGCTGTAAGCATCAAAACATAACTCCCCATCTGTAGGTTGGCACAAGGAGCATGCCAAATCATATGCAGCACCACTCAGAGCAATGGTTAAGAGCTCAACCAACTGCTGAAAGAAAGAAAAAACAGAGTAGCAAGTCCAACCCAATGTTGCTAAACTTCAGCAGCCCCTAATGGACTGCAATCTATAAACAAAGTCATTCACAGTGTAATCAACCCCTTTAAGATTGTACTTGATCCACAAAGCTAAACGAACTTTAATCGAATCACACAGAAGATCCCAGTTGGTAATATGGGGAAGAAAATAACAAATACCAAAAAGGCTAAAATTTCAAAGTACTTTTACACGTCTTAAAACACTTTCAAATATAATTATATCTTTTTTACACATCCACTAGGGTTAATTGAAGTTCTATAGGTGATCATTAACAATTTTCTTTTACATTATGAACCTAACTATATAATGCAAAGTAATTAAGTTGAGTATTGAGCAATGAGTGATGCATTTTTATTGATTTTTCTTACTATTTTGTTTTTAAATACTAATGTAATTAATTATCATTTCTTAGAAGATAACTTCTTCTTCTTTTTCTTTTTTTCTATGACGTCATCCTTACATGTGATATAGGTAAAAAAAATGTATGTATAACATTTTCCTTTGTTTTATTCAAGGGTTATTAGCAATGAGATATTAGGGTTAAAGTATCAAACTCATTTTTTGCTTATTACAAAAAGATATATAGAGAAGTAATGAAGTGATGTAATTCAAATAAGCAAATAAGTCATAAGTTAGATTGATTTGTGTGTGTGTGTGTGTGTGTGTGTGTGTGTGTGTGTGTACCCAAAAGAGTAGTTTTAAGATTATGCACATAATGTGAATTGTGAATAGTGAAGCGATCATAAGGCTATTGCGTAAAATTCCCCCAAAAATATTATTTTCTTCCTGGTTGAGTGATTCAAATTAAAATAGTGCTACAATCACAAAAAACAATTTATGGCTTAAATTCATTTCATGTTTGAATCTACATTACACCAATTCTATCTACATCACACAAACACTTCACCCAGAAAAATCTAGTACAAAAAATCTGGGTTCATAGTACTTTTATTCAAATTAAGTCCATTCCAATCTTTCTAAATTGAATGTGCTATGTTGGTACGGTTACAGAACTTTCTTTAATAACTCACTTGAATGATTTCTCTCTCTCTCTCTCTCTCTCTCTCTCTCTCTCTCTGTGATTAATTTTTTTATTTTTTCCAGGGATCTGGGAAGCATCTAATGCCAAGGACTTCCGTGCTGAGAAAATGAAAAGGTTGATCATATGTGACATCCCCATCATAGAATTGAAGAATGGTAATGACTCTCTCTCTCTCTCTCTCTCTCCCTCTCTCTCTCTCTCTCTCCTGATTGAAAATTTTGATTTTGTCCAGGGATATGAGAAAGCATCTATTGCCAAGGGCTTCCTTACTAAACAAATGAGAAAATGTTGATCTTCTGTGGCATCCCCATATTGTGGAAATGAAGAAAGCCTTAACTTTAATGTGTTTTAAGGACATAAAAACTATATATCTTTGTTTATTTTTATTTTTCCAAGTTGTGTACTAGAGATGCTATGTTTATGTCATTACTAAGTCAAAACTACTTTGTTTGTCATTTTCATCAATCCACCACCTCTCTATTTCATGATCTTGCTTTTTGAATGCATAGCTCATTCTAACGCTAGAAAGAAAGACTTATTTATTTATTTTTTATCAGTAAAAATAAAGATTTTATTAAGTTTTTGGAAAAATTATACTTGTGATCCCTTTAGTTTAAGTCTTCTGTCAATTTAGTCAATCTATAGTTCCAATTTTATCAAATTTTGTCCTTTAATTTTAGGAGAAATTACAATTCAGTGATAGTTTCACAAAAAAATTATAGATTCATGAAAACAGTTTGAAATTTTAATTATTAATGTTTGTAAAGTTTACAACTAATCTGAATTTATTTATTATTAAAAAAAAAATATAGGACGAATTATACTAACAGCTCCTATAATTTAGGGCTCATGTCACTTTGGTCATTGACTTTTTAATTGTGACACATTTGATCTTGAATTTTGAATCTTGTTCCAAATAAGTATAATTGAAGATACCATTAATCAATTTGAAGGGTAAAGTCATCAATTTGATAAAATATAAAATAATTTCACGAAAATAAATGTCAAAAAGATATTTTTAAATTTTAAAAAATTATTTATACTCACTAAAGATAAAATTATGTATTTGAATTTTAAAATTATTTCTATTACACATTTATTTATTTTTATTAAATTAATTTTCATTATGTATTTGAATGATGATCATGTAATAAGTGGGTTTTTTATTTTCATTAAATTTGTTTCTATTTTTTCATAAGTCAAATATGGTGACAAGTTTGATATCATTATTAAACCAATCTATAAAATCGAAAAATTCAAAACTAAAAATATTTCATATATTAAATATATCGATTATACATTAAAAGCTTAACAACCACCCATTACATAATTATCATCCAAGCATATAATAAAAATTAATTTGGTAAAAATAAATTAATAAATAAATGTGTAAAAGATTTATCAATTTTACATAATTTTATCTTTGGTAGATAGAAATAATTTTTAACAATTTAAAAATATTTTTTTGACATTTATTTTTATCAAATTTGTTTATATTTTATCAAATTGATGATTTTGCCCTTGAAAGTAAACAATGATATCTTTAATTGTCCTTATTTGAAACATGATTTAAAATTCAAGGTCAAATGTGTCACAATTGAAAAGTCGAAGGCCAAAGTGATACAAGTCCCAAATTATAGGAACCGTTAATGTAATTCGCCCAAAAACATACGCTGAATTGAAATTTCTCTTAAATTTTCATATTATGTCAATTTAGACCAATTGATAACATCCATTGAAAAATTATATAGAAATCAAGGCAAAATAGTTCATTCAAAAAGGGAATAAACCATTTCAAATTAAACGTCAATCCTTCAATTACTTTGGGAAGAGTACATGAATTATTTTATCCATGGTTTTGATCAAATTTCGAAAGGATATTATCAATTACACTAATTGGCACAATGTGAAGAATTCAAAATTAAAACGGATGCAATTAGAATAACAAACACCAAATTACGTCACAGTTACGTTTTTAAAAGGGTTAATTAAACAAATGGACCAAAAAATATGCATTTAGTAACATTTTGATCCCAATATTTTAATTGTTCCACTTTGGTTGAAGTATGCAATATTTTACACTTTAGTCCCTATCCTTAGTAATGTTCAAAGCCAGTAACGAGAGTTGCAACAAAATTAAAGGATTTTTTTTATCGGCCAAAAAGTAAGTTGATGTAAAAATTGAATACAAAATTAAAAGATTAGAGATGAAAATGCAAGAAAATGCATAATTTGGAGACTAATGAAACAAAAAGTATATTTTAGGAACCAAAATTCTAGGCAATGCATTCTTTGAGACCATGTGTGTATTTGATCGTTTTGATTTTATTGATATGCTTCATGTAAAATTTTAAAAATACCCTCTTTCTGTTATTGATTGTAAAGAAATAAGGCTCCTAGTCCTGATAGCTTCAATATGAAATTCATCAAAAAATGTTGAGCCTTTATAAAAGCAGATATTTGTCTCTTTCCCAATGAATTCCATCTAAATAGCAGGATCAAGAAAGGTCTAAATTCTACCTTCTTAACCCTTATTCCAAAAATTCCAGACCCATCTTCTTTATCTGACTACAGACCCATTAGTTTGATAGGTTGTATTGATAAGGTTCTAGCTAAGGTTTAATCAAGAAGATTGAAATATGTTATGCCAAACTAATAGATGAAACTCAATCAGCTTTTCTAAAAGGGAAGCAAATATTGGATGGCATTCTCATTGCCAGTGAAGTTGTTGATTTGTGGAAGCGCAATTCTTCAGGAGGACTTCTTCTTAAAGTAGATTTTCAGAAGGCTTTCGACAGTGTCAATTGGAACTTTCTTTTTCATATTCTTCAAAAATTCGATTTTGGTGAAAAATGGATCTCATGGATTAAAGAATGTGTTTCTTCCCCTCATATTCTGTATTGGTGAATGGATCCCCTTCTCAAGAATTTCCTCCTCAAAGAGGTTTAAGGCAAAGTGACCCTCTCTCTCCCTTTCTCTTTAATCTTGTGGTTGAAGGGCTAAATATTCTCATCCAAAAGGCCAAAAACCTCAATCTTATCAAGAGAGTAGATATTGGTGGCTCAGGGTTAAATCTATCACATCTGCAATTCGCAGATGATACCCTTATGTTCTGCAATCCAGATTGGGATGAGATAATAAATCTGAAAAGAATTCTCAGTTGCTTTGAGTTAATTTTCGAACTAAAGATTAATTACCAAAAATCTATAATTTGTGGAGTTGGGATAAATAGGGATTTCACCACTCAAGTAGTTGAATTCTTCAACTACAGGGTGAGTTCGCTACCAATCAATTATCTTGGAATGCCTCTTGGGGCCAACTCAAAAAGAGTGTCTACTTGGAAGCCTATCATAAACAAAGTGAAGAAAATACTAACCTCATGGAAAATGAGGTATCTTTCTCTTGGAGTATGAATTACTTTGATTAAATCTGTACTTTCTTCTCTTCCAATCTATTATATGTCCCTTTTCAAAATTCCTACCCAAGTGGCAAACTTAATTGATAAATATCAGAGATCCTTTTTATGGGGGAATAGTGATGACAAAAAGAAATTGCATCTTCTCAACTGGGAGGCATGTTCAGTTAGCAAACACTTTGGAGGTTTGGGCTTCAGAAAGACTAAGGAAGGTAATGATACTCTACTATGCAAATGGTGGTGGACATTTGCCACCGAAAAAAGTTCCTTGTGGAGGAAAGTTCTATGTGCCAAAAATAATGTGAATGAAGATTGTTGGTTACTAAATGGCTCAAGCTTCAGATATTCATCTGCAGTGTGGAAAAGTATCTCATTTATGGAAAGGTATGGATCTAAAGCAATTGCATTATTTTTTGAAAACATTCAGTTCAAGCTATGCGATGGTAAAAGAATTAAATTTTGGTTGGATGCATGAGTCTCATGTACTCCGTTGTCCAACCTTTATCCTAAACTTTACTCTCTAACAACAAGCAAAGATTCATTTGTCCATCAGTATTTGTATCAGACTGTGGATAATCAAACTCATTGGAATATTACATACAAGAGAACTTTGAGAGCATGGGAAGATGATTTGTATATTGGGCTGATCAGTAGATTGTCGCAACCTCTCAGCGTTAATAATAATTGTGTAGATCATCTGCTATGGGCTCCTACCCCATCCGGATTGTCGCAACCTCTCAGCATTAATAATGATTGTGTGGATCATCTGCTATGGGCTCCTATCCCATCCGGCTCTTTTACAGTTAAATCTCTTTATGAAATATTTGAAAATTCTCTCCGTTTAACCCCTTTTCCAATTATGAAGATATGGAAATCAGTAGCACCTCACAAAATTAAAGCCTTTGGTTGGCTTGTTTGGTGGAATCGGATTGCCTTTTCGGATCTCCTTGCTCGCAGGTGTAGACGTCCCCGAACGCCCCGGGAGGGAATGAGTCCCCTGTTCCGTTCGTTTTGGGCTCACTTGTAGACACCCCATTTTTGACCGACCTTAAGACTCAGACGTCACCGGTTGAGCGCTCGGTGATGTTGCATATTGTGCTCGTTCAGAAGTCTCAGAGTCGCGGCTGCGAGCCCTGCCTCTGGACTTCCGAACCCTCTTCTATACCTCGCCTCAGTTTGCGAACCAAACTCGGTTTTCTCTGTTTCTTTTCCTGAAGGGAGGGAGAGGTCTAGCAAATCATCTCTCAATGTCCGTGGGCTACATTTCGTGGCCGTAGGCCATTTTGCCCATTGGTCCGGTTCGGTTTTGAACCCGTCGGGCGCGTCTTCGGTTCGGGACCGTCTGACCATCTCCGATTCCTCCGGTTTTTGGCATACATCTTATTTACTCCCTTTCGAGGGACACTAGGGTCTGAAAGACCCACTTCGTGGCCGAATGTCACTTTCGGGGCTTAACAGCCTATTTTTGGGACTCCGAACTGCGTGTTTTGGCCCCCGAGCATTCGTTTTGCATCGATTTTTGTTCATTTTTGGCAGGTACCTCTGTTTTATCATAAGGAAGGTCACTGAAGGGTGGGAGGCCAGCAATTGTCTCAGCAACCAATTATGCTCTTCCGGCGCCCTCCGACGCCCTCCGACGCCCATTTTTCTCACTTCCGAGCCAATGTTGACCACCCTAGGAGCATTTTCTTCAAGCCAAAACCACATATTTGTGTTGTACACACATAGGAGGACCCTAATATCACATGGCCGGCCAGTAATTGTTATTGACCCTTTTGAACCCCTCTTTAAAGTGGCTTGTTGTCTCTCCTGTTTTAGAGTTGCCAAATTTGAACCACAGGGTTGTGATGAGGAGACATGGGAGGACACCAATATCTGGTGGCCGACCATTAATTCAACATGACCATTTGCCCTTGGCCGGCCGCCATAGGGTATCCGCCGACCACTGCAAAAAGGTAGCGGTAGGCCGTCTCACTGGGATGTGTGCCCTATTGTGTAACTTTTTCCCCAAAAGATCGATTTAGGGACTTTTGAGGACAAGGGAACTTAATCCCAAGCCTCTACACACTTTCCTCACTTGCTCCTCCTTCCTTGCATCCATCTGACTTTGGCTCTCCTTGAAGGCTTGGAACACTTGCTTTGAGGATACATACACATATCTATCCATTTTCCTCTCAAACTCTCAAGTTTTGGTGTCATTTCTTCATCATCATCAAGCACCACCATCACCACTCCATTTCCAGCAGCAAGGAGAGGTTTTTCAGAGGCTTAGAAGCAACATTACTCAAGCCAAGAGGTAGAAAAGAAGTGGTCTTCAAGGGTAAGTTGCCATTTCCCTCTTTTGTAGCATTTTCTTGCCTCATCTCTTAGGCCTATTTTATTACTGTTTTGGGCTCCGACCCTAACTAAAACTAGGCCTCTATTGAGCCATTCTTCATGTTTGTTCAAGGGCCCAACCCTATTTGAGCCCTCCATTTGGTTACTTGCTTCAATACCATTTTGTATGCCATTATTTTGCATGAAGTTTCTAGCCTATGTGTGATCTGTTTTCGAGCATAATGTAAACTGTAAATGGGCCAATTTTGAGCCCCTCTTCAACATTGAAGAAGGGCTCAACCCTTTTTGAGCCCCCTATCTTGCACTTACTTCATAATCCCTCCTATTTACCGTAAATTTGCATGATTTGTTTGGCCTATATATAAATTGTTTTGGAGTGTGTCATGAACTGTGAGTAGTCTTATTTTGAGTCTCTCTACAACATTGTAGAAGGGCTCAACACTTTTGGGGGCCTCCATGTTGTACTTGCCATTATACCCCTCTTTGGCCCCCATTTTTGCATGCTTTTTTACGCTTATCTAGCTTCTGTTTCCGGCCATGATCAGAACTTAAAGGAGTTATATTTTGACCCCATGGACATATTTCATTAAGGGTCTTTTCTTATTTGATGAATGTTTGGGGTACCTCATGTTATAGCCTTTTGTTATCCAAATTCTTGCATGGCATTGTTAGCATGTTTTCCTACTGATTTGAGGGTTGTCATCTCCTGAAAATGTGCATATTTTTAGTCCCTCTTCAGCGTTGTAGAAGGGTATTTTGCTGTTTGGGCATTGCATGTATCACTTGCTTCATAGCCTCCCTTGTGGAGCCATTTTTGCATGCCATTGTTGCCCTATCTATGCTTGCTGTTTGGCCATGTTTTAGACTAGAAAATGCTTTTTTTGGGGCTGCCTTGCTACTTTGTATTCATTCCATGTCCATATTGTGCATGCATTGCATAGCTATAGGCCATTTCAGGTGCCTAAATTCGCATTTCGGGACCATTCCTTGCATTTAGTGTCATTTCGCCATCTTTCGGGACTGTTTTCCCCCATATTTCAATGCTGAAATTCCATTGGCATGTTTGCATATCATTTTCTATGTCATTTCATGCCTTAATGCCATTGCCACGGTTTGCGTGCAGTGTGCACGCATTTAACACTTCATTCATCCATCGGCTTCTTATGTGAGTGTGGCTGAGGCTCACCCATGTTAGTGTAAGTCCATTTTGCATTCTGTATGCCATTTTAGTCTCATTGCATCGTGTATGCCATTGCCTCGGTTTGCGTGCCCGTGTGCACGATTTAAGGCATCTCATTTTTCATCTCTCGGCTTCTTATGTGAGTGTGGCTGAGGCTCACCCATGTTAGTGTGAGTCCATTTTGCATTCTGTATGCCATTTTAGTCTCATTGCATCGTGTATGCCATTGCCTCGGTTTGCATGCCCGTGTGCACGTATTTCGAGGCATCTCATTTTTCATCTCTCGGCTTCTTATGTGAGTGTGGCTGAGGCTCACCCATGTTAGTGTGAGTCCATTTTGCATTCTGTATGCCATTTTAGTCTCATTGCATCGTGTATGCCATTGCCTCGATTTGCGTACCCGTGTGCACGCATTTCGAGGCATCTCATTTTTCATCTCTCGGCCTCTTATGTGAGTGTGGCTGAGGCTCTCTCATGTTAGTGTAAGCCCATATTGTATTGTTTATGTCATTTTAGCATCATTGCATTCCGTATGCCATTGTCTCGGTTTGCGTGCCCGTGTGCACGCATTTCGAGGCACTTCACTTTTATCCGATGGCCTCTTATGTGAGTGTGGCTGAGGTCCACTCATGTTAGTGTAAGTCCAATTGCATTGCGTATGCCATTTTATGCCTTAGGATCATTTCCTCGGTTTGCGTGCTCGTGTGCACGCATTCCGAGACATCTCATTTTTATAGCATTGTGTATGTTAGGATTGTATCTTAATTGCATTTCATACATATCATGCATATTGCATTGTGTTCGGGATAGGAGTTAGCGACGCACGAGTGCGTTCGTACTCAAGTGTGAGCGGGTCTCAATTCCCCAGTCACCGACACTCCTGATTATCCATGATGGAGTTAGGTCTAGTTGTATTTCCATGTGCATTCATTCTATATTGAATTGTGCATTTCGATTCCTCGGCCATCATGCATCGAGATGCGTGATTAGTGGCACGAGGATCGAGGCATGCATAAATTTGTGAAATACATTGCTATGCCCCTTTCCTGCTCTCTGTTGCAGCAAAAATGAAGAATCAGTAACTTTTTGAAATTCGGCACGCATTTCGAGAAACATTGCAAACAGAGGCTAATTGGGGCATCCTAGTGGATTTCCGCGCAAAGCAGCCCAAACATGCAATATTTCATTATCCGGAATGGTCAAGGTCCACAGCTTACATGCGGTTACCGCTTTCTTAGTTAATTTATTAATTAATTAAAATTTACGTAATATTTAATTTGTATTATTCTTTTATTAAGGAATTTGTATTATTTATTTGGACCCTCTGCGAGGGCAAAATTGTAATAAGTGTGCGTGTGTGATGTATGTCTTCCAACCCCGTCTTTCTTCCCTTTTATTTACCGCTTATGATGGTTAGATATAGGGCATGTTTCAATAGCATGATGTAATGACATGTTTGCATCATTCATCTGTTTTGCCTTGAGCTCGGCGCATCATACAAAGCTGCATTTGTATTTCAATTCCAAATTGAATACGTGTTAGTTGTAGCATTCCATATGCCATGTTTAGAATAATGAGCACTGCTATAGTTTGCATCTTTGCATGTGTTGCATTAGGCATTTACGTATATTTAGGATCATGCATGATTTCTAATGAACTTGTTTTGGCTTGGAGTACTCGGTGAGTTTATGCTTTAGCATCCTTGCATGCGTGTGAGTGGCTGCCATGAATATACGCTTACCATGAGGCTATATGCTTATGTGATATAAGCGCCTTAAATGCTGTGGGTGGAGGTTGGGTTACTTGGATTGGACAATTCATCAAATGTTTGTTTAAGCCCACTAGATAGTGGCAAAATCCCTTTTCTTAAGCCCACCGAGGGTGGCAAATCCCGTCTTAGCCTACTGCGGGTAGCACCATCAAACCATTTTCAAACAAACAAACATGAAATGTTTTGTTCCAATTCGAGCGACTTCGGTCTATACTTGTATGCTCACGAGCATCACATAGTAACCTAGGCTAATAAGGAATAAACGCACAATGTTTTTCAAAATCGGATATCATGGTTAGTAGAGGCGGTCTTTGGCCAAGGCGGCGGGGGTGCTCCGAAGTGACCTTCTGTCGTACCCAAGTTCGAGCGAGGCAACTTTGGTGATAGCGGACCGTGGCCTTTGGCACCGAGTCGGGGTTTCCTAAATTTTCCATTAAAAACATTTAGGTGGCGACTACATATCGGCAAAGCGATCCATGTTTGGCACTTCTTTCAAAAATGATTTGAAATGATTTGCCGGTTGAACTCTTTGGTTCAAGATTAAATCTAAATATTTGATTTTGGAAAATATTAGAAAATATAGGCAGGCAGGACTTAACCCTCACAGGGCATTCAGGGCGTCACACGATTGGGACTGATTGAGGACGGTTAACATGAGAAGTCCATTCAAGATAAACCTCTACTTTGAATGATATCGTTTTTGAAAAATATTGTGCGTTCTTATTCTGCTTATTAACCTAGATTTTACTATGATTTAAAATACAAGTATAGACAGAACTTTGAATTGGAACAAAACATTTCATGTTTGTTTTTTGAAAGATAGTTTGCTACTCGCAAGTAGGCTTAAAATGTAGATTTTGCCACCCTCGAGTGGGCTTTAGAAAAGATGGTTTTGCCACTATCTAATGGGCTTAAAACTCACAATTGATGATTTGTCCCAATCCAAATAACCCAACCTCCACCCATAGGCATACAGGCAGTTATATCACATAAGCACATAGCCTCATGGTAAGCATGCTATCATGGCAGTCACTCACATGCATGCAAGGATGCTAAAGCACAAAAACTCACCGAGTACTCCAAGCCAAAACATAAGCTAATTAGAAATCCATGCATGATCCTAACTATTCAGAAATGCCTAATGCAACACATACAAAAATGCAACTATAGCAGGCTCGGCTATTCTAAACACGACATATGGAATGCTACAGCTAACACGTATTCAACTTGAAATTGAAATACAATGCAGTGAGTTATGATGCGCCGAGTCCGGTGCATACAAAATAGATGAATGAATGCAAACATGCTATCATACTGTATGCTAATTGAAACATGCCCTAATCTAACCATCATAAGTTAGTAAATAAAAGGGAGAAAGACGTGAGGTTGGAAGACATACATCACACGCACACACACTTATTACAACATTGCCCTCGCGCAGAGGGTCCAAAAGAATAATATACAGTCCCAAATAAATACAGTCCGAATAAGTACAAAACCCTAATTAATTAACAAATTAACTAAGAAAGCAATAAACTAGCATGCAAGCTAGGGACTGCCTCAAACTCTGCTCCAGATGGTAAATGATGCATGTTCGGATTGCCTTTGCGCGAAAATTCACTGCAACGCCCCGATTAACCTCTGTTTGCAATTGTTCTTGAAAAGCGCGCCAAGCTCCGGAAGGCTACTAATTCTTGATTTGCTGCAACAGAGAGCAGGAAAGGGGCATGGCAATGTATTTTCACATGTGTATGCTTGACTACTCTTCAGGGAGCGTGGTCCTCGATTCTCGTGCCACTAATCACGTATATCGATGCATAATGACCAAGGAGTCAATTTGCATGACTCAATATGGAATGAATGCACATATAAACAAAACAAGACCAAGACTCCATCATGGATAATCTGGAGTGTCGGTGACTGGGAATTGAGACACGTTTCGTCACTCGGAGTACGAAACGTACCTCGTTTCCCGTGCTCTGGCTAACTCCTATCCCAAACACAATGCAATATGCATGACATGCATGAATGCAACTAAGATACATCCTAAAATGCACAATGCTATGAAATGGCATACACGATGCACGAGGTAACATGACATACACAATGCACCAATATACAACCTAGCATACACAATGCTATGAAATAAAATGGCATACACAATGCATAATGGACTTACACCAACACAAGTGGACCTCGGCCACACTCACATAAGAGGCCATTAGATGAAAATGAGACACTCGAGACGCGTGCACACATGCACGCAAACCGAGGACCGAACCTAAGGCACGAATGCCACTCTACCAAAGCATGATAAGGCGTGGGACATTGTAGACACCCCATTTTTGACCGACCTTAAGACTCAGACGTCACCGATTGAGCGCTCGATGATGTTGCATATTGTGCTCGTTCAGAAGTCTCAGAGTCACGGCCGTGAGCCCTACCTCTGGACTTCCGAACCCTCTTCTGTACCTTGTCTCGGTTTGCGAACCAGACTCGATTTTCTCTGTTTCTCTCCATGAAGGGAGGGAGAGGTCCCGTAGACCATCTCTCAGTGGCCGTGGGCTACATTTCGCGCCGTGGCCATTTGCCATTCGGATCCGGTTCCGGTTTTGAGCCGTCAGGCCGTGTGTCTCGGTTCGGGACCGTCTAACCATCTCCGATTCCTCCGGTTTTTGGCATACATCTTATTTACTCCCTTTTGAGGGACACTAAGGTCTGAGAGACCCACTTCGTGGCCAGATGCCACTTTCGGTGCTTAATAGCCTATTTTTGGGACCCCGAACTACGTGTTTTGGCCCCCGAGCATTCATTTTGCATCGGTTTTCGTTCATTTTTGGCAGGTACCTCTGTTTTATCACCAGGAAGGTCACTGAAGGGTGGGAGGCCAGCAATTGTCTCAGCAACCAGTTATGTTCCTCCGGCGCCCTCCGACGCCCGTTTTTCTCACTTCCGAGCCAATGTTGACCACCCTATAAGCATTTTCTTCAAGCCCAAACCACATATTTGTGTTGTACACACATGGGAGGACCCTAATATCACATGGTCAGCCAGTAACTCAACTTGAACCTTTTGAACCCCTCCTAAAAATGGCCTATTCTCTCTCCTGTTCTACAGTTTCCAATTTTGAACCACAGGGTTATGTTGAGGAGATCTGGGAGGACACCAATATCTGGTGGCCGGCCAGAAATTGTTTTGGACCATTTTGCCCCTTGGCGTACCGGCCGGCCATAGAGCCGGCCACCTGCAACAAAAATAGTAGGCCGGCCATGATCCTTGGGATGTGTGCCTTGTAGCTGTATAACTTTTTCCCCCAAAATATCTGATTTCGGGGGACTTTTGTAGAGGAGGGAAACTTAATCCCTTTTTTCTACACATTTTCCCTCCATTGCCCCACCATTCTTGCATACACAACAGCAGCTCTAGCTCTCCCTCAAGGGTTGGAAAATTGCTCTCAAGCATAGAGACACACATCTCTCTCTATCTCTATCATTTTCTCAAGTTTTGGCTCCATTTCTTCACTACCACCAAGCACCACTACCACCACTCCATTTCCAGCAGTTTGGAGGACTTTCCAGCAGCTAAGAGGCACCATTTCTCAAGCCAAAAGGGAGCAAAAGTTTGGTCTTCAAGGGTAAGTTCATCTTTCCCTCCTTTGTAGCACTTTTTTTGCACCATTCTTCTAGCCTATTTGCTTGCTGTTTTGGGATCCGACCCTAACTGAAAGGGTCATTTTTTTGAGCCATTCTTCATTTTTTTTTAAGGGCTCAACCCTATTTGAGTCCCCCATTTGGTACTTGCTTCAATACCCTCTTGTATGCCATTATTTTGCATGGTATTTCTAGCCTATGTGTGATCTGTTTTTGAGCATGATATAAACTGTGAGTTGGATTATTTTGAGCCCCTCTACAACATTGTAGAAGGGCTCAACACTTTTGGGGGCCTCCATGTTGTACTTACCATTATACCCCTCTTTGGCCCCCATTTTTGCATGCTTTGTTGGCTTGTCTTGATTCTATTTTTTTGGCCATGATCAGAACTGAAAATGGCCATATTTTAACCCCCTTGTCATGTTTTATGAAGGGTCTTTGTCTGTTTGATGTATAGTTGGCCTACTTCATGTTATACCCCTCTTTGGCCCCCATTTTTGCATGCTTTTTTAGGCTTATCTAGCTTCTTTTTTCGGCCATGATCAGAACTGAAAATGGCCATATTTTGACCTTATTGGAATATCTCATTAAGGGTCTTTGGCTGTTTGGTGAATTCTTTGTATACCTCATGTTATAGCCTCTTGTTGGCCTTAATCTTGCATTGCATTTTGAGCATGTTTTCATACTGATTTGAGGCTTGTCATCTACTGTAAATGTTCATATTTTTAGTCCCTCTTCAGTGTTGTAGAAGGGTATTTTTCTGTTTGGGCTTTTCATCTACCACTTGCTTCATAGCCTCCCTTACGGAGCCATTTTTGTATGCCGTTTTATCCCTACTTGTGATTGCTGTTTGGCCATGTTTTGTACTGTAAAAATATGATTTTTGGGGCTGCCTTGCTTCTGCCTTTTCATGTCATGTATCAATTATGCATGTATGGTATAGCTGTAGGCCATTTTATGCATTGAAATCCATGTTTCGGGATCATTTCATACATCGGGTATTATTTCGCCTCATTTTGGGGCTGTTTTGCCCTTCATTTTGCCTTTGATTTTTGCATGTTTGCATATCATATTCCATGTCTTTGCCATGTCTCATTAGAGTGGCATTTGATTGCTGGTCGTTCTCGGTTTTGCGTGCCGTGCACTTCGAGGTATCTTTTTTTCATCTGATAGCCTCCTATGTGAGTGTGGCTGAGGCTCTCTCATGTTAGTGTAAGCCCATTATTGCATTGCGTATGCCATTTCATCCATAGCATTGTGTATGCCCGGTTGTGTATTACCTCGTGCAGCGTGCATGTCATTCCATGACATTGTGTATGTTAGGGTTGCATATTAGCTACATTTCATGCGTATCATGCATATTGCATCGTGTTCGGGATAGGAGTTAGCCCGGGCACGAGAAACGAGGCGCGTTCCGTACTCCGAGCGACGGAACGGGTCTCAATTCCCAAGTCACCGACACTCCGGATTATCTATGATGGAGTTAGGTTTTATTGTAGTGTTCATATGCATTCATTCTATATTGAGTTGTGCAATTCGGCTCCCCGGCCATCATGCATCGATATGTGTAATTGGTGGCACGAGGATCGAGGCATGCATATATTTGTGAAATACATTGCTATGCTCCTTTCCTGCTCTCTGTTGCAGCAAAATGAAGAATCAGCAACTTTTCGGGACTTTGCACGCATTTCAAGAAACATTGCAAACAGAGGCTAATTGGGGCATCCCAGTGGATTTCTGCGCAAAGGCACCCGGGCATACATCATTCATCAGAATCAAAGCGGGTCACGGCTTGCATGCGATTCTGACTTTCTTAGTTAATTTGTTAATTAATTAGGAATTTGTACATAATTTGTACATTATTTGGACTGTATCATTCGGACTGTATTATTATTTATTCGGACCCTCTGTGCGAGGGCATAATTGTAATAAGTGTGGGTGAGTGTGATGTATGTCTTCTAACCCCACGTCTTTCTTCCCTTTTATTTACCCACTTATAATGGTTAGATTAGGGCATATTTCAATTAGCATAACAGTATGACAGCATGTTTGCATCATTCATCTGTTTTGCACGCATCGGGCTCGGCGCATCATACAAACTGCATTTGTATTTCAATTCCAAATTGAATACTTGATAGCTGTAGCATTCCATATGCCATGTTTAGAATAGCCGAGCCTGCTATAATTTTCATCTTTGCATGTGTTGCATCAGGCATTTCTGTATATTTAGGATCATGCATGATTTCTAATGAGCTTCTGTTTTGGCTTGGAGTACTCGGTGAGTTTTATGCTTTAGCATCCTTGTATGCGTGTGAGTGTTGCCATGAATAGCATGCTTACCATGAGGCTATGTGCTTATGTGATATAACTGCCTTGAATGTCTGTGGGTGAAGGTTGAGTTACTTGAATTGGGACAATTCATCAAATGTTTGTCTTAAGCCCACTAGATAGTGGCAAAATCATGATTTTCTAAGCCCACCTGAGGGTGGCAAATCCACGTCTTAGCCTACCTGCGGGTAGCACCATCAAACCATGAAATGTTTTGTTCCAATTCAGGCGGCTCAGTCTATACTTGTATGATGTGCGCATCACGTAGTAACCTAGGCTAATAACCGGAATAAGAACTCACAATGTTTTCAAAATAAGATATCATGGTTAGTAGAGGCCGGTCTTTGACCGGGCGAGCGGGGGTGCTCACGAAGTGACCTTCCCCAATCGTACCCAAGTTCCCGAGCCGAGGCAAGTTTGGTGATGACGGACACGTGGCCTTTGGCACCGAGTCAGGGTTTCCTAAATTTCCCATTTAAAAAACATTTAGGTGGCGACTCTGTATCTGGCGAAGCAGTCCATGTTTGGCACTTCTTTCAAAAAAAAAATCTGTTTTCAAAACGATTTGCCGGATTTGGACCCTTTGGTTCAAGATTAAGAATCGTGACATTTGAGTCCTTCGAACTGTAGTGACCAAATATCGAACCAGAACCCGGGGGGGGGCTCGCACTCCCTTTCCCCGGGATGCGTTCGGGGATGTCTACAGACATGATATGCAAACAAGCAAATTTTAGTACTAAAACATGATGCTAAACAGCCCCGAAGCATGGCAATATGGCACCCGATGCATGAGATGAGACCCCGAAACACAAAATTAAGCACATGGAATGACTTATAACTATACAAAACATGCATTATTTGAACATGAAGTGTAAAGACAGAGTCAAGACAATCCCAAAAAATGCATTTTTCCAGTTTAGAGTATAGCCAAAAAGTGCTAGCAAGATGGCTTAAATTAGCATGCAATTTCGACAGGCAAACATAGTTTACATGACAAGTATAGGATACACATGGAATCTGACCAAACCATCAAAAATCAGTGAATAAATCATGTGAAAATAAGCCCAAATAACCACTGATATACAACCATGGCATGCGAAAATGATGAGTTACTTTAGAGGGGCATGCAAGGAGTTATTAGGCACATACAAGATAGACATGTGGCAGCCCTAAACCAACTTTTAAAATCAAATACGGTAGTCTCAAAACTCACCAAATTGGCCCCGAAATGTGACTAAGAAGCATGCAAGATGGGGTCGCTTTGGAAGGCCAAAATGACCACCAAACAAGTCAAGGTGAGAGGGGGTCACCCCCCTCTAATTTGGAAGCTAAAAACAGTGGCCAAGCCACTAAAAATCCACTAGATTTCAGTGGCTAAAAGGCCAACCAAAGCACGCAACAAGGACTAGGATGTAAGGCTCAAAAATGGGAGGCAACCAAGCATACAAGATAGCATATGACCTCAAAAAAAAATAGAACCTTAATAAAACATGAAGATGGTGTCAAAACAAGCCTATTTCCAGTTTACAACAAGTCTCAAAAATGAACACAAATAAGGCCAAACTATCATGCAAAAATGGCCCTAAAAGAGAGAATAGAGGCAAGGGACAGCATCCGACCCCAAATGGAAAAAATCCCTTCAACAAAGTTGAAGAGGGGCTCAAAAAATGACACTTTATAGTTTACAACAAGCCACAAAAATAAACACAAGTAGGCCTAAACTATCATGCAAGAAAAGGGCTTAAAAGAGGGGTAAAGAAGCAAGTGATATCTGCTGGCCTCAAACAGAGGAGAGCCCTTCAACAATGTTGAAGATGAGCTCAAAAAAAGCTATTTTATAGTTTATGGAAAAGTCCAAAACAGCTCACAAATAGGCCTAAAATACTATGCAAAAATAGGGCCTAAAAGAGAGATAAAGAAGCAAGTGGTAGCTGGAGACCTCAAACAGCAAGAGGTCCTTAATCAAACATGAAAAGGAGCTCAAAATATGATTATTTACATTTTAGGTCGGAGCCCAAAAATGTAAGCAAGTATGGCTTAGATTGTATGCAAAATAAGGCAAGAAAAGAATGAGAAGAAGCTTACCCTTGAAGACTAATGGACCAGCAGCTCTTGGCCTGAGAAATGGTGCTCCTAAGCTCTAAAAGACAGCCCCAATGAGGTGTGTAGAAATGGTCCAAGAACAAAGGTATTTTTAGGCTTGGATGAGAGGGAGAGGGAAGGATATGTATACAAAGCTCAAAGCAATTTTTCTAACCCCTAAAACTGAAAGGGAGGGGCTGGTTTTATAGGCAAAGGTGTGGAGAAAAGGGGGGGAGATTCAAATTTAAATTTCCGCTCCAAAAGTTCCCCCCTTGGATACAGAATCTGGGAGGGAAAGGAGGGCATAACTTGAAGGAATAGGGCATAAGGAGCATGGCCGACCAAGTATTGAGGCTCCAAGTAGCCGGCCGGCTGTAGACACCCCATTTTTGACCGACCTTAAGACTCAGACGTCACCGATTGAGCGCTTGGTGATGTTGCATGTTGTGCTCGTTCAGAAGTCTCAGAGTCGCGGCCGCGCGCCCTGCCTCCGGACTTCCGAACTCTCTTATGTGCCTTGCCTCGGTTTGCGAACCAGACTCAGTTTTCTCTGTTTTCTTTCCTAAGGGGAGGGAGAGGTCCCGTAGACCATCTCTCAATGGCCGTGGGCTACATTTCGTGCCCATAGGCCATTTTGCCCATTTCGGAGCCTGGTTTCCGGTTTTCGGAGCCGTCAGGCCGTGTGCCTCGGTTCGGGACCACCCAACCATCTCCGATTCCTCCGGTTTTTGGCATGCATCTCATTTACTCCCTTTCGAGGGACACTGGGGTCTTAGATACCCACTTTGTGGCCAAACACCACTTTCGATGCTTAACGGCCGGTTTTCGGGACCCCGAACTGCGTGTTTTGGCCCCCGAGCATTCGTTTTGCATCGGTTTTTGTTCATTTTTGGCAGGTACCTCTGTTTTATCACCAGGAAGATCATTGGAGGGTGGGAGTCCAGCAGTTGTCTCAGCAACCAGTTATGCTCCTCCGGCGCCCGTTTTTCTCACTTCCGGGCTAATGTTGAACACCCTAGGGCCATTTTCTTCGAGCCAAAACCACATATTTGTGTTGTACGCACATGGGAGGACCCTAAAAACACATGGCCGGCCAGTAATTGCATTTGGACCTTTTGAACCCCTTCTAAAAGTGGCATGTTGTCTCTCTTGTTTCAGAGTTGCCAAATTCCAACCACAGGGCCTTGTTGTACACACATGGGAGGACACCTTTTTCAGGTGGCCGCCGAATCTGATGACCTTTGACCCTAGCCGTCGGCCAGAGGGGGTGGCCGGCCGGCCACCTGCAAGAAAAGTGGGAGGCCGGCCATGACCCTCTCAGTCCACACTTTACAACTGTGTAGCTGTTTCCCCCAAAAAAGATCTGTATCTGGGGGATATTTTGGAGGGGAACACTTGGGTGCATTTCCCTCCACCTTTGCCCTCCTCTTTTGGTCCAAATAAGGAGCCTCCCAACTCTTAGGCTAGGGCTAGAAAAACTCTCTTAAGAGCTTAGACACATATCCATCTCCATCTCTTTGATTCTTCTCAAGTTTGGTGCCATTTCTTCATCACCATCAAGCACCACCACCACCACTCCATTTCCAGCAGCAAGGAGAGGTTCTCAGAGGCTTAGAAGCAACATTTCTCAAGCCAAGAGGTAGAAAAGAAGAGGTCTTCAAGGGTCAGTCTCCATTTCCCTCTTTTGTAACACTTTCTTGCTTCATTTCTTAAGCCTACTTGCTTACTGTTTTGGGCTCCGACCCTAACTGAAACTAGGCTTTTTTTGAGCCATTCTTCATGTTTTTTCAAGGGCTCAACCCTGTTTGAGCCCTCCATCTTGCACTTGTTTCAATATCCTCTGATATGCCATTATTTTGCATTGAATATTTGGCCTATGAGTGATCTGTTTCCGAGCACAATGTAAACTGTAAGAGGACCTATTTTGAGCCCCTCTTCAACATTTAAGAAGGGCTTAACCCTTTTTGGGCCCCCTATCTTGCACTTACTTCATAATCTCTCCTATTTACCGTAAGTTTGCATGATTTGTTTGGCCTACATGTAGTCTGTTTTGGAGCATGTCATGAACTATGAGTAGGCTTATCTTGTGTCCCTCTACAACATTGTAGAAGGGATCAACCTTGTTGGGGGTCCCCATGTTATACTTGTCATTATACCCCTCTTTGACCCCCATTTTTGCATGCTTTTTTAAGCTTATCTAGTTTCTGTTTTCGGCCATCATCAGAACTTGAAAGAGTCATATTTTGACCCTCTAGACATATTTCATTAAGGGTCTTTTCTTTTTGGATGAATGTTTGGCCTACTTCATGTTATATCCTCTTGTGGCCTCAATCTTGCATGGCATTTTTAGCATATTTTCATACTGATTTGGGGGATTTCATCTACTGTAAATGTGCATATTTTTAGACCCTCTTCAGTGTTGTAGAAGGGTATTTTTCCATTTGGGCATTGCATATATCACTTACTTCAATACCCCTCTTGGGGAGCCATTTTTGCATTCTTGCTTAATCCTATGTGTGCTTGCTGTTTAGCCCTTTTTATGACTGAAAAATGCTTTTCTTGGGGCTTCCTTGCTACTGTATTTTCATTCCATGTCTATATTGTGCATATTTGGTATAGCTATAGGCCATTTCGGGTGCCTAAATTCATGTTTCGGGGCCATTTCATGCATCGGGTGTACTTTCGCCTCATTTCGGGGCTGTTTTCCCCCACATTTAAGTGCCAAAATTCATTTGCATGTTTTCATATCATTTTCATGCCATTTCATGCCTTAGTGCCATTGCCTCGGTTTGCATGCCCGTGTGCACGCATTTCGAGGGACTTCACTTTTATACGACGGCCTCTTATGTGAGTGCGGCTGAGGCCCACTCATGTTGGTGTAAGTCCATTTTTGCACTCTGTGTGTCATTTTAGCATCATTGCATTTCGTATGCCATTGCCTCGGTTTACGTGCCCGTGTGCACGCATTTCGAGGCATCTCTTTTTTCATCCGACGGCCTCTTATGTGAGTGCGGCTGAGGCCCACTCATGTTGGTATAAGTCCATTTTTGCATTCTGTATGTCATTTTAGCATCATTGCATTCCGTATGCCATTGCCTCGGTTTACGTGCCCGTGTGCACGCATTTCGAGGCATCTCTTTTTTCATCCGACGACCTCTTATGTGAGTGTGGCTGAGGTCCACTCATGTTAGTGTAAGTCCAATTGCATTGCGTATGCCATTTTATGCCTTAGGATCATTTCTTCGGTTTGTGTGCCCGTATGCACGCATTCCGAGACATCTCATTTTCATAGCATTGCGTATGTTAGGATTGCATATTAGCTACATTTCATGCATATCATGCATATTGCATCATGTTCAGGATAGGAGTTAGCCCGGGCACGGGAAACGAGGCACGTTTCGTACTTTGAGTGACGGAACGGGTCTCAATTCCCAAGTCACCGACACTCCGGATTACCCATGATGGAGTTAGGTTTTGTTGTAGCATTCATGTGCATTCATCCTATATTGAGTTGTGCAATCCGATTCCTCGGCCATCATGCATCGAGATGCGTGATTGGTGGCACGAGGATCGAGGCATGCATATATTTGTGAAATACATTGCTATGCCCCTTTCCTGCTCTCTGTTGTAGCAAAATCAAAAATCAACAGATCTTAGGGACTTGCGCATTTAGAAACATTACAAGCGAGGCTAATCGGGGCATCGCCGTGGATTTTTTAAAAAGCAGCCCAAACATGCATCATCTCATTATCCGGAGCAGAGTCAAGGCAGCCCCCTGGCTTGCATGCCAATTTACAGTTTTCCTTAGTTAATCTGTTAATTAATTAGAAATTTGTATATTATTAGGAATCTGTATTATTCTTTTATTTTGGACTGTATTATTCTTTTATTTCGGACTGTATTATTTATTCAGACCCTCTGGGCAAGGGCACAATTGTAATAAGTGTAGGTGAGTTTGATGTATGTCTTCCAATCCCACGTCTTTCTTCCCTTTTATTTACCCGCTTATGATGGTTAGATATAGGGCATATTTCAATTAGCATACAGCATGACAGCATGTTTGCATCATTCATCTGTTTTGCACGCACCGGGCTCGGCGCATCATACAAACTGCATTTGTATTTCAAATTCCAAATTGAATATGTGTTAGTTGTAGCATTCCATATGCCATGTTTAGGACAGCCGAGCCTGCTATAGTTTGCATTTTTGCATGTGTTGCATTAGGCATTTTCTGTATACTTAGGAACCATGCATGGATTTCTAACAAGCTTCTGTTTTGGCTTGGAGTACTCGGTGAGTTTTATGCTTTAGCATCCTTGCATGCGTGTGTAGACACCCCATTTTTGACCGACCTTAAGACTCAGACGTCACCGATTGAGCACTCGGTGATGTTGCATATTGTGCTCGTTTAGAAGTCTCAGAGTCGCGGCCGAGCGCCCTGCCTCCGGACTTCCGAACTCTCTTCTGTGCCTTGTCTCGGTTTGCGAACCAGACCCGATTTTCTCTGTTTTCTTTCGAGGGGAGTGGTCTCAGAGGCTATCTCTCGATGGCGTGAGCTACTTTTCGTGGCCAGAGGCCATTTTGCCCATTCGAACTGGTTCGGTTTTGAGCCCGTCGCCGTGTGCCTCGGTCCGGGACCGCCCAACCATCTCCGATTTCTCCGTTTTTTGGCAAGGGCCTCTGTTTTATCATACCAAGGAACACTGGGCCCTCTGATGCCCACTTCGTGGCCGAACACCACTTTCGGTGCTTACAGCCTATTTTCGGGACCCCGAACTGCGTGATTTGGGCCCCGAGCATTCATTTCGCATCGGTTTTTGTTCATTTTTGGCGGAGACCTCTATTTTATCATACTGAGGAACACTGGGGTCTCAGATACCCACTTCATGGCCGAATGCCACTTTCGGTGCTTACAGCCTATTTTTGGGACCCCGAACTGCGTAATTTGGGCCCCGAGCATTCATTTTGCATCGGTTTTTGTTCAATTATGGCAGGTACCTCTGTTTTAGCATCAGGAAGATCACTGGAGGGTGGAAGGACAGCAATTGTTCCAGAAAACCAGTTTCGCTCCTCCGCCTGCTTTTGCTCACTTAGGGCGGTGTTGAACACCCTAGTGATATTTTCTTGGTAGGGACTACATATTTGTGATGAGGGCACATGGGAAGACCCTAAAAAGTACTCGGCCAAGAATTGTTACTTTCATTTTGAGCCTCTCCTTCAAGTTCAATGTTGTGACTCTGTTTGAGTTGCCAAATTCCAACCTTGGAACCTTGTTCTACACACAGGAGGACAACCAAACATGGTGGTTGGAGCAATTCTTCACTTCTTTTTGGCCATGGCCGGCCGGCCAGGAGTGGCTCGACTGGCTTGGGGTGGCCGGCCACCTTCAAGAAATCCACTGCCGCCTGCCACCTTTTGAACCCTTTACAGCTGTCCAGCTACTTTTCCAAAATATCCCTGTCCTCCGGGGGATATTTTGGGGGGGAAAGCTTGGATGCATTTCCCTCCCCTTTTACACCCTTTTTGGTCCTCTTAAGGGGCTGGACAGCTCCTTTGTTGAAAAAAAAAATTCATCTCAAGAGCCTCTCTTCCAAAAACCTCCATTTCCATAGCCAAAACCCTAAAAAGCTTCAAGTTTCTAGCTCCTCTCTTCATCAACCCTAAGCACCACCATCACCACCTCCATTTCAGCAGCAAAGGAGTGATTTTCAAAGGCTAAGGATCAACAAATTGAAGCCAAGAAGCCACCAAAGTTAGATCTTCAAGGTAAGACTCTATTTCCTTTTTTTGAGCACATTTTTGAGTCAATTCTTTACCCTATTTGCTTTTTGTTTTGGGCTCCGACCCCTACTGGTTTTAGGCTTATTTTGAGCCCCTCTACAACTTTGTAGAAGGGCTCAGCTCTGTTTGGTGTCTCCATGATGCACCTCTTTCAATACCACTCTTTAGGCCAATAAATTGCATGCTTTGTTTGGATTTTGAGTGATTCATTTTCGAGCCTGATATATACTGTGAGTGGGCCTATTTTGAACCCTTCTTCAACTTTGAAGAAGGGCTCAATCATGTTTGGCCTCTCTATCATGCACTTTCTTTGTAATCCTCCATATTTTTCGTAAAATTGCATGATTTATTTGGCCTATTTGTGATCTGATTTGGAGCATCTCATGAACTAATATTGTGCTTATTTTGAGCCCCTATTCAACATTTAAGAAGGGCTCAACCTGGTTTTCATGCTCTACATGCCACTTGCTTTGAATTCATGTTCTACTCCTATTTGGCATGCCCCTTTGAGCTTATTTGGCTTCTGTTTTGAGTCTTCATCAGGCCTGGAAAGAGCCTTGTTTTGGCCTTCTCATCATGTTTTGTTAAGGGTCTTAGGCCATTTGGTGCATGCTTTTGGTACTTCATGTAATACCATCTTTGATTCCGTAAAATTGCATGCTTTGTTAGGCTTTCTTGGCTTCTGTTTTCAGCCTTCATCAGGCTTAGAAAGTGTCTTAAAATGACCCATTGTTCATGTTTTGTTAAGGGTCCAAGGTTGTTTGATGCATGATTTTGGTACCTCATGTTATAGCCTTTGTTGGCTCATTATTTTGCATGCTATGTTTAGCCTATCTACATACTGAATTGGGGGATTTCATCTCTTGTAAATGTGCATATTTTTGGCCCCTCTTTAATTTTTTAGAACTGTGTTTTTCAGTTTGAGCATTGTATATACCACTTGCTTTGTAATTCTCCTCTTTTCCCCCATTTTTGCCATACTTGTGATCATTGTTTGGCCATACTTTGTACTGAAAAAATGCTAGTTTAGGGGCTTCCTTGCTACTGTTTTACATGTTATGTCCATATTATGCATGTTTAGTAGGGTCAGAGGCCGTTTTGGTGCATAACATTGCATTTCGGCATCGGGTGTAATTTTGTCATAATTGGGGCTATTTGTGCATCATTTTAGCTACTGAAATTTGCATTTTCATATGCCATATGCCACGTTTCATTTGCATGCCATTTCATGCTCAGTATGTCGTCTGCCTGCTTATGCAGCGCATTTCGAGGCAGCTTGTTTTCATCCGTCGGCAGCCTGTGTGAGTGTGGCTGAGGCCCTCTCACGTTGGCGTAAGCCCATCATTGCATTCCGTATGCCATTTCCTCGGTTTGTGTGCCCGTGGGCACGCATTTCGAGCATTTCATTTAGTCTCATTGTATATCATATTTCATGCCATTTTCTCGGTTTGCGTGCTGGTGGCACGCATTTCGAGGCATCTCATTCCCATAACATTGTGTATGTTAGGATTGCATATTAGCTACATTTCATGCATACCATGCATATCGCATCGTGTTCGGATAGCGTTAACCCGAGCACGGAAAGCGCAGCGTTGTACTCGAGTGAACGGGTCTCAATTCCCAAGTCATCGACACTCCGGATTACCCATGATGGAGTTAGGTTTTATTGTAGCATTCATATGCATTCATCCTATATTGAGTTGTGCAATCCGATCCCTCGGCCATCATGCATCGATATGCGTGATTGGTGGCATGAAGATCGAGGCATGCATATATTTGTGAAATACATTGCTATGCCCCTTTCCTGCTCTCTATTGCAGCAAAATGAAGAATCAGCAATTTTTCGGGACTTGGCACGCATTTCAAGAAAAAGTGCAAACAGAGGCTAATTGGGGCATCGTCGTGGATTTCAGCGCCAAGACAGCCCAACATGCATCATTCATCAGAATCGACCGGCTTGCTTGCCGCCATTCTGACTTTCTCAGTTAATTTGTAAATTAATTAGGAATTTGTATTTATTATTCGGACTGTATGTTTCAGACTGTACTATTCTTTTATTCGGATATTCGGACTGTATATTTATTCGGACCCTCTGCGCGAGGGCATAATTGTAATAAGGGTGTGTGAGTGTGATGTATGTCTTCCAACCCCCACTTCTTTCTCCCTTTTATTTACCCGTTTATGATGGTTAGATATAGGGCATGTTTTAATTAGCATACAGTGTGACAGCATGTTTGCATCATTCATCTGTTTTGCACGCACCGGACTCGGCACATCATACAAACTGCATTTGTATTTCAATTCCAAGTTGAATACGTGTTAGTTGTAGCATTCCATATGCCATGTTTAGAATAGCCGAGCCTGCTATAGTTTGCATCTTTGCATGTGTTGCATTAGGCATTCTGTATACTTAGGATCATACATGATTTCTAATGTAGTTTTTGTTTTGGCTTGAAGTACTCGGTGAGTTTTATGCTTTAGCATCCTTGCATGCGTGTGAGTGTTGCCATGAATAGCATGCTTACCATGAGGCTATGTGCTTATATGATATAACTGCCTTGAATGCCTGTGGGTGGAGGTTGAGTTATCTGAATTGGGACAATTCATCAAATGTTTGTTTTAAGCCCACTAGATAGTGGCAAAATCATATTTTCTAAGCCCACCCGTGGGTGGCAAATCCACGTCTTAGCCTACTTGCGAGTAGCACCATCAAATCATTTTCAAACAAACAGACATGAAATGTTTTGTTCCAATTCAGGCGGCTCAGTCTATACTTGTATGTTGTGCGCATCACATAGTAACCTAGGCTAATAACCGGAATAAGAACTCACAATGTTTTCAAAATAAGATATCATGGTTAGTAGAGGCCGGTCTTTGACCGGGCGAGCGGGGGTGCTCACGAAGTGACCTTCCCCAATCGTACCCAAGTTCCCGAGCCGAGGCAACTTTGGTGATGACGGACACGTGGCCTTTTGGCACCGAGTCAGGGTTTCCTAAATTTCCCATTTTAAAATATTTAGGTGGCGACTCTGTATCTGGCGAAGCAGTCCATGTTTGGCACTTCTTTCAAAAAATCTGTTTTCAAAAACGATTTGCCAGATTTGGACTCTTCGGTTCAAGATTAAGAACCGTGACATTTCGAGTCCTTCGAACTGTAGTAGACCCAATATCGAACCAGAACGGGGGGGGGACTCGCACTCCTCTTTCCCCCGGGATGCGTTCGGGGACGTCTACAGCGTGTGAGTGACTGCCATGAGTAGCATTCTTACCATGAGGCTAAATGCTTATGTGATATAACTGCCTTGAATGCCTGTGGGTGGAGGTTGAGTTACTTGAATTGGAACAATTCATCAAATGCTTGTTTTAAGCCTACTAGATAGTGGCAAAACCATTTGTTTTTCTAAGCCCACCTAAGGGTGGCAAATTCATGTCTTAGCCTACCTGCGGGTAGCACCATCAAACCATTTTCAAACTAACAAACATGAAATGTTTAGTTCCAATTCAGGAGACTCAGTCTATACTTGTATGCTGTGCGCATCACATAGTAACCTAGGCTAATAACCGGAATAAGAACTCACAATGTTTTCAAAATCAGATATCATGGTTAGTAGAGGCGAATGGGTGCTCACGAAGTGACCTTCCCCAATCGTACCCAAGTTCCCGAGCCAAGGCAACTTTGGTGATGATGGACGCGTGGCCTTTGGCACCGAGTCAGGGTTTCCTAAATTTCCCATTAAAAAACATTTAGGTGGCGACTCTGTAGCTGGCAAAGCAGTCTATGTTTGGCACTTCTTTCAAAAAATCTGTTTTCAAAACGATTTGCCGGATTTGGACTCTTTGGTTCAAGATTAAGAACCGTGACATTTTGAGTCCTTCGAACTGTAGTGACCCAATATCGAACCAGAACGGGGGGGACTCGCACTCCCTTCCCCGGGATGCGTTCGGGGACGTCTACACCGGCCACCTCCCTTGGCCGGCTGGCTAAGGTCAAAAGGTTCAAGCATAATTGATGGCTGGTCACCCCACATTGGTGGCCTCCATGTGTACACAACACAGATGTATGGTTGACACTCAGAGAATGTGAACCAGGAGAGAGGAAAATCAATTTTTTAGAGGGGTTCAAAAGGTTTAAGTGCAATTACTGGCCGGCCACCAAATATTGGTGGCCTCCCAGGTACGTACAACACGAATATGGGGTTTAGGGCTCAAGAAAGTGGTCTCGGGGTGGTCAACACTAGCTTTCTAGCGAGAAAAACGGGCGACGGAGGGCGATGAAGGAATAAAATTGGTCCTCAGAACAATTGCTGGCCTCCCACCCTTCTACAAGCTTCACAACAACGGAAATAAGGTCCCTCCCAAAAATAAACTCAAACCGATGCAAATCGAAGGTTCGGGGGTCAAAACGCGCAGCCTGGGGCCCCAAAAACTGATTGTTGAGTACCGAAGGTGGTGTTCGACCACGAAGTTGGTCTCTCGGACCATAGTGTCCCTCAAAAGGGAGGAAATAAGATGTATGCCAAAAACCAGAGCAAACGGAGGTGGTTAAGCGGTCCCGAACCGAGGCACACGGCCGACGGCTCCAAAAACCGGAAACCGGGCTCCAAACGGGAAAAATGGCCTACGACCACGAAACGTAGCCTACGGCCACTGAAAGATGATCTACGAGACCTCTCCCTCCCTTCGGGAAGAGAAAACAGAAAAAACAGAGCCTGGTTCGCAAACCGAGGCAAAGCACAAAAGAGTCCGAAAGTCCGGAGGCAAGGCTCGCAGCCGAGACTCTGAAACCTCTGAATGAGCACAATATGCAACATCACCAAGCGCTCAATTGGTGATGTCTGAGTCTTAAGGTCGGTCAAAAATGCGGTGTCTACAGCAGGTTCATTATCCCCACAATCAATCACTGTACATTCTGTAGTATTGATAACGAATCTGCATTACACTTGCTCTTGCATTGTAATTTTGCTTGGAAGGTTTGGGCTGAAATTATTTGTTGGTGGGGCTCTCAATGGGTCTCTCCTAGCTCCTTACAAGACCTGCTCTTATGGTGGTATGGTTGTAACAACCCTCGTTACCGTTTACCGAATGACCACTGATTACCGTTAAACTGAACTGCTTATGATTGGTGACTGGACTGATTAAAATACTGAACTGACTGACTGCAATTGAGACTGAATTGATTGAGTATAATTGTTGTATTGCATATTCTATCTGTTTGATTGATTATATATCTGTTCATGTTTTATGTTTAAACTGCTAATTGAAGGCCCTATCGGCGGCCGAACCGGGAATAGATTGATGTTTTAGGACCATCACGATTTATGTGATTTAATGGTATAATTACCCGAAAACTAATTAGGTATGATTAAATTCGACTAAATAATGATATATTGCATTGTTGACTTAATTACAACCATGCCATCTAGTGGCCACTATCTCACACATACTTTTGAGCCTTACACTTGATCAAAACAATTCATCAGCTTATTTTCATCTTCCCCACCGAAATATAGAGAGAGAGAGAGAGAGTGAGAGAGAGAGTATTTGGAGGATAGCTTGGTTCTATCTGGTTGTGCTTAGAAACTTGAAGAAATTGAGGAGTAGATTGCAAATTGAGCCTCATTCCCTTTAATTCAAGACTTGAGGTAGAGATTGTACCCTCTTGTCCATGCATTCAAGTTATATGTACCTTGGTTCATGGAAGGGTAGAGATTAAAGGCACGAATTAGTTTAATTTGTGGGATTGAAGCTCATTCCATGCATGCATGTTTATATTATTGAGTTTTGAGGATTGATTTCATGATCAAATGACACATGCATGTTCATAACTATGTTTAAGTCCATGATTTCATCTAATCCTTGAAGCAATGAGTTCATGAGAGCATGTTTTCAAGCATGGAAATTGTTTAAAGTTCAAGCATGTTCTACTTAAGCGTTGTTCTTGAAAAATAGTTTGAAAAATGAGTTTAATTGAAACACCCTTGGGCTTTGATTTCTCAAAATTGAGTTTGAAGCATGTTATTCTATGAGTTTACAAATGTTTTCTAGAAAATGGGCCCAAGAGGATCGAATTTGGAGCATCTAAACTTGATTTTGGTCGTCCGCTCGAGCGGGGAAAGTGCCGCTCGAGCGGGGAAATCAAGCTCCAGATTTTTTTGACTGTGTTGCGATCCGCTCGGCGGAGATGCTGCCTTCGGCGAGAAATCGAGCATCCAAGATCTGCGATCGTCATCGGTCCCGCCGAGCGGAGGAATGTACGCTCGAGCGGAGGATTGTGTGACACGCTCGAGCGGGAGAGTTGACGCTCGAGCGGGTCCTTTTGTTTGCATGTCCGCTCGGGGAAACTCAAGGCCGGCAGGACCTGTTTACCGAAAATTTCAAAGCTTTTCTGTGCACATTTTTGCATCCTCATTCCATCCTAGGCATTTTTAGGCCTAGTTTAGGACATCTTAACAAGGATATAGATGTAGAACACACCGAGGCAATTAGGGATTAAGTTATCATCTTTCCCAACTGTGAAACTTAGAGTGTTTTCATTCTGTTAACTGTTTAGGGTTGGCATTTCGAGGAGACGCTCTAGCTACTGATAGCCCAGAACACTGTGAGTAACAATTGTGTAAAGATATGTTCAAAATGATTATCTTCAATACGAATCGAATCAAGCATCGAATCATATTGTTATTGAATGAATGTCGTCCTTTATTTCAACTGCATCAGTGGCATCCTTAGCACCCATCAAGCATCGTTATCAGAGATCTCTGTCGGTTCCCTTGTAGAACCACTACTGCTTACTAAATGATTGGCCATCATTACTGTTCGGTCTTTTAAGACCTACTGCTACTGTTATGCTGATGGATGTACCACATATAACTGTTTACTGCACTGAACAACTGATATATATATATATATATATTGATTGAATTGAACTGTTTTCATTACTGTAAGGACATTCATTCTAAACCTCTTTATGCATCATGTTATTCACTGGGCTTTAGCTCACTGCTCATATATATATGTAGGTGTACAGGTACCGGACCAAAGCTAGACGCGTCGAGGTTATTCCAGTTTTGTCGGGCCAGCCTACGTGCCTCACTGCGAGGTTCCAAGCCTATCATGCTAAGGCTTAGGGGTGTTTTAGCATTCCCCATTTTTGCACTGTCTTACTGTTTTGTAATAACCGAATGGATCGTATAGACTGAAAGTTTACTGTACTGTTAAGTGGGGATTAAGTCCCCATACTGAATGATTGTAAATATTGTGCATAACTGTCCTGTACCGAATGTTTATATGCATGGAAAATCTTTTTGGCATACAGACTGTCACAGCTCATTGGACATTATTTATTTATCAGCTTCTTAGGCCAGATTCTGTTATATCAGACATCATAAGCGTGCCTTTGGTAATCTCGAATTACTGGCCGGTTACGGTGCTAAACCCATAGGGCCGGGTTTGGGTCGTGACAATAGTCAAAAATTCAAAAACTCGGGTAAACTCATCTGGGAAGCAATTCCATTGGCTGTGCTTTAGAGTTTATGGATTGCAAGAAACGACATGGTATTCAACTCTAAAGTTCCTGTTTAGGGAAATATTGTGGATAGCATCAAGATCAAAGTGGCCACATGGGTGAAGTTTTCTAGTCATTTGCCTAATTACACAATCCATGATTTCATGCACTGTTTGGATGGATTGAAAGGCCATAAATTGTAGATTCCAACTGGCTGTCGACCTCTGTTGTTTTTATTTCTTCATTTCCAGATTTGGTTGAGGTCTCATCAACCTTTTGTATCGGCCTTGGCATGCATATGATTGGGCTCAATTATAAATGCCAACCTAGTTGGGATGTATTCTTGAGTTATGATGCAATTCAGTCAAGTCCTTATTTTCTCTCTTATTATCAATAAAATTCTTTCTTTGCTGATCAAAAAAAAAAAAACAATGATATTTGTTGCTAAAGTTTAACAAATCGCATACTTGAAGATTAAAATAGAATAATTAAAATATGCAAACTAAAGTATAATAGATGTATACTTTAGGGACCATAGTGTAATTAATCATTTTTGTAGAATAAATAGCTAGCTTGATGGGCCTTTGGACTTGAAGATTAAACTTAAAAGGGGAACTTACCAATGAGTCCCATATACAAAGTTCAAGACCCATCTAATCCTCAAATAAAGCACTTGCACCAATTAGTCCTATATATTTTTAATTGTTACCAAAAAAAAATTTTTTTTTTTTAATTTACAGACACTGTTACATCCTACTATCGTTAGACTTCCGTCAAACGGTCACCGAAGACTCGTCGGAATGTTCAACATCACCGGGAAGCCACCAGAGTATCGCCGGAAGTTCATTGGATTGTTAAGAACGTTAATGGAAGTCGCCAGAATGTTCAGAACGTTCACTGGATGTTAAAAATATCATTGGAGACTCACCGAAATGTTTAGAATATTGCCCCCAAAAAAAAGAATAAATGGATAAATTAAAGCGAAAAGACATAGCAAAATATGCTAAATATTAATAAACTAAAAGAAAAAAAAATGGAACAACAAAAAACAGCAACAATGAGCAACAATGGGAAAAATATATGCTATTTTTCAATGTTTGTAAGGTTTAAACAAACTGAAAAGTGTAAGTTTTGAAACTGTAAAATGTTACAGTTTTAAAGCAAAAATCTATTAAGTATTTATCCTTTTTAATCAAACTGAAAAACATGTTATGAAACTATAAAATTTTACAATTCTAAAGAATGTTATGAAACTGAAAAATTTTACAGTTTTATACCATGATTCATTCCAGCACCAAAAAAATTTGAAACTATAAAATTTTACAATTTTCACCGCCTGTAACTATAACTCGAAAACAACTTGTTCAGAACTTGAAAATTTTCTCCATTAGAACAGAAAAAGAGAAGTGTATAACAGAGAAAATGTAGGAAAAAAAATAAGAGATCAAAGGAGAAAAGCGGATATAAAGAAAGAATTGTACTTCGGCAACTATTTTTTGTTTAGATCTAGCCAAATCTAATGTAGATCTACTCAAATCTGATGTAGATCTACATCAGATTTAAGTAGATCTACTCATCTTCTTCGTCGGAAATATATATTCTTTACCGTCGGTGAAGGTGAAGTAAGGAGTCGACGGTCGGTAGTTAACGGTGTATCCCAATTGATGGTAGTCGTCGATCGCCGGTGACTATATATCGGAAAGAGAAAGAGAAGAAGCAAGATATGGTTATTCGTCAACAATCGCTGGAAATCACAAAGAGCAAAAGAGACAGAGAAGAAGAGAGGCAAAGAAGAAGAATAACGTTATAGGACTTTTAAGTATAAACAAAAGGTTATGGGACTAAATAGATTACACGTTTTTCAAAAAAGACTTCTTGATAATTTTCCCAACTTAAATGCCACATTCTATATAATAAAGTCTGTATACTTTTTTTATTTGTATATCATTATTCATTTTTTTCTTTCTTCTCCAATAAAAACATTCAAAGTTTATAGAGTCACTAAAACAAAAGAATACAACAAAATATGTTTATCTCTACCATAAATTGATTCAAAAAAAAAATTATTTTTTTTTTAGCCATTCCATTTGAGAAGGCTACATATTTCAGAAAAAAACAAACCATTAATACCAAAGTTTTTAGTAAATTTGCACGCGGGTCTAGATTTCAAATACAATCAACTTCTACAAAAACACAAAATTTATGGCAATGTAGTGTATGCATTGTCCTTGTTTATGGAAGAGTCATGTTCTTAAGATAGAGTAGATGTTGTGAAACAAGGCTTCACTACACTTCCATTCCATGTCTCTCCTCCCAAATCATATTTCATGTCACCTTTCTCAAAAGTCCTTTCAATAGTACTTTCTAATTTAATATCAAGTCTCAAACTAGTTATGGAAGCCACAAGCATTGGATCCACCCTCTACCTCTCAATTAAAAATTTATTGAGTATTGCATGTGACAGTGAGCACAAGGATTCGGGACATTAATTGAGATGGGTCTCATATTGGGCCACATCAATCAATGTCTCATAATCCACGTGTATACAGCATGCAACATATAATTAATCCTCTCAATCAAGCCTTATTAGTGTCAATGGGGCATTGGATGGAAAAGACAATAATTAGAATACCAATGAGCAAACTCTTCAAATCTAGTAGTATTTTATGATGAATAAATACCATAGTAATTGATTTTAATGAACTACACACATGAGAAAATTGCATAACATGAGATGAATAAGAGTGGTTTATATTGACCCTTTTTAATTACCTTCTAAGAAAAAGTCAAGTTATATTATGTTGTGGAAGGGAAAAGTATTGTTGATAAATTAACTATATATGATATGTATTGCTCCAACATTCTGGTAACATGTTGACATTAAGATGCCTTAAACAAGCTAATAGCTACTACTTGGACTAAGTTATTTGATGTATGCATACATATATATATATATTTGATAATTAGTTGTTCAGATCAATTTACGTGTATATATATATACACACATACATATATAATACATAAAACTCATATTGAATGATATTGTACTGACATTTTCATAATCATGAGTCACAATGATCAGTGTTTTGTCATGAAATGAAAATATCATAAAAATTCACATCATTTTTTATTAAAATTTTGTTACATGACATTACTCTTCTTGAAATTAAAATAAAAAATAAAAAACAAAAAAATTACATACATTTAATTTTAGACTATGTTTGTAATATTGATTTGAGTAAGGAAATTGAGATAAAATTTAATTTATATTTCATTCACATTTTTTTTATATTTTTTTTCTTTTTAAATTTTACCCAAATTCATTATTCAATCACAAGATTAAGTTCAATCAATTGAGATTTTTATATTAGAAGATAATATAGATATTGGACAAAAAAGTGAATAAATCTAGGAAAAGATTTTTTGTGTGGAAGCAAAGAGTAGATCCCATAAAACCATGACCTCTTTGATAAAAGACTTTTATGGACCACCATGGTAGCCCCTCTGTCACCCCCCATCTTTGCATCCAAGACTCCCTCCACCAAGGCACTAAAGCACTCAGAACAAGCATCATTTGCTTCCCAACTTTGATTTTATTGGACTCTTACAAAAGTGCAAGTGGTCCAAAAAAAAATTCAAAAATATATATATATATATAAATATATTATTTTTACAAAATTTTTATACATAATTATGTGTCAGCGAGATTTTTATAATAAAATATTTTATTTTAAAATAATAAATTTTGACGCAATGATGTTATTATATATATATATATATATTGTATATTGTATATATATTGTATAGCATCGATCAAAAAAAATTATATATATATAGATATGCATGATTGTCTTACTCACTTTTCATGTACATTAAAAGACATGAAAAATTACAAGCCAACCTTATAGAAAAAAGAGAAAACAAGAATGTGAGCGAAGGAAGGGCTGTTCTCAACTTATCCATCTTGAAAAGGGGTTTCTAAATAAGTTTGAGAGTGTGTGGCACAGAATATCAGGTGATACCTTACTGATAGGGATTTTTTACATGGATTAATGTGATGAATAATAACATGCATACATATATTTTAAATGGAGAAACTTAGATAAGTAAATCTCAATGTGGAGAGAATTTTTGTGTTATGGGATACAGATCTTTGTGTCATATGTATGTCTTATTCTATTAAAAATTTTCGTGTTCATAGCAGAACTAAATTTGGATTTTAATTTTTTAGGGCAAATTACATAATTCATATACTTTGGCATTTGTGACATTTTGATTCCTATAATTTTAATTGACTCATGTTTGACCTTAAATTTATAATTTTATCTCAATTTAGTCTAATTAAATATGCCAATTAGCATTTTTGATAGAAAATGCACACATAAGCGACATGTGTCATGCTTTTAGCAGCAAAATTGTAAACTTGCTCAATTCAATGAGTTAACATCAACGAACTCAATGACCATTTTGTCAAAAATATAACTTTGACACAAAATTCAAAATCATGAGTTAGAATCAAGATTATTAAAAGTGTAGAGACCAAATTAACATAAAGAACAAAAGGTAAGAACTACCACTGTAATTTGCCAAATTGTTTTACATCTACAAGTGGTGCTGGATACCATTATGAGTAAACATGTCCACTTTGCCCACTTATGAGTATTGACTTCAATGTTAGTTTTAATCTCAGTTGTGACAAAATGTGAATGTGAAAAGAAAAAAAAAAATGAAAATTCATACAAAATGTCTTAGAGAAAAAATGGTCACTGTGAATTATATGCTCCGCACTTGTTTATGGTCTAATTTGGTACAATTTATTATAAGTTAAAAGTTGATAATCAAAAAATAGAAGCTCAAAATACTCCTTCTCTAACTTTTAGATAATCAATTTCTTTCAATTTATTTAAGATATTTCTTCCTAATAAGTATTAAGCAAAAGTTGCATTAATTAGTTTGACATAAATTTTCAAATTAAATAAGATATAATCACCTTATTTAATTTGTAACAAACAAGGCCAATATTGCAAATGTGAGGGGGGAAATGTCTTGAGAAAGTGTAGAAAGGGTTTTAAAATTCATTAAAAAAATACATTAAATTTAGTTATAAGACAGGACCAATATTGAGAATGTGAGGGCAACAAACAACAAACATCCTTTTACCAATTAAAAAAAACTTTTCACCGAATTAGAAACTTCTTTTAACATTTTCATCAGTTTCAAAATATTTTTTCCCCAACCAGCAAACATTAAACAATGCCTTAATGGCAGTTGTTAGCATTTTTATTTGAGAAATGGTTGAGAGCTCTAAACTAGGAGCTCTAAGAGTTTTAATGTATATGTATATGTGGATTTTACATGATGTGATGTTTTGATTTTGTGTTTATTTTTTTATTTTTTTTTATTTTCTAGCTCACTAAAACTGGTTTAAAGCTCAAAATTTAGGGGATGTATTATTGTTGTTTCATTTTCCTCTTTAATTAACTAGGAAGAATAAATTTTTTTCCCCGAATTTAGTTCTATACAAATTATATATTTATTATTAAACAAAAGGGTTTAAAACAACCAATCAAATGGGTCTATCCATGCCCAAATGTGGACCACAAATAGAATTGAATAAAGCAGGTGTAAGTGAGTCTGGTTTTGGTATAAATACATACATAATAATAAATACACAAGAGTATGTACAAATAGGTTTTTGACAGATACTGAATTCAAGAGAAAGGGAAGCTGCAAGTCTGTAACTGTAAAACACTGTTAAGTATTTAATGAATGAATGAATGTTCTTGGGATCTGCATGTGGGTTGCAATGTTTTTTCACTAATGATTTGGTTAAGAGATTTGAAGAGGGATTTAGAAAAAAAAATAAAAAAAATTTGTGAAATGTAAATAAAACATACTTTGACTTTGTTTGGTTGTGCTCTGGAAATGTGATTCCAAGTGTGTTTTTGAATTGCGTGTTTGTTTACGGTTTTTAAAAATCAATTCCACTTTGCTTTGAAAACTCTATCACTCGGATGTCTCCCCGGTCGACTCCCCCGAATGTCCCACAGGACGTCCTCGCCAGTGAATTTTTTTTTTTTTTTTTGAATTGACACATGTTATGTTTTATATATTAAATAAAAAATATTTTCCAAATTTTAAAAAAAAAAATTTATGAGTTTTGTATAGAATTTTAAATTGTATGTTTGGTTATGAATTGTTAGTTTTTGAATCAAATATCACATGTCACATCAAAAAAATTTCACTCAATTTAAAATTCTTTTCAAAACTCATAACCAAACAAATTTTCTACACTCAAATCATAATTCCAAAACTCACAAACTCAAAATACAACTCATATTCTCAAATCATATTTACAAAACTCTACCAAACGCAACCTTATATTTCACTTAGTTTCACACACCTTTTCTCTTTCTCTTTTCAAATCTCCCAACCAAACACAATATAAATAGATTTTTTTTTTTTTTAATTTCTTAGAAAACAACAACACACTTGGGGAGCAAAGGATTTTCTATCCCTTCTATCCTTCGGATTAGTGTTGCTTATTTGAATTACTTATTTATATATATATATATATATATATGTATATAGTTTGTGTCAAATTATTTAGTATAATTTTTATTTATAATTTATTAAGTAAAAATAATTTAAATAAACTAAAAAAAAGTTAATTATTTGAAAAATAGGGGAAAGGATACTTTTGGTTTTGAATTCATAATTATTAACTTTTAATTTACAATAAGTTGTATTAAATAAACTTTCTATCTTTTTATATTAATACATATATAACTAGGGAGACTAATATGTAAGTCTTAATAAGTTATATTAATGGCATTTTTTATCAAACATTATTAAAAAAAATATTACTAATTGTTAATTTTTAAAGACAGCTTGAAATTGTCACAAAAAAAAATGTTACTAATTACAAGTTTTAGCGACAATTTAAAAAAATCGTCACAAAAAAAGTCCCTAATTTTCAACTTTCAGCGACAATTAAAAAAATTCGTCACAGAAAATATCACTAATTATAAGTTTTAGCGATAATTTATAATAACCTTGATCCAAAAAAAAAGGGTCACTTATTGTCAATTTTTAGCGACATATACAAAAAATCGTTACAAAAAATTATTTTTAGTAACGATTTTATTAAGACTTATTTTCAATAAGATTTGATGAGAATTGAGTTCAACTATTAAACCCTATTGATAATTTATCCATATAACTATTGAGTCATATAAAAAT
The DNA here is from genome assembly GCA_025200525.1 of Camellia lanceoleosa. Taxonomy (NCBI): domain Eukaryota; kingdom Viridiplantae; phylum Streptophyta; class Magnoliopsida; order Ericales; family Theaceae; genus Camellia; species Camellia lanceoleosa. The sequence continues at coordinate 64,426,778 of CM045763.1, forward strand.
ACCAAAGTAGGTGAACTTTGAGTCATAATTTAGAAGTTAAATGTAGGGGTGCAACTTGGGCGGGCTCAACTTGAACAACTTGAACTCAGCCTGAAATTTTTTTAGGACTTGGACAAGATATTTTCAAATTCAGTACGGGTTTGGGCAAAAATTCAGAAGCCTAAATTAAATTTGGGCGGGCTTGGGCAAAGATGTTGAACAACCCGAGTAACCCAAAACTCGAACTATACATATATAGATATATAAAAATATTAAATATACATATAAATTATTAGTCATTACATGATATTAAAGTAATTTAGATTATTAAATCATGTTGAATATATATTATATATACAAATAACATAAAATCATACTATTTTTTTAATTTATTTTCACTCATAAATTATAAGAACTACTATATAGCGGCATCTCTTTTACATTATATAAAATATTTATTTTGATGGTATTAATGATTTTCTATATAAATATATATATATATATAAATAGAGTCGAATTTTAATAATTTAATAGAGAAGCTGCGCGCGCGCACACACACACACACACACAAAAACTCATTTACAATTCGGGTTTAACTCGGGTCAGGCTTGAACAGGCAATCTCGAGTTACAATTCGGACCTGGACGGGTCTGGACAGGTCTCAGCACAACTTGAGTTGGGCTTGGACAACCTCCCAACCCGACCGAACCCGCTCGAATTGCACCCCTAATTAAATGTACATTCAAAATAAAATAATAATAACAAAAAGTCTTCAAACACATAAATCAATCACATTCCTCACGGTCTCACTTTTTTATGGATTCCACACCATACATAAAAATTGTATCTCATTTCATAATTTATTTGTAAGAAGATTAAAATCTTGACAACAAAAGATTCCTCTTCTTGTAAAGTAGGTTTTTTTAATAATTTTTTAGTTTTTTGATTAAAATATAATGTAAAAAAATTAATATATTTGAGTTGACTTTTTAATTTTTTACAAAAAGATGTATAAAAAATAAAGAAAGAAGAAAATCTTTGACTTTTTTTGTATAAATTGTTGATTTTTTAATTTTTTTTTAGTAAATTTTTTACTTTTACATTAAAAATTGATATTGTCAAACAAGGCCTAAGTCAAAATTATCAAAATACATGAATTTCACATCACGTTTAAATCACTTTTACCATTTAATAATTGGCTCAAGCTAATCATAATTCTACATATTGTCGTTAGGATGAAAAAAATATCGAAATATTATGAAAAAAACATCAAAATAGTTTGCATTGCAATACATCGATCTTAATAATCACTTATTAAATTATCATTAGCACATCCATTAATTACTTAAAGTTTTGGCTGTAACTAAAAAGTCAATTTATTGGCTTAAAATTTCCAGAAACTCATTTTTAGAGAAAAAAATTCACTTTAATCACTCTAAAAAATTGTTAGAACAAGTCAAAAAAAATCTAAAAATGTTAAACAAATTAATTTTTTAAAAACAAACATTAAAACAAAGTACAAAAAGCAGAAGATTCGGTGGTCAGAGAGAGAAGAAAAATATTAAAATATAAAAAAAATATTTTAAAAAAAAACTTCATTTGTTTGATAAACTCATTTTAAAAGGATTGGTTTGAAAATAAGTTATTTTAGTAATTTTTTAATTTTTTTACTAAAATATAAGATGAAAAAAATTAATATATTTTAATTGACTTTTTCATTTTTTTATAAAAAAGACAAAAAAAAATAGAGAAGAAAGATAATCTTTGTATTATTAGGATAATTCTTTGATTTTTTTACTTTTTTAATAGTTTTTTCAATTTTTTACTAATGTAGTAGGAGGTTTCCAAACCAACAGAGTCCCAAAAAAAAAAAAAAAAATTCACTTTAATCGTTTTAAAAAAATTATTAGAATAAATTTATAACAAAGAAAATTAAAATGTGTCGAATAAAATAATTTTTCAATTATTTTAAGTACAGGAAACAGAAGAAGGAGGGGCTGTGGGCAGAATCTGAAATGTCAAATTCATGTCTGTTAAGCATTCATTCATTTTCATGTCTTGTCATTTCATCTCTGTTACCCCTTCCCCTGACACCCCTCCCCCACTTATTTTTGGACTCTCTCTCTCTCTCTCTCTCTCTCTCACTAGGATGCTTGTTGTCCTTCTTAGGTGTAGTGTACCCGACTCTCCAATCTCAGTAGAGATCTCAAAATCAGACCAAGTAAATTTGTGATCCTGTAATATTTGGTCCACATGGTGTTTTTAGCTGGCAGGCAGCTTAAGGGATAAGTTCTTAAATTGAAGCACTTTTGAGAGAATAATATATTACTATAATCTGAGAACAATGGAACAAACATATGATTGATTCCGATGCTATGGCATCATATTCTGTGGAATGAGATGAGTTTAAACAACTAAAAAATAAAATCTTCAACAAGAATAAGCAGAATCAAATTATCAACAATTTATGTCTGAATCAAGATTCTTGGCAAGAGAGAATACCCATATGTTAACTGTAAAAAATAAAAACCAAAAAAATATCCAATGTTCAAGACTCTCATTAAAATAAGCAAATGCAGAGTAAGACCTAGGCAAATATTTCTCCCAATTACCTAATTTGATGTTGTGCCACCAAGATACTGTTAAATCAAGTAGCTCTTTCATTTTCTACTAAAGCTAAATTGTAATGAATCCCTCTTGGTTGTTGGTCAAGTGAGATCAACAATGATCAAGGATTGATCTCGTGAGTGAGTTTTTATTAACGTAATATTTGAGTTTAAAATCTTATTATGCAATGTAATTTACTCTATTTTCTTACTAACGTAATATTTGAGTTCAAAATCTTAATTATGCAATGGAATTTACTCTATTCTTTTTATCGTCTTCATACTTTTCTAATAAAGTTCAATTATTTATCAACCAAAAAAAAATACTTTTTTTTTTTTTAATCTCTCCTATCGATTGTAAATAAGTGGAATGAATATGCAGATCACATTATCAAGCACATAACAAATTAGAGGCACCTATATACATGTCAACAGGTATCATCATACTACTTTAAAGTTCAAATCAACTCTTTTTTTTTCAAACCCTCGACTCAGTAAACCATATACAACACCACTATTAGCTGTATATCAAGTTTGAAGCAAAAAAAAAAAAAAACTGCCAAACATTAAAGTTACAAGCACAGAAACTGAGGCACAGAAAATAAAATGAGCTTATGTGCCTCAATTTAAGAAAAAATACTCTTGGAGCAATGCTCCATACCACTTATTGACAGACATCTTTCATATGAGTTAGGTTAAGAACCCCAAATAATCTATCAAATCCATGTGAGAGGTTTGGTAAAAAATTTGATAGATTATTTAAAGTCCATAGCATTTTTCCTTTCATATTTTCTCCTAAAATACGAACACAAAAAGTGGTCAGCCCTAGTGTTTTAGACCAATAGTTATCAATTTGGAGTATCACTTGGACTTGCTCCAGGAACAGTGAACAATTTTGGATGAATATGAACCACAGTTCATTTCCTATAAATATAGTTGACCCGGTAGGCAAAGCACTCTCTTACCAAGCGAAATGCATAAGTACAATTCATATTGTTGCAAGTGCAATTTCCCTTTCCTTGTTCCCCTCCTACACATTGTAAATACATGCGTGTCCTCAGCATTGCTGCATAATGAGCCTATGTTGTGTAACCAATATCAGATTTAACCAATATTTGAAGCCCTAATCAGAGAAAACCCATGGACCCCGAATCTGGTTGTGGCAGTTGTCATTTGGGCCTTAATGCCACATAGTTTCTTCTACACATCACAGCCCAACGATAGAAAGCCAAAGTGCCCTAGATTCAGTTGGCCCAGTAAAGGCCACACTGCTAGAACTTGATGAATATATGAATGTTTGATTGCTTCCAGACACCCATCAAAATATATACATACATAAGAAAATAAAATAAAGTTTGTCTGCTCCAACCCGTCAGGTAGTCCATCAGTCTCCGATACCTAGGACTTATGGGTAGTTGTAGTTATCGGGATTCATGTAGCAACGATTGATCCAAAGTGACTCTACCTTGGAGAGTTCCTCGTCATTAAAAAAGTACAAAAAAAAAAGTGTCTGCTCCAACCTCACTAATGCATCAAAGCTAACCACATTCTAATCCCATTATAGTTCATTGCCTTCGGACCACATCTTTACAATACTCTTGCTCCTGTATTTTTTGTTTGTTATATGAAATCCTTAAAATTATTATTTCACACTATTCATACTCATGTAATAATATGATAGAACCATAAGATTAAAATACTTTAAGTTTTCGAATAGGTGACCATTAAGTTGTCCCCCAAAATGGAAAGATGGAAAAATAAATAAATAGATACAATTTGAAATTGAGGGAGTGACAATCAACATTCAATAATTGACACACTCATTAATCTCTAATGCTATCATTAAAAGGGTTCTATAGTTCATCAAACATGAGTCAGGTTTCTAAGAATTTTGTTCCAAAAAAATAAAAATAAATTTCCTAAGAATGGGGCAACAGCATGAAATACAACTTATTCAGTCATAATCCCACAAATTCATGAAAAAAAAAAAAAAAAAAAAAAAGTAAGATGGAATTAAGCATGCTATTGTCGTTACGGTTAAAAGCAAATGGCATCTTTTCCTACTGACCTGAAAGATATCCGACTCTTGTCTGATCCAAAGCTGAACTTAATATTTGACGCATCATCTTGCATAGAGGCATTGCTTGTAGAAGGGAAAGAGAAAATGAGGGCCGGGGTAGACCTCTTTGTGCCAAAAGTGTAAGATGGAATTGCAGGCCTGTCCTTCAGTTGAGGCAGCCCACTGGCTGAAGTAGATGGCATGATAGACGGTGTTGGTGGCTCAGAGAGTACACCAGAAGATGAGGAAACAGGGAACGTGAATCCAGAGCCATTATCTGAAAAACCGGTCCGTCTCAGGTTTGGCTTGTCGACAAAAATAGAAGCCAAAATTGGCTTCGTCCCTGTAGGGTGAAATGGAGGCTTTTTTAGTGACTCAGAACCGGCATAGTTTGGAGCCATATTTGCAATGCCCTGTCCTCTAATTTGAGGCCGAAGCTCATTCAAGCCTTTCTGTCTGCTGTCAGGGAACCCCAGGGAAGCCGTCTGCAATAAAACCATACTAGTCGTAAGTTCGTGTGATTCAAATCACATACTTGCAAATTATATTATGACCCGCTGATATTTTGAAGAGAGAGAGCAGAAAGAAAAGATCCAAGAATAGATAAGACCGTATCAATTGGACAAACTAAGTATTGTACTGACTGTGACTTAGGCAAGACTTTTTTTTTTTTTTTTTTTTTTTTTGATAAATGTTATTTAGGCAAGACTATTGAGGGACTGACTTCAAAATGGGTGATGTGTCCGTGTCGGACACGTATGGAACACCAACATGTCAGGAACAAGCATGTCCACGTGTCAGACGCTACATGTGGCGTGTCAGTTTTTTATTTTTTTACTGGACACTTCACGTACAAGCATCCTGTGTTGAGACACGCCAGAGGACATCGTTTTGAGTTTCATTTTTATAATTTAGAAAGATAATTTGGGATCAAAGTAAAATACATGAAAACGAAGAGAAAAGAAAGTGAAAATAAAATAAACCCACATATACATTGATGCCTCTAATATCTTTGTGCCTTAAAATTATATTCATATACACACCAAATAAAAATATATTAAAAAAAGTTTCTTTTACCGTATCCCCACCATGTCCACATCTTGATTTTTTTCAAAATAGCCATGTCCCATGTCTGTGTCCGTACTTCCTAAAGGCATATTATGTTTTTAACATTATAAAAAGCGAAAGTTTATTCAGCGTGAATTATTTCTCCAATAGTTACATCAGCCAGCCACAATTCTGATTGAATAGGATCTCTCAACAATGTAGCACACGTCAATTCTTTCATTACAAACACAAATAACAAGCAAATGAACATGAATACAGAAAGGCACATCTTGCGCCAAATATGCAATTTGAGTGAGTTGGTAAAACATAGATGTAAGCCTTGACCATGTTTTGAGCTTATCAAAAATAGCATTGATAACTCTTACATTCAAAAACTACAATAAAAAATAACAGAAAGAACAAAAATACAAGAAAAAAAGACAAGCGTGTATGTTCTGTGGTATAAGTAAATCATCACCAACACTACAATAGTAAAGCCCGAGTGCTCATTCCTAAAGTAGTGAACAAGATAAATACTACAAAGAAAAGCAAATCATAGAGACTATGAAGAAAACCAATTGGGTGGATAAAAATAACAGCACTAGCTGCTTTATTATTTTAATTATATTTTAATTAACACTTTAATGCTCAATTTGGATGATTGGAATGAGATGGAATGATTGTAGCACTCCAAAAAATTTCTTTTTCTTTCTCATCACTCGAGCGATAGAATGATCACTCGAGCGGTCTTGTGAAGCTTCTAGTACTTTTGCAGGTCTAAGATTCTGAGAGCTATTGATGTTCGCTCGAGCGCAAGGTTGGTCGCTCGAGCGGTATTGTGTCTCTGACGCTTGAGCGCAGGAGTAGTCACTTGAGTGATCTGTTCAGGATCAGCAGCTTTAAAAGCCATTTTTGGTCCACTTTTCTTCATTCTTTCATATTCTTTCTCTCTCCTCTTCCTCCATTCCACCATTTTTAAGGGTTTCCAGACTGCAAACTTGATTTTCATCCCTTTCTACTCATTTCCTACCCCATGTTCCTCATATAAAAACGAAAAGCCCGCCGAGGGCTTTCTATCCAACTGAGCGGATCGCGTTTTCATCGAAATTGGAATTTCAAGTTTCTTTTCTTCATGTTAGAGGTAGGGATTTCTTTACTTCTTTACAATATTTTCTTATAGATAAATAGGTGATAATTTGTGTAAAAACCTCTTGTTGAGGATATTTTCTTAAAGGCATGAAAAGAAAGTTATGGTTTTCAAAATAAGGGAGTTAAATATAAGATTGAGTTGGATTAAGGAAGTTTTAAGTAATTAGAACATAATTTTGTGCCTCAAAGTAAAAAGTCCTAAATTTTGTTTAACCCTAGTTATGGACTTATTTTAAAAATGAGTATTTATTTCAATTGACTTTAAATTCTTGAAATTTAGTGTATGATTGGATAAGATGAGTATAAATAATGAGACTTACTTGTTGTGGAAATAATATTGGCATATGAGGATTATGTTTGGGAAATTGATTGTTGAAAATTGAATTAATAAAGTTTTTGGAAGTACATGATACCAATCGTGTTATATAATTGAATGTAAAGAGTTGATGTTAATGTGGAAAAGTAAAGAATGAAATGGAAAACAAATTGTAATTGTTTCTAAAGATAAATCTTTATGCTTATGGTGTATGTATTGTTGGATTAATGTGTAATGGAAATAATGAATGATGTTGTTAGTTTTGTCTACGAGTTATAATAATGAATAACATGATGATATTAGACTAAAGGTCCGTTTCCTTCTGACTTGTGACCAGTAAAGCATGGCACTTAACAGAGGTTTCGCATTCCTTACAAAGGTTTCGCATTCCTTCCAGAGTAGCCACCGGAAAAGCGTGTGGTCTGTTGAGATATATGGAGATTCCGCGTTCCTTCCGACTTGTGACCGGTAAAGCGTGGCGCTTGATAGAGGTTCTGCATTCCTTCCGGAGTAGTGCCCGGAAAAACGTGTGATTCGTTGATATGGCTTAGTAATGGAGCCGGTTGTTGATTGTGAACTTGTGCTAGATAATTATAGGGGGATTTGTATATGTTTGGTGATAATTGGAAATGGAAAATTGAATTTTTGTAAGTTTGAGAAGGTGGAAATGAATTGATTTGTTTTATATGGATTAGTTATTTAATATGTGTTGAAATGAGTGTAGATATATGTATATATTGAAGTTATGTGGAATACGGTGGGGTGATGACCAGTTAGTGGGTCATACGATTATTAATACTGCATGGTTCCTAGACCTAAGATCTTTATGTAACGTTAAAAAGGGATTTTTAAGAAAGACTGTTCGAAATTTATACAAGAATTAAGTTTTTCTTTGAAAAGTTAGCAAATTTTCATGAGAAATGTATTACCTATGTGTATTTTATTTTTGAGTATAGGAAGGCACATTAATTATTTATGCATCAACCTTCAACATTCATGATCGCATACATCTATTGACTTTATTGTTGAGAATCATTGTAGATCCTACTAGATATATTTGTTCATCTCATGTTATTTATACCATTTCAGGAATGGAGTCGGAAACGCCAGTTTGAAAATTTAAGAAGCCTATTTTTCTTTTATATGTATTTGTCATATAAACTGTGAATGAAAGATGTGTTGTAATTTGGGATTGATGAGCGTTTTCTCCTGTAATTAATTAACTTGAATATTTCAACGTGAGCTTTGGGCACGTACTATTGTTGTAATTATTCGAGAGAGAACATTTTCTAGTTACTCAAGTGTAATGATTTTCCTATATACGCTATGTAATTGGACTTAAATTAAAGGTTTTGGTAATGTATCCGAATAATAAAATTTGGGATATGACAATGATGATTCCTTAGGCTTTCATATGGAATGACCATTCCCTTCAAATGATGAAAGATGATTCTTTTTGTAATGCATTTACCATTATTTTATTTTTTTCGAACCAAACATGGGAATGGACATTTTGATGGAATAATCATTCCATTCCACTTCATTCCAATGAACCAAATGTTACCTAAGTTTGTAGTGTATAATAGAGATCTTAAATGATCATGATGAAAACACAAAAAAAAAATCAAATACAAGCAATACATTGGGCAAACAAAATTTCAAATTTCCTTAAGTCATTTAAAACAACAAAAGGTATCAACAACTGTCCAATTTGCAAATCAATCAAAATAAGAACAGATAAATGTGAATAGAGACTGTTCAAGCTCATAACCAATCACAGTCAATGACAAACAGATAAATGTAAATTTTAGGCATTGTCAAGCCTACAACAACAAAAAATAGCAATAGCCTACAGTATATTTTCATTCTATCAATTATAATTGGGATTTCATGAAGGTGAGGTTCGATGCACGACATGACAATATGCATATGAGTGAAACACAGAGCAGTCCAATGCTGTTATCAATATGCATGGGCCAACTTAGTGGTCGTAGTAACACATGCCAACCATTTATCGTGTCCACATTGATTAATCACCCAATAGTAAAGGACAAAAATGATTCACTTTCATCAAAACAGATGCATTAAGAGATGTATGAAGTACCTCAAGTGTGCCCTTGATTTGAGAACCATGAGTTTCGTTGACAGAGCTTAAAGCTTCGATACCTTTATTCACAACATCAGTAGCTTCACTAGTACTTCTCTCCTGAGGTTTTACTTGATAGTTTGAGTTGCCTCTATTTCTTTCTTGAGCAGAAGATTCCTTGTTGACAAAACTTGTGTTCTTATGAAAATTAAACGCTTCAAAATGTGGCAAGCTGGTACGTTCTTTAGGCATTGCATTAGCTACTTCCGAAGACGGAGATTTCTTCCATGCAGTGGCTAGCTGCAACTCAGCTGACTTCTCTCTAGGTGTGGGTGTGTTTCTATCAAGGTGCTCCAATATTGCTCTAACAGCAGGATTCATTGTCTGAAGAGTTGATTTTCCAACTTCGGAACTGTTTTTCATGTTGTCTACGGACTGGAACTCTGTAGTGGTGCTTGTTCCTGCTTCCAAATTCCTCTTTATAGAAGGCAAGAATCCTTTAGAAGCACTGGAATTTTCCGCATGTGGAGGACCGTTTTGAGATAAACGAAAAGACACAGATCCTCTGGGTGGAGCTTCTGACGTAAACTTATGCCGTAAACGACGAATGGGTCCCACTGATCCATTCCTGTCATTACGTACTTCATCCTTTGACTTAATAAAGGACAGGCAGTACAACAATCAATTCACAAGTTATAAGTTGCTTACATCAATACAAGATGGATGCTATATTGTAATTTTCTGTCTGGAAATTGTAACCTAATATTCATTATTAGGCATTATATAAAGGAACAGGAACAAACCCAGCAAACCAAGCCTCACCTATAACAGCACACAACTCACAGCAGTGTTTATTACTTAAATAACATATCTGTCCAGCTTACAACCAACCAACTGAAGAAATTAGTTTCAAGTGTCCAATTAAAATATTTTTTATACATAGAGAGGATACAAGTAAGTCCTACTTTTTCCGTTTCAAAGGCTATTAAGTCCTATATATAATCATTAAGAAATGAAGTCCTACTTTAATTCTAAAAAGGTTTTACACTTATTATATATCTTATTTGCGCCTCTTTATTTTTAAATTTAATTACAAATCCGCAATCTATATTTTCACTTACACATTTCTTTCTAAGAATAAAACATACAAAACCAATCACCTGGGGCAAAAAAATATAAATAAAATAAAAGGAAATAAACCTGCCTGTATAATCTTGAATAACAAATTGCATAATATGTTGGGAAAAAATGCATTAAAAACTTATTAACAAAAGAAACAATAAACTTCGTTTATATAATTAGAATCTTCCAATAGAACTCTCAAAACAGCAGGTGCCCTTCTACACTCGCACCTAATCTGATCAGGCTCAATAAGCATTAGCAAGAACATTATACTGGAACAACATAATTGGTTGGGTATGCTATTTCGCACTCTGGAAATTTGTTAGCAATTCTGTGTGAATCCCCTAACATGACTTTTTAGCTGCAGCTTCTTCTCAAAAGATTCTCTAGAAGGGTGTCTAACTTCAGACATTGTTGTAGATGTCATCTGATTGATGATGGCTACATATAATTAATTTTTAATAATTTCTAGAGCTACAGACATTGAAATATGATGTCTTTACAAATCTCATCCCATAGCCATCATGCTGGGAACTAATGCAAACAGAAGAGCAATATCAGTGGTCGATACTGGGGTGAAAAAGAAAAAATCAAGTTTTCAGAATTGTCATAGCTTGTGAACTGACAACTTGAGTTTCTTTTTTATTTAGTAGAGTTCATGTCTACAAAAAGATAGCTGTCATTTACGGAAGGAAAAACTACTCATGGATGTTACTCACACAATGCCCGTAGGCTTTTAGTGATTCCTAGGTTCAGCTGGTGATAGGAAAGTTCAAGAATACCCTCATGCAAAATATCTTGCACATTGGGTACACACTGGAGATGTTTGTGGTGAAAACAGCAGCAATTTCAGGCCAGCGGTGGCTGCAACAGCAATGCCAATGCCACTAAAGGAGGCTATAAGTTTGCTGGGGTGAGCAGTGAGCTTTGTTATGGCCAAGTTTGAATGCAGATGAGTTCATAAATACACATCAGAAACCACAAGATCTGCTTGCTCACTCTCATCTCTGCCTTTCAATCTCACCTCTTCTAACACTTTGGTTGCCATTAGTTTTTAGAATTAGCATATCAAACAATGAGTGTATAAACTGAATTATTATTATACTCAATTACTAGTATTTTTTGTTTAAAATAAGTAGGTTGTTTCAATTCATCCAGGATTGGAAATTATAGATACCTAAATATAAAGCAAAACCGATTGTCACAATGAAAGAGGGGTCAAGGGTCATCAGATTCAAGTGGTAGGGATACAAAAGCAAGTATTAAAAGTTAAGGCCAAATAAGCAAAAAAGAAGGAACACTAGAAAGGAGATGAATTAGTGTATGGAATTATCAAGGGTATAGTTGTAAATATGCCAAGCAGAAAAAATGGTTGAAAATGCTGCTTTTATAATAATAAAAAGGAGTCAGGAGCAAGCAAATGAAAAAGAAAGGAGAACTTGGAAGTTTCAATTCCTTTCAATGATTTTTCACATAAATATCAGATGGAAAGGAATCATATTATAACCAAATATATCAGATTAACAGGAAAATCTTTCCGAAATACAAACTAAATTCGACAAATTTGATGGCACATCGTAGAAGAAAAACAAATCATTATTAACGTAAATCTTATGAAGACCAAAGTAAGATCCAATCTACCTGTTCATAGAGAGGAGTTTGAGGTTGCTGCCGGGGACTTGACGATATGTATAAGTACCTATTCTTATCAGCTTGCGAATGAGTCAGCTAAAAACACGAAAAGAAAAACAAGTATCACCAGCATGCAAAAGGAGATACTTAAAACTACATAAAATTATGTTCATACATCTCCCTAAAAAATTCAATTCCACATGCCTTGGACTTGGACATCGAATATATAGTTCTGGAATATGGAGTTCGTGGAAAGTTATGAAGCCTGTATCTGCTACTGCTATTTAAGCTTTGCGGGGTTGAATAACCATGCTGATCTTGTACCATGGCACCTGGCCAACACACAGATGACTTAGCTGAAGGTGATGGAATTAATGGCTCAGATGCAAATCCATCAGCGTGTAGTACATCTCTTTCATCTTTGGATATTATCCTCTTAAAATCAGCACCAACTTCTGATACTCGACTGCCCATATAAGCTCTTGCAATATCAACAGGTGAAGCACCAATTTCTTCTTTGACCTGCAAAATTTCATACAAATATAATATTTCTAAAAATGGATGTAAAAATGCAAGGAGTAAAAGTTGTTATTCGTTTTCTTAATATTTTGCATCCTATACAATGTTATTAACCGATTCAAATGCGACCACAGCTGTTAATATCAAAATTATAGTTAGATTAGATACTACAGTATTCGTTCCATGAATCACAAAACATTATAAAGTTGTTGACAGGAAAGACAAGTTTGTGGAATCAACAAGTGATATGGTGAATTGACCTGTTCAATTCTAACAACAGGCAATGAATTATACTCTTTTTTTGGTATCCTGGGGTACATGACCTCACTGGAAGTAAGACTTATTACCGTTAGATACACGTAGGGGTCTGCAGACCATGTCTAACTGGTAACAATGAATTTTTTGGCCCTTTAAGCATACCAAGGACCTTTTTCCCTTTTTTTTTTTTGCTAGGAACAAGGACCATTAACATGTAGCTTTTTGCACCCATGTACTGTGTTCTTCATTTTAAATTATGATGAAACAAATTATTCCTGTTTTGCATAAAAAGTTTGATAGAAGTTTTTACCTAAACGGAGGGGCGTGTGACTTAGGGGGAGGGGGTTTTGAAATTTGTACTTCTTCTTTATTTTTTCCTTGTCCTAATCCAGATATGTGAAAGCATATATACAGCCAATCCTAAACTTCTACCCACAACGGATTCATATTTTGCATTCATGAATTTAAATCTCTCTTTATATTTGTGCGCTTCTAGTGAAGAATCATAAACATAGTACCTATGGAGCACGGGTACTGGTATCGGTATGATACAAATACGTCGATACAGTAAAATCCAAAAAAAGTAGCGTACGGCTTGCTACGTTTGAAAAAAAATATTTATTTTTAATTTATAGTGATGCAAAAACTGATTAAATGGTTTAATTTGTTAAGGTCTAACCTACAATTAACATTTAATACCAAAAGTAAAGGTATAAACCAAAATTAAATATCATTATATTAAATAACTTACAAACCATAGCTTAATTTTAAAATCATGCTAAGTATAAAATTAAAAATAGAAAAGAAGTCTAATGAAAGGAATTTAATCTTTGCAGTAGAAAATATTTTTTCGACTGAGCTACGGTACAACTTGGGTATATACTAGGTATGTATGGGTACGCCAAAAATTCAGAAAAAAAAACTTTGGGTACGTGTTTCGTGTACCCGGTATATATGCAGAAGTATCATATGCCAGTAAGTACTTGGTACCGGGTATGGCATTTTTGACGAAGTACCCATGCTTAATAGCATAGTACTGAAGAAAGTTCAAAATATTGGATCCAATACAAAAAAGGGTATAAGATACTCTGTATGTACATATTTAGGTATAAGTGTTGTCTATTGTGTGAGCGCAAACAGGTATCTAACATGAATGAACCACGCTGTATGTGAAAGTGTTTAATACCAACGGTTGATATAAAAAAGCATAATATAATAAGAAAAATGTGTTTAAAGATTTTTTTCCACTTTCTAAATGGTTTATTTTTTCTTCTGTAGTCATTTCTTCCCTTTTTTTCAAATGCTTGCAGCAAACCAGACTAGAAGATTGAACAGAATATGTATTAGGGAAATAGTAGGATTTATACTGACAGGAGGTTCATACAGATCATGCCTGCACCATGATTACGTAATTTTGCTATTTTTGAGAATCTTAAGAGCCTGTTTGATATTGTTCTTGAAAACTGTTTTTCATAAAAGAGCGTTTTAGAACTTAAAAATAATAGAGAAAACACATTTGGTAGTTTCATAAAATTGTTTACGACTTAAAACACTTTCTGAGTTTTCAGCAAATCAGATCCATTGGAAAAAATGCATATTTACAAACTGGGTCATTCCATTACATGAACTCCTTCCAACTGTGAAACTATGAGAAAACATATGGTGGTTAATAATGTCATTTACCATAAAATATAAGTAGCTTGAATTTAATTTAGATCATTTTTGGCATTTGGACTTCAAAGGAAATCGCAGTAAGTTGTTCTGCAATGTTCTCCTTAAAGAATTATAAATCCGTAGCTCATATTTGACTACATTTAAAGTTTACCACAAGATTCTTAAAGCAAAGATGAATGCATGATATCCATATGCAGTTCAAAATATATGGATGTCTGAATTGGCATAAAAAAGCTAATTCACCAAGCATATGCAACTGATTCGAGGGCAGGGTTGTCGGAGAAAATACTCACAGCTGATTGAAGCAAAGGCATTGAGGTTCCCGGTGCAGCTGTATTCAATACATCATGCTTATCTTCAGCAGATGTTCTTGGGTTTTCACGGGCCATTACAGCCTCTTCACCTTCTCTTCTAGTGGCCATGTTTGGTTTCTTGTCCTCTGGATCAACCTTAGAAAGATCAGCCACCCTTGAATTTAATATCTCTGTCAAATGATTGATCTCATCCCTGCAAAGTATTGGCAAGTTTAGATAAGCAAGTTTACAAAACACAGATACACATGTGGCTCCATTAGTTAGATATAGATATGTATATATGAAGTGAAAAATAGCAACTTGAGTAAAAAATAAATTGTCCAAACTTGGCAGATACAACATGCCATAAGTTGACAAACTAATAACAAATCATTCCCTCAGCCATCACAGACATCCACTGCAGATTCATGCAGATCTCCAAGGTGTTGGAGCATGTGTGAAGGTAAAATCCCACATCAGATAAAAAGTACAAGAGATGAGTCATAATATACACTAGATGGGCTCTCTACTTATAGGATTAAGCTTTTAAGTGGGTATGAGTTCCAAATAATGTATGTTAGGCGTTGATATGGTATTTGTGGACTCCAGAGTTTCTCCCCGATGAATTGGGCCGATGTTGCTATGCGCTTGTGGGCTCCCCGATTCCCTAACACGAGGGAAAAATTTTGCTTCATTACAAAAATTATTTATATTTTACACCAACAAAAGGGCACCCAAATGGATTAAAAGCAAACCCTTTGATCTCCATTGCATCTCCAAAGCTATGCTACCTGGAATGTAGATCGTTCCAATAAGTGGAACGGGAGCGAGAACGCAGTAGGCCACATGCTCTAAATTGTGGTATGATAAGGTAGGCAAGCTTGTATAGTTTACACTTGAAGAATTTAAGGTATTTTTAGTCTATAGAAATTTTTTTAACAATTAGATGTCCAATAAAACGTAGGATTTTTCCAAATTAATCATAGGGAAACACATTTTTATAAACATTCTGACTCATTTTTATGTGTTGAATATAAAATATAAGAATAGTAGCCCCAGTCTATGGAAGGAGTGGCAAAAACAAGCATGGAAACAGCAGTCACTCAGAAAGATAAGTTGAATGTAAAATGTTAAATTTTCACTCACCCTAGATTTTAGTTTAATATATTTGATTTATTTTTTTGACTAATGAAATGGCCTTTGATAGGGACGTGTGGAGAAGAAGGATTCATGTAGCCGACCCTATTTAATGGGACTTAAGGCTTGGTTTGGTTTGGTTTATATTTGATTTATTTTTTTATTCCTAAAAAAACCTTAAGAAAATATATTAAAACAAACTATTGGGAATGCCAAATTTATTTGTTTTGAAACGAATGTGTACTATGTTCGGAATGTGCATTCCAAAACGTAATTCGCTAGTGTGTCAATGTTTTCTGGTAACACTGCTCCGAAACAATACAATTACTGAAATTTATTTTTTTTTTTAAAAAGAAAAGAAAAGAAAAAGAGCTCAATTTAAAATAACATTAAACCAGAATCATACATAGCTATCCAGAACAAGAGAAGATTTCCAATCACAATGCTTTACCTGGAAAACCTTCTTCCTTTCACCAGCTGCTCAATTTTCGAAAAGTCGGGACCATCAAGTAAGTTGTCTATTTTGTCTGGTCCAAGTTGATCAAAGTCAGAACTGCCTTTCAATTTGTCTGCTCCTTTCCTGGGATTTATTCCTCCAGTAGATTCGAATACTCCATACTGCAGATTTAATTCTTGACAGTTTTCAAATAACTTCCTTATAATCAACCGAAAGTTTAAACTCAAAAAAATATCAAAAAACTAATTAAAAACAGCTTTATTCGAATCAAAACCAAATAGATTTCTATCTCAGATATGCCAAAGTAGAAGATGAAGCAACTTGTGTTTGTATTCCAACACACAACAATGACGATGACGATGATGAGTAACCTAATAAAGCATACATATAAGACCCTATAATATTAGCTGACCTGTAACACTATTCATGGATCACCCGTACAACCCATGTCCAACAATTTAAAAAATTACCCAATTACCCCAAATTACTAAAATCTAAAAAAAAAAAGCGATTAAATCTGTCCAGCAGCATTCCAACCTATAATATATATAATTAAATTATTCATAAACAAGTTTATAAAACATCTATGAAATTCCAGATTTCACCTTCATTTTTCCAATGGCAGCATCACCATCAATTGTACAAACTTTGAAAAAGATAATAACAGTAAAAGGAGGATTTACAAATTATATATTCTTGAAGCTCGAAATTCAATTCTAAAGCAGGAACTACAAAGAACCAAGAAAAATTGACGAAGGAAAAGCTCCGAAGTGGGAAAAAGAAGAGGAATCGCAAAATACACTTTGTCCTGCGCAGCTTTCCCAACTTTCAACAAATGATAACATTATAGTGGAAAGCATAGCTCCCTTTTTCTTTATTTAATTTTTCTTTCTCCAATATACAATAAATATACAGATAATAAATGCATTAACTACGACATGTAGTTGACATCTTTCACAATGACATGAAGCACAGTTTTAACATCAAATATGTAGTATTTCCCATGGAAAACAGATATTTTCATTATAGAAAAAGCCTAACATAATAAGAGTCTTATTCACTTAGTAGACAGCATTGTAGTCCTTGAAAGACTTGGGACGGCACAACTACGATGAGAAATTACATAAACTCACATTTGAAGTGCATCCTTGATCATCATCGTAGGCTGTTTCTTTTACCTCTATGTCCTCATTATCTGTTCCACAACAAACTTACTAAGTACAAGAAAACAAAGTACATAACTAAATCAAAACATAAACCTAATAAATTCACAAGGGGTAAAAAGATATATTTATGAAAGAGAACATCATGACTCCAATAAAAAATTGAATTAAAAATACATATTGGCCGAAACACAAATTTAAAAGGAAAAATTACATTGGTAGTCCCCATACTTTGGTCCCTGTAATTTCAATTGACTTAATTGTGACCTTAAATTTATGATTTTGTCTCAATTTAGTCCAATAGATTACAATTGTTAGTGTTTTTTTATGAAAATTGTGCACATGAGCAGCATGTGTCCTACTTTTATAGGCAAAATTCTAAACTTGTTCAACTTAGTGATAACCTTTTTCGTTCAAAAACCTTAATCAAGATTAACAATTATACCAAATTGACACAAAATCTAAAATTAAAGGTCAAAATCGAGCTAATTGAAATGATAGGGACAAAAATGACACGAGAGACAAAATGTAGGGACTACCAATGCAATTTATCCAATTAAAATAGTCTAGTATTTTGTCTATTTAACACCCCCCCCAAAAAAAAAAAAAAAAATATATATATCAAAGCAATGTATACATGTAGGAAAAATGAAAGTTTGAGGCCACTAAATTATCCTTCTCATTGAAGACAAATAACGGTATAATAATCAAAATAGCTGATGTAAACAAGTCTTAGAAATAACAGTCGCAGCTAAGAAGAGAACAAAATGAATAGTAAAAAACATAACGAATTTCAAAGTTTGGAGATGGAGATGGAGATGGAGATGGAGATGGAGATGGAGATGGAGATGGAGGAGGACCTTCATAAGGCCACAAATAAGAGTCGATTACCACGGTTCTAATATGTGTGACAAGTGACAATGAGGCAACGGACTGATCAAATTCACCAACCAAGAAAGACTTCAAACACATCTTCATTGCATTGATGCCGGATAATGAAAAGTACAAGCAAAACTATAACCACAAGTTCCCCTCAAGTCACCAAAGAATGGCAATGACTGCATTACTGCCATCTCTTCAAACATTCACAATTGTTTTGACTAACACCCAAAGGCTTTCGCACAATCCAAACCCCAGAACATGGCAACAAGAAATAACTAATCTTCTTCCTTATTTTACAAGAGTTGAACCTACATGAAATTCCAAGAGAAGTGTTGGAGAAGATTTTTGTAATTCGTAAGTTATATTAACTAGTTTATCACCTGTAACTGCTATTGTACTTTATCCAAATCTATTTTAAAATCACTGTCTGAGAAAATAACTATAGCTCTTGTGAAAAGATTTTAGAAAACTATACTCTTTCCATTAAATATAATGGTATCCTAATATAATCAATACATACATCCAGCTAGCTTCCTTAGTCATGTGCCTGAACTGAAACCATGACAGCATAAAATCTTTACACCTTCCAATTTCTTCATGAATTGCTACAATTCAAAACCTCTTTGTCATAAGGCTATTATTCAAATTTACAAGAACCTCTTCCCTCCTGATATAATTGGGAAAGTAACCCATGTTTTGGTGATTCCCCATTATCCTATGCACATTAGAAGTTGTCTGTCACATCCAAAGGTGGAGGAACATGAGGGCAAGTGGGGGCAACTGCTTGAAAAAATTTCATTTTTATATGTATAGTTATGTATAACTTTAAAATTGTTTTGCAAAATTGTCCCAATTGAGATTATGAAACTGTCCCCACTGAAATTATGAAAATGAATATCCTTTCTAAGTATTAGGAACAACCCTTTACATATATGTTGCTAACTCAACTTGCTTTCTTTTGATCACTGGAAGTATATTACCCCCACAGAACAAAAATCCTGGCTCCAGCCCTAGTCACATCCTCAATGACCAAATTTGGAAAGTATCCATCACCAGCTTCAAGAGTATAATACTTTCCTACAAGAATCTAGGCTTCTCATAATATAAGTAATCTCCAAAACCATTTTGATAATTTTTTTCCTCATGAATTCAATACCCAGCATTCAACTAAAGTCAGATTATGCATCGCACCAGTTGGCACTTTCACAAAAGGTATGCTTCCACATTCCATAAATTCTAAGAAGTATGCAACACAGCAAACTGAAATTTAAGGCCGTAAAATAACCAAATCAAACAAGCTTCTCCTAGGCTTTCGGTTCATGAACACAAGGTTATCTCAATTTTGGCTGGCCAACACTCACTTAGTCTTGTTCAAATTTCTTCAAGCATAGGGCTTTGCTCAACTAATCACATGCACTAACTACGCTATGTTGCGTCAGCAAATATTGAAACCCAAAATCCACAAAATAAAGGTTCTTTCTAGTGTAGAAAGCAAGCTCATAAAGTTCATCACTTGTTCAAAAAGAACCAAAAAAGTAATACATATAGTTGTATGATTACACTATAATGTAGGGAAGTATATGTGTTTAGCAATTAAATTTGCATCTCTTGATACAAATCAACCCTGATAAATACCCAAACTCAAAACAGCACCAATCCCATAATTATTTAGCAAAAACATACACAAAACAATGAAAAATGTCCCAACTTTTATATAGAAAACATGCACAAAACTATCACATTCTGAAATATCTCAAATTTCAAATCCCTGAGCTTTAAAAATGCATATACATAATGTGCACAGACATATATATATATATATGGCTGACCGTGATTTTGGGAGATTGAGGGGGTGGCGAGAGGTGATTTGGAGAAGAAGGAAGGAAAGATTCTGGTGGCGCCGTCGGAGATGAGGCGGTAGGCGGGATCGACGAGCTTGGACAACCAGCCGCCGTCGGGGCGGTGGGCGGCGACTTGGGATTGATTGGGCAGCGGACGGTCGTAGGGAGTCGCCGGAGGCCTCCGAATCGGTGGTTTCCTGAACTTTCCGCCGCCGCCTCTCTCTCCTCCTCCTCCGTATAGCCCCGACGACGACGGCAGCGGCGTCGCTTGTTCCTTGTCCATTCTCTCTCTCTCTCTCTCTCTCTCTCTACAAACTCGCTCTCCCTTTCTCAGTGTAAAGCGCTTTTAGTTCCGGTTTTTTTTTTTTTTCTTTTTTTTTTTAGGATCCACGTATTTTATTAAATATTTTACATAGAAATAGAATTTATGCACATCTGAGCTTGTAGGAGTCTACATTCATCTAAGAGCTTTCATAAAAAATTTAATAAATCATTTAAAATTTATAATTTTTTTTTATTTTAATGACGAACTCTCTCATTTTCTTTGTTTTTTTTTAGAATTTTTTTTTCGTATTAATAAAACTTTCAAAATTAAAATTTACCTCATACATCATGTTTATTATATTTATTTAAAAAATAAATAAATAATTTATCATATTTATCATTTTTTTTTAATGTAACTGTGATATCAATGTGTTTTTTCTTTTAATTTCATGAATAATGACTTAAAATATAAAAGTATTGAATATGAGATCCATAATGATAATGTCCTTGTAGAGCCAAATTACCCATATGAGATTAAAACGGATTAGACGCGATAGTGGAACACTTGCATTTAAAGCACACATAGGTCACATTTGATTATTGTAGGTAGGAATGAAATTATAAATACAGTAAAATTATGATGGAATTATTAGTATGATAGTATTAAATTAAAAATATAAAATAAAATGTGTTTATTTGTGTGTAATGTGATGGTATTAATTAGTCAAAATTAAATTTATAAAATTATGTAAAAATTAACAATTCCTTGATATTTTAGTACAACCAAACATGATTTCAATATTACCTCAAGATTGTTGATCTAATCTCATCTCTTATGAGGTTTGGCAATTTGGAAAGTTAGCTAAAGCCTAACTTTTAACTTTTAATCTATTTTGAATTATATCACCTCTTACATTTTTTTTACACACAAAAGGATAAAAAAGTTTTAAAAAAAATCAAAATATCAACTTTTAACCAACTTTCCAACTCACCGACAAACATAGCATACCTGCTAGTCTTGTTCAAAGCTCATATCATCATTTCCTTGGATGATTGATGATCACAACTGTTGAATTATATAACATAAAGAACAGAGCTAAAGTGAATAAAATTTGTGTATCAATCCTCAAGGAATGTATCCTAATCCTAGTAGGGTATGTGTCTGAAACATCTTGTATTGTACAAGCCACTACTACATCATTGGGTTTGGGGAGCTAGAATAATGGCAATGTGGTGGCTTCAACAGTGAAATTTCGATTTGAATACTACTCTCAACCTCTTTGTTTTTTATAAATAAAGATTTCGAAAGGTAAACAATTAATTGCATGTGTGAAAAAGCAAAGATGGTTGGCAAAACAAACTTAAGATCGCACACTAACATCCATTAAAATGGTATAAAAAAAATAAAAAAAATTTATGTATTGCCTAAATTGTTTTTTGGCAACTCAATATTCAGGCTATAAAATCGATTAATCCAGATGACTAAATTCACCTATTATCCAATTTACTTAACTAGATAGATTCACAAGATCCATTTATTTCATTCATAAATCTTATAACATAATCACTTTTACCCGTGACAACCAAACTAATGTCAAACCCTCTCCTCTAGGGCTTTTTCCAAATTAAGCCAAATTAGCAACTTAATTCCCAAACTAGGTTAAAACGTGGTTGTGAACCACGCTTTCAATGTTTTTGTGGCTATCGCGCGGAAATTTTGTGAAATCGTAAAAGCGTGTTTCCAAACCACACTTTAAATTAAGAAAGCGTGGTTACAAACCACGCTTTTAAGGGAATTTAATTTTTTTTATAAAACGTGGTTTCAAACCAGGCTTCAGAAATTTTTTGAGAAAACGTGGTTTCGAACCACACTTTCAACACACTCACTCCACGCACTCACTCTTCTCTTCTCTCTCTCTCTTTGACACACAAACACTCATCACTATGCTTGGTTATTATTTTTCAAAAACAATTTTCAGAAAATTATTCTTTTTTATTTTTCGTATTTTTTGTTTTTACTGAATTTTTTTAATATTTTGAGTAATTTTTTTTATTTTTAAGACATACCTAACATAAATATACCTAAAAAGTAAAAAAAAAATTGAAAAAAAACCTTTTAAAAATTCACTAAATACCAAAAATACAAAAAAAAAAATATATTAGAATTCAGTACATTTTTTGTATTTTTATGTATTTATTAATTTTTTAAAATATTTTTTCACAAATTTTTTACTTTTTAGATACATCTAAGTAAGGTGCATCTAAAAAAGTAAAAAAAATATTTAAAATTTTAAAAATATTCACTAAAAACAAAAAAAACACAAAAACCAAAAAACTTAATTTTCAAAAAACTTAATTCAAAAAACTCAAACCAAACACATAATTTTTAATATATATAAATTTTATTTTATAAAATTAAGACCAATATTAAATATATATGATAATTTATAATAGCAAATAATAATCAATTATATGAAATTAAGACCAATATTTTCAAATAATTTTTTTTTCAATTATTTTTTTAAAATTAATTTTTTTTCTATTAATTTTTTTCAATTAATCTTTTATTTCAATTAAATTTTTTTCAAATATTTTTTTTCCCAATTAATTTTTTTTTCAATTATTTTTTTTTTAAATTAAAATTTTTTCAATTATTTTTTTTCAATTATAATATGTGTCATCCCATTGTCATAAATAATAAAAATAAATATAAATATTTTAGGCCTGAACAAACATATTTTTTATTTTATTTTTTAAATTTTTTTAAATATTTTGTTCAAACCAAATGCGTTTGTGATTTATATTTTTCTAAAAATAAACAAGTAGTGGTTTATGTTTACGTTTGTAATTTGATAACGTTTACGTTTTTTGTTTATGTTTACAAAAATTTTATAAATTGGTTTGGTGTGTGTGTGTGTGATGAGTGTTTGTGTGTCAGAGAGAGAGAGAGAGAGAGAGAAGAGAAAAGTGAGTGCGTGAAGTGAGTGTGTTGAAAGCATAGTTCGAAACCATGTTTTCTCAAAAAAAATTCTAAAGCGTGGTTTGAAATCATGTTTTATGAAGAAAAAAAAAATTTCCTTAAAAGTGTGGTTTGTAACCACGCTTTCTTAATTAAAAGTGTGGTTTGAAAATACGCTTTTACGATTTCACAAAATTTTCGCACGATAGCCACAAAAATGTTGAAAGCGTGATTCACAACAACGTTTTAACCTAGTTTAAAAATTCCGTCCAAACTAGGCCTAATTTGAAAATTAAGTTACTAATTTTAATTTGGCAAAAGCCCCCTCTCCTCCCACCCATGTTGTAACTGATAGCCCCACGCCATCACAGCTAAACCTCTCTTTCTATGTTGCAACCCCTTTCACCTCAACTACGACCAACACCACTCCTTTCTTATCACACCCTTCTGCCAGTCGCCACACTTCGTTCAAGTCTGATTTGCTATTTCTCTCTCATGTTGATCTACTATAGCATAGTGAGTGGGGAGATCTAAAGGAGACGAGGCCTTGTTTGGTTTGTTTTTTAAAAAATGTTTGAGAAAAATTTTTTACAAATAAATTTTTAAGAGTAATTAAATCAAACAATTTTATTTAAAAAAATCTCAAAATTTTGTTTGGTTACCTACTTTCCAAAATCATTCTCTCTCTCATCCACATCAAATCAATCACATTTTTTTAAAACTCTTTTCCCAAAACAATTTTTCAAAACCATTTCTGAAAAAAGACAAACTAAACAAATTTTCGTACTTTTTATCTCAGAAATTACTTTATAAACACAAACCAAACACATGTTGACAATTTGGTGGAGGCATTCGGTAGATGTCATTATAATAGCCTTCATCAACATTTTTAAGCTGAGTAATGCTAGAGATACAAAATATTTTACCAAATGAATGACCAAATCTCTCACATGGGTATGGGGTCCACTTTTTTGTGGGCCCCACACCCATGCGAGAGGTTTGGTCATTCATTTGATAAAAAATTTGGAGCCTCTAGCATTTTCCTTTTAAGCTTGTTCATAACTCAATGAGTCATTAATTAGTCAAAATTATGATCTGGCACTATCTCCTTGTATAGATTGGATTTCCAATTTTTTTCTTAAACAATACAGAAGCTGAATAGGTAAATCCCCAGGTAGGCTCTCTCTCTAGTCCACTAGTGGGGGCATGACATTTTGGTTTTTTTGGATGAATGGGGCATGACGTTTACCATGAGTCTCACTATGACTACATAAAACATTAATAATTTTGTCAGGTTAATATATTGATCATTTATGATGTGGGTAGATCCATAAAGACCATAACCCACTATAAACAATCCAAGCCTACCACTTAGGGCCAGCACCACCTGGAAATCAACATGGCATGAAGGACCAATGATATCCAAACACGTGGTAGGTAAAGGGCAAGCCACATCAGCAGACAAAGATCTGTAAAATTATTACTATTGCACATCGCCATTAATGCAGCCCCTCACTACATTTATTACGACAACACATCTCCGTCGGGACAGCACGTCCTCACCCTGAACAAGGTAAGCTACAGCATAGACTTTTGGCCAAGATGACAGGTCGGAAGAAACAACGAAATGATTACCAAAGGATATAACCAAACGTTGAAGACAATAAGAAAGTTAAGCTTTCTATCTCCAATCTCTCTCTATACTCTACTTCTCTTTCTAACTTACTCGTCGGAGGGTTCACTAGGGGACTACCCGTTCCCCGTTGAACTTATCTGCAAGTTCATTGGTAGGTTTGATCACCCGGATATTGGTGCGAAAAGCGTGGATCAGTCCGACCCGTTCTGCCAAGTACTCGTTGTATATTAACTGTAACATTAGTTGGCGCCGTCTGTGGGAACGCTTTGCTCCATGCGCCAGTTGTGCTCATTGTCGCCGGAGACCTCGTCCCAACAACCTTTTCTTACTACCAATCAAAGTGTATGGTCACGACTAGATCCATGGTTTCTCACCATAATGCTGCCGACCATCAAACCGACCCTCCCAATCCAAACAATCCACCACAGTATTTCATCAAGCTTACCAACAGCATTAACCGCATGGCCAAGCAAAACCAAACCCTGATAAATGCTTTACTCCAGAGAAACCTTCCTATGCCTCCTCCACTACCTCCAGATATTTCCCCTAACCAAGAACGAGCCCCGAGCCATACTATCCCGCAGCCCTATCCACCCAACTTGGAAGGCTTGCAACCTCCACCCCCACACGTAAAACCACCACCTCCACCCCCGCATCCGACAATCCTGGCACTAACCCCTGAAAGGGAAGCCAGTAGTGTCCAGCCCCCGCTACCCTCTGGTGGTGACAACATCCCTCTCTAGGACGCAAAACTCCGAGCCATAAAGCTCCAACTCCAAGGGGTCATACAGAACATCTAGCATAAACCCTCTACCACGGCCAACTCACCATTTGTTGCCTTCATCCGGGACAAACCCCTGTCCCCCAAGTTCAAAATGCCCAACATTGACTCTTTTGATGGTACGACAGACCCAGTTGACCATCTGAAGACCTACCAAATCCTCATGATCCTCCATGCCTTCCCTGACGAGATCATGTGTCGAGCTTTCCCCGTGACACTGAAGGGATCAGCTCGACTGTGGTTCAGCCAGTTACCAGTAGACTCCATCTCCACTTTCCAGCATCTTAGTGACTCTTTCCTCAGTCACTTTATTGGCGCCCAACGCCAACGCCGTCCGGCAACCCAACTCCTCAACATCCGCCAGACCGAGGGGGAGTCCCTGCGCAGTTTCGTTACCCGCTTCAACATCGAAGCCCTGCAGGTGGTGGAAAACGATGATAAGGTCATCCTCACAGCTTTTATGGCCGGACTATGGTCGTCTGACTTCCTCTTTTCCCTCTCCAAAAACCCCCCCACCTCCATGGCAGCCTTACTCTCCAAAGCCCAAAAATACATGAACGTCGAAGATTCCCTAGCCGCCCGCCAAGACCCTACAGCAAAACACCCGACCCCCCGAAAAAAACGAAAAGACTCAGAAGCCAGACAAACCCACTATAATACCCAAACACCACATTATACCGACCGACTTCGAGCCGATGGCCGATACCGTCGCCGTTCAACCGCCTGACACACACCCTTAACTCCCCTATAGAACAAGTCCTCAACCAGGTCCAGCGGGATTACCCCCTCAAATGGCTCCAACCATCAAAAACCCCTTCCAATCGGAAGGGCCAATCCAAATACTGCCGTTTTCACCAGGATCACGGCCATAATACTGATGAGTGTGTTAACCTCAAGGATCAGGTCGAGACCTTAATACGCCAGGGACGTCTTAGCCGGTTCACGGACACCCGTCCCCAGCAGAGACAAAGGATAGAGCCCACCAGAAACACCCGTCGGCGCACTCCCCCCAGCAGCTAGTCCAACCAAATCAAGGCCACAATCGCCTTCCACAGCAACCTCGGGCACAAGCTAATCTCGCCCCACCTGTTGGAAAAATCAGAGTTATTTCCAGCGGGATTGCTTGTGGAGGACTATCCCGCTGGGCTCAGCGGGCAGAACTTAGGAAAATAAGGCAAGGCTCAGACAAAGAGGTTGCCACATTGGACCGACCTTCCAAACAACCAAGGCAATGGACTGAGCCTATTACCTTCACGGACGCCGACTGCACAGGCATTCGTTACCCCCATGACGACCCTCTAGTCATTTCGGCTCTCCTCTCCAACTATAAGGTCAGACGAGTTCTCATAAACAACGGCAGCTCTTCAAACATCATTTTCCTCAATTGCTTCTGCTAGCTCAAGATCGAGGAAAAAAGTCTGTCCCCTCTCCAAACCCCCTTGGTCGATTTCACTGGTGACCAGATGACCTCCATTGGCTCCATCGACCTCCCCATCACAATTGGCGAGCACCCGCGCCATACCACCAAGCTGCTCACCTTCCATGTTGTCGACTGCCCCTCTGCCTACAACATTATCCTTGGTCGTATCGCCTTAAATGCTTTCCAAGCTATTACATCAACTTATCACCTAGCCATCAAGTTTCCCACCGATCTGGGGGTGGGGACAGTGAGGGGGGAGCAGACTGTGACCAGGGAATGTTATGCCGCCTCGCTCAAAGAAGTCAAGTTGAAAGAGGCTATGATCATCGAAGGACCCGATGTCAGAGACGAAGACGAGCTGGTTAGGGGGGAACCAGTTGAAGAACTTATCGAAGTCCCCATCGATCCCACCAACCCAGCAAAAACTACCAAAATCGGCAGCCAACTATCTCCTCAAGCAAAAACCGACCTTACCGCCCTCCTGATCGAGCACAACGATGTATTTGCCTGGACCGACTCAGACATGCCGGGTATTGACCCCTCATTCATAACCTATCGCCTCAGCATTGAACCCCATTTCCGACCTTACCGCCAGAAGCAGCGCATTTTTCATCCGGAGCGCAACACTCTCATTGCCGCGGAAGTCGACAAGCTCCTTGAGGCACAATTCATCAAGAACGTAGACTACCCTAGATAGTTGTCAAACGTCGTCCTGGTCCATAAGAACAATGGTAAATGGCGACTCCGTGCCGACTACTCCGACCTCAACCGAGCTTGCCCCAAAGACAACTATCCTCTCCCCCGTATAGATCTGCTGGTTAATGCCACGGCCGGTTATCAAATGTTCAGCTTCATGGATGCCTTCTCTGGGTACAACCAAATTCTGATGTACCCATCTAATCATGAACACACCTCCTTCATTACCAACTGAGGCACCTATCATTACCGTGTGATGCCGTTTGGACTGAAAAATGCTGGGGCCACCTACCAACGGTTGGTTAACACCGTTTTCCATCATCAAATTGGTCGAAATATGGAAGTATATGTCGACGACATGCTAGTCAAGAGCAAACTCTCCGCCGATCATCTGACCGACCTACGAGAGACCTTCGCCACCCTACGTAAGTACCAAATGAATCTCAACCCGGAAAAGTACGCCTTCGACATAGGATTTGGGAAGTTTTTGGGTTTCATGGTCAGTCAGCAGGGCATTGAAGCTAACCCTGAAAAGATCAAGGCCTTGATTGAGATGTAGTCACCCAGAACGGTCAAGGAGGTTCAAAGACTCACTGGCCGAGTTACCGCCTTCAACCGCTTCATTTCCCGCGCGACAAACAAGTGCCTCCCCTCCTTCAAAGTTCTTCGGCAAACTTTTGAATAGACAATTGAATCCGAAGAGGTTTTTCAGCAGTTGAAACAGTGCATGGCCAACCCCCCCTCCTTTCACAGGCAATCATGGGCGAACCCCTTTTCCTATATTTAGCCGAATCACACACCGTAGTCAGTGCAACTCTTATTAGGGAAGATGTCTCTGTCCAACGACCGATCTACTACATCAGTCGGGCTCTCAGGGGAGCGGAGCAGAATTACCCACTATTAGAAAAATTGTCTTTGGCCTTGGTCACTGCCTCCAGACGACTCCATCCTTACTTTCAAGCCCATTCCATAGTAGTCCTCACCGACCAACATTTGAAGAAGGTCATGCAGCAACCAGAACTTTTCGGCAGACTCATGCAATGGTCAATGGAGCTCAGCCAGTTTGACATCTCCTACCGACTTCAAACAGCAATAAAGGGGCAGGTTGTCGCTGATTTCATCCTGGAATTCACTAATCCTACCCTAACCACGGCCCTTTCACCCCCACCAACCCTTATCGAGCCAGAAGACCCCCATTCTTGGACTCTCAACGTCGACGGATCATCCTGCAGGAAAGGCAACGGGGCCGGTCTCATCCTCACCGCCTCTGAGGGTGGCTATTTCAAATGTGCTCTCCGTTTCTTGTTCGAGGTCAATAACAATGAGGCCAAATACGAGGCATTGATAGCAGGTCTTCGCTAAGCCAGGGACATTGGTGTCAACCACATTCGGGTGTTCAGCGACTCCCAGCTCATTGTCAGACAAATTACGGGGAAATTCGATACCAAGGAGGACAAAATGCGGGCTTACAGGGATATAGCCCTTCCCCTTGTTCGCCTCTTCAATACCTTCCACATCAAACACATCTTTTGGGCAGAAAACTCCCAGGCCAATGAGATGGCTTAGTTAGCCTCTGCAGATCAGTCAGATCTCAACCACGGTGTTTGCCTCGAATACCTGACCCACCCTACCATCTCCCTCGACCAACAAGCGGTCCACTTCCTCCAAAATGAACCAATTACCTAGGCGTCCAACATCTTTCTATTTTTGACAACGAGAGAACTACCAGAGAACAAACAACAGGCCGCTAAAGTTAGGGCCCAGTCATCCAATTACATTCTTGTCAACGGTCTTTTGTACAAGAGGGGCTTTTCACACCCATACCTCAGATGTCTCAATCTAACTCAAGCAACCTATGTGATGCGAGAAATCCATGAGGGTATTTATGGTAATCATTCGGGCGGCAGGTCCCTAGCCCACAAAATACTTCGCACTGGTTATTTTTGGCCCACTCTTAATCAAGATGCAACTGACTTCGTACTCAAATGTGATAAGTGTCAGCGTTTTGCCAACATCCCTCATGCTCTTCCTATAGAGCTGATCACACTTTGTAATCCTTATCCGTTCGCCAAATGGGGGATCGACTTAGTTGGTCCACTTCCCACCGGCCGAGGCCAGACCAAGTTCGCTATAGTCGCCATTGATTACTTCACTAGGTGGGTAGAGGCAGAACCCCTTGCTACCATTACCGAGCAAAACACAACCAAATTCATCCGCAATCGTCAGATGCAGATTTGAGATTCTCGCCATCGTCTCCGACAATGGCAAACAATTCGACAACGCCAAGTATAGGAAGTTCTGTGCAGACCTCAAAATCTAACCATGTTTCTCCTCCCCAGGTAATCCCCAAGCCAATGGCCAAGTCGAGGTTACCAACCGTTCCCTTCTGAAGATCATCAAGACTAAGCTGGAAGCTGCTAAGGGACTTTGGGCTGAGGAATTGCCAAATGTACTCTGGGCTTACCGTACTACCGCTCGGACTCCCACTAGGGAAACCCTCTTTCGCCTAACATACGGCGCTGAGGCGGTCATCCTAGTGGAAGTCAATCTACCTGTCCCAAGGGTTTTACATCTGAATCCCGAACTGACCGAAGAACTCCGTCGGGCAGACCTTGACCTAATCGAAGAGCTCAGAGAAACCACTGCTGTCAGACTGGCCTCATACCAATAGAAAATAAGGACACACTACAACTGCAAAGTCCGATCAAGGGAGTTTGCTGTGGGGGACCTTGTCTTGAGCGAAGTAACCTTTGCCACCAAAAATCCGACTGAAGGCAAACTGGCAGCCAAGTGGGAGGGACCTTACGTTGTGAAAGCCCGACCACGACCAGGCACTTATCGACTTCAAGACATGGAAGGTCGAGATCTCCCTCACCCGTGGAACGCCGAGTACTTGAAGCGTTACTTTCAATAAATTCCTACTTTTGTATTGCTTAGTTATTATATTTTCTTTTTGGCAAATTTACACACTTGAACATCCTTGTTCTCTCCTCACATCATGTACATCTTTGATCAACTGGGCTACATTCTCCATGACAACAATTTTATATCTCTGTTATTTATATGGTGTCTCCATAACATTTTGATCGCAAAGACTTTATAAAAAGCCTCACCAGATCGAAGATCAAAAGCCTCACCAAATCGAAAGACCAAACGCCTACCAGATCGAGTATCAAAGCCTCATTTAGATCGAAGACTAAAGGCCTCAGCCAGACTGAGCACCAAAAGCCTCGTCTAGACCGAGCGACAAAAAGCTTACAACCTCAGCCTGACCAACCAGGCAAAGCTCGTCCAGACTGAGCATTAAATGCCTTGGTCAGAGCGAGACCGAGTTACTCCAAGCTACAAAATTATTTGCAAAGCCAGTGAATCATAGCTTAACCCTAACTGAGCACACATGCAGAGCTCGATCAAAGCCATCCAAGAAAACTTACTCGGTCAATCATAGCTTGTGGCATTAGTAGACTCACTTGGCCAAAATTCCAGGTCCATGTTTTTACACCTTACTTAGTCAAATTCCAAACTAATCTTTTATTTACCAACACTCTTGCAACTTGATCTACCACTCCATTTTTGGGCATAATTTGAAACTTCACATGTTTGACATTCTTACCAACACTCTTTTATTTTCTTATTTATTAACATTTGCAAGTCAGCCTTTTTCTTTACAAGTCAAGCCTAACTTTACTAAACCACTCTCATTCACTTCAGCAGTGTGGCACACACCTGGAATTTTATTCCATTTTAAATTTCACTCTGCACTAAGTTTTTAATACAAGTTCAACTTCAATTTATATTAAGATTATCACTACGATTTGTACACAAGACATCATTCTCATTTATTTCAGACGCATAAGTAAGAACAATCGAATGAAAACACAACTGAAATTTTATTTATTCATTCACAAACTTGTACAACTTAAGTTCTTCACAGCATTTCAAAAAAAAAAAAAAAACAAAAACAACTCTAAGTACAAACTTTGTTCACTTCAATTATTCCTCCTCACTGGAAATGAGGTCTTATTCTTCAATCCCCTCATCCAGGGGGGTCTGGGCCACATCGTCTTCGTCAATTTTTACACTACTGAGGTCTAAGTCTGGGAACAGTTCTTCAGCTTTACGCTTGAACATCTTCCAGCCACTGTCCCAGAACTCAGCCATTTCGTGTTTATAAAAGTTTGACCGTTGGAAGCTCTCAATCACTTCTGCCTCGGTCCTGTCCCCAACGATCGTTCCAGACGGGCCCGCCCCCCAGACACCTCTCTCGCTACACTGCTGGCAACCGCAGCGTCGATCGCCATCTGAAATTCAGCAGACCCCTTGAATTGTTCTATTGCTGCAACATACAGATCGGGGTATGCTGCCCTTTCAGATGCTGCCTTGGTCCTCTCTTCCTCCAACTCCTTCTGCAGGCTCGCCTTTTCAGAGGCCGTCTTGGCCCTCTCTTCCTCTCACTCCCTCTGTAGGCTCGCCCTTTCAAAGGCCGTCTTGGCCTTCTCTTCTTCCAACTCTTTCTTCCACCCCGCCTTCTCTTCTCTTCCTCCAGCAACTTGGCACGCTCATCCTCCAGCTATTTCTCTTTCAAAGAATCAGAGGTCAAGGCTCTTCTTTTTCCTTGATCTACTGGGCACGCAGATCTTCATTGCTACTCATAGCTTCTTCAAATCGTTCGATAGCAACCGCACAGGCCTTTTGAGCATCGCCCAGCTTCTTCTGCTCGCCAACAAGCTGGAACTCGAGCGACGTTACCCTGCGGCGTTCGTCTTCAAGCTCCAACTTGGCCGCGAGCAGCTCAGCTTGGGATCGGTCGGCAACATTGCGGTGAACAATGGCCAACACTTGCATTTTTTTAGCTTTTTCAGCTTTCTGCCAACCCCTGGAGCACACGCTTCGTGCAGCCTTCTTCCACCATGCGCTCTCCCTTTTGAAGTTTGCAAGTTGAGCCTTGGCCTCATCCGACTTGACCTTTGCAGCCGCCGCCTTTCTCAACAGAACCCCAGCTAAGGTGGTTACCTCCATTTAGGCAGAGCATAACCCCCTTAGCAACTCAAATCATTGAACTCGCCACCGAATCTGACGCACAGATCATCCACTATCCCCACAAGGCGATTCGCACACTGGCCGGGCCTTCTTTCTCCAATCGCGCCTGCACACTGCAGGCGTGGTAGATAGATCGTTAGCTCGACCTCTCCAGGGGCACAGGACCCCCCTAGGGCTATTCCTCTCCCCTTGGCTCAGGGCCAATTGCCCCCCCTCTACTTGAACTTCTTGGGCGATCTCCACCACTACTGGGACGACCACCACGACCTCTGAGGCGACCTCCACTACTGGGATCTCCCCCACCCCCTCCTCCCCTGCCTCTTTGGCCGTGGGGGTCTCCTCTGCCATCACCTCCTTCCTCCTCTTTAGGGTAGGCTCTTCTTCACTCCTCCTCACTCTCCTCTTCTTCTTTACCACGCCATCCCCCTTCATCTCTTTGTAGGCCCTCTCTTTCAAAAGATCAACTGGGGGCGGTCGTGGCTCAAATTCACCTAAGTCTTTTTCTTCCAAGGGTTTGGAGCGAGGTCGGATCCTCTCCCTTGGGATCGGTTTTGTCGGTCGATCTGCCTGGGACTCTTTGAACTTATTAGCTTTGACAAGGATGGCCACATCCTCAGCCTCTTGTGCTTTCCTCTTCGCCTCTAATTCAGCCAGTCCCAGATCTCCAACGCTCGGCTGAGGGCCCAATCCCGCTGCAAACAAGGCTGAAGGTTGAATGAGGTCGTCCCACCTGACTCTCTCCTTCTCCCTTCATGCCTTTACCTTTTTTATCCTCTCATCTGCTGCCGCCCCCAGTTTTGGCTCCACAGATTTGGTGGGCACTCTCCACACCGCACGCACCCCAACCCCTCCATTCGCGGATATGTAAAACCACTGCAGCCTCCAACCCTTAATGAATGATGGCAGCCCCGTCACCAGACCCCTCCCTGCCGCCGCCTGCAACGTCACCCAAGTCTCTTGCTGTCCTGAGGCCTTATAACACGCGAAAAATTCATCCACCGCTATAGCGCTTGCACAGGCTAACACAATTTTCCACGCGTTGGGCATTAGTTGCCCCGGCGCTACCTCCAACCGGTTTAAGACATCAACCACCACTTGCGGAAGCGGCAGTCTCAGTCCTCCCTTCAATGCTTCCTCATACAGGGCAAACTCCCCCAGCCGAGCGTCGGATGGCCTCTCTGACGACAGAATAAAGAACTCTATTTGGCAATGAGAACTCGTACTTTTCACAGATAACCTCCAAGTCCGCCGAAGAATCGCTGATTTGTCACCAGATGCCGGTGATCCGTTCCACTGGCTGATTGGCTTCGGAGCCGCTATCATGGTGAAAGAAAGGGATTGTACCACCGGCTCCCATACCCTCTCCACCTGTCTCTCCGTCCAGTACTGCTCCGCCAGCTCCACTGCGTCGTTATCCCCAAACGGATCAACCTTGGCGGCTCCAGCTTCTTCTTGAGCCATCTCTGTGGTGTGCCTACGAATAGCTTCGAAAGCGGGTGTAAGAAAATTCAAGAAATGTTGCAGAGATGTATCGTCAGCAACAAAGGAGTTAACACTTGGAATGTTTTGATTTTTTGCAAAGAAGTAGGTAAATCGAATAATACCAAAAGCCCAAAGCTTGTCTGTATTCCAAGGATCACAATTAATTTTTGTCAGTTTGAAAACTTTTTAAAAATTCCGCCAAAACTGTCTTTTCAACACCCACAATGACCTATCGTTTCACTTCTGGCTCAACGCCTAACCTCCCTTACGACGAGATGTTGCCACGTGTACGACCATGATTCTCTACCCCCTCCCCTCACCCTGTCTTTTCCACTTCGAATCACCACGTAACACACCGCCTCTCGAGCCCGCGCCCCCCTACCTTACCCTT
The DNA here is from genome assembly GCA_025200525.1 of Camellia lanceoleosa. NCBI lineage: Eukaryota > Viridiplantae > Streptophyta > Magnoliopsida > Ericales > Theaceae > Camellia > Camellia lanceoleosa. Next base: position 64,461,667 of record CM045763.1, read on the forward strand.
CGGGGTCGGCCACCCTTCGCAGTCGAGCCTCCTCATGGCCGGTCCCTTCACTCGGCTCCCCTTCGCAGTCGACTCTCCTCACGGTCGGTCCTTCCTTTCACTTGACCTTCGACCCCCATCTTCCTCATTATTCCCTTCGTTGGATTAAAGCTGCACTCAGGAATGGGGGACTACTGACGTGGGTAGGCCCATAAAGGCCATAATCCACTATGAACAACCCAAGCCTACCACCTAAGGCCCAATACGTAATCCAACTAATGAGGCCCAGCACCACCTGGAAATCAACACGGTATGAAGGACCAATGATATCCAGACACGTGGCAGGTAAAGGACAAGCCACATCAGCAGACAAAGATCTGCAAAGTTATTACTACTGCACATCACCATTAATGCAGCCCCTCAATGCATTTATTACGACAACACCTCTTCATCGGGACAGCACGCCCTCACCTTGAACAAGGTAAGCTACAGCATAGACTTTTGGCTAAGGTGACAGGTCGGAAGGGACAACAAAATGATTATCAAAGGATATAAACAAACATTGAAGACAATAAGAAGATTAAACTTTCTATCTCCAATCTCTTTCTACACTCTACTTCTCTTTCTAACTTACTCGTCGGAAGATTCGCTGGGAGACTCCCCGTTCCCCGTTGAACTTATCTGCAGGTTCATTGGTGGGTTTGATCACCCGAATATTGGTACGAGAAGTGTGAATCAGTCCAACCCGTTCTGCCAAGTACTCGTTGTATATTAATTGTAACATCAATTTATATTAAAAAAAAAATAAAAAAATTGATTCTATAATCATATCCAAATATAATGAGATATATATTACTATGGTTATAAAATTAATTTAATTTTCTTCATAGATGATCTGCCCTCAGAATTTGACAAACGAAAAGTGAGACCCGTGCCCCAACTGGGCTCCTCCAGGCGCACAATTTCTAAAAATACATTTATTTTCTAATTAAACAAGCTGAAAGAAAAAGAGAAGTGTAGTGAACAAAATTTCATCATTTACATTCTTTCTTACAGGTCCAAAAAAAAAAAGGGTCAGAAAGTTATTAGATATTATACAAGAGATGGAAGGAAGTGAGGGAGAGCTTAAGAAGCAGCAGCTATAGGAGGGGGTGAAGGATGAGCTCCTTGAAAGAAACTTGGTGTTGACAAGTTAATACTGCTAGTGTCTTCTCTTACAACATCATCATCTTCTTCCTCCTCATTTTCCTCAGAGTCCCAAAGAAACCGAGCATAGGAAGCCATAACATAACTGCAACATCAAAATCAAAAATCAACTTGGTACATAAATAGATTCAATGGAAATTGGAAACCAACTATTCTTAAAGGGCAATTCCGGATTGATAGAGTGAGAGGTACACAATCTGCACGAGAAATTTCATAATTTGAATCATGTGATGTAAGGTGGTAATAGTACGGCCTTACCACCCGTGAATGTAAGTTTTTTAGTGAAATGTCAAGGGATTCAAACACTTTTACTATAACAAATCTTCTCTCCCATCCATTAATTGGATTAAAGGATCTAGTTGAGGGATTTTGGGTCTATCCCAAGCCCACATTGGAGATACAAACCATTAAACTTGTGGCGTCTGCCAATCATATTGATCGGACATCAAAAACTATATGATCGGAGAAAATTAATCCACAGGCTACTAATATCTACTCCACCTGATTTTTTACATGAAAGATCCATTTAACAAGCTCTCCATCAAATAAATGATACAGATCACCGAAAAAGACCCGAAATGGATCCACAATCAACCCAACTGGACCCTCCACTAGTGGTGAGTGTGTTAATAGAAGTGTAAGTGTTTTTTAACAAATCTTTTTTTTCAAGTTGTAACCACTTCATTGAAACAATAATGTATGATAATTAATTTTGTTTTATCATATTTTGTTTCTTATGTGCTATGTAACCATTGGATTGATACAAACATGAGTCGTGACCTATTTAACTAATCTATTGGTTTTTCAAAAATGTCCTATGACATAAGTAAAGATTAAAATAAATCTAACTGTTTAGTTTTGTTCCCCAAATAACAAAGTGTCTTCATGGACAATTTCAATAGTGTAACAATAACTCATGAAATCATTAACAAAATATAATATATAAATGATCCGAACGCAGATGCAATTCTTACCAGTCATCAGGGGCGGCTTTTACAGCTTGATCAAAGTAAGTCTCAGCACGAGGGGCATCCTTATGGGTCTGCCATATCAGATCAGCATAGAGTGATAGAACATTCCCATCACTTGGGTCTGCCAATATTGCTCTTCCACAGTACTCTTCGGCCTTCACAGAGTCACCTCGTACCTTTTTTTTTTTTTCATTTCAAAACAACCCAAAATCAGAACAGAAACGGATGATCCCAAGTATATCATAATCCAAACTCACTTCATGCCTATTCTACAATATCATAAATCTTTTTCTTTCTTTTTTCGAAACAAATAGAACACAATAAAATATAAACACTAAAAAATAAAAAAATAATCCAAATAAATGAAAACACAACCAAACAGGTATTATTTTTGTTTATGGCCACCAAAAATAAAAACATAAAATATATATATAGGTTCTTTGTATTTAGGGATGGATGTATCAATTTAGATTTAAGAGGAACTTAATTTCAAGATTGAATAAAATGGCTTTATCACAATGGATTGGAAATAACTATATACAGTTAGTTATTTGAAAAAAGGCTAAACATTCTCTTTCCTATTTCGACTTATCTTCATATACATATATACCCTCTTCAATATTGTTATAAAATTCATCATTAAATCTCACTAATTGAAATCCTCATCAATCCAAACCAACTCTTAGTTCAATTAAAATTTCTTACTTCCTTCAAAATTTTCCTTTCTAGTTGAATGAAAATGTTGTTTCTTTTATTCTTGAGTTCTTCAAAAACCAATATTTCGAAAAGTTAACAATCTTTTTTTTTCTTCTTCCCAAAACCATGATTCATTCCAAACAAAGAGTAAAATTGAACTTAGTGTATATATACCTCTTTCAAGAATTTAGCATAATTGCTAAGAAGCAGAGCATCTCCAGGGTATGCATCAATCATCTTGTGAAAATACTCCTCCGTGCTGTTATTCCCATGATTTGAATCCCAATACCCAGAACTCCCATCCCCATCACCACCGCCCGATCCTCCTCCTCCTCCTCCTCCTCCTCCTCCTCCTCTACCACCACCACCACCACCACCACCACCACCACCACCACCGGTCAAACTCCCACCTCCAACGTATCCACCACCACCACCACCCACAACACCCCCCAATTTCCAATCCCTTACCCCAACAACATCACACTCCTTATCAACCACAATCTCATCCAATCCAGGGCCCAAAAACAACACTCGATCCAACGAATCTGATCTCGAATCAAAACCCTTCTCTCTCTCCTCCTTCTCTTCCTCCACCGCAATCGCCAGCAATAACGGCCTTCGTTTGGAGACCGAAAGCTCTCTAAGATCGGTCTCTGACATCGTTCTGGTCATCTTCTTTCTCGATTTGTCGATCAGAGAAACTGAGACCATCAAGACAGATCGAGGCTTCGGGATTTGAAGAGAAATGTCCGTCTCTGGCGATGTTGATGACTCTTTCAAATGTGGAAGCCATGAATTCAGAACTGGAGTTGATGCACTTCGAAGAAGCATTGTGAGTAAAAAACCCTAGTTTAGGTTTCGAGATTTGTGTATCGAAATGTATAGAGAGAGAGAGAGAGAGAGAGAGAGAGAGAGAGAGTGTGTGTTTCGCGCTCTGTTGCTATAGATTCGGAGAAGATGATCTGTTTGAGCTTTTATAGGAGGGAAGCAAAGATTGAGATTAAATCACTGCCGTTGATTATTATTATACAGTGTAAAAATGGAGTACTAAAAATAGAATGTAAATAGAGATCGGTTTCGCTACTACTATTTTTTGTTTTTGACTATTTAAATTTAAATAAGAATATACCTATAATAATGGTTTGCCTATTTGATCAGGGTGAAGCATTAGCAAATTTTAAATAGTCATCTTATATATTATTTGATTTTTTTTTATTATTAAATCAAACATCTCGTTTTAATGTGATTTATATAAAAAGCCATGCATAAATATTGATATATTATGTGTTGAGGAATAAATATAAATTTTCTTATAATGTTGAAATTACTTAACGTAATGCATCAAAAAAAAACTTCTTAGTTTACTTTTAACAAACGTAACATTTTAATGTAATATTCTCAAAACATAACACTTCAATGTAACACAATAAACAAATTTTTAGTATATTATTCTTAAACGTAACAACATAGCATTTCAAAAAAACTTTTAATATAAATTTTTCAAACGTAACACTCTAATCAATATAATACACAAAAACTTTTTAATATACTTTTTCTTAACATATAACACTCCAATGTAACACATTAAAAAATTCTTTAGTACACTTTTCTCAAACGTAACAACGTAACATTCCAAAAAAACTCATTAGTTTATTTTTTCCAAACTTAACACTTCAATCAATGTAACACACAAAAACTTATTAGTGTACTTTTTCTAAATATAGCACTCTAATGTGACACTTAAATATAATATCAGAAAATCAAACTAGCAGAATGTAAATTTTTATGCTTGACAACCAATACTTCAACTATCAATCCCCCCAAAAATAATAAGGTTGTGCTAGGGAGCCCTAATTTTTGGCCCCCTAATCCCTCGAAATTTCAGACCAAGGCAAAAAAAAAAAAAAAATTTGCCTAAAACGACGTCGTTTTGGACATTAGTGGGATTAGGAGGGCATTTTTAGGGAGACAAATCATTTTTCAAAATAATATTCCACACCATGTCTCACATTTCCATTCTCATCCCAAAAATAAATAAAAAAAATAAAAAAAAAATGAATCACAAAAGAACATTCACTTAAACTCAAATAGCACCAAATCAAATAAATACAAATTTTCAAAACAAAATGACTAATTAATTTATAAAAAAAATTCTTAAAATTAAATATATCAATATTCCCCCATATAAGATTTATAGATAAATTCTCCATTTGGTTAACATTTGTCGTTTGGTTTGTATTTGGGAAAAAATTTTGAGAAATTTTCTCTACAAATAAATTTTTAAAAGTAATCAAACCAAACAAATTTTCTCAAAAAAATTTTCCAAAACTTGTAAACTAAACAAGTTTTCCAAACAAATCTCTCTCACACACACATCAAATCAATCATTTTTTCCAAAACTCTCTCTCAAAATAATTTTCCAAAATATCTTTTGAAAAAAACCAAACCAAACAACTTTTCATACTTTTTATCTCTAAAACACATCTCTCAAACACAAACCAAACATACCCAATTTTTACAAGATTCACCTATCTTTGCCAATACTAAAAAGTCAATTATTATTCTTAAATTATTTTGTCTTTAATCAAAAATTTAAAATCATTTTTCACACACTATACTGACTAATCAAAAATTTAAAATCATTTTTCACACACTATACTGACTTCTCAATACTACGTAAATTTGGCTCATTTAAAAATTGACTATTTTAGTTAATTTTTTATGTGTAAAAATTTTTTTAAAAAAATGATATAAAAATTTATAATAATTTTTTAACTATTTTATTCTATTGACAACCAATTAGTACTTTTTGAAAGAGTGTATTGTTAATGGATGTTTTAATAGTATTGATTAATAAAATTTAAGATTAATTTTCTTATAGATATATTGGTAAGGATGCTAGTAAATCTGTAAAATATAAATTTTAATTGTAAATTAAAAATATGTAGTGTGTATTACTCTATTGGTAAAACTATTGTTTACTACAGCAATGGTCTTAAGTTTAAGTTTTATTTATTTCACTATTTAAATTTTTTTTTTTTTTTTTTGTCACTTGTCAAAAGTTGTTTACCTCACTAATTTATTTATTTTTTCACACGGCAATCCACTTGACAAAAACAGTGAAGAAGTTTCAAAATACAAACTGAGTTATTCACTTATTATTTTTAGTTTATTAGAATATCTCAAATTTTAACCTAAGGGGTTGTGGCATTGTGGTAAAGCCTTGGGGTTTAAGCCCCAAGGTCACAAGTTCGATTCCCCTCCTCCTTGGGCCAATCTCCTGGGCGAAAACATTGTTGGTTAGGAGGTTGGACCTCAAGTTGTCTAGTCAGCACTTGGTATGGGTTCAATACTCTCGCTTATGCGAAGTCTCGACCATCGAGCTTGCCTTGTGAGGTCGGGACAAGCTTCCAGGTTATAGTCTTTTGCTCGGAACGGCTAACAGGACACCCTTGTCTAGTCAGCACTTGGTATGGGTTCAATACTCCCCCGCTATGCGAGTCCTGACTTACTAGAGCTTGCCTTGTGAGGTCGGGACAAGCTTCCAGGTTATAGTCTTTTGCTCGAATCGCTAATGTGACACCTGGTGATCTCCTCAAGGGCGCCTTGACCTCATGAGAGTGGGAGGATTTTCCTGTAACAAAAAAAAAAAAAAAAAAATCTCAAATGGTATATCTTTTTTTCATCAAATTTAAATAAAAATTTGAGTAAAAAATCCATCTAATATCAAGTGCTCTAACAGGAGATTTTGAGCTTTTATCAAAATACCGATCGACCGGACGGATGACTGGACGGATGTCTAACAAGTTGACTAGCCAATGTATTTTTGTCACAAATTTTAGCTTAGAGGTGATCATCCGAAGAGATATCTGGTGATTAAAATCTAACGGTTATAAATTATGATTTGATGAAAACTCTTAGCCGTCCTCAATTTAGTAAAAGATTTTTGATATTATCAATTTGATACAAATCTAATGAAACCATTAAAATAAGAAAATGTTATTTTTTCATTAAATTTAAATTTGATAGAAAAATTGATCAACCTTTGAAGATGGTTTTCACAACCATCCTAAAGTCATTCATTATTAAAAAAAATTAAACTAAGAAATATATCATAAATAAATAATTGTTTTGATCACCTACGAGCATATTTACCCAAGTCTTCAAAATTTGGTGTTAAATTTTTTTGAAGTTTATGTGGCAATGTATTTGACATCTTTAAATAAAATACACCATCGGTCATGTTAAATTTAAAGGATGTTTGGCATAATGTATATAGGAAAATGTCTTGTATCTCAAATTTTGTGGCTCAAAAGTGGCTCAAATGGCCAAAACGACGTCGTTTTGACCATTTTTATGTTGTTTTGTACTCAAAACGACGTCGTTTTGGCCATTTGAGCCACTTTTGAGCCACAAAATTTGAGTTACGTAGCATTGTCGATGTATATAAGTGCATTTATTTAAATAAGAACACTTACTTGGGTCATATCATTTTTTTATTTTTTTATACATCTTTTCATAAAAAATTTTAAAATATACTTATTTAGATCAGTCTAATAATACCTTTTATTATTTAATTATATTTATTATAGAATATTTTCAAATTCAAAAGTCAAATTTTCGTAGGAACTCACTTTGTAATAGGTCTCACAAGATAAAGAAATTTTAAAAAATAGATAAATTATTCCTTTGAGATTTTAAAAAAATTCATTAAATTTTACAATTTTAGCATAATTACATTGAGCTCTCTTAAGATTTTAATTCACCTAACAACTTAACCCCATTTTTATCAATATTTTGTCAGTCCTATAAATGAAAAAATAATGTTATCATATCTTTTATATTTATATGTATATTTTTTCTTATTATTATGTCTTTACATTATTTGTATTAGTTTTAACTCCGTTAATCTTGTAAAATGGAAATCAATATAGTTATTCCAAAATTATGAAACTACTTATATTTTTCCCAAATCTCAAGAGAAATAATTGTAATTTGCCCTAAAAAATTTGACATTTACTTTCCCACATAGGGGAGAGGTCATGCCAAATTCCTATATAGCATTTGACTCCCCGCTTAAAGCTTGTTGAAATGTTTATTTTTAACTTCTAAAATGTCAAAAAAATATTTAAAATATCAGTAAAAAATAGTGACGGATGCAGGATTTAGGCATAAAAGATTTGATAATATTATTATACATTGGTCTCGTTTGGTAGAGCTGTGGAAAAATGATTATAAATTATAACTTAACAGATTATGACTTATAGCTAAACATCAGCTGTTAACTTGGTGCAGCTGTGGAATTATGAATCCGGATCCTCGGTAGCGCTCAGATGTCGCCCCAAAACGACGTCGTTTTGGGGCGATTCAAAAAAACGCAGAAGAGGGAGGGAGGAAGGAGAGAGAGAGGAGGAGGAGGAGGAGGCTGTGAGCTCGCCGTCCTCATCCTCGCCGCTGCCGTCAGCCTGTGATCGCAGCCCATGGCAGTGTCGCTTGAGCAGCCTCGCCATGGTGTGTCGCCTGAGCAGCTCCACCTCTCCGCCTTCTCCTCATCTTCCTCTCCCAATATTTATGGCCCCCTCCAGTTCAGTCCGTCCGACCCTTCCCTTCCCGTCCTCCTCCTCCCTCCTTCCTCTCTCCTCCTCCTCCTCCCTCCTCTTCATGAATCGCCCCAAACGACGTTGTTTTGAGGGTGACAGGGGAGTGCTACAGGGTAGCGCTACCGAGGATCCGGGTTCATGGGATTATGAATTTAAACAGTAGAATAGTGTTTGGTTAATAATGTGTAAAATAGTTTTTTACTGTATAATTGTCTTTTCTACCTTTATATGATATAAAAATGATTATTTTGTCATTTTTTTCAGTTTTAATTAAATATATATATTTCATTAATAAAAGTTAATATAAGTAGCATTAATTACTATCAATTAATATAAAAATTGATACATTTGTTAAAAATGTAATGGAAGTATTATTGTCACAATTATTTTCCGTTATAAATTAATTAGTATCAATTAATTTCTTAATTAGTATCAATTAATACTAAAATTATTAATTAGTCTCAATTGATATTATAATTATTAATTAGTATAAATTAATATTAATATTTAATTTTTATTAGTATCAATTAATATTAATGATCAACAATTATTATTAATTAGTATCAATTAATAATTAATTCATTACAAAAGTATACAATATTAATTTATTAATAATTAATACAAATTAATATTTATTTTTTTAATTAATATTGATTTTTTTCTTTTTCTTTAGAAATATACAATTTTTTATTTTTTAATTAATATAAAAATATACAATATGAATTTATTAATGATTAATACCAATTAATATTTATTTTTCAATTAATATTGATTTTTTTCTTTTTCTTCAGAAATATACAATTTTTTATTTTTGATTAATATTAATTAATAATACTAATATTTGAGTATACACGAGGGCATTTAAGTAATTTTAGCCCCAATTAACCAACTAAGGCTTAAATAAAAAATTTAAGCACTTCCTGACCAGCTTTTGAGATAAGCTGAGAAATAGTTTGATTTAAGTTATAAGCTGGTTAACTTAAGTTATACCAAACATAATATTTTAGCTTAAATTAGACTAAAAGTTAAAATAAGCAGCTTATAAGCTCTACCAAACAGGCCTATTGTACTACACAAAAACAAAAAAAATCAAAAAGGGATGGTATAAGCATTTTTTTCACATCGATATCAAACTAATGATGGAAAATTACAATGCAATCTATTTAACTAGAAATATTTACAAATTACGGGAGTATAACTTTTTTCTTTTTTCTTTTTGTTCATGTGTGCGCAAAAACACACAGCAAGAATTGCACTCTCAAAAGATTTCCACCTCTTGGTAATTTTTTTGGGTACCTCCCTCTAAATTATAAATTTATCAAACAAAATATAATAAGATAGTATGACCATCATATATTATTGATAGTATAATTATAGGAACTACTAATAATGTAGTTTCTCACAATAATAGAGATTAATATAGGTTTCGTTTGGTAAGCCTCTCAAAATTTAATTCTACACATTGATTTAAATGTGTTATTTGTTTAGAGCTGTCAAATCATAATTTTACACCTATTTCTCAAAACTCAATTCAAAATAAAATTATTACTTTTCAAAACTTATAACCAAACACATTATTCAAAACTCTTTTCAAAACTCAATTCAAATCAATATTTTAATTTTTTAAATATTTTAAATATTTAAATATTTTAAAAATATTTTAATTTTGTTAAGATTTTAAATATTTTAATATTTAAATATGTTACGATTTTTTTAAAATTTTTAAATATTTTAATTTCAAAATATTACGATTTTAATTTTTAAAATTTTAAAATATTTTATAAAAATAAATTCAAACTCTATTTTATAAAAATATTTTTAAATATTTTAATTTTTTTTATGTATTTGGTTACGATATGAGTGTAGAGTTGTGAAAGTAGTATGGAGTTTTGAGTTATGTGTTTGATTATGAGTTTTAAAAATAATTTCTTAATTGAGTTTTGTTTTATGTGTTTGGTTACGATTTGAGTGTAGAGTTATTTTTAAATTTAAAATATTAACATTTTAAATTATTTAAAATTTTTGAATATTTAAATTATTTAAATTTTTACGATTTAAATTTTTTGAATATTTATTTTAATTTTTTACTTATTAATTTTTTTAGATTATTTAAATATTTATTATTTAAATTTTTTGAATATTTATTTTGAAAAAAAAAATTATTTCCTTTTTAGTATTTTCAATTAAAAAATTGATTAATGTTATTTTTTGTTAATAATAATTTTTTTAATTGAATTTTAAAAAGAGTTTGGTTATGAGTATTGGTTAGAATTTTCAATAGTGTGAAAGTAGTGTGTTTTGTTATGACTTATAATAATTTGAATTAAGTTTTGAAAACTCTTTCCAAAACTCATAACCAAACAAACTTTCTTACTTCACATGTCAAATCAAACTTTTAAAACTCAATTTCACACTCAATTCAAAAATCATAACCAAACAAATTTTCTACACTCAAATCATAATTCCACAACTCACAAACTCAAAATACAACTCATACTCTCAAATTATATTTACAAAACTCTACCAAACGCAACCATAATTTCTCAACTTTGCTGGGACCATCGCACTCTAGTTTCCTCTCTTTTGCTTTCATTTGACACAAATTAAAATGAGATTTTTTAACTACAATAGTTATAAAAAAATAAAATAGACTTTTCAACTAAATAAGATAAAATGTCACATCTAAACTATAATATACTTTTTTTTTCTACAAAATTTAAAAAGACAAAAAATCTATCCCAAACAAGACTTTTTAAGCTCAAGCTAGAATAGTTAAAAAAACATCCCACATCCCAAACAAATCTTCAACCTATTGTGCGAGTAACAAGTTGTCATTGGTCTTGAGGAGTATACACATCTATTAAAATGCAATAATGTTTGAGACCCTTTTTTGGGGAGACCTCCACTATTCCTACAGTGATGTGGATCAATGATGTGTTTGTATTATTATTATTATTATTTTTTTTTCTCTTTTTTACTTGAATCAATCACAAGTGAGTAGGGATTATGAGAATGATATTTTGTGGGAGTCTGAATCATTACTGATTAAAATGTATAAACATAAAGGGCAAATTATCAATACCTCTCGAGATTTGATTAAAATACAAATTCCTCTTGAGATTTGAGAAATTACAAATTACCTCCTAAAATTTATATTTACATAATAAATGAGGAGACAATTTATTATGTAAACATAAATTTCAAGAGACAATTTATTATGCAAATAAAAATCTCAGGGGACGAGATGTAATTTCTCAAAACTTAAAAGTGAAATTCTTATTTTAATCAAATTTTGGTATTTCCAAACATAAGTATAAAACTGTTTTGACATGACAAGAATATATTAAAATTCTATTTATTTTTTCTTCATATTTTCAAATTAATTTGACTAAAAATGAATTCTATAGCATGCAATTATGCCCGTGGCTTATAACTAGTTGGCTTGGCTTGGGACGGAATCAGTAGGCCGTCCACGTTTTTGCCGCAAGTGGGTTCGACTTCGCGTCATTCATGAATAGGGACCATGGAAGTGTCTGTCCTGATCAATCACGTGAATGCGTCTCAATTCGGCTGGCATTCTTGGCAGACGTGCTAGCAAAAGTGGAATTGAATTTCGATAAGCCGCTCTCGTATGGCCCCCAATATACTTATCCTCTATAATTTCTTTATTTTTTATTTTTTGGATTTTATTTTAAGTTTATATTAATAATTTAAATCGGTAATCTTATAAATCTCATAATAAAAATTCTGTATAAAAAATTAATTTCATCGAATATCGATAAATATATAAATAAATGATTTTTTATTTTATAAAATGAAATATTTAATTTTAAACTTACAATTATTGTCCATTAAAAAAAGAAAAGATGAAATTTATTGATATATCTAATAAGATGAACGGTTTAGATTATTAATGTGAGTTTAGAATGGCGCTTAAAAAATAAAGTATGGAGGATAAAAGTATGGAGATGAGCCATTCCCCTCGTGTGGGGACTAAACATTTTAGTTAAAAAGTCACCATAAATTATTACATTACTCTTTCTATTTTTTTGATAATTTATAATAACTTTTTGACTAAAATACTTTCTCAAACGAGATTGAAACGAGGAGGGGTTGTTTGGGATACTACTAAATAGCATACTTTTTGTTTTTTTATCTTTTTTGAGTCATATCAACTCTCTACTTTTCTATTTATATTTTCATAAAAAAAAAGTTAAAAAATTACTAAAATAACTTATCTCCAAACAACCCCTAACAATTATTTTTAGGAGTTGTTTGGGATAAACTATAGAACCGTGCTACGTAGCTCGAAACCAAGACCCCCCTAATCCCCCGAAACCAAAACGATGCCGTTTCGGCGAGTAGGCGGGAAGAAGAAGAAGAAGGGAAGAAGCAAAAGCAGAGGCAGACGGTGGCGGTGGAGGCAGACGGCGAACCGATAATCGGCGGAGCTACGACGATTGGACGCTCGGCCGGAATACAAGGGCCATTTGTGTATGTGTGTCTCCATTCCCTCTTCTCTCTTCTCTCCCTCTCTTTCTCTCTCTCCCTCTCCCTCTCCCTCTCCCTCTCCCTCTTCCACCTGCATTTTGAGCTCGAAAATGGTGGGGGAAAAAAAAAAAAAAAAAAAAAAACCTAATGCCCAAAACGACGTTGTTTTGGGCATTAGGGGATTAGAGGGGGCAAATTTTCGAGCTCTCAAGCTTTATTCTAAACTATATAAGTGCACTTTTTGAATTTTTAGCTAAAAAAGTACAGAAAAAAAAAAAAGTTGTTTGAGATAATTTTTTTAACTTTTTACTAAAAAATGTGTATTAAAATATTGCATAAAATACTAAAATTACATTCCTACCCCTAACAGTTCACTGAGCACACCTTTTGACAATGCACACTGTCACTTGTGACTTCTCCTCTCTCGCAGAGTGCACTGAGCTGCACTTGCATTGTCTGATTTTTTTTTTTTTCCCCTTCCTTAAACAGTTGTGAGCTATCATTGGAGGGTAAAAATGTATTTTTACCCTCTGAGTACTCAGTTCCATTTCCAAAAAAAACATTGTATAAATTTATTTATTTTTTTAGCGACTTTTTAATTTTTTATCTTTTTTAGATGATGTCAAACTAATAAGTGTATTATATACCACAATTATAAGGCCTCATTTGTTAATAAGTTATTTTAGTCGAAAAGTTAAAAATTTATTACAAATTATCATATCACTCTAAGTTAAAAAACACTAAAATGTATTATAAACCACAATTATAAGGCCTCATTTGTTAGTAAGTTATTTTAGTCGAAAAGCTAAAAATTTATAACAAATTATCATATCACTCTAAGTTAAAAAAAATTAAAATAATCAATTTCCAAACAAGTGCAAGTGTTACTCACATTCCATTAACATTAAGGGGTTGTTTGGGGTGTCATAAATAAATACATTTTTTATCTTTTTAGATTAAAAAGTTGAAGTTGAATGTATGAATGTTTGGGTTAACTTTTTGACTTTTTATGGAAAAAATATATAATAAAAAATTATAAAAATTAGTTTATAGGGGAAAATTAGAATTGAGAGTTATGCAGCCGTAATTGTTGACTTTTGGTGAATAGTGATAACTTTTTAACTTTTTGAGTAATTTTTTAATTTTTTAACTTTTTTGAGACTTTACAAACTTGGCCTAAATCTATATATTCTACCACATTTATTAGGTAAAATTTGGAACGCTTTTTTTTAGTATATGGCATGTTTCATTGATTTTTGGAGGGTGTTTTAGGAAGTGGGTAAAAAGTTAACTTTTGACTTTTTATCGAGCTTTTTAACTTTTTGAAAAGTAATTTGAAAAGTTGGTAAAAATTTGATTTTTAGCTTCTTAGTTTAATATTTGTTTATCGTGTCAAATCAAATTAAAATGACCAAAATATCTTTACCCAACATAAAAAATTTATTTTTTTATTTTTTTGTCATAAGTCCTAATTTATAATTTTACACTTGCATTTTTGACACTTTCCAAACTAATTTTATTGTGTTTTTGGCACTTACATTTTTAGACATTTTATTAAAAAACATGACTCTTTATTATGTTCCCAAAACGGGGGTGAAAATTGACCAACTATTCATTGTCAGCATTAGCATCATATGTTGGTGTGGTTTATAATGTTTCTTGTAATTTATATTTATATTTTTTATTTTGTTTATTTTGAGAGATTGTATCAATTTATTTGGTATAATTTATATTTATCACTTATGAAGTAAAATTTGCTTAAATAAGTTTAAAAAATTTGATTATCTAGAAGATAACTTATATTTTTTGACTAATAACTTTTAACTTAAAATTGCACCAAATTAGTAGTAAGACTTTAAGTTAACTAATAAAAGAATAAAGATTGAGAGCTCTATTTTGGAACTCTAAAGAGAACTTTAATGATGTGATAATGTTATTAAAATATTTATTTTTATGTTTGATTTAATAAAAAATAAATATAATATATATTACAAATAGAATTATCAAAAACTAATTTAAGGTAATACCAATAGTCATTTCATTGGGAGGTCAAAGAATAACAAATTTTTTAATCTTTGGTAAAAATAATTATAAATTTATTATTGTTTAAATCTTTCTAATTTAGAAGGATTTAAAAAGTGAAAAATAAAAAATAAAAAAAATTTGAGACTCACCCCACCTCCCTGCTACCTCTCGCCAGCTCCTCTTTGCAATCCAATCTCCTAGGGGTGAGCAGCAAATATACCGATTCGTCAAAACCGACCGAATCGAACCGATCCGTCGCATTTTGGACGGATGCGTAATGATGACCAGACGGTTGCGGATTGATTTTCTTCAATCCGCCAATCTGGCGAACGGATGACAAATTTGAAATTTCTTTGGCCGCAACCGAACCACCAAACTGCAAACACCCCTAGTAATTTATAAAACTTTGTGTTTTGAGTTTGTTTAAATATTCTATTTGTGTTTTCAATTAAAAAAGAGTTTAAATATTCTGTTGAAAAAAAGTTTTCAACTTGAATATCTTTTTTGAATTGAAAAAAATAAACGTATTATTTATCTATATTTTTTGGTTTTTAAATTTATCTTTAAAAATTATAAATAGAAAATATGATATATGTTGGTTGGTTTGTGTTTTCAAAAACAGATATAGATGTAACAATACAGAGATATACAATTTCTACTACTACTATATTCATGGTTTTTGTGGTTTGAATTGTTTTTATATTTTAAGAACCACATATTGTAATACTTTATGTGGATAAGATATGCTGTGATTGTAGTATGTGGATGAGGCATGCAGTGATTGTGATATTCTAAAGTTTCAAACTTTCTTACTTTGGATGAGGCATGCAGTAATTGTAATATTTTTTTAGGTCATTAACTGTAATACTTTATCTTTTTTTTTTTTTAGGAAGTGCACAAGTTGAATTATGTTGAAAATTTATAGAATTTTAAACCGCCAAACCGATTCGCATCCATCCGCCAAACCGCCAATCCACTCAATCCACATCCGCCGGATTGACGGATGGATGCGGATTGATTTTCTCTAATCCGCCAATCTGGCAGACGGATGGCAGATTAGAGGTTTCGTGGCCGTAACCGACCTGCGCCCACCCTTATAATCTCCCATCACCTCCAACTTTTGAAAAACTGATTGAAAGTTAACTTTTTAATTTTTAATTTATTTTAAATTATATTATTTTTCATATTTTTTATACAAAAAAAAAATTAAAAATAAAAAAATTAATTTTTAATCGATTTCTAAATCACCTCTCAGGAATAGTTTGGCAATAAGCTAAAAAAATCAATTTTTTAGTTTGTTAATTTTTTCAGTCAAAAAAGGCAACTTGTTTGTTAATGTCACAAAAAAAAAAAAATCAAAAATCAAAAAATTAACTTTTTACTAACTTTTTAAAACACTACTTATTTTCCACCACTGCAAATTGCCCTTGTGGAACCCACCCCATTTTTTTATTTTCAAAAAAAATATTTAGAATCCCCACAAAGAAAAACTCTCACAACCCTTATTGATACATTGAACATTAATGTGTTTAAATTTTTTTTAGGAATTGTATTTACAGTAACATAAATAATTTAAATCATTTAAAAATTATAAAAGTTGTGTTTTGTGAAATCTCTCTCATTACTGTTTATTTTTTTTCCAGTAATGATACATTCTATTAAAAATGGTGTTCTAAAGTACCATTAATGAGTTGACAAGTACTTTAAAAAAAATAAAAAACAAGACACAAACAATGAGTCATGTCCATTATCACATCACTAATGGTGCTTTTAAAGCATCACTTTTAATAATCTAAAGCATTATTTTTTTGTTTTTTTGCGCGGCTATTCTTTCTGTCATAGGTGGGGTCATGAAGGCAGGAAAAGGTTGGGCAGTAGCAAGTGGGATGGGGAGTCACTGTCGGAAACATGGAGAGAGATAGCGGCGATGATTAATAGTCGAAATGGGTAGGAAGAGGGTATGAATGTCCTCTTTTCTACTTGTGTCCGTTTTTGTAAGGTCTTCGATTTTGTTTTTAGGTTCAATTTTAATAATTTAAATTATTTGTATTTTATAATTTATTTAATATATTATATTTATAAAAAATTAAATTAATTGAATATTAGAAAGCATATGTTGTAAAACTGTTTATTAAATTTTTTAAAAAAATAATTTTTAGTTTAATTTTTTAAACACATACTTTTTGATATTTGATCAACTTAATTTTTTACAAATATAATATACTGAATAAATAATAAAATATGAACGACTCGAATTATTAAAATTGGGCCTAAAAATAGACCGGAAAGCCCCGTAAGAACAGGCACAAGTAGGAACCTGCAAGGAGAAGCTCTTGACTCAGGAAGAGGCCCTGTTATGAAAAAATATTAGAGAAGTGTTTAAAATATCCAATAATCTCTTTATTTATTTATTTTTTCCTATTTTAAAGAGTCAAATCTAAAATAATTATGTCAAACAGTCTCTCTACTCAACTCGCATATAAGAAAGTGAACTTTTGTCTCTTCACTTTTAGGGACGGTTTCTTTCTCTCTCATGCTTTATCTTTTCTTTTCAAATGATGGAGGAGAGAATAAAAGTTGAAAAAATATTTTTAATAAAAATGATAAAAAAAAAATATTTTAAAAATATTTAAAGCATATAGAGAAAAAATAGAGAGTATTATTAAAAATGATAGTTGAAAAAATAGTTCTTTAAAATGAGTACACTTTTTAAATAAAATTTGAAAAAAAAATTAGGAAGGGTTGTTAGAGCATCTTTAATGATATTTGCTATAATACCATTGCTATTGCTATAATTTAACAATGACTAATAGTAATTTGTTAAATTATAGCAACAGTGCTTCAATAGTTTACGTGCTATTTTGACAAATCTTAACTAACTTTCTTTTTAAATTTGTAGATATTGTTTGGATATAAAAGTTTTAGTGATTTTTTTAACTATTTGTAAAATTTTTTTTATATATTTTCATCATACCAGACTAGAAAAATATAAAAAATGAAAAAGAAATTGAAAAATTAGAAAAAAAATTAAATATAACTCATTCCTCTAAAAATCTATTGCAATGGCAAATTTTTTGTTCTACTATGGTTTTTTTTTTTTTTTAATGTATTATTGTTCCATCTCTAGTATATTATTGTTCCATTGTGTTTATTTCTTTCATGAAATTTTTGGAGCTAAATTCTGTTTATTTGGATGATGTGGTAAGTTTGGCAATTACCAAACTTTTTGCCAAATTTGAGAGGCGAAATGGCATTTGCCAAATTTGGCAAGGGTTATAACAGCCCATTGGAACAACATTTTTTAGAACTCTTGTCAAATTTTGACAATGGTAGCTCAAATAGCTTGCCATTGGAGTTGCTCATAGAGATGCTATTAAAGGACTAAGAAGAGTACAAATAAAATTTTATGATAAAATAAAATTGTAGTAAAAAACTATAAAATAATTCCAAAAACTGTCTAAATGATTCTTGGTTGACATCAATGCAATGATAGATCTGACAGGTTACGGCGGCCGCATCTATAAAAATTTTAAAAATATTATATATTATATTAAAAATTTTAAAATAATTTAAAATTATAAGAATTCACACCTCTAAATTTTTTATAAATAATTTTAAAATTATATAGAGTAACTTCTAATTTTTTAAACTATAAAATAATCTTCAAAGACATAATCCTAAATCCGTCTCAGCATAAATGGGTCTAGAATGCGAAATATGTACGAGATTGACACTGGTGCAATTTTAGTGGGTGGCTGTAAGCATTTTGTAGGGACCACCCAAAGCAGGTGGTGGGGAGTCGGAAAGTTGAGGTTTGAGCCATTTGCAATAAGTGGTGGAGCCCCTGGTTCGATTCAACGGTGAGGCTTCATGAGCTGGGGTTCAATCATGGTGTGACCCATCAACCACATTCACAGTCACGTGGCCTGGTAATGCCTTGGGCCCAACCAAAAATCTCTAGTCCTATCTCCTCCAAGCAATAGGTGGTCCAACTTTGCCAATCCAGGGGGAAATTTTGTCATTTTACACTCATCTCTTTAGATATTTTATGGAGAGCTTGGTTTCTCTTATGTGTGGGAAAAAAATAGTTTCCCCCAATCAGATATGACAATGACATGTTTGATAATTCCATTCATTTATCAAGTGTATTTTATAGTCATCAAGGATAATATTGTTCAACTAATATTTTTAATTTTTTAATGGAAAGGTATCCTTTTAAAATCGATAAAATATTAGTATATATGCTCTATTTGGTGAAGAGGTTGATTATAGTTTTTTTTATTTTAGACATTTTTAGTACAATTTATGAACTAAAAATAATTTAAATAAATTGGATATTACTTATTATTAGAAAAAAATTTTTTTTTGGTCGATAATCAACCTTATAAAAAAGTCGAACAGACCAACGCAAGGTTAACATCAACAACTCATAACAAGAAAAAGCCCATAATAAAGAATAAATAAGCAACTAAATAAAAAATCCTCTAATAGAAAGTAAATAATAAATCTTTGCATTTGATATTCACTGACCTCTCAATTAAAAATTTACAAGAGAGGTGAACTCAAGTAATCCAGTTGATTTATTATTAGAGAGTTAAAAAATGAATATTTTTAATTTATTATTTTTTGTTATTAATTTTTAACTAATAAGAATTTGCAACAACTAGACTCATTAGCCATAAGAAATGGATGAGCTCATCATACCCTCCAACTCAAAAGCATACAAGCCCATTAATAAAAAAAGAAAGAATAAAATGTAAGAAAAAATAATGGACCTAATTAATAGTGTGATGCAATTATATCCTCAAATTGATGTTTTTGATTTATTCAAGTCACCACACAAACCATGTGCTGACTAGTCTTTCATTTGCACCTTGGAGTCTTGGTGTTTGTTTTCTTATTATTAGGTTAAAGCACAAAAGTATACAAGAGAATATATATCCAACTTGCATGTTGCCAATTCAATTATGTTTTGTCTTGTTAAGAGACAAAAGTTACAAATTCAAGACCAACTATGTTGATATTGTTATTATCATTATTTGGATAAATTCACTGATGGCTCTTGCTTTGGAAAAAAAAATTACAATAAATTTTATACATATAGTATAATTACACCGGCTTTTTTTAAGTAAGACTAAGGCATTTAAAATCAAAGGTAAAATATATATTTTATTATAAAATAAATAATACATCATTTTTCGACCAATATGACAAAAGACTAATGAAAAATGGAAAAGATGCTAAATGAATTAAAATTTTAAGGGAGCACAATGCAATTATGTCAGTTTTGTGGGGTTCAATTTATTTTTTTCAAATATCAATAGAAGTTAGTGTAATTTATCTTTACTTTATTTTGTAGATTAGGAAAATAAAATAAAATAAAAAACCTGGAGGGGATGATCAACACTTAAATATTCTTTCTGAGCATAATTATAAGAATCCTTATCTGCTAGACACTGATGGGCAGTTTGAAAGAATAAATCTCAACCTAGTGATATGTTTGCTTATTTATTAGACAGAAAGCTACGTTGCTTATTTGACACTATTATTTTGGTAATTACAATAAGTCAAACTAGTTCCATGGCGTGTACCTTGTGTCCGATTGATAAAACCATCTCTCACTATCTAACCAAAATTCCTATATTAGGTATGATATTAGGAATGCTTGTTGAGCTGTAAGAAACTCATCAAATCAAATGGCACCAATTTCACTCAGCTTCATGTTTAGAATGCCAAAATAATAATAAAAACATATAGAAGTGTTTTCATATTCTACACTTGAAGAAAGGTATGCATATGTATGATACTCAAGTGATAAAAACTTTTTTTTTTTTATCAGACCTAAGATTCTTTATATATTATACTCAAGTGATAAAAACCTTCTTTTTTTATCAGACCTAAGATTCTTTATATATTTACGGTAAAAAAATCAAGTGATTGTTAGGTGCCTTATATTTACGGTTATATTTTGTTAAACTTTCTTATATATAGTTGAATGTGCAATATCATGTAATTATCATAATTTCATTTAGAATGTCCTAAAGCTTAAATACTTGTAAGTAAAAATAAATAAATTAAAAGTACAAATTAACATCTCTCCATCAATATAAAGCTAGAAAATGGCACCAGAGGTTGTGAGGGGTTTATCTATGTAGAAAGTCTTCTATTGGTTGCATGGACCACTTAGAGCATGTATTTGAAGTTTCTTCACTGGATTAATAATAAAGTTGTGTGAATGAGACTCCATTTGGTTTGGCAGCCAAATACCAGGCCCAAGAACCATTTTCCATATTTGCAGTAAGAGACTCTATCTAACTAGCGAAATACAGGCCACCATCTCCTTCATGAGTGCACCTATTTGTATCATCTCCATGTATCCTCCAATGAGATTTGAGAAAAGTTACTAGTGGGATCCACTGCCCTTAATTTGTTTATGTCATTGTTAATTTGCATATGATTGATTGATTGGTCGGTCCCTATGTTGAAAGCATCTCAACAAAAAACCATACATCATGTTTGTTTTTAGTTTTTTAAAAATTTAAAATTTTTAATATTTTAAATAATATTTTTTAATTTTTAGATACACTTAACATAAATATACTTAAAAAAATAAAATTTTCGTGAAAAAAACCTTTAAAAATTCATTAAATATCAAAAATACAAAAATTCAATATATTTTTCGTATTTTTGTGTATTTATTAATTTTTTAAAATATTTTTTCACAAATATTTTATTTTTTAAATATATCTGAGTAAGGTGCATTTAAAAAAGTTTTAAAAAAATGCTTAAATTTTTAAAAATATTTACTAAAAGCAAAAAAATACGAAAAATAAAAAACTCAATTTTTCAGAAAACTGAAACCAAATACGCTGATTGTTGTTTTGTATATAGAGAAAGATATTAGGAGAAATTAAAAATTGATGAGATAATTAAAAAAATAATTTTATTATAAATAGAATTTTTTAGGGTGTAATTTTGACAAACAGGAAAGGTTTATAATATAGAAATGTGCTTGCATCATATACACAAAAAATTTGTACTATTACAAAAATAAAATTATTTATTCACTGTTCAACTAAAAAGTAATTTTTTCAAAATACAAAGAGAACTTCGATGCTTATAAGCATGTATTTTTAAGTCCATAACTACAGAGATTCTTATAATAATGCCTCTACAATTTATTGCATAACTATATGTATAGAAGCAACCAAAAATGAGTAAGACTAGTATCTCTCTTTGCCTTCAAAATAAGTTTATGTGAAAGGGTAGTTTGGCTGAACAATGTAATTTTTAATGTTAATGTTTCGGTGGCATGAATTCAAAACACAGAATTTGCCTTGTTTGGTTTCGTTTTTAGAAAAAAAATTCAAAAACCTTTTTGAAAAAATAGAAACTAATTTAATAAAAATAAATATCAAAAAAATATTTTTAAAATTTTAAAAACTATTTTCGGCCTTCCAAAAAATAAAACAATATAAAAATGATAAGTGTTTTTATTTATTTTTTTTAAATTTCTTTCACCAAATAATTTTTTAATTTTTTAAAAGAATTTTTTGAAACAAAATTTTGGAAAAAAAATTTAATAAAATAAAATAAGATTGGGCTTATAAAATGTAATGGGTTAGATCAAGATGAGATCCCAACTAATAAAGTAAGATAGTCTAACCGAAGAGATTGAAGATCTGAGAAAATGTGCTAACTAAACTTTTAGTTTCTTTTCCTAAATTAAGCACACGTAATTGATTTAATCGGCAAATCTTTTTTCTCTTAAAACCACCTAATAAACTCAAACGAGTTATGTTTTGCAGGGATGGTTTACTAGAGTCAATTTTAACACTCAAAGAATTGGTAAAATTGGTCTTAGAAAAATGATTTGGACTCTCACATAAAGGCATTTTCATAACCCCTTCTAGTTATAATTGGCCAAATTTTTATGGGGGATGCACCAATAAATTTTAAATTTGTATCTTGTAACCCATTTGGTCCTATGAATTTTCTTATGAACCATTAGGTCCTATCCCAATGTTAATGACCATTGAACATCATCCACATCAACTACAACTTCAACAACATCAAAAGGATTTTGAGTTTTTGATGATCTCTATCAGATTCATCAGATTCAAATATCAAAACAACAGATTCAAAACATCAGATTCATTAATCTATATATATATATATGTTGATTTCACATTGAGAACATCGGATCGGAGAGAAAAATGGTGAACATCAATGTCTGAGCGTACGGAATCCAAAAGACGTTCTTCCATATCTTCTTCCCCCATTGTTCTGCAACAACAAAAAAATGGAGCTTTTTGGCTACTGCAACAACCACAAGAGGGGAAATTGGCATCAGGAACAACAATATCTTCAATCAAGCCGTAATCGAAGAGCCAATTGGTGTTCTCCGGAGAAACCATTGCCGATTGATCGCCGGAAAAAGTAGAGATTTCTCCGACGCATGAGGAGGGAGAAGAATTAACAGGGGGTTTCGCCGCTGGTTTTAGGCTTTCTGTGGGTGGGTGGGTGTGTGGGTAAGTAGATTTCTTTTTTCAATCAACGTGGGTAAGTAGATCCACGAGCGAGAAAGGATTGGTTATTGTTGGCTGCGATGCTTTTCTACAGAGAGAGTAACGATGATGATGATTTGCAGATTTCAAGGACTCTAGAAATTTGTTTTGATGTTGAAGACGAAGAAAAATGAAATGTTTAATGTTTAATGTTTGATAATGTTTAATGTTTAATGTTTGATGACGATGAATAATATTTAATGTTGAAGAATAATGTTTTATGTCTGATGTTTGATGTTGTGATAAATAATGTTTAATGTTTAATGATGTTTAATGTTTAATGTTGATGATGATGTTTAATGTTTGATGATATTTAATGTTTAATGTTGATGATGATGTTTAATGTTTAACGTTTAATGTTTGATGATGATGAATAATGTTTAATGTTGAAGAATAATGTTTTATGTCTGATATTTAATGTTTTATGTTTAATGTTGATGACGAATAATATTTAGGCCCCGTTTGTTTTCAGAGATAGAATGGAGGGGATTGATAGTGAGGGGATTAATAGTGAGGGGATTATTAGTGAGGGGATTGTTAGTGAGGGTCGTTTGTTTTCAGAGATAGAATGGAGGGGATTGATAGTGAGGGGATTAATAGTGAGGGAATTGTTAGTGAGGGGATTGATAGTGAGGGGATAAATAGTGAGGAATTGTTAAATTATTTTTATATAAAACAATAAAACAAATATAAAAATATAAAAATTAAACATTAATATTTAAAAAAAAAATCCCAATATATAAAAAATAAAAAAATAAAAAAATTTCTAATCCCCTCACTATTTTTCTAATACCATCTCTACCTCCTCACTATGAATCCCCTCCCCAAGGGTATTAGTAATACCAAGGTATTAGTAGTACCCTCCCTATCTCTCAAAACAAACACGGTATTAGTAATACCAAGGTATTAGTTAGTCCCAAGGTATTAGTAGTCCCAAGGCTATCTCTCAAAACAAACACCCCATATCCTAGTCCCAAGGTATTAGCAATCCCAATACCCTCCCTATAACCCAAAACAAACGGGCCCTTAATGTTTAATGTTTGATGATGTTTAATGTTTAACGTTGATGATGATGTTTAATGTTTAATGTTTTGATGATGTTGATGATGTTGGTAGTGGAACTTTAATGTTAATGATGTTACTGATGTAGATAGTGAGACTAAATGGTGCATAAAAAAATTTGTAGGACTAAATGATTTAACTTTCTATCACATAGAATTTACTAATAATTTTTCCAATTTTTATTTTAGTTTTTATTTTTTTCTCCTTTAATCACCAACCTTACGTGTGTAATGTATGTGGGGTGGTTGGAGAGGAGGTGTCTATCACTTCCGTTGGTCTTAACCAGGTTGTTTTGTCCTTTTCGATATAGCTTGTTTGGGGTATAAATCTTATCTTTAAATTTTATTTTTATTTTTTTGTTGTCTTCTCTAGAAACAGAAACAGCTACCTCATTGCTAATAAGAGCCATGAAGGGGTGCAAGGGTTTAAGTAAAAGTTAAAATGAAGGGACCCACATAAAATGTCATAGATATTAAGGTGTCGTTTGGTAACACTTACGTTTTCAGTTTATATTTACAAAAATTTTAAAAACTCAAATAAAAACTTGTTTGGTAAAATTTTTGATTTATAAATCAGTGGTCTCAGTTTATAAATTTGGCCAAAAAATGAAAACACAAAAAATGTGTTTCCATTTTGAGTTTTCAGTTTTTTTATTTTTTACTACCCAACACTAGCCACCACCCGCCACCGTCTTCTGCCACCGTCTTCCGCCACCACCACCCATCCTCCACCACCACCTGCCACCACCCACCTGCCACTCACTCGCTACCACCACCCACCCCTCGCAACCACCACATCCACCACCCACTTGCCATCCACCCGCCACCACCCACTACTCGCCACTACCATCCACCGCTCGCCACTTACTTGCCACCACCACTCACCACCCACCTACCACCACCATCCACCACATGCCACCACCAACCATCCACCACCACCCGCCACCTGCCACCCACCCGCCACCACCATCCATCATCTACCACCACCCACCCGCTACCACCTACCACCCGCCACCGTCACCCACCCACCCAACACCACCCGCCACTTACCTGCCACCACCCACCACTACCCGCCATCCGCCACCTACCCGCCCCTACCGCCACCCACCCGCCCCTACCACCACCCGCCACCCGGCCACCGCTATCCACCCACCCACCATCACCATCCACCACCCACTCACCACTACCCACTATCCACCAGCCACCACCACCACCACTAGCCACTCACTACCACCCGCCACCCGCCACCGTCACCCTCCCACCCACCGTCACCACCCACTACCCACCCACCACCACCCGCCATCTGCCACCCACCTGCCACCACCACTCACCACCCACTCGCTACTAGCCACCATCTGCCACCGTCACCCACCCACCTATCACTACCACCGGCCCGCCACCATCCACCACCACCCGCCATCCGCCACCCACCTATCACCCGCCACCACCACCACCACCTACTCGCTGCCACCCACCACCCGCCACCGCCACCACCACCACCACCACCACCAGCTACCCACCACCCACCGTCACTACTTTCCAGTACCGTCTTCCGCCGCCATTTGCCACCACTTGCCATTTCTCACTATTTTTTATATTTTTAAATTTTTTTAAACATTTTGTCAATTACCAAACGCGTTTGTAGTTTATGTTTTTCTAAAAATAAATAAAAAATAAATAAAAACCAGTTTATAAAATTTTTGTAAATATAAACTGAAAACGTAAACGTTACCAAACATTACCTAAGAGTGTGTTTGGTTTGTGTTTGTAGAGTAATTTTTGAGATAAAAAGTACGAAAATATGTTTGGTTTACCTTTTTTCAGAAATAATTTTGAAAAATTATTTTGGAGAGAGAGTTTTAAAAAAAGTGATGGATTTGATGTGTATGAGAGAGAGAGAGTGATTTTGGAAAGTAGGTAATCAAATAAAATTTTGAGATTTTTTTTGAAAAAATTTGTTTGATTTGATTACTCTTGAAAATTTGTTTGTAGAGAATTTTTTCCAAAAATTTGTCTGAAAAACAAACCAAACAAGGCCTAAGGTTTTTTGACTTTTAAATTTGTCAAGAGAAAAAATATATATAAATAATAAATTGAGAAAAATCTAAAATTTCTTGCTATTGGTTTGGATGAAATAGAAGAACGAGATAAAAATTAAGTAGGCTGTTTTTAAAAATATAAAATTAAGTTTGGTTACATTAAAAATGAGCAAGTACAAATAATTTGATTTTCAATTTGATTTCATTATTTTGGCAAATTCATATATACTTTGTAGGAAGTATTAATTCATAGTAATAAAAACATTATCTATATATATATGTATATATTATATAAGGAAAAATAAGATTTTTAACCTACAAGTCTTGTAAGAGTTCCAACATTCTAATCTTAATCTTCTAAATTTTTGATTTAAAAAAAAAAGTCTTTTTGACTTCTCTCATACCTACTCCTACACCCTTTTCAACTTCTCCCATACACTATGTTAGTGATGGGATTGTTAAATTATTTTTATAAAAAAATCTTTAAAAAATAATTTATATATTAAAAAAATATCTAAAACAAATATAAATTCTTATTAAATCTATCTATCTATATATTATATAAGTAAAAGGGAGTTTCTAACCACAAGTCTTGTAGGAGTTTCAATATCTCAAACTAAAATTTCTAATTTTTTGATTTTAAATAATTAAAAAAATCCTCTATAGCTCTCATTCAAGCAAAAAAAAATAATAATAATAATAATAATTAATTAATTAATATCTCTTTATTTATGACTTTCAAAAGGAAAGTATATCAAATATATAAAATAAAAAATAGAAAAGTATACCAATCCATTTCAAAATTTAAATTTGAGGGGAACTAAATATGAAAAATATTTTAGTAATTTAAATTTAAAATTATAATGATTTATCCCATAATATATAAGTTTTAAATAATGATATATTTCATGATTTATCTATATATTTATATTATTATAGTTGCAAAATATTGTCATTTCATTAAAGTCGAAAGTTGTAATTCTTTTTTCTCATTTTTTTTATTTTGTTTAATTTTTTGTTAATACGTGTTACAAGATTGGTCTATAAATTAATTTTATATTCTTAAAAGAAAATTTTAAATTTTGATTCTTACTTAAATTATGTTTCTATAATTGGAATGAGATCAATATTCATTCTTTAAATTTTGCATCATTTATTAAATTATAAAATAAATTTTCAAATTTAAATTCTTCTTCAAAATATATTACTACAATTAGAATGAGATCAATATTCACACGTGTCATAATAATGTGTCATAATATTATTGGTCTAAATATAATTTGTTTTAAATACATGTGTTCAAATTATTAATAGCTATTAATTTTTTTTTCTTCTTTTTTTGTTTTAAATTTTTTTTAAAAAAATTATATCCTTCTAAATTATAAAGACTTGAATAATAATATTTTTTAATATAATTTTTTTTATAAAAAAAAAAAAACATAACTTTTTTAGTGCTTACCAAACATGGTGGATTTTGTTAGTTTTTTTTTATTTTTATTTTTAATTTCAATTGTCAATTAAAGAAATTAAAATAAAAAATAAATATATCTTTGGTTCAAATTGTTAAAAAATTTAGTTTTGTTAAAATAAATTAGAAAGAAACATTGATTTTTTTTATATATATTAAAAGTGATAGTTCATTAAATTTTTTTATTTAAAAAAAAAGGAGAAGGTTAGGTGATAATTTATTGTTCATCTAGAATTATTTTCATATTAAATAAAAATACCATATTTAAATTTTAAATTTCTTACCTTTTTTATTCAAATACTTTTATTTTGTAAGAAATTTGTTTTTATTCTATTTAATATTTTATTGTAATTTTTAAATTAAAAATAATTTCAAAAAAAATCATATTTAAATTATTTATGCCATTATAAAAAGTAATTTTTTTTTAATATCAACTTAGTGGTAGTTTGGGAAGTGCTAAATAAGTATACTTTTTTACTTTTTACAAAAATATGTATAGAAAAATAGAGATTTGACATGACCTAAAAAAGATAAGGGGGATGCACCAATAAATCCCAAATTAATAACTTATGCACTGTTTAGTCCTAAAAATCTTCTTATAGACTGAAAGGTCCCATTACAATGTTAATAACATCAGATACAATGTTAATAACATCAGAGTCATGTTACAAACATTAGATTTCAAACATCTAATGTTCATCAAATTTCAATAATATTTGAAAATATAGGATGAAAAACATCTAATGTTCATCAGATTTCAATAAATTTTGAAATTATAGAATGAAACATCAGATCATTTACATCATTTACATCATGCTGATGTAAAAATGGGACTAAATGGAGCATAAGAAAACTTTTAGGACTAAATGGTTCAACGTTTCAAAAACTAAGACTTATGGGTAAATTTTTCAAAAGATAATTAAGTATATTTTTTTACTTTTTACAAAAAAAATGTGTAGAAAAATGGAGATATGATGTAACCCAAAAAAGATAAAAAAATAATAATAAAAAAAAGTGAGCTAATATGGCACTTTCCATAACAACCCTTCATTTGATGATCCCTTTCTAAAAGGTGTATTTTTTAAATGTTTTCAAGAAAAATTCTATTGGAAATCTTAAGTATATTGCTTTTTCTTTTGTTCATTAATATTAAATTTTTAATTAATTTTATTTATTATTTTAAAAAATAAATTAGCAAATAATTTATATATTTATATATATAATTTTATTTTGGTTGCTCAGGTTATTGTGTTTCTGCCAAGTCCATTTAAATTTAATTTGAATTTTTGAATTTCTGTATAGGTCCTCACTTAATTAAAAATTATACTGTTCAATCTTTAAAAAAATTTAAGCTCGACTCAAGTTGCTTGGGTTGAGCCCACCTAAATTTGCAATTCTAGAAAGAGAGGTTGAAAGTTACATAATTAAATTTGTGACAAATTAAAAAATGATAAATAAATTATGATACTTAAATTATAAAATTCAATTTTCTTTATTTCATAATTTGTATACAAAAATTTAATTATTTATATTAATTTATATAAAAATATATTATTAATTTTTTTTTACATGCCATGCCTAACACGGCTTACCATTAATATGCTGATGTTTGAATAGTGAGGAGGCTTGATAGGGCCAAGTTTAAGGGGACATTCACATTCACATTCACATTTGAAAAAATATTTATTTCTTGAGTGCAATTGTAGACGGTAATATATATTGCGATTCCGGATTTTATCCCTTGTTGTACAGTGATCTGGACTTGATTCCGTGGATGTTAGCAGTTGTTTATATCTTGTTTACATCCTTTTGTATTTTGTATTGGAGTTATAGGATGTATTGGGCAGGTTTGAAACAGGTTGGTTGTGTTTTGAAATCTAGAGTTGATGACCAGATTTTGGCCTTTACGCTCGAGCGGGCCCTTTGTTGTTGCTTCTTCGCTCGAGCGGGAGTTTTGACGCTCGAGCGTGATTTTCCATCTCCCAGTACTTTTGTCTGCAGGTCTTCAGACGCTCGAGCGGGAGTTTTGACGCTCGAGCGTGAACCTTTGTTTTCGTTCCTCTACTCGAGCGAGAACCATGTCTGTAAAACTCCTGGATGTGTGCAATCTACGCTCGAGCGGCGCTTTTGAAGCTCGGCGAGCGGGGTTTCACGCCGAGCGGCGACCGTATATCACTTCGGGATTTCACTTTTTGGATCACTTTTTCAACACTCTTTCTCTCTCTTACTTTCCCAAACACAGATTTGAGAGCTCCTCTCTCTAAAACCTTACATTCTCTCTAGGAATTGATCTAGTAGGAGTAGTTTCCTCGTCTTGGGCCTTTGTAAAAGTTGTAGGGATCGTCAAGGGCTTTATTTTGATCCGAAAGTTTCTTGGTTTGGAGCATCTTCAATTTCTTCATCATCTTCCTTTGAGTTCTGAATTTGAGGTAGGGATTCTTACTCATTCTTATGTGTTTTAACCTAAATATTGAGCTATTTGTATAGATGGTATGAGTTGAGAAATTTTGAGACTTAGGGTTTCAAAATGAATAAAGGGGGTTTTTGTTATTTTTGATTCTTGAATATGTATTTGGGTCTCAAAATGATGGTATTGTTGAAGAGTTGTTGATATTTGAACCTTTGGATTAATATTGAGAAATGGAGGAGAAAGCCCTAATTTGTGCATAAATTAATTGGTATAATTAATTTGGGAAAATCATGAGAATATGAAATTGAGTTGAATATATTGAAATTGGCTCTGTATGAGATGGAATAATGAAGTTGGATTTATTAATCGCTCACTTTTAAAATTGTTGATATTTATCAGTTGAACGTAATTATTATCTGTTTAGAAATAATTGCTTTGGGCTATCGGTGGAGGATAGTTTTGATTGTTGTAGACAATGCATGATGATTAGGCAAACTAAAACTAATCAGTTGAGTATGCCATTGAATATGGCGGTTGATATAATACATGAATTTTATGTATTGGTTTGGTTAGGTATATGATATGTGTTTATATACATTGTGTTGTGTGGGAGGAGATAGGGGATGTACTTTACGGTTTAGGGGAAGATGGGGGATGGACCTCTAAACCGGATTTTGTTTGACATTAATACAGCACTAAAATGTGTATCATATGTGGAATATGGAAGTGTTTTGTTTGACATTGATACAGCACTAAAATGTGTATCATATGTTGAATATGGAAGTGTTTTGTTTGACATTGATACAGCACTAAAATGTGTATCTATTATGAAGTATGAAATGATTAATTCGAGTTGTTACTTCAATTGAAATAGAAACGTTGTTGATATGGGATGTAATCTCACTTAAAGTATATGGTCAGGTTCTGAGCCAGAGTTGTGAATTGAGAAGTTGGTTAAGAGATGGAATAAAAACATGGACACATTGGTCATGAATTTGAAATGAAATATGAATTGACTTATGTGAACTAAACGTTTATCAAATGCTGATATTTTAGTTATTGCCCATACTACGTTTAGCATATCTCTACTGGGCGTTGGCTCACCCTATATGGGACATCATTTTCAGGTACAGGTATCATGCCACCTCCAAGGACGTAGCTTGGGAGGCTTAGTGGCTGGGACTACTTTTGTTGTTTTGTTGTATTATATGTATATCAAGTCAAGGGCTTCTTTTGTATAGAGTTAGCACTCTGTTTTTATAACTAAGTGTTGACTTGGAATGTTGTAAACCCATAGAGCATTTACTTTTGTTGTCAACATGTAATACATTTTATAATGATTACTCTGATGAAATGTACTTATGCTTTATGCTCCTATGTCTGAGCATGTTAAGAATGTATGATTGTTGGGTTTATTTTGAGGGAATTACAATGTCTCTTCTTTAACCTTCTTTATCCGCCCTCAAATGGCCAGCTCTTGTAAGCATGAAGTATTGTTATAGGAAAATGTTAAAAATAGTTTTTAGGACTATTGTTAGTATTAGAAAATGTGTGAAAAGTGTATTGAGTGATTGTTTAGGGTTGGCTTTCTTAGTCTTTAGTAAAAATTTTTAAAAAAATTATACTTTTAGATTCTAATCTTTAAAAAAGAAAATTGAAAAAGAATCTAGAAAGGATTTTAAAAAAAAGGCAAAAATAATTGTTTTTTTTTAAAATATTTTTTTAGTGAACTTTATATATATATAAACTTTTTAGATTATTCACCCAAAAAAAAATAAACATTTTAGATTTGTCTATACAAAACGAATGTGAAAAGTAAAAAACTTGACATAATTTTTAATTTTTTTTATTAAAGACAAAAAAAAAAAAAAAAAAAGAAGAAGAAGAAAACTTTCTTAGCTGTAAGCCAAACTCATTATCATGTGAAAAATATAGAGAATATAAGGTTGCGTTTGGTTTAATTTTGAAATTGTGATTTTCTCTTTGAAGTTGTAATTTGAGTGTGGAATTGTGAATTGAGTTTTGAGAAGATAAAATTTGTTTGGATATGAGTTTTGAAAGGAATTTTTCAATTTTAAATTTTGAAAGGAGTGGATTGGGTTTACCTGGTCGTCCATCCGGACGTCTGGCCGGTTGACTGGAACAATGCAAATTTTTTTTTGCAACCTGTTATTTGAAAAAAAAAATATTTGTTTTAGATATTTTTTAAATATAGAAATTATTTTTTAAAATTTTTTTTATAAAAATAATTTAACAATCCCATTACTAACTATTTTCAGAACTATATCATCAAAAAAGCTTTGAATTGAGTTTTGAGTTGTGTGTTTGTTTATGAGTTTTGAAATTAATTTTTGAATTGAGTTTTGAATAATTTTAAGTTATGTGTTTAATTATAAATTTTAAAAAGTGATATAAAATTTTTTCCTTTAAAACTACACACAGCTCAAATATTTTGATATTTTAATCTTCGTAGAACTGAACTAAGGTTGTTATTACCGGGACTCATTGTTGTATAAAGAGATTTTAAAACTTAAGCCAGCCGTATGTGGGCCGAATTGTCTGCTTTCCATGGGCTTGGTAAAGCTTTGTTAATGGACCCAATCAGAGTTTAGTATAGTAGTGGGTTGCTCAAAAACAATTCTCTTAACAAAATTGAAGTTTCATTTGTTGAAGGACACCCATAAAAGCCCGAGTAAAGTGGTTTTTATTTAATTTTTTAAAAAATTTTAGTTTTCACTTTTCACGGCTCTGCCTTATCAGAGAGCTGAGTTTTAGGCAAGGTACACAAAAAAAAGAAAAAAGAAAAAAAGAGGGTAAATTACACTAATATACATTAATTTTACTTTGATCTCTCATATTTTTTAATTATAATATTCAGTTTCTTATATTTTTGGTTAAGTTGTAGTGTGATCATTCTCTCAGTTTAGTATTAAATTTCATAATGGAAATTATTTGGTGACCATTACATGAGGTTTTTTCATTTTATTTATTTTTATGAAGAATTGTAAATTTCTTATTGTTTCTATTAATTTTACATTTTTTACAATATCTTATTTCTTTATTATATTTTCTGAACTCATTACCACTGATCAGCCCTTCCCATAATAAGTTTAGAAAATACAATACAAAAAGAAAATTGTAAAAAAATAAAGAAGAAATAGAAAGGGAATAAAATTACATTTTTGCTCTAAAATGCCTCCCATGATAGTCACATGACAATTTCCATTAACTAATTTTAACATCAAATTTGTTAGTGTATAGTTAGTGCATGAATAGTATAATGTTAGTGTAGTGCATAGCTTTAATATAGTTTTACAAAAAGCTGGTTCCTTTCGACCACTTTTGGTTTGCTTTCATAATGTATATCTGTAATCCTTTCCTATATAAAGGAGCCCCTGAACATTGTTAGAGATATCAATATATACACAATTCACTCTCTCTCTTTCTCTATACATTATTCTAACAAAACTAATAGAGGGACAACATTACAATTTGAGCAAAAAAGCAAGAAATTAATGGTTACAATTAAAAATAAGAAATCAAAGTCAGATTAGATATGAAATGCAAGTGTAATTTACCAGTAAATGAATTGACTACTTTCTTCTCTTTTATTTCGTTTCTTAATAGTGGTTTAACAAAACTTTAACAAAGGCAACAACACCATTTCATTTGAGGCATCTTTGTCTAGTGCAGTTTATTGAGATTACTTGAGACTTTTTTTGTATTATGAAAATCTATTTTACAGTGATTTGGTATAGTTGTTATTTATCATTTATGAGATAAAAAGAGTATAAATAAGGTTTAAAAAATTAATCATTGACGTTGCCCCTTATTTTATTTTTTGTTTCAAATCAAATTAAATTTAGTCTTGTCCAATCAAGTAGAGTTAATTATATGATTGCTTCTCTTTTTATATATATATATATTTAATTTCATTTTCTCATAATAAGCTATGTACTTAGCTAAACAATTAAATTTATTCTCACATTTTATGTCAATTTAAATTTTCCATCCAACCTTCTTCTTCTTCCTCCTTTTTTTTTTTTTTTTTTCAAAGTTACCCAAAATAATCGTGAAAGCAAAATGGTTGATTGTTTGTCAAAAGATCATCAAATCCAAATCATCTGCTCTCAACCAATCAGAGTCCTTTCAAGCATCTATCCAAAGGAGGTTGAATTATTGGTGAACATCTAATAAGGCCAAGTTTGGGTAGTATGAAAAAAGCCAAAAAATTAAAAAGTTACTCAAAAAGTTAAAAAGTTAACACTATTCACTAAAAGTCAACAATTACGGCTGCACAACTCCCAATCTTAATTTTCCCATACAAATCAATTTTTATAATTTTTTATTACACATTTTTTCATAAAAAGTCAAAAAATTAACCCAAACATCCATATTTTTTTCCTCAACTTTTTAGTCCAAAAAGGCAAAAAGTGCACTTATTTTGGACACCCCAAACAACCCCTAAATGAAGCTGGTATAATAAATGAATGAAGCATATAATAAAGGAGGTTGATTAGATTTGAGACTTTTTTTAATGTAATATCCTCATAAAGAAAATTTTTAGATTGGTAGATAATATGGGTTGAAGCCGGTATATCGTCCCTTAGTTATGTATATGCTACGAAAATTAATTTCAAGTTTTCTAATTTTTATCTTCTTTTGTGAGAATATATGCTATATTGCTACACCGGGGAATGAAATTTATTCAGCAAACTTTGTAATCATAAGCCAATTAAGCTCATTGTTCCTCATGCTCAACTTTGAAACAAAAAAATAAAAATGAACAAGTGATGACAAAATAAAGATTGAACTTTGTTCATTTTCCTCTTAAATAAGTTGTTTGGGCATCTCCAATGACAAATGTTATAATAGTATTTGTCATTATTATAATTTGACAATAAATAGTAGTAAATTGTCAAATTATAATAATGGTATTCCAATAGTCACATGTCATTTTGGCAGATCTCAACTAACTTTTCTTCCAATTTATAGGTATTGTTTGGATATAGATTTTTTTGAGATTTTTTTATTATTTATTTTTTTGTCTTTTGTGACCTTTTTTGAACTTTTTCTAAAAAAAATTAAATATTTACATTACACCCGACTAGACAATTATAAAAAAAATTTTAAAAAATTGAAAATTTTGATTTTTTTTTTTTATATAATTCAACCCACCAAAAAAAAAAAAAAAAACATACGACTACAAAATTTTAAAAAAAAATTAACTACATTAAAATTACATGGACCACTACATTACATTGCAAAATAAAAATTATATTTGAAAATAATAATAATAATTACTACATTGACAAATAAATGACATTGCAAAATTAAAAAAAGTATATTCTCCTGTAAATATTCATCATGAGGGAAGGGAACATAGTAATTTGGATTGCTGATATGTATGGATCACTTGGCGAAAATCTCATTTTTGCGCATTATGTAATACGCTTTCGTTTAAGTGTCCAAATGAGAAATGTCCGTAGTTATTATCAAATGTTTTTCCTTTTTGATCTCAAGTTCTTTCATTTTCTGTAAATGTTCTTCCTTTTTTATCTCAAGTTCTTTTATCTCCTGCATTGTGTAATAACCCTCACCACTGATCACTGACAACCCTACTGATTACTGCTAAACTGAGACTGAATATGATTAGTAATCGAATTGATTGAAATACTGAACTGACTAATTGAATATACTAGTTTAAATGCATATCTATTTGTTGACTGTTAAACTTATCTGTCCATGTTTTATGTTTTAAATTGCGAATTGAAGACCTTATCGGCGGCCGAATTTGAAATCGATTGATGTTTTATGATCATTAGAATTTATGTAATTTTATGGTAAATGTATCGGAAAAGTGATTTGGTATGATTAAACTAGATTAATTTAAGCCAAATTGAAAGAGTTAGACTTATTTACCTTAGTGCCATCTAGTGGGCCACTTGTATTACACCTTGAGTTTTCTTTCATTCAACAAAACATTTCATCAGCCTATTTTTCTTGAGAGCAACCGACTAGAGAGAGTGAGTCTTGAGAGAAGACTGTTCATCTAGAGAATTGAGGCTTGAAAGACTTGAAGAAATTGTAGGAGATTTGCCTAATTGAACTTTTACACTTGTAATTGAAGATCTAGGTAAGGATTTCAAACCCTCTTTGATGTATTTGTGTATTGTCTTGCATGGTTCATGGAAGTTTGAGAGTTGAGCCTAGAATTGGTCCTAAAATGTTGAATTGTAGCATATATCATGCATGCATGTCTTCATTGTTGCATTTTGAGGTTGATTACATGGAATTTGATATATGCATGTTCATATTATTGTTAGAGTCCATGTTTTCATATTGTTTTTGGAAGTTGAGGCTCATTAGAGCTTGTAATTGAAGCCTTGAATTGGTTAAATTCTTGCATGTTTGCATGTTCTTCATATTCATGAAATTTAGTTTCAAATTGGGCTCAATTGATCTTCCTTTAGGGCTTTGATGTTATATTTGAGCTTTGAATCATATTAAACTATGAGCTTTGGAATGTTTTCTGAAAAGTTGGCCCAAAAGGTTTGGTTTTGTTGCATCTAAAGTTGAATTTGAGTTTGAGGTTCAAATCTGGGAAGTCCAGATTTTGAACTCACGCTCGAGTGGGGTGACTGGCGCTCGAGCGTGAAAATCGTGCTCCCAGCATTTTGTTGTGTTTTGCAGTCCGCTCGAGCGGGTGTCGAGCGCCCAATCGAGCGTGATTTTCACACATCCAGTACTTTTGGCATGTTTTACAGTCCACTCGAGCGTAGTAAATCGCGCTCGAGCGGAGTATTTTGTTTGCTTTTACGCTCAAGTGGGGTAAACTGCGCTCGAGCGGATCCCCTGTTTTCTGAAAATTCTGAAAATGCTTTTAAAGTGCATCTTTGCATCTTCTTTCCATCCTAGGCATTCATAGGGCATGTTTAAGGCATCTTAAAGAAAATATAGATGTAGAACCGCACCGAGTCTAAGTAGGGACTAAGTCTTTGATTTCCGAATGTGAACTTAGTGTGTGTTCGTTCTATCACTGTATAGGGTTGGCCTTCGGAGACGCGCTCTAGTTGCTTATAGCCCAGAACTCTGTGAGTAACAATTGTGTAAAGATATGTTTAAATGTGACTGTTTAAACTGTACTGTTTTTGAACTGATACTGTTTACTAATTGAATGTTTGTCCTCTATTCTAAACTGTATTGTGGCATCCATAGCAATCATTCATCTTTATTCGCTACTTATTACAGAGATCTCGCGGTTCCTATCTTGGAACTTACATTTCTTATTATGATGGCCATCATTGATTGTTCGGTCTTTTAAGACCTACTGTTTACTGTACTGCTATGCTAATGGATGTACCATATATGGCTGTTATGATTGAATGACTGAAATACTGAATCAATGAACTGTTTTCATTACTGTAAGGACATTCATTCTAAACCTCTTTACGCATTATGTTATTCATTGGGTTTTAGCTCACAACTTATATATATATATGTAAGTGTACAGGCACCGGACCGTTGCTAGAAGCGTCGGGGTAAATTCCAGTTTTGTCAAGCTAGCCACTGTGCCTCACGGCGAGGTTCCGAGCCTGCCAAGCTATGGCTTAGGGGTGTTTTATTTCCCATGTCTATCTCTGCATCTGTTTTGTAATAACTATTTAGACTGTTACTATACTGTTTTAATAGGGATTAAGTCCTTGTCTTGGATGATTGTAAATGTTGTACATACTGTTTTGCACTAATTGTATATATGTATGAAAAGTCTTTTTGCATTCAGACTATCACAGCTTATTGGACATTGTTTAAAAGTACTGTTTTGGCTTCCGCCAGCCCCTATACTTTTTTTTACTGTTTTACTGTTAAGCAGGCCTTCGGTAATCTCGGATTACTGGCCGGTTACGGTGCTAAACCCATAGAGGCGGGTTTGGGTCGTGACACATTGCTCGAGCCCTTTTTTGTTCTCTTTCTATTTTTTTCATTTCTTTCTCAGCAAGGTGTTGGCTAAATGTCTCCAACAAATTGTTAAATTTTTGGACTTCAACTTTAACAGCTTGACTTTTTTGAAGCAATTATTTTGCAGATTTCTTACCCATAGGCCTTTTACCTCTTGCAGAGACACTACCCTCACTAACTGGATTATTACCAACACTTGGACTGTTATTGTCTTCAAGAGAAACGTAATTATACATAGGAGATTCAGGGCTGAATCAGAGAAAAATGATATATGTATTGTGCGGGGAAATCCTACATCGGTCTGTGAGGGACTACTTTCCCACCTTATAAGCTGGCTGGCTCCTCTTACCTTGCATAGGCCTTTTCCCCTAGTGGGGGAGGAACAAAACCGTGCAGTCGGAATGCCAAAGCGGACAATATGTGCAAGGCACGGGGACCGGTGGCTTTATTTGGCGCCGTCTGTGGGAACTCCCTCCGGGGTGACCGGAGCCAGCGCGGCTGGGGGCTAATGTGCGGGGAAATCCCATATCGGTCTGTGACCGGTCCCCGTGCCTTGCACATATTGTCCGCTTTGGCATTCTGACCGCACGGTTTTGTTCCTCCCCCACTGGAGGAAAAGGCCTATGCAAGGTAAAAGGAGCCAGCCTGCTTATAAGGTGGAAAAGTAGTCCCTCACAGACCGATGTGGGATTTCTCCGCACATTAGCCCCCAGCCGCGCTGGCTCCGGTCACCCTAGAGGGAGTTCCCACAGACGGCGCCAAATAAAGCCACTGGTCCCCGTGCCTTGCACATATTGTCTGCTTTGGCATTCTGACCGCACGGTTTTGTTTCTCCCCCACCGAGGGAAAAGGCCTATGCAAGGTAAGAGGAGCCAGCATACTTATAAGGTGGAAAAGTAGTCCCTCACAGACCGATAATAAAGCCACCGGTCCCCGTGCCTTGCACATATTGTCTGTTTTGGCATTCCGACTGCACGGTTTTGTTCCTCTCCCACTGGGGGAAAAGGCCTATGCAAGGTAAGAGGAGCCAGCCTGCTTATAAGGTGGGAAAGTAATCCCTCACAGACCGATGTGGGATTTCCCCGCATATTAGCCCCCAGCCGCGCTGGCTCCGGTCACCCCGGAAGGAGTTCCCACAGACGACGCCAAATAAAGCCACCGGTCCCCGTGCCTTGCACATATTGTCCGCTTTGGCATTCCGACCGCACGGTTTTGTTCCTCCCCCACTGGGGGAAAAGGCCTATGCAAGGTAAGAGAAGCCAGCTTGCTTATAAGGTGGGAAAGTAGTCCCTCACAGACCGATGTGGGATTTCCCTGCACATTAGCCCCCAGCCGCGCTGGCTTCGGTCACCCCGGAGGGAGTTCCCACAGACGGCGCCAAATAAAGCCACCGGTCTCCGTGCCTTGCACATATTGTCCGCTTTGGCATTCCGACCGCACGGTTTTGTTCCTCCCCCACTGGGGGAAAAGGCCTATGTAAGGTAAGAGGAGCCAGCCTGTTTATAAGGTGGGAAAGTAGTCCCTCACAGACCGATGTGGGATTTCCCCGCACATATATCATCGACTTTATTTTGTTCGCAGGAGCTACATCTTGCCACCTGATATTGTTTTGCAACACTTGTCAACAATGTTCAAAAGCAAATTTTTTTTTTTTTCATTTTGATGGTCTAAAAGTTTTGCTTGAAGCATCTATATGAATAAAATATTAAATAAATTAATTAGTTAATTTTTATACGACAAGGAATAAAAAGACTAACATAATAAATGAAGATAAAATCTTACTATATTAACTTGAGATATCTCACTTAGGTGTAGATTTTCGACTTGTGCTAAACATCCACAAAATTTGTTGGAATATTTCATGATTATATCTCATCAAGATTGGATAGACACTTGTATTCTTGATTGATCATTATGAAATGAGCAATAATTTTCATAATTTCTCCATCAAAAGTAAGCATAAGATTGCGAATTGCCAACAATTGGTTCTTTAGAAATGTGACACCAAGCTTCACAAATTGCCACATCTTCCTGTTTGTTTTTGATGAACCTTCCATATTGATTATGGGAAAAAACTATAAATAAAAATGTAATTTGGGAGGTTTGTTGTGAAATGAAATTG
Source organism: Camellia lanceoleosa (assembly GCA_025200525.1). Lineage (NCBI taxonomy): Eukaryota > Viridiplantae > Streptophyta > Magnoliopsida > Ericales > Theaceae > Camellia > Camellia lanceoleosa. Next base: position 64,502,261 of record CM045763.1, read on the forward strand.
AGAAAAAGAGAGCAGAAAAAGAAAAATATAATTTTTGAGGCTTGCTGTGAAATGAAATTAAGATTGAGAGTTTGTATTTATAGAATAACAAAATATTACCCTTTTTTTCAAAATACGGTCGTTGAAAATTTTAAAAAATATGGTCATTTATTTATAGTTATTGTGCTTATGTTTTACAATTTATTTTTTTTATTTATTATTTTTTTAATGAACAAAATAGTACAATTTCTGGTGATCTCAGCCGTTGATTAATGAACAAGATCTCAGTTGTTGATTAAATAACAATCCAACAGCTGAGATGAGAGCTCTAGAATGATCTACCCCTATCTCAAGAGAAAATTCCCTTCTCTCTTGCACTCATCAAACCAGTTAGCTGAGATGAGAGCATCTCTCTCTCTGTCTTTTTCTCTGGTGTTCCATCTTCATCCACAGCAGCCACGGCACCCCTTTCTCACATTTTTCATCAGAAACCCCTTTCTCTCTATCTTCATTTTCATCATTACCAATACCAAACGCGATCGCCAAAACCAGTTCTCTCTGTCTCTGTTTCTCTCTTTCTCTGTGATTTGTATCACCACCACCAGCATCGATCATCGATCACCGATCTCCGAGTTGAATGGAACTCCAGTGTTTGACTGAGCACTACTATTTGGACTTTGATAGAGCTCGATTGGTCTAGAAACAAGCCCTACAAGTCAATAAAGAAGAAGCCCTAAAGGTCGATGGAGGTTGAAATGAAGAACAAGTTTATCAATCATGCTAGAATCCAAGTATTTATCTTCTAAATTCGTTTTTGAAATTTATATAGATTTGTGAAATTTGGATTGATTTGTTCTTGACTGAAATTTGGGTTTGATTTGTTGTAAATTGATTTTGAAAATTGTGATTTGTTCTAAATTGATTATGCTATTTGTGAAATTTGTAAATTTGTCAAATATGTGGACCTAGTTCTTGAATGATCATTATGAAATCGAATTTTGTTTGTGGAATTGAAATTTGTGAATCTGTTTGTTTATGAAATTTGTGGAACTAAAATTTGTGATTCTGTTTGTTTATGAAATTTGTGATTCTCTTTGTTTATGAAATTTGGGGAACTAGTGAATGAAATCAAATTTGGGAGGTTTTTCTAGTGAATGAATTCTGTTTTTTCAACATAATTTGGAGCCAAAAATCTGGTGATATTTGATGATGTGATATGTTTGGCACCTGCTATTCGACCTGCCAAATTTGAGAATAGAAATGGCATTTGCTATCTTTGGTAAGAAGAATAGCAAGTCATTGGAGACCATTTTTTTTGTCATTCTTGCCAAATTATAATTTTGGCAACTCCTTTAACAGTTTCATTGGAGATGTTCTTATATCATATATTTTTGAAGCTTGGCTTGTTTATTTATAAGAAAGATTATGATGCATGAAAGCATGTAGAAACATGAGTTGATCAACAAAAACAAATCATAGAGATCGAAAAAAAAATATATATATCACAAACAAACACAAAGAATGAAACTCTCTTCTAAATATTATTAATCACCAATAACTCATAAACTCTAGACTTAATTTACAAAGCTATTTATATACTAAAAGAGAATTCCTCTCCCAACAAAAAAAATTACTATTTTGTTAGAAAAAAAACAAATGCATAAAATTTTAAAAATAACTTAAATTTGGATACTAGAAACAACATTAATAACATAATTTACTAGATGGAATTTACCTCAACGAGGGTCTAAACAAAGAAATTTGGCCAAAATCTAACGTTAATCATGGGCCAATATTCCTTGTTAGCATATCTAGTGTGAACTGAAAGTGTACAAGTCAAGCCACCATGACAAGCCACCGAAAGCCACCTCCTCGAGCCTTCTCCCGCTCACATATCTTGACTTCATCTTCTCTTTCTCTTTTGTCTTATCCCTCTTGTAATGTGTATATATATAGTTCTGTTACCACCATTGTTGTATCAAATCATCAAATAATCAATCTCTTTTGTAATCAAGTGTTCTAGTCATTAATACAATCTTCTATCTTTCGTCTCCCTCTATACATTGTCTACCATGGTATTAGAGCTATAAGATTTAGACTTGTATTTTCTCACCCGCGGGTAGCCAGTCAGCTACCTTGTCTACACTGCTCGCTGGAATTTCGAGACGTACCTTTTGTTTTTGTCTCAACCCATTATGTTGCGACATTTTTAGTATCGCCATCTTATATCGCTGCCCACAAACCCATTGGCTTCGGCCATCACTAACATCTCTTGGCCAACCTCGGCCACAAGCACCGTTGAGCACGTACCTTTGCTCCGGTCATTATTTAGGCTTCCTTTCGGCCATCGTTGCATTCTTCTCTGCTAATGCTTGCTCGACCACTCCAGCCATCACGCCGGTAGTTCTACTTTTTCTCCGCCACCTTCTTACTAGCCCTCTTCACTCCACCACGGGTGTCACTTTTTTGTCTACAATGCAGCGCTTTTGCTCTCCTTGCTCATGCACTAGCACATGGCCTTTTCCGGCCTTTATCAAATTTTTTCTTGGTCACTCCAGCCATCACGCCATCGGCAGTTACGACCCTTTTTCGTCGTCTTCTTACCGACTACTTCACCGTTAATGAGTTTTTACTTATTCTCTCTCCCTCGGATTCATCTCTCTACTTAAACACATCTCTTTCTCTTATTTAAAATATTTATTTTTTCAATAACCATTATTATTATTATTTCTTTTTTCTTTGGCATCTTTTATTCTTTCCACTGATAATCAACCTACCTATCTCCACTAACTTTTGAATTTTCTTCTATTTTTTTCTGTTGTCCTTTCATTATCATGACACCCACATGGGCATGTCCCCCAGCCTTTTGACAAATTATTTTTCCTTTTCTTCTTTGTATTTACGTATTTATCATCCTTTTTCATATATATTTTTTTTATTCCAACACTTATACCTTTCAAATTTTTTTGGACAAATTTACAAAAAAAATAAAATAAAATAAAATAATAATTTATTTATTTATTCTATACTTTAATAAAATGAGTTGTCCCCATCTTCAGCCACTCTTCATTAACCCAAAAAAAAATCTTTCTACCATTTTTTATATAATTTTGAGAACATCTCCACTCTATCTTGAGCCATTCCGCTCCACTTTGTCAATCACTTTGTTTCAACCTCAAACAGGTTTCTATCATCAAACTTATTTGAGTTTGAGGGGGGATATTATACATATATCACGGTAAGCATGGTGATGTACCATGTGAACCACCCAAGTCCCACTTAAGTCGCCTCCTAGCGCACAACCCAAGTCGTTCCTTAGCACATCACTCAAGTTGCGCTCCCTATCGCACCACCAATACATCGGTCCGCCATGACCCTTTAAACTGCTCTGACATTGATTCCGGTTAGTCTTCTACAAAGATTTGGCATGACCCTTTATACTGTCCCGACATTGATTCCGGTTAGTCTTCTACAACAGTCTGGCATGACCTCTTTAAATTGTCCCGACATTGATTCTGGTTAGTCTTTACATTAGTCTGGCATGACCCTTTAAACTGTCCTGACATTGATTCCGGCTAGTCTCTACATCGGTCTGGCATGGCCCTTTACACTGCTCCAACATTAATTTTGGTTAGTTTTTATAACGGTCCAGCACGACTATAGATTGTTTTTTGGCATTAAATCCAACCTTTGTTCTATCTCAAGCATCCCTGCGCTTCCATCTAGACTTTGCAACCTATTTGCTTCAAATCTATCATGTTTTATTTTTTTTTAGTTTTATTTCATATATTTTAGTTTCTCTCTCCAAACTTAAGTTAGTATCCCTACTTGGGTTTAAGGAGGGAGGGTGTTAGCATATCTAGTGTGAACTGAAGGTGTACAAGTCAAGCCACCGAAAGCCACCTCATCGAGCCTCCTCCTGCTCGCATATCTTGACTTCATCTTCTCTCTTTCTTTTGTCTTACCACTATTGTTGTATCGAATCATCAAGTAATCAATCCCTCTTGTAATCAAGTATTCTAGTCATCAATACAATTTTCTCTCTTTCTTCTCGCTCTATACATTTGGCTAACATTCCTAATCAAATATGGATCTTCGAAGTCAATCTGCTAATGCCAAGTTGAACACTATTTTCATCATAACTTTTTGTGCCAATCTTGGCTCTAATTTGAGCATATATGTTGCTCCACTTTTAAAAGACAAAAAATATTTTTCAGATTAAAGTATTATTAATGTCATTATGCTCTTATTGTCAATTTGCCACTCTCACCTCCACCCATCATCACGCCCAATGCCACCATCACTATCGCGATCATCACTGTTACCATACCACCACCTCCGCCTCCACCTTTGTCCCACCACCATCAAACATAGAAAAATATTTTTTTTCTAAAGATATTTTTTGAACTTTTTATATAAATAATATTTTTCACCCAAATAAATAGAGTGTAAGTTTAAAACAATTCAACTACTTGTTCTAAAAGTAGTAGATAATTTCTCGTTGAGTTAACAAATCATAGGTGTTTGGCTTGTGTCTTTCTTGAGCAAGTAACATGGCATTCACTTACCTGCACGTTAACAAATCATACGTGTTTGGCTTGTGTCTTTCTTGAGCAAGTAACATGGCATTCACTTACCTCCACCATTGACAAAGCATATACTAAATTAATTAAATTACTAAGTTAGAATCACCACATATAAAAATTAAAATTTTTGAGTTACATATCAGCTATGCCGCAAGAAGGTTTTATCCTTTTGCTAAATGGTGAATTATTTTTATAGTATAACCTAATGGGTTTTTTTTTTGTTTTTTAATTACTTCATGAGTTTGACAGTCTAATTATAGATCATAAGTTTGGTATCAGTTTTTTTAGTAATTTTTTTGTTGGTTGTTTTCATAAAAGTTCATAAAGTTTCACACTTCTAGGTTTTACAATAAAAAAAAAATAGAAAAAAATATACTAAAGACAAAAAAAAGTATAAAAAAAAAAAAAATTTACTTGTCATTCTTTTAGACTAGACCAACTCAAAGAGTAAAGTTTTTTGACATAGATTTAAAAAGAAACATACTAAAAACAAAAAGTTTCAAAATAAAAATAACTTTTTCAGGTTGATCCAAAATGTGTGAGCCTACTAAAAAATAAAATAAAATCATCACTAGATGCGTTAGCTTTTGTTTTCCACGCCAAGGGATATCAATGGGCTATAAGCCAATTTAATGTTGGTATTATGAACCCAAAAAGAAAAATAAATAAATAAATAAATTGCTTTATTACCCCCGAATTATGTTATTACATTCCATGTAGTTTTTTAAGGTCAATGCTCTCTCTACATATGTCCATTATAAAATCGACATTTCGAAGGTACATAAATTTTTAATTACTGATAACACTGTTTTTTGAGAAGTAGAAAAACAAACAATATATTAAATGAAAAATAGAGTACATGAACAATAAAAATAAAAAAAAAAACTAATTAATATGTTTGGTTTGAAAACTTGAGTTTTTTGATTTTCGTATTCTTTTGTTTTTAGTGAATATTTTTTAAATTTTAAACATTTTTTTTACTTTTTTAGATGCACCTTAGTTAGATGTATCTAAAAAGTAAAAAATTATAAAAAAATATTTTTAAAAATTAATAAATACATAAAAATATAAAAAATGTACTGAATTCTTATATTTTTTTTTATATTTTTGATATTTAGTGAATTCTTAAAAAAAATTTACAATTTTTTTACCTTTTAGGTATATTTATATTAAGTGTGTCTAAAAAGTAAAAAAATTACTTAAAATATTAAAAAAATTCAGTAAAAATAAAAAAATATTAAAAATAAAAAAATAAAATTTTCTGAAAAATAAAAACAAGCAAACTAAATACAAATTATAAAAAGGAAAATGTCTCGTAGCTCAAATTTTGTGGTTCAAAAGTGGCTCAAATGGCCAAAACGACGTCGTTTTGGCCATTTCTATGTTGTTCTGTACTCAAAACGACGTCGTTTTGGCCATTTGAACCACTTTTGAGCCACAAAATTTAAGTTACGTAGCATTATCGTTATAAAAAAACCTGAAAAAATAGTTGCAGTTTGAAGACCACAGATCTATTTGCAGATGTGGTACGGATTTCAACCTATGAATGAAAGGTTTGTGTCAACATCGACAGGGACATGCCCATTTGTAGGCAGTCAGGGGCCATGGCCCTCCTAGGCCTGTAAATGGATCGGATTCGGATCGGATCTGTCAAAATCCGAATCCGATCCGATTAAGACAAATCCGAATCCGATCCGAATCCGTTTAAGTCTATATCCGATTATAGATATCCGAATCCGAATCCGATGATTTCGGATATCCGATCCGATAATCCGATCCGATCCATTTATTTATTTATTGAGCTACAATTTTATATAATTTGAATTTTTTTTATTTTTTTTTTTCATTTTGTGTTTTTTTATTCAAATTGAGAATAATCAGATCGGATTATCGGATTACCGGATCGGGTCGGATTTTTGCATATTCAATCCGTTTAATAAACGGATTAAACGGATTCGGATAATCGGATTATTGGATCGGATTTTTTATAAACGGATTCGGATTATCGGATCGGATTCGGGTCGGATTCGGATTAAATCCGATCCATTGACAGCCCTAGGCCCTCCTATTAAAAGGAAATAATGCTATTGGGATGATAGGTTATGTTGCCCAAAATTTTTTTATTGCCCAAAATTTTCTTATTATTACAAATGGCCCCTGCTGCTCCACCTTCGGAATATTGAAAACTTATAAAAAACAAGTTTTTGTACGAAATAATTGGAACACCAAAAAAATAGAATTCTTATCTTTTTTTAATTTATTAAATTAGCGTATTTTGACAGTAATAATATATTAATTATATTTTTTGATCACAATTTGTTTATTACTACATGAGGCATACTTATAATGCTGATATCATATTAATGGAATTTACGTGAGACCCAGTGAAAACTTTTGAAATTTGAAAAGAAAAAAAAGAAGAAAAAGAAGCCACTTTCACTTTAATAGATAATTGAATTAGCATATACAAAGAATTAATCAACTAATTTATGATTTCTCTTTTATTTATATATTAAAGTAGAGTAGATATGACTTCTTTTTTGATTATGTGAAGACTAAATAGATAAGAAAAATGCTTGGGAGCACTAATTAGTGCTCCCACTAATTAGGTGGCAGTGGGTCCCGCCAGAAATGATGTGATGTTTTGGTCTTAGAGTTGTATTTTTTTTTTCTATTTTTTTAAGCATTAGTGCTATTAGTGGTGGTATTTTTAGTGGGATGAATCATTGTTGAATAGATAATAAATTTTATGTATTATTTTAGGGAGCTGCTGTTTTAACTCCATTTTATTCCAAATACATTCCATTCTTTGTCCCTATTATACATAGTTACTATTCTCACTCCACTTTGCTCTAAATACACTTCTATGTATAATAAAGATAAAGAAGGGAGTGTATTTGGAACAAAATGGAGTGAGAATAATGACTCCCTTATTTTAATATCATATCTTAGTTATTTCTGATTCTTGAATTGAAATATGACAATATATAACAATTGATATATAAAAGATTATTTATTTATTTATTTTTTATATCTTGGCCCCTCCATAATTGAAATTCTAGATATCGTTTGATGCTGCCACTGTTCGAACTCCACTAGTGCCGCTGCTGCACTAGAAGGTTGAAGCTCAAGAAACCCACAACAACAAAGAAACCACTGGGGATAAATAAAAAAATCTATGTTTGAAATGAAGAGAACATTACAAAACCCCTATTTCTAACAAAAAAAGTTTAGATCTATATTTTAGAAGTGCAAAGATCTATATTTTAGAAGTGTGAAAGAGGTTGCCATTTTAGAAGTGTGAATGAGGTTGCCAAACCATCATTGGAGCTCGATTGGAAATCACATTGAGAGAAGATCTCGTCCCTCTCTCTCTGTAGAACTTAACTCATTATCGATAATACTGTTAGAGAGTGAGACATGCAATAAGAAATAAGGAATGTTTAAAGGTAAAAATATTTAATTTGTTTTTTAAAAATAAAAAATAAAAATAAAGTTAAGGACATTATGCATTAAATCTTGAGGAAATAACATATCAATATAGGGGTTGAAATTTTTTTCCCCACTATACTGGTAAAATGTATCAAAATTTAATTATTAAAATCATAAATTTTAATTATTTTTTAAAAATATACATAGAGAAAATTGGTCTATCTCCCTACCCAACTTTTGGTAGGAGAAGAGGTCCACAATAATATTTTTTGATGCCTAAGGTCCCTCAACCTTATTTTAGGTTGTAAAATACCTAATCTATCTTTCTTTATAAGATACGTTGTTTTGGATTTTGGCAAATTGAAGATTTTATTGCTAATTTCTAGGAGATTTCATGGGGATTTTGTAGGTATTGCAGTGGACTTACGATGGAGATTTTGTAGGAGATTTCATAGGTGTTGCAGTGGACTTGATGATGGAGATTGTTGTGATCATGTAGATATTGCAATGGTGTAGATTGTTTTTGATTTGATTTCCAGTGGAGTTGAATCAGGTATGTTTTGATGGAGATTTCATATGGATTTCGATTTTTGATTTGATTTGTATGTAAGGATTCCGATTTCATATTAGTATTTTGAGTGTATTTTGAATTAGGTTTTTGTTTTCAGTTTTGATTAATTTGAGAGAGAGACCAACTCAGTGGAGTTGTTTTTATTTTTAGAGTTGATTTTTTGTTCTCTATTATTGATCAATTTTAGAGAGAGGCTAGCTCAATGGAATTGATTTTGATTTTTGGAGTTGATTTTTCGTTCTCTGTTTTTGATCAATTTCAGAAAGAGTCCAACTCAATGGAGTTGATTTTGATTTTTGGAGTTCATTTTTTGTTCTCAGTTTTTTATCAATATGCTTATCAATGATAAGTTTTGTTCTCTGTTTTTTCATCAACATGCTTATCATGCTTATAATTTTTCGTTCTCTAAGTTTTGTTCTCTATTTTTTTTTTTTTTTGGACTTTTCTTTGTAATCCAAAGAAAATTGTAAGTTTGTTATTATAATCTAACAAAAATCACAGAGAAAATTATAATTTCATATGGACATGTTATTATAAATTTGTAATTCAAATAAAATCACAGAGAAAATTATAAGTTTGTAGTCTAGTGAAAATTGTAGAGAAAATTATAATTTCACACGGACATGTTATTATAAGTTTGTTATTTCTTATTTTTTCATGAATTTTTTAATTATAACAAGTGTTTCAAAAGAGTTTTTGTCACTTTTCGTCCATGCATTGCTGGTTTCAACTATTGTCAGCCATTGTTGTTTCTAGGGATGACAATTTGAACCCTGCTCGATAGGGACTCGGCCCCCAACCCCGATTAGAATGGTGTAACACGCCCGCGAGGGAACTCACGGGTTACAGTTCGGACTCAATTTGTCACGGTTCTAAATCTGAACCAAAGAGTCCAAATCCGGCAAATCGTTTTGAGAAACAGATCTTTGAAAAGAAGTGCCAAACATGGACTGCTTTGCCAGATACAGAGTCGCCACCTAAATATTTTATTTTGGGGAATTTAGGAAACCCTGATTCGGCCAAAGGCCACGTGTCCGTCATCACCAAAGTTACCTCGGCTCGGGAACTTGGGTACGATCGGGGAAGGTCAGCTATGAGCACCCCCTCTCGCCCGGTCCGAAGACCGGCCTCTACTAACCGTGATACCCAATTTTGAAAACGTTTATGCGTTTTTATTCCGGTTATTAGCCTAGAATTACTATGTTATGCGCACAGCAAACAAGTATAGACCAAATCGCCTAAATTGGAACAAAACATTTTACGTTTGTTTTGAAAACGGTTTGCTACTCATAAGTAGGCTAAAATGCGGATTTTGCCACTCTCAAATGGGCTTTTAGAAAAGACGGTTTTGCCACTATCTAGTGGGCTCAAAACTCACAGTTTTCATGCATTGTTCCAATTTAAGTAATTTGACCTCCATCCACAGGCATTCAAGCAGTTATATCACATAAGCAGCTAGCCTCATGGTAATCATGCTATTATGGCAACATTCACACGCATGCGATATGCTAAAGCATAAAAGCTTACCTAGTACTCCAAGCCAAAATAGAAACTAGTTAGTAATCATATGCATGATCCTAGTTCATGTTAAAAATGGCTAATGCCACACATGCAAAGATGCAATCTAGAATAGGCTCGGCTATCCTAAACATGGCATGTGGAATGCTACAAGTAACATGTATTCAATTTGGAATTGAAGTACGATGCAGTTTGTATGATGTGCCGAGCCCGATGCATGTAAGGCAAATATATGGATGCACACATGCATAGCATAAGGTATGCTAATTTAAATATGCCCTAATCTACCATCATAAGCAGGTAAATAAAAGGGAAGAAAGACATACACACACTCACGCACACTTATTACAAATATGCCCTCACTCGGAGGGACCAAAAGAATATACAGTCCAAATAACAAATTGCTAAATTAATTATTGCAAAATTCTAATTACTTAACAAATAAATGCAAAAGAAAGGTGGCCACAGCCCCTATCTCGGGATGCGTGAATGATGCATGCTTCAGTCTGTCTCTCCTGGAAAACCCGTGCCATGATACTGCTGCCTCTGTTTTATGCTGTCCTGCATCTCCAAAGACTGCAAACGTCCTGGGACATGTTCCTTGCATACTGTAAAATACCATCGGTTGGAGGAAATGCCCACCGGCCATAGAGAATTTCCATCGACTGCTGGTGAAGTTATCGGCCATTCACCAATGGCTTGGCCTAAGATCAATGTTGCTTGGTCGGCGAAACTTCTGCAGAAGATGCTTTTGACAAAGAAAGACAAGCAGTGCATGGCATGAAATTTTCAAGCAAATGTGTGCACCACCACACCCCTTATCGTGTTTATGACTCAAAGGGGGCATGGTACTCGATTCTCGGACCACCAATTGCGCATTTCAATGCGTGATAGCCCAAAGAGTCAAAGTGTGCAATTTCAATATGGAATGAAATGCACAAAATAAACAATGGGCCCCAACCTCCATCATAATCAATTCAAGAGGCAAGAGATGCATGCTTAATGTTATACAACCTAAACATGCAAGCTAAGCATGCAACATGAGCATATGAACATGCAATGTACAAACATGTATCAACATGTGAGAATAGGCAAGCATGTAACAACATGTAACCTAACTAGCATGCAACAACATGCAAAGATGGACTTAAACTAACATGGGTAGCTCTCAAGCATGCCAAAATTAGTGGCCATAATGAGGCAAGTAAGGCAACACAATACATGGAATGCATGCACAATGCATTAACCAAACCTAAGGCACAAAAATGTAACTCTACCAAAGCATGGCAAGGGATGCAAGATGGAATACAAGCATGTGAATTTCAGCGCTGGAACACGATGCCAAATGGTCCCAAAACATGGAAATATGTCACCCAATGCATGCTATAGGCCCCGAAACCCAAGATTAGGCACATAAAATGACTTACATCCATACAAAGCATGCGTAATTTGAACATGGAGTATGAAGACAGAAGCAAGAAAGCCCTAAAACAAGCATTTTTACAGTTCAAAGCATGGCCAAATAGTGAGCATAGATAGGGCAAAATCAGCATGCAAAAATGGCTCCGCAAGAGGGGACAATGAGGCAAGTGGTAGATGCAAAGCCCAAACAGAAAAAGACCCTTCTACAACACTGAAGAGGGACCAAAAATATGATGTTTTTCAGTAGATAACAAGCCCCAAATCAGTATAAAAACATGCTCAAAATGCAATGCAAGATTAAGGCCACAAGAAGGCTATAACACAAAGTATACAAAATATTCATCAAACAGCCAAAGACCCTTAATGAAACATGACAAGGGGGTCAAAATATAGCCACTCTCAGCTCTGATCATGGCCGAAAAACAGAAGAAAGATAAGCTAACAAAACATGCAAAAATAGGGACCAAAGAGGGGTACAATGGTAAGTGGCACATGGAGGTCTCAAACAGTGATGAGCCCTTCTTCAATGTTGAAGAAAGGATCAAAATAAGCCTATCTACAGTTTACATCATGCTCCAAAACAGATTTCACATAGGCCAAAAATACTATGCAAGATTATGGCATACAAAGGGGTAATGAAGCAAGTGTAAGATGGGGGTCCCAAACAAGGTAAGACCCTTAATAAAAGATGAAATAGAGCTCAAAAAAATGCCACTTTCAGTTTTGGTCGGAGCTCAAATATATAAGAAACTATGGCTTAGATATGAAGTAAGAAAAGACTAGAAAAGGGAAGAAAATGATTCACCCTTGTAGAGTAACCCTTTGCTGCCTCTTGGACCAAGGAAAGCTGCCTTCTAGCCTTTGAGAAGACCTCCAAGCTACTGGAAATGGAGGTGGTGGTGTGGTGCTAGGTGGTGATGAAGAAAAGGGTGTAGAACTTGGATGTTTTGAGCTTTGGAGGAGGGAGATATGGAGGATGTATGTATGTATATATCAGATATATATCTATATCTCTGGTTTTTTGCTCCAAAACCACCAACCTCTTACAATGGAGGGGGAAGGCTCTTTATATAGGCCAAGCCTAAGCTTCTAAGACAAGCTACAAAGGGTCAAAGGAGTCCAAGCTTCTAAGAGAAGCTATCCCAAAGTGCAAGCTTGAGGAAGCTTGACCCTTTGTCAAAGCTTTCCCAAGAAGCTTGATCAAAAGGGTGCAAAAGGTTGGATCAAAAGGGGTGCAAAGGCTCAAAAAGGCCACACATGTGTATGGGGGGTCGGGTCTGTGCATCCTAGCTGGCACAGCTGGCATGCACAAAGCCTGGAGGGTGCAAAGGGTGCAAACCGGCCAGAAAATGAGGTCGTCGGCCAAAATTAATTGCCGGTCGGCTAAATAGAGTGCCAATGGGTGGTTGATGAGGTCAAAAAGTGCCGGTGGATATCCAGATTGAAGCCCCGGAAGTTAGCTTTCCAATGGCGCAAACCTTGCATTAAAATTCCTTCTGTGGAAAAAGTTATGCCCTTTTTGGTGAAGCCGCGCAGACTCGATCCAACCGGGATGATGCCCAACTTCAACCAATCATACCTCCCCCACCCGGACTTGGTTTTGAGAGATTCTTGAGTGCAAAATGAAGCCCCGGAAGTCTTCTTTCCAATGGTTATGGCCTCATAGCTAAAATCCAAGTATGTAGATGAATAAGCCCGATTCAGCGAGGACTGCTCGACTCCCTTCCACTCGGATCCTTGCCGAACTTCTTCTCCAACTTGTTTTTTCCCCTCTTCTTCTATTTTCTTCAACTTCAAACCCCGAAGTAAGGTGTTTTGAAAGATTTTTCAAAGATTTCATCTCTCTTTCATTCATTCTCCACTTTATCCTTGCTCGGTTTACCGAAAAGCGCACCATTTACCGAAATGCGAGCGTCGGAATATCGTGGGAATTTTATTTCAAAAATGTTTTGAAAGAGAGGGTTTTAAGGTCTCAAAACCATCCAAAATAATTTTGGTTCAAAATGGGGTATGAAGTTGAGATTCGCCTCTCTCCTTGTCGAAGAAACTGAACCTGCGCCCTGCACACCTTCCAACACAGAGCAAACCATTAGTCGCGCCCAAGTCTTAAGGGCAGTCAAAAATGGGGTGTCTACAAACGAGTTTTCCCCAAAAAAAGACTTCCTACGGGTCAGGGATGGTATTCGAAAATAAATTCCCGACAATTTTTGAGCCGAGAACGGTGATATGTTCCTTAGCCCCGGCCCGTTCCCTTCCTCGTCCCCGTTTTCCCGAACTGAAATTACTATTATACCTTTTTATATATATATAAACCAAACCTACACACCCTCATTCACACACAAGCCTCCCCTCTCTCTCTCTCTCTCTCTTTATACTTGGTTTAGGGTTTTTGATCTTGATGGTTCTGCGGTTATCCAAGCGCCAGAAATCGCCTCTTCCGTCGCTGATCCTCCATGGCCTTTACACCTCTCATTTGTGGCTTTCATCTTTGGATCCAGATCCAAATCCAAATCCAAATCCAGAATAGATTGTCTCCTCCGTTATCTCTGCTACCACCAACTGTGAGATCTAGATCCAAATCAGAATCAAGTTTTAGAGAGAGAATCCATGACTTCGACCAATCATCCATGGTGGGCGAACACACACACACACACACACACACACACACACACACACACACTCTCTCTCTCTCTCTCTCTCTCTCTCTCTCTCTCTTTCTCTCTCTCATCTGATCTGTGAGAATGACTCATATCTAAATTTTTTTGTTAAGGCTTTCTAAGATCTTTTTTTTTTTTTTTTTTTTTTTTTTTAGGGTTTTCTTAGATCTGATAGATACATATATATATATATATATATGTGGTGTATTTGTTTCAAACGAACACTGAATCTGATTTTAGTAAAAGGCAAAAGAATAGATCACTCTGTCTATCCAGCTGCATATCGGGATGATGATGAATTAAAACATACTGATGATTGTTGTTAATAATGATTGTTAATCGATCTGATTTTGTTATGGTTTTCTTAGATCTTTTTTTTTTTTTTTTAAGTTGTTGATGGTGATTGTTGATGATGAATTGAAACATATTGAAAATAGATTTTTTTTTTTTTTGTTGCTATTCTTGTGTTGAAATTTTTTTTTTTTTAAAAAAAAAAAAAAAAAAAGTCAAGGTTTTTCGGGGTCGGGGAAACCCGATCCCCTGTTAGGGAGCCGAGAGGAGGGGGAATGGTGTACCCGTCAGGGATTGGAGGCGAGGACGAGGATTTTTTTACCTTCGGAGATTGGGGACAGGGAGTGTAATCCCCGGCCTCGCGTTGGCTTGTTGCTATTCCTAGTTGTTCTGTAATGGAACTTTTTTGAAAGGATGATACAAATGAGTTATGCTTGTTGCGATAAAGAAAGATAGAAATGAAGGTAATTGGAAATATATCTAATTTTCTTTGACCGTGTGAATTTTCTGTAGATGTGGGAACTGGGTGAATTTTCTATGTTTGTGGTCATTGTTTGTAAATTTTGTGAATTTTCTTTGACAGTGTGAATTTTCTCTGGATGTGGCTACCGTGTAAATTTTCTCTGGTTGTTCACTGTTTGTAATTTTCTCTGGTTGTTCAATGTGTGAATTTTCTCTACATGTATATATCTAATATGCTTGTTCCTATTTGTTCTGTAGGATTTTCCCCTCATTTTTGCCATTATTGATGTTAAGAATAAGGACAATTAGTGTTGGTTTCTTGAACATTTGTGTCAGTTATTGGGACCAGAGAGGGTGATAAGTTTCATATCAGATTGACATTGTGGCATTGTGGAAGGAATTGCAAGGTTTTTCCCTAATTGCCATCATGCATTTTGTCTTGAACATCTAAAAAGAAATTTGAGGGATATGTTATCATGTGGAAAAACAAATTTTGTTAGGGAGACGGTTGTGTCCAAGTTTTTAGAATGTGCATATGCTCCAACAAAGGCGTCGTTCCATTTCAAGTTAAATGAATTAAAAAGTGAGGGAGGAGACATTGTGAGTATTTTCTTGAGAAGTTTACCATATGAAAATTGGAGTCATGCGTATTTTCAGGAAAAACGTTATAACGAAATGCATTCAAATATTGTTGAGTCATTCAATTCACTGATATGAGAAGCTCGACACTTACCAATAACAAATTTGGTGGACATGATACGGTTGCAAATCATAAATATGAGGTCAGATAGGAGGCTACTTTTTAGTAAATGAAATAAAGTTCTTTGTTCTCGTATGGGTAGTGTGTTGGAGAAGGCTTTCATGGATGAGAGGACGTGGAATGTGAGTTTATCATCCGATAATGTGTTTGAAGTGTATTATTTTCTTTCGGTTATGGTTGATCTTGGTTTGAAAACTTGTTTATGTCGGAAATGGAAAATAAATGGGTATCCATGTCAACATGCTGTTGTTGCGATTTTTAGCAATAAAAAAAATTTGAATTTATTCATTAAACCATTTTTTTATGCTGATATGTATCTTCAAGCATACTCGTTTTCGATTGGCCCAGTTCCAACTGTTGAAAAGCCTATCTATACCATTGATGATACTATACTTTTATCTCCATTAAGTAAGAGACCAGCTGGGAGGCTGAAGAAGAATAAAATTGTTTCTACTGGAAAGTTTAAAAGGGTGATGAAGCGTAGTCGATGTGAGAGTATTGATCGCCATAATAAGAGGCCATGTAAGGAACCTTTAGTAAATAGTTGAGGACATCCATCCGTTTTAATTATTTACATTACATTTTATTGATAGAATAATACATTTGGGGATATTAGAGGATTTTATGTTACATTTTTTGATGTTAGTTAACAGAGAGAAATTTGTATGCGCATGGATCGTATTACAAGATAATGTGTTTGTTGTGTATTGTGTTTTGTAATTTTCTCTATAATTTCTCGATCAATGCAAAACATACTTTGGGTAGTGTGTTTATAATACTAGTCCAATTCATCCAGAGAAATTTTCCAATATCAAAGAAAATTACTTTGTGCATTATATTTTTTGAATTGGATGGTGTGAATTACTTTGTACATTATTTTGTACAAACATAATGCACTACAAATTACATGATCAAATAGGCCCTTCTTTGCATCATACTAGACAGATTTCTTTGTTACTAGAATTTTTTTGTGTGAAATTTTGATAATTTCAAATCAAAGAGATTTCTTTACAAATATAATTTTCTCTGTGTAACCATCGATAGCAATGAAATTTTGAAGTTTACATTAGTAAAAATATATATATACTTTTTATGAGTATACACAAATATACATTGATAGGGGAATTTTTTTTGCTGTGTTTTTATCTGTATTAATATGCATTTTTTCTGCTGCTGCGTTTTGATCTCAGATCATAAGTGACAGACTCAAAGACTTTATGTTTTATGGTGTTTTGCTGTTGTTGCGTTTTGCCATTTCTAGACAATGAAAACATAAAGATGTCAACATTAAATTCTAGAGAAAATTACATTTACAAGCACACAATTAGTTAGAGAAAATCAAAGGAGCAAAATAAATTAATGTGGTAACATAAAATTAAACATGCCAAAGAAAATTATACATGGTAGAGAAAATTAAACATGCCAAAGAAAATTACACACATGAGAGTATTAAGTGGTTTTTAACAAAATAAATCAAACATGGCAAAGAAAATTAAATATGCCAGAGAAAAGTAATATGACCAGAGAAAATTATACATGCTAGAGAAAATTACACACATAAGAGAGTACTAAGTGTTTTTTAACCAAATAAATCAATCTAGCCATAGAAAATTTTCATTCACAGAGAAATTTTCAATAATTGAGAAAATTAAACATACAAATACACAACTAGCTAGAGAAAATTTACAAAGCAACATAAATAAATATGGTCAGAGAAAAGTACATGCTAGAGAAAGTTAAGCCACTACCATCTAGTGTATTGAACCATTGTTTATGGAAACATTTTGTAGACTAAGAACTTAAAGGTATGATTCAATATAGAGCAGGATACATGTACCCCTTTTGGGATCGTAGATTCGTGAAGTAAGATGAGATAACCTGAGATGTAACCATGATGGTTAATGGCTTATTTTTAGTGGGTTTTAACTAAATAAATCAATCTAGCCATTTCAATAACTGAGAAAATTAAACATACGAGTACACAACTAGCCAAAGAAAATCAACAAAGCAACATAAATTAAACATGCTAGAGAAAATTGCACTATAGAGAAATTTGAATGAATTAAACTTGAATCAAATTTGAAGGAAAGCGAGGTTGGTGTATATGTAAAAGAGCAGAGAAATTTGAAAATAACTGAGAAATTTTCAATAGAAAATCAATTCCACAAGAGATAAAATCAATTTCATAGTAAATTCCACCAAATAAGTTAAACATGCAAGAGAAAATTACACAACAGATAAATTTGAATGAATTGAACTTGAATCAAATTTGAAGGAAAGAGAGGTTGGTGTATATTAAAAAATTTAAGGGAGCAGAGAAATTTAAAAAACAACAGAGAAATTCTCAATAAAAAATCAATTCTATAAGAGATAAAATCAATTTCATAGCAAATTCCACCAAATAAACATGCTAGAGAAAATGAATTCCATAGTAAATTTCACCAAATAAATAAATGTAGCCATAGAAAATACAATGAAATTTTCAATAATTGAAAAAATTACATATAGAAGTACAAAATAACCAAAGAAACTCTAAATAGCCACATAAACAGAAATAAATAGGGAACAAATCATGGTAGATAAAATTCAAAGAAGAAACATAAATCAAGCAAGCTATAGAAAATTCAAATGCTAGAGAAATTTATAGACACAAGTACACAACAAGCTTCAAGAATAAGCTCAAAACGCAAAGAAATTTCATTTTTCAAATTTATCTAGCTTTTATTACGAAATTGAAACGGAATTGATAGAAGGCTATTATAAAATGCAATTAACTGTGTTTCCAGAGAAAAACTAATTGATTTGTAGAAAAACTTATCAGAGTGAGGATGAAACCCTAATTACGAACTGATATGTCTTGAGATGAAGATGCATTGTGATGGAGATGAACTGAGATGACAATGGACAATGAAAATGTGTTAGAGAATTTTGTGAAGAAGGAATCGCAAAGATTTTCGTGGAAGATGATGAAACCCTAACGTCGATCGTGAAGATGATTGTGAAACCCTAATGTTGCTGTTCTCTTAATCGTGGATATCAATTGTGGAACTCACAGTGGTCGAAATCCATTCACTTTTCTCGGTTGATTGTGAAGGGTATTTAGCTCTAAGAAATGAATAAAAAGCGCACGTGTTTTGGTTTAGAGACCTGAGGCATCATTCATTTTTTTAGTGTTCCTTATACTCTAAATTGCTATTATTAGGGACCTTAAAAAAATTCTCCTTTATATTTTTTTCTTAAATTTTTTGCCTTGAGATGACTTTTGGCCAAAAGAGTAGCATTTATAATTGTTTAATTAATTTTACACTTAATCTAAATTAAATGCAATTTATTCCTCCCCTCACATAGGTTTTAGTTTTAGTCTTCAAATGTGTAATTGTGACAAATCACGCTGGTCAAGTATAATTTTTTATTTTTATTTAGCCTCTCTTATATCTAAGTAAGGTGCATTTAAAAAAGTAAAAAAAAAAAAAATTTGCTTAAATTTAAAAAATATTCACTAAAAACAAAAAAAATACAAAAAATAAAAAATTCAATTTTCAAAAAACTGAATTCAGAAAACTAAATCAAACACACTGATAGCATTTATAATTGTTTAATTAATTTTACACTTATAATCTAAATTAAATGCAATTTATTTCTCCCAAGATTGAACCCCATATAAGTTTTAGAATTGTGTAATTACGACAAATCAAGTTGGTCAAGTATAATTTGTTGTTTTTATTTAGCCTCTTCATACATCTAAGTAAGATGTATTTAAAAAAGTTAAAAAATTACTTAAAATTTTAAAAATATTTACTAAAAATAAAAAATATAAAAAATAAAAAATTTAATTTTAAAAAAATTGAATTCAAAAAACTAAAACCAAACACACTAATAATATTTATAATTATTTAATTAATTTTACACTTAATTTAAATTAAATGTAATTTATTCCTCCCCCAAGTTTGAACCCCACATAAGTTTGTCTTCAAATGTGTAATTATGACAAATCACGCTGGTCAAGTATACTTTGCTGTTTTTATTTAGCCTCCCCTACATAAATTTGAACCCCACATAAGTTTCAAATTTACACCATATATTAGGTAAAAAGAAGTTTTTAACCTCTAAGGTATGTGGGAGCGTCAATATTTCAATCTAAATTTTTTAAATTTTTTATTTTTTATTTAAAAAAAAACTCAGTATTTATTAATTTGGTCAAAATCGCTTGATAATTATTTATTAACTTTTTTCAATTCACATGTCTTTTCACATGCCTGCATTTATTGATTTGGTTAAAATTCCCTGATCAGTATTTAAAATCTCCTTATACAAATAATTATAGATACAATCCGTGTATAGTTACTGTAGTACCTTTTTCAATTTCTCCTATACACTATGGTTAGTGATAAAATTGTTAAATTATTTTTATAAAAAATCTTACAAAACGTAATTTATATATTAAAAAAATCTAAAATAAATATAAATATCTATAATTATTCCGTGCATAACACGGGTGATAGACTAGTGTGTAATTATGACAGATCACGCTGGTGAAGTATAATTTGTTTTTTTTAATTTATTATTTAACCATCATATGTAGAGCATCTTCAATCTTTATTTTTTTATTATCAAATTTAAATTTAATAAAAAAATACTTTAAAATAATCTCCAATCATTTTATTTAAGGTTTATCAAATCAATAAAGAATTATTTTTTTCGTCAAATTAAAAATTTATCAAAATTTTTATTTAATTTAAATTTGATAAAAAGTAAAAATATAAATAATTAAAAATTATTTAGTGTGATTGGTTTCAGTTTTTTAGAAATTGAATTTTTTATTTTTTGTAATTTTTAGTGAATATTTTTAAAATTTTAAGAAATTTTTAAAATTTTTATAGATGCACATATTTATAAAAAATATTTTATAAAATTAATAAATACACAAAATATAAAAAATGTACTGAATTTTTGTTTTTTTAATTTTTTTGGTATTTAGTGAATTTTTTAAAAAAAATTTACAAATATTATATTCTTTAAATATATTTATGTTAGGGTATCTAAAAATTAAAAAAAATTATTTAAAATATTAAAAAAAATTTATTAAAAACAAAAAATATATGAAAAATAAAAAATAAAATTTTCTAAAAAATATTTTCTAGAAAGCAAAACCAAATAAGCTGATCTCTTTTCATTAAATTTAAAAAAAAAAAAAAAAAAAATTCAGTTGGCGATGCTATTTGTAGACAGCCCGATGCTAATGCGCGGTGCAATTCAACTCCTCTCTCTCTCTCTCTAAACTCTATACTTTTATCTAAAAGTCACGTGCGTTGTGGCAGCCGAGTTAACTCACCTCCGACCTCTCCTGCTGTAGTTCCGGCGATCGTAATCAGCAATCAATTTGTATCTACATACTTATATGAATGTATCGATCTTAAGGTTTTCTATGATCTCCTAAGAAGTGCATGTTCACAATTCGAACAATTTGTGATCGACTGGTTGTTCAATTCCTTGATTGATTGCTGTTGTTTGTGCTATTCGATGTGATTTTTCGACGATCGTAGTGAATTGTGGTGTTCTAATGGCAAGTATGAAAATGATGACGAGAAAGGTCGGGAAGTATGAGGTTGGAAGAACGATCGGTGAAGGGACTTTTGCCAAGGTTAAGTTTGCGCAGAATATGGAGACTGGAGAGAGTGTTGCTGTGAAGGTTATGGTCAAAAGCTCTATACTCAAGCACAAAATGGTTGATCAGGTGCTTAACTCTCTCCTTTTCCCAAAATTCTGAAAATTGACCTTGCATATGCAATGTATATGTGGATATAACCATGATTATTACAGATACATAGTGTCCTTGTAGTGTTTGAATATAATTTGTAGATGTTCTTAACTTCTAATCAGTTCTCATGAATTATTACATATCCTGTCTGTATTTGCAAATTGCAACCTTTTACTGCATAATTTGTATCAGTGGAGCTTTTGCCTGTTGTTGCTAATTAGGGGGGCCACTAAAACGTGTCCTATAAATTTTGAGGTAAAGGGTTTGAACTCAAGGGCAGGCACTTTGTGTTTGTGCAAATTAGGGCAAAGGTTAGGTCCTATGGCACGGACACTTCTAAAAGGGCAAGGTATTTGTATCATATTTGTATCGGGGATATTGATACTCCTAAAAAACTCCCAGATACGTATTGGATACTTACTAAAAGTATCGGATAGTTCTTTATTAATTTTAAAGTATCGGATACATAATTTTGAAGTATTAGATATTTCAAGTCACATATTACCTTTACAAAATTAGTATTGTAGCATTTCTTGCATAACATTATAATATAATATAATTGTAAGTATAAATGCAATAATATTTTTCCAATACTTTGCTTAGTTCTTTGATAAGAAGAACATAGTGAATAAAGTAATATAATTTGTCTAATTGATTTATTCTTGTTGTATTGTGCACGTCCCTTATAACTACATAAAAAGTAAGAATTATAAAATAAAATAAAATTTAATATTGTTGTTTTATTATTATAATATAAATATATTAGACTTTATATTAAAATTAAATATTTGTAATACCTATTAAAAATTAAAAGAAGTAAACTAACTATTAACTTAAATTAATACCTAATTCTTAAATATTAGTATTTTATATTATAAAATTATAATATGATTTCTCAACATTCTTGAGCTCATGTGTAATAAACTAATTACTAATAATTTTTTTAAAAATATTATTTTACGAACGTATCCTAACTGTACCCATATCCTATTTTTTTAGATTTTAGCATATCACTGTATCTATTGTATCATATCCGTATCTTGTATCCATATCCATGCTTCCTAGGTTAGGTCTAAGGATGAGTATGGTTCGGTTTGGTTCAGTTTAGAAGTAAACCAATGGTTAAACCACTATTTATGTTCCATGAAATTTGAAACCAAACCAAACAATAAAAATCTTGGGACCAAGCTAGACCGAACAAATAAATCCAGGTTGGTTTGGAATCACAATTTTTAGAAACTTGCCATCATTTGTACCATGATCAGGAATATTGCTCACAACTAACAAAACATCAAACAATAAGCTCTCATTTTTTTATTTTTCAAACTATAATTGTTTAGAACTAGTTTTATCATTGTACAAGAATACAGGGTGTAGAGGGTTAACAACTTATATATATGGGCTACTAATTAGGTAATTGAGTTTCTATGGTAAGTAATAAATTACATATATATATATATGTTTATATCTAAACGGTTCCGGTTAAACCGGAACCGTATCTATAGAAGCATAGACTGAAGCGTGAAGTATGGCTCGCCTTATTATAAGAACAATAACTAAACCGTGTGCATTAAGAAAACCAAACCAAACCTATCCAAACCATACCTTACAGTTTTGTCTGGAGTTATCCGATTTACTATTTTTTGTGCGCTCAACTTTAGTTAGGTTTGTACCCAATACACCTTGCTCAAACCCCATCTAATGGGGACTAAACTGTGTATATAATATATATAAATTTTATTTTTTGTTGTTGTTGTTCCTGCTGCTGCAGCTGCTTTTAGTGGTTTTTGACGTTGGATGAACTAACACACTTGAGAAGTGGTTTAGTTGAATGCAAGTAAAGAACCAATTTGCTAAAGACACCAAAGTTATATGTAATGTAATGAAGAGTTTATCTTTGAGGATGAATTTTGTTGATCAAAGTACAATTGCTTCCTACATTGGCTTATCTTCTTACTTGTCTGCATTGTTGTTATTTTCTTACCTCTTTGAGTTGGTTTCCAGATTAAAAGAGAGATATCCATAATGAAGATTGTCAGACATCCTAACATAGTTCGGCTGCATGAGGTATGTTTAAACTTCTCATAACATGTTTTTACAATAATATGGACTTTCTTTTTATATCACATAATTTACGTGCTAAGCCCCTGACTTGCTAGAGCATTCATTGGTGTTAATACCAAGTCACTAATATTAATTTTTTGTTTCATTTTGATATGCTAGGTTTTGGCTAGCCAGACAAAGATATATATTGTTTTAGAGTTTGTTACTGGTGGAGAACTCTTTGATAGAATAGTAAGACTTCTCCAACTTTTGTTTATATTAATGGTGAATGTTAGTATTCTTTTGCCATTTTACTTTGCTTGGATTCTATTGAAGTGATACCATTGTATTCATCATGGCATTGTATCAGTTGCATATGAAATTTGGATTGGGTTACAGAGTGTTAATATGTCTTTGGTTCTCTCATTTAAAAGCACTTTGGCCCATTGATATCTATATTGTAAGAAGTCTTTTGGACTGAATATGTTAAATTTTAGTACAATCAGTTGGAATTTAAGAAACCTGGAGTGCTTTTTAAATTTTAAGATTGATACTTGCTCAAATTTGTAGAGTGACTGTGGGTACATATTGTCACATGAGAGGGGATAAGTACTACATATGACTTATATCTAGATCTTAGTGTTCGTGATAACGTTGGACTAATTATTTGTAATCCTGATACTCCATTAAATTGTTGAGTTGAATTGTCACTTTTAGCAAGATAGATCTTCTTAAATTGTTGCAAATTCTTATGCTAAAGCATCATGACGGAAAGATAGATCTGGCAAGAGAAAAGTTTCTAATTCTAAAGTTAGTTCATGTCTTCCAAGCAGGAGTTAGTTCATGTCTTCCAAGCAGGACGAGAGACCCGGAATCAAGCTTCTAATTAGAGGACTTAAAGGTTGTTTCTTGTTGGATCACAACTCGATGGTCAACACATCAACTTTTTTCTTTTACTTTTAAAATTATGTTTGGTTCGCTTGTTTTTTGCTAAGCTATAATGCTTTGCTGCCCCTCTATTATTCCATTTTAAAGTCCATCTCTGGTGGGAATGTTATGTGCGTCCTTCAGAGCTTGATTTCAAGGAGCTCTTTATTGAAGGAATTTCAAGGTGGTGATAAAGTTTTTCTTCATCATATTCTCTTTCTGTCAATTGAGATTTACTGGATTCATGAGGCTAGATTACCGACTCCTGGAAATTGATGAGTTCTCGAAAAAAGGGCTTGGTATGGTTGGAATTAATAATTTGCTCATAACTTGGTTGTCCAGATTTCAGGAGCCATGCGAGGCTTATACTTAGAATTGAATCACAATAAGGATCAAGGAATACACCACTAAGCTTCACCTGTGGAGTGCAAATCCTTTAATACCAATTTCTAGTTGGAGTGTTGCCTTGCTCAGAAGGGTTTACTTCATATTTTGAGACGAACACTGCATAGGATTGTACGAGGATAATTATAATAGGATGATGCTGTGATGGTCCTCTGTTCAGCCTTCTTTCTATATATATAGAGTCTGGTTTGTATCTTACCTCTACCAAAGAACTGCACTCAATCTTATAGTATTATTTCTTTTGGAAAGGATGAAATATAGGATTATTGTCTTAAAATTCTGCAGGCTCTTTAAAGCTGCTTAATTCAATATTTTATTCCAGTTGATAAAATCTAGAGTTTTGGCACAGGCTTACAAATGATTGTTGATATTGTAGTTTTAGCTTGCATAACCAGTCATTGTATGTCTGAGTGAGGAAATCATTCTGGCGTACTTTTGGTGGGTCTATTTGTTCTGTAGCTTATACCTTGAGTTCCATGGGTTCTTCTAGAAATGAGTTGCACTCCTTATTGATTTTGGCTTTTCTAAGTTTTCTTCATTGTTTACCTTTTCATTTCAACAATATACAGTTGATATGAGGTTTCGGTTTCCCAATAGAATACACACACCGCGACTCTTAGTTCAGGAATGGTATTTCCTCTCTCTTGACTTTGATATGCACCATTAGGAATCCATTTGATATGCACCATTAGGAATCCAACATTCTATGGTGTATGTAAACTTTCGGATCTGTTCATCAAGTTAGTTGTTAGACAGCTGCATCCAAAATCCTGTGGTCAACAGGGGTTTTTTTTTTTGCCAATATCACTGTCATTGATACTTGATTGGCTACGCTAGTCCTATCAAAAGTAGTTCTTAGAGTACTATACATTTTTGGATTTGAATAGGTTCTTGCTTGTTGAAATATTGGAAGAGATTGTGCATTTTACATTTCGTTTTGCTTCTTTCTTGTTCTAGTAATTCAAGTTTTCAGTGCATGATGTTAGATGCTGTTCATTGGGTATGTTTTCTGCCCAAAATTTTACTTGGTTCAAAACCACTTGAAAGTCGTAAGTAGCTTGATTGCCTCAACAGAAAATATATATTTTTAAGAATCAAAAGAAAATATCATTTGGTTTGGCTGTTAGACATTATTTTATTTTTATGCATGTCAAAAATATGGAGAATGTGAAGCAATTTGCATTTAGGTTTAAGCTCATTAGGTGTACCTAATATGGACATGTTAGAATTCATGCCTTTTCCACCTGTATGGGCAGGGAGGCAAACTTGGGTGACTAGTAAAAATTCTGTGTTATTTACATGGGCTTGATGTGTTCACTAATCTAAAATTCTGAGATGATGGTCTCATTGTTTGGCTAAGTGCCTAATCAGTCTCTTGATTGGATATATCGTCCAATCTTTACATCCCTGAGGACTTGCGATTGAATATCCAACAAGTTGTTCACTTCATTCTACTTATATTGTATAATGGATCAGCCCTACCTATAATTCGAAAATGCACTACCATCATGGTGATCAAGTCCCATATTCGAGCTGGGGAATGGCAGTGTAAGTTTTCTGAATGAAACTGTATATTAGATTGAATTGATTGACAAAGAATACATCATTTATAAAGAACACTAATTCCTAATCCTACATGAATGCATCACTGATATATAGAAGTCTAATAGGACACTAATTCCTAATCTTATAAATTGTTCACCACTCTGCATCGTGAGTCGTGGTTGTATCCCTTGATCATGATTGATGGCTTGTTTGGTTCGAAGGCCTCTCTTTCTCTCAATCGATTGGTTTGTATAGGTCAATCGATTGATCGACTGGTCTGTCTAGGTCGATCGATTGCTGGAAACCACTTCTTCTCTCTCCTCCTTGTCTCGCCGTTGTGGTTTTCTGGTTCGTTGTCCCTCTCTGTCTCGCTGGTTCTCCTTAGGGCTTCGACATCCTTGCAATCGAGCCCTCTGGTTATCTCTCTCTCTTTGTCTCTCGTATTGTTATTAGTATCTGAATTCACCAGTATTTGACCCAACTGTGCTAATTTGGGATTATTACAGTTTGATCCCTCTGATTAAGTTGTTTTATACTTGGACACCATAAACTTTGCTTTATTGCAAATGTCGGATACTAAAATCCAAGCCATCAAATGCAAACTCACTGGTGGCAATTATGCCTATTGGGCCAGTGTTATGAAGAATTTTCTTCTTGGTCAAAAAAAATAGGGCTATGTTTCTGGTTCTGTTCCTCGTCCATCGGACCCGAAAGCGAAAGGGTATCTGACTTCCTGTGACTCTTGGGATTGTGATAATGCCCAAGTTTTGACCTGGTTTCATAACTTTGTGGATGATCGTATTAGAATGATGTTTTCCAAGTACAGTATTGCCAAGGAGGTGTGAGATTATTTACTAGGTGTTTATCAGCAGTCTAACTTTTCTAAGCAGTATGAGTTGGAAATGGCTATTCAGAATGCTCGTCAGCGGGATCAGACTATTCAAGACTTCTATATTGAGATGACAGGTCTCTGGGATTAGTTGGCTCTTATGGAACCACTTAGTCTCAAGATATTGGACGCTTATCTTGAGTTTCGAGAGCAGGGTCGTTTAGTGCAATTCTTAACGGCTCTCTCCCCTTAGTTTGAGGCTATCCGAGGTGGCATCCTTCACCGATCTCCTCTTCCATCTGTGGATGCTATTGTTTGTGAGCTCTTCTCCGAGGAAACCCGTCTTAAGACAGCTAGTCAGACTCTGCCTCTTTCTGTCTTCTTGGCTCCTGCCAAGCCTACCTTGTTATCGATCTCACCTCCTCATCAGCTTCAGGCCACTGCGAAACCCAAGAAAGGACCATTAGGGCCAGATGAGTGTGCTTTCTGCCATCAGAGGGGTCATTGGAAGAGCAACTGTCCCAAGAAGGGACGTTAGCCTACTCCGTCTTCTCAGACACAGTTCCGCGGTCCTACCTTGGGTACTTTCCGACGTCTTGCTGCTTATACTACATCTACTCCGGCTCCTGATCCTAACTTGGCTTCCTTGAGTGCTCAGGTTGCACAACTTCAGCATATTCTATCAACCTCTCAGCCATCTCCATCTGCCTCCGCTTTTACCTCTCTACATTCAGGTTTGCTTGGGTCCTCTTCAGGTATTCCTTCTTCTATCTGGCTTTTTGGCTCTGATTTCATGTAAGTTTTCTGAATGAAACTGTATATTAGATTGAATTGATTGACAAAGAATACATCATTTATATAGAACACTAATTCCTAATCCTACATGAATACAAGAATACGTCACTGATATATAGAAGTCTAATAGGACACTAATTCCTAATCCTATAAGGAAAAAGGAGAACACATTCTTCACTGTTTTGTACTTGGCAATAACTTCATACAAGTCCCAAATAATTGAAGAAGTGGGTTAAGATATGTTGGGCTGTGAGATGGAAAGTGGGATGACCCCACTTGCAATTGGTTGATTAAATTATGAAAATATAACTTTGGGCTTTGAGATGCATCCTAATGGATACAAAAGATCATGATGGAAATTGAAGAGGTAGTTCACTTATATTTTAGCTTTGATGAGGATACAATTGACTTTGATTTAGCTCAGAGATCTGCTGTATCTGTAAGCAGTAACCTGGTTTTCAATTTATTAATGTAAAATGTTGCCTCTTAATTTTTGCAGCGTTATTAATGTTGGAAACTCTTTCTTGTTATGCTTACCGTGGGTGTACACTGTACAGGTTCATAAAGGAAGGCTCTCTGAGAATGAATCTAGGTGCTACTTTCAGCAACTTATAGATGCAGTTGCTCATTGTCATAGTAAGGGTGTTTACCACAGAGATTTGAAGGTGTGGGGTGATGGTTGACACAACTCTTTCTCAGCTGGCAGTTATTTTGCATTTATAAGATTACATTTTCACCCAAGTTAATTGTTCTTTCTTTTCCTTTTGATTTATAGCCTGAAAATCTTCTTCTCGATTCCCATGGAAACTTGAAAGTTTCTGATTTTGGACTGAGTGCATTGCCCCAACAGGTATGCATGTTCAAATTCTATTTGCATTAAATCAGGCTAGGGAGGTTTTTTATTTCTAAACAATGTACAAGTGTTCATGCTCTATAATTTTTTTTTTCTTTCTAAATCCGCGTGCAGGGAGTTGAACTTCTTCACACCACTTGTGGGACGCCAAATTATGTTGCTCCTGAGGTAGACTTTTCAAGATACTCTGCATTGTAATTTAATATGGTCTCGTGCACTGCTGCATTCCAGTTTTGTGTGTACATTTATATTTGGTTTCATTTGACTTGGGCTTCATATTGGTTGAATATTCTTGTTGGCATTAGTGTATGTATATAACTTATACATAATCTCTCTATGAAGTGCATGGTGTCAAATTTATGGAAGCTTTTTGTACTTCCGTAATGATTTTATTAACATTGTTCCTATTTTTACTGATCTGTAAAGCTTGAAGCTGGGGCAAGTCCTTATTATAATTGTACTTTATTCCAGTAATTATTTCTTTTCTTATAAGCAGGGGATGAACACCATTGTAATTTGACGCAACATTACAATAATTACCTAGGCTTTGATTCATATTTTCTTGTAGCACCACTATTCGCTTGATAAACCAAATCAAACCATTTGCATGATAGTTCCACTAAAATTATTCGAGACTACCACTTCCAGTGCAACCACTTCCTTTCTCCGCCATTGGCTTTGCCACCACTTAAACACTACCATCATTTCATTCCCACCACTGCCGTAGCATTGAGGTCATCCTCATGCTTAAGGCTGATGATTATGTAGTAGAAAAGACTTAAGAACCATTACAAAACTCCTCTTTTCTTCTCTATTGAAATTTCTGAGCTATTATATGATGGAGCTTTTTACTTTACATGTATAGATATGGGCTATGGATAGATGTGGAATACTATGGACTATAGATATGCCTTACTACCCATGTTTAAATTTATATCTAAATACAAATCTGTTTGTCAAAAATTTATTCAAACATGACAATGGGCTTTCTTGTAAATGCACCATTCGAAGATGCTTCGTCAAAGTTTGTGCTCTATCAACTATGGCGCATAAAATGGGCAGAGGGAAGTAAGTACTGATATTTGAAACCACAGTGATTTAATTATGAGTCAAATAATTGTCATACTTGGGAAATATTTGAACAATAAGAGCTGTAAAGTTGATTGTAAGAAGGATTGGTCATTGTCTTTTATTTGGCAATAGACAGGTGTAAGAGGAGGTGTTTTAACCCCTTGTTGATTTCTGTGCAAGGGGGGTGGTGCAGGAAGGGACAAACTCTTAAGACTCTGTCATTGAGTCTATCCCTTGCTTGCTCTCCCTTAACTTCTATGCCATATGAGTCATTTTATATTTTCTCCTGTTCTCCCTTGCATTGTCAACAGCTATGCATATGTCTTGTTTCCTTTGAAAGTAATATGCAATAGAAATTGTATCCCTTAGCCTTTCTGTAACTTTGCCGATAGTTGTGAAGTTTCTGTGATATAATTGTGCTTTGAAGGAAGCTTTTCAGTTGGCTAATGTTTCAATTCTTCTGGTTAAACTCACCATGTTTCTCCTACATTATTTATTTATTCAAAACCTTTTTTTTCCAAAGAAGCATGGTCCTTCATTTTTTTGCTGCCATCTAAATTTCTTCTCAACCAATGCCATAGGTTTTATGCCACCGGGGTTATGATGGTGCTGCAGCAGATGTCTGGTCATGTGGAGTCATCCTTTATGTTTTAATGGCTGGGTATCTTCCATTTGATGACATAGACCTTCCAACCTTGTACCAAAAGGTTAGTTTCTCTTATTCTTTTAACTGCTTATGTTTAGTGCTTAAATTCTGTCAGATGTCGTTCTGATGCGTTGATATATTTCATTTTCTAGTAACTTATAATGGTGATGTATTTTTATCAAGAATACATCTTTGTTGTGCCCATTTGTTTAACATGTCGGACACTCCATTCAGAACATATTGCATATGTGCCATGCCTATGTCCATAATTTTTTCTCTTCGCTGTTTGTGGGAGGTCACTGTCACAGGCATATATTGTGTTTGTGTCAGACACTGACAACCGTGTCTTTGGCAAGAGCATAAGTTGCAACGAGGGCATGTTTAATCTTTTAAGCACTTTACGAATTGAGAAAAATTTCTCATTGGACCCATTTTAATCATCTAAAACATTTGGTAAACCATGCCAGTATGTGTGATACTTTCTAACTGTTCCTCTGATTTGTGTAGATAAATGTTGCTGAATTTTCGTGTCCAATTTGGTTTTCTCCTGGTGCAAAGTCCTTGATACATAAGATCCTTGATCCCAACCCAGAGATTGTGAGTATGAAGATCATTGCTTATTGATTATTTTGAATCAGTGAAGCACCTCACCTTCTGTTTCTATTCTTTGATTTTGATGGTTTATTTGAATTGATGTTCCCTATTTTTTGATTGTTTATCCGAATTGAGTTGATATACAAATTTTAACATTTAGTTGATAGTTGAATTTCAACCAAACTCTCCTCAAACTTCATCTCTATTTGGTATTTAAATTTCAATCTAACTTCTTTATCTCTCTTCAAAACCT
This sequence comes from Camellia lanceoleosa, assembly GCA_025200525.1. NCBI lineage: Eukaryota > Viridiplantae > Streptophyta > Magnoliopsida > Ericales > Theaceae > Camellia > Camellia lanceoleosa. The sequence continues at coordinate 64,533,658 of CM045763.1, forward strand.
AACTTATCTTTGTTTATATAACTACACTCACGTCTCTGTCTTGTCTTATAGATTTTCATGTGCTTTAAACATTCTCTATATTCTTCCAATGAAGTCTCTTTAACCTTCAAAGTGACAAACTTAAGACTATAGATAATAAGTTTTGCAATTATATGTGCTTATGGGTTCAATGGCCGTTAATTGGCATGCATTTTATGGTGATGAAGTGACAACAACCTTAACATATATTTAATCAATTTACTACTAAAATCTGAAGCTTTGCTGGTGGGATCAAGAGTGTGTTAGCTTTAGTTTTGCCATTTTTCCTGCTAGAATATTATATAAACAATTCAAATCATGTGGTCTATAAATAAATATTAATATCATCTCCAATAGTAAACTATTGATGGATACATAGAAGTAAAATTCTTCCCTTCTGGGGGGTTCTCATTTGTTTGAAAACAAATGAAATCACCAATTTTCCGCTTCCCAAAATTCTGAAAATTTTGGAATTGATTCCACTTTTATGAAAACGAAAACAATATACCAAACAAAATTTTGTTTCTGGTTTCCCAAAAAAAAAAAAAAAAAAAAAAAATTGAAAAAAAAAAACAATAACAGAAAACAGAAGTGTCAAGTCAACAAACAACCCCTATATTAAGTCCCAATGCATAATTTTGGCTTTAGTAACCTATGAAACTCTTATAGCTACAACCTTAATTTCATCTTCCTTCAATAAGAGTATAACACTCCATTACCTTAGCAAGTGTTCCTAAATTCTATTACTTGGAATCCATAAACCAACAAGAAGTTAATATGATTTTAGTAGACACTTGGCAACCGACGTAAGCTCTGTTTGCAGCAGCACACGTTGCAAGTGGTCTATAAAATGAGCTTGTTTAAGAAGGTTGTATGGTGCTTTCTAACTCCTCAAAGATGTCAATCTCTCTGTCCGTACTTATTTTCATCATTTGAGTGTCTAACTCTTACTTTGTGTATGCATATCAAAATCACATTGTTTTTGTGCGAGGATGAAATTATACCTTTTGGTTGTATGTTTACCAAGGATAATCAATTTTTTTTACTGAACTGTACTTTTAAGATCTCTTTGATATTTTCTTCTCCTTCATTTTCTGTAATTGTTCTTTGTATTCATGCAGCGTATCAAGATTGAAGGGATTAAGAATGACCCATGGTTTCGACAGAACTATGTGGCTGTTAAACAAGGAGAAAATGAAGACGTGAATTTGGATGATGTTCGTGCAGTTTTTGATGACATCGAGGTTGTGCCCCCCCCCTCCCCTCCTCCTCTTTGCTTTGTAGAATTTGAAGTCTTTTCTATTGTTATTGTTAGAATAGGAAATTATGTTCACATCTTAGAATAGGAAATGATAATATTCTAATTTGTTCCTTGATCTATGTAATGGGCTGTTATGAGTTGGCCCTTAAATCATGCCTTATGGCACTCCTGTAATTATGGTTTATTTCTAATATAAAAGGGGATGAGGTCTTACTCATTCCCTAACTCTTCTCTTCTCTAAAGCTATCATGGTATTAGAGCCATAAACCTAGACCTATACACCACCACCTAGCCACCCTACAGCCACCACACAACCACCCATAGAGTTTTATCAACCTCTTGTGAGAGTAGAGGTCCTTATAGCAGCAGAGGTGACCAAGGTTGAGTCGACAGTCACCAAAGGCCATCTAGGCTTGGTCAATTACTGCTAAAAGCCTCCCCAGGCCTGGTCGACAGTCACTGAAGGACACCCAGGCCTGGTCAACAATCTTCGAAGGCCACCCAGGCTTGGTCAACTGCTGCCAAAGGTCACCCAGGCCCTGCCGAAGGCACCCAGGTCCTGCCGAAGGCTCCCAAGTCCTACCGAAGGCTCCCTATGCCTACTTGATTGCTGTCGGAAGCTCACCTGGGCTAGTTGACACCTTTTCTGGTCATCCGATAGTGTTTCTGTCTGTTTCAGCTCCATCCCAATGCCTACTTGATTGCTGTTGGAAGCTCGCCTGAGCTAGTCGACACCTTTTCTGGTCATTTGATAGTGTCTTTGTCTGTTTTGGCTCCATCCACTACTCCGCTGCCCTCTGTTGACTCTGGTTCTGGGTATGATCTGATTAGTTCATCTATTTGTTTATTTGTTCTACACAGTACCCACCTTTATCTCTCTGTTTACTTGATGGGTCACGCTTTTGTCATTTAATAAGGCCCTGTTTTACTTTGAAAAACTGAATATTATATTATGATCTCATAGTGGTCAGTACTACACATTGCTTGTTCATTCCATTCGATCTTTCCAATTTTTGTGATTAGTGCAGTATTCTTGGGTTAGGATTGTAGAGTATATATGGCTGACTTAACTAGTGAATCCATCCCTATTTCTCAACCACCGAAGGGGGAGAGTCCCATCATGACTACTACATCTGACACTATGAATCCTAACTTTAAAATCACCATCTCTCTATTTAATGGTCAGAACTACCTAGCATGGTCACAGAGTCTGACTCTTTTTCTCAAGAGTAGGGAAAAGATGGGTTATGTTGATGGGAGAATACAAGCACCTAGCATTACAGATTCCAGTTATGACCAGTGGGAAATTACAAATTCTCTGATCATGGGACGGCTGATACACTCTATGGTTCCTAAGATTGGTGAAGGATGCTTGTCCATGGATACTACACAGGACATTTGGGGGGCTGTGGCTACTACTTATTCCCGCAAAGGGAATTTCTCCTAGGCATTCGAATTGCGTCGATCCATTGAAAGGTTGGTACAAGTTGAGATGACTATCTTCTAGTATTTTACCTTCCTTAGCAATGGGTGAAAGCGTCTTGATCACCTTCAGGGTTACGAGCCTATCTATTCCACTGATTCTGTTAGTTACTAAAAGTTTGTGGGACAAGAGCGGGTCTTCAAGTTCTTGAAAGGTCTGAATGTGGAGTATGATCCGGTTCGGAGCAGAGTCCTTGGCATGGATGTGCTTCATTCTCTCCAGGAAGTCTTTGTTTTTGTGTAGAATGAGGAGAGTCGCGGCTCTGCTATGCTTCTTTCTACCACTACTAATCGCTTTGCCTTGGTTTCTGCACCCCCTCGAGATGGAGAACAGGTAACACGTGGTTCTCGTCCTTCTTCTGAGAAGAATCATCTTTTCTGTGACTACTGCCGTCGACCTCGTCACACCTGAGAGACTTGTTGGAAGCTGCATGAGACTCCTTCTAGTGGCCGAGGCGACTATCCTAGTTATTGCGGGGGTAGATCTAGCCAGTCTAGAGGTCGAGGAGCCAATGCTCGGGCACATCTTTCGGAATCACGGTTGAGCCACCACCTTCATCTCTAGTTGTCTCACCAGCTGCTGATGTTTCGGGGTTATCTGCCTCGGATTTTGAGATTGCTTTTCGTCACTTGTTTGACCGTCGAGCCTCCACGTCTGCCATAGGTGCACCCTCTTCTTCCTTTTCCAATTCAGGTAACTTGGCTTCCTCCCCATGTGCATTGCTATCTCATACCACTGTGTCATGGATTATTGATTCTAGTGCTTCTGACCATATGTTTGGTTCCTCTCATTTATTCTTAGAGTATAACCCCTCTTCAGGTTAAGAAAAAGTGCGTATTGCTGATGGTATTATGTCCTCTGTATCAGGGAAAGGTTTAATTCATGTCACTTCTTCCCTTCCTTTGTCCTCTGTCCTCCATGTTCCCAATTTTAGTGTTAATCTTTTATTTTTGAGTCGTATTACTCGTGATTTGAATTGTAGCATGACGTTTTTCCCTGATCGTTGTCTTTTCTAGGACCTTATCACAAAGAAGGAGATTGGTAGTGGTAAAGAGGAACATGGTCTCTACATTCTAAATTAGACAGACAAGCTGGCTCACTCATCTATGTAGTTACCATCCACCAAGGAAGACCTTTGGCTGTGGCACCACCGTTTAGGACATCTCTCTTTTTAACTCCTTGAGTATTTATTTCCTTTTGTCTTTGAGAAAAATAATGTGTTTGATTTTCAATGTGAGTCTTGTCCATTGGAAAACAACACTGAGCTTCTTTTGCTCTTTCTATTAATAAAAGTTTAGTTCCATTTATTTTAATTCATTTTGATGTCTGGGATCCCTCGCGTTTTGTGTCTTTAAAAGGTCAAAAATGGTTTGTCACTTTCATAGATGATTGTTCTAGGACCACTTGGGTCTATCTGATGAAAGATAAAAGTGAGGTGTTTTCTGTGTTTCAAAACTTTCATAAAATGATTTGTACTCAGTTTGGGGCGGTTGTCAAAATTTTACGTTTTGATGTGGGGGAATATATTGACTCGTCTTGTCAGCTATTTCTGGCATTATTCATCACACTTCCTGCACTAATACCCCTTAACAAAATGGTGTTGCCAAATGGAAAAATTGTCATCTCCTTGACGTGGCTTGTTATCTATCCTTTGAAATGCGTGTTCCTAGATCCTATTGGGGGGAAGCGATTTTCACTGCCGTTTATTTGATTAATCGTCTTCCTACCCAAGTCCTTCACAAACAAACACCTTTTCAAGTTCTGTCTGGGTCCACCTCCTCTGGGTTCGCCATTCCCCCCAAGACCTTTGGCTGTGTTTGCTTTGTCCACAATCATTACCCCACTTGTGCTAAATTTGATCCTTGGTCTTTTAAGTGCGTTTTCCTGGGTTACTCTGCCACACAAAAGGGTTATAAGTGTTATCATCCTCCCACTCGCAAATGGTTTGTCTCCATGGATGTCACATTTTTTGAGTCTTAGTCTTACTTTCTTCCCTCTCCAGTGTCCTCGTCATCCGCCAAGGAGAGCCTTGGTGTGAAGAGATTCATGTTCCACTTCTGCTAGTGGTTAAACAAATAGAGGATGATGAGCTAGCAGTTGTTAATGACGCAGGCAAAGTTTATGTCAGGGATAAGGACAGACATCAAGTCACCTGGATGCAAGAGATTACTTTCCCTTCTCTACTGCCAACTACTTCTTTGGATGAGTGTCCTCCTGAGAGTCTAGGTAATTCTGATTCTAGTGTTTCTAGTTCTGTGTTTTCAGATCTTGATGTTCCTATTGCTAATAGGAAATAATAGGAAAGGGGTTAGGTCATGTACTCAACATCTTATTACTAATCATGTCACTTATTCTAATCTGTCTCCTTCATATAAAGCCTTTCTGTCTAAAGTTTTTTTTGTGAGTCTGCCTAATAATTTTCAGGATGCTTTCTCTATTCTTGAATGGAAACATGGCATGATGGAAGAGATGAGAGCTCTCAGCAAGAATGGCACTTGAGAGTTAGTGGAGTTACCTAGAGGCAAACATCCAGTTGGGTGTAAGTGGGTGTACACTGTCAAACACAATGCAGATGGTTCGATCGAACGGTACAAGGCAAGACTAGTTGCTAAGGGCTTCACTCAGACTTATGGAGTAGATTATCAGGAGACATTTGCTCCGATTGCTAAGATGAACTTTGTAAGAATACTACTCTCTCTTGCAGCAAACTTGGATTGGCCACTTCATTAGTTTGATGTGAAGAATGTCTTCCTTCATGGAGACCTAGGAGAAAAGGTCTATATGGATATTACTCTTGGTTTTGAGGATTCTAAGTCCAAAGGTAAAGTGTGCAGGCTCCGGAAGTCACTTTATGGGCTAAAGTAGTTGCCTAGGCCGTGGTTTGAACGGTTTGCTCAAGCTATGCGGAGATATGGGTTCAAGCAAAGTCAAGCTGATCACACCTTATTTGTGAAACACTCCTCCCATGGTAAGACCATAGCTCTGATTGTTTATGTGGATGATATTGTTCTGACAGAGAATGATGTTACGGAGATCCCTCGGTTGAAGGAATATTGGGCTAAGGAGTTTGAAACTAAAGACTTGGGTCATGTGAAGTATTTCTTGGCCATTGAAGTAGCTCGGTTCAAGGATAGTATCTTCATATGCCAGAGGAAGTATGTCCTTGACTTGCTAAAGGAAACTGGGATACTTGGAGGTAGACCATGTGATACACCTCTAAAACCGGGCCAGAAACTAAGTGAGAATCAAGTAGGAGAGCTAGTGGACGGGGCGATATCAGAGACTAGTGGGTAAGCTCGTATACTTATCCCACTCACGTCCAGACATTGTTATTGCAGTGAGAATGGTTAACCAGTTTATGCATGCCCCTAGAACTTTTCACTTAGAGGCGGTCATGAGAGTCCTGAGGTGCCTGAAGTCCTCTCTTGGAAAGGATCTCTATTTCTTGAAACATGGACATCTTAGTGTGGAGGCATTTGTGGATGCAGATTAGGCTGGATCAATCACTGACAGACGATCAACTTCAAGATATTGCACATTTGTTGGAGGCAACTTAGTCATATGGTGCAGTAAGAAACAAAATATGGTTGCTAGATCTAGTGCTGAGGAAGAATTCAGAGCTATGGCTCAGAATGTATGTGAGTTGCTATGGATTAGGCTATTGTTGGAAGACTTGGGGATTCATCAGACCGATTCCATGAGAATGCATTGTGACAATAAGGCGGCGATCAACATAGCTCATAATCCGGTTCAACATGACAGAACCAAGCATGTGGAGATTGATGGGCACTTCATCAAGGAAAAGCTCACTAGTGGCGCCATATGTACTCCATTTGTGAAGACTGGGAACCAACTAGCAGATATTTTCACCAAAGAAATAGGGAGCAAATCATTTCATGACATTCTAAATAAGCTGGGCATGCGAGATATCTTTGCACCAGTTTGAGGGAGAGTGTTAGAATAGGAAATTATATTCACATGTTAGAATAGGAAATGATATTATTCTGATTTGTTCCTTGATTTATGTAATGGGCTGTTATCAGTTGGCCCTTAAATCGTGCCTTACTGCACTTATGTAATTATGGTTTATTTCTCATATAAAAAGGGATGAGGTCTCACTCATTCCCTAACTCTTCTCTTCTCTAAAACTATCAGTTATCAACAAATATTGTGATAAAATCTCATCACTTCTATTGCAGGAACCATACCATGATGCTCTTTAATATTTGTCTATTGCCTATCCATGCTCTTCAATAATATATATTTTTAAAGTCTGTATGGTTATATTGGTGGTTTCTGGTATTTTGCAGGATCAGTATGTAATTGAGCAATCCACAACTAGTGAGAGGGGGCCCTTAATAATGAATGCATTTGAGATGATTACCCTTTCTCAGGGGTTGAATCTTTCAGCCTTGTTCGACAGGCGTCAGGTACAGTTACATACCTTCTATTTTGGAACCAGAGCATCACCTAATCTCCCATCAATCCTCTATTTGTTCTAGTTTTTGTTATTCATTTGGGTAGTACTATCATAAACTTCATACTTTTTTGGAATTGATAGCTTAAACTTATGGCTCCTCCTAGTGATTATAACATTCCAAGTACTACATTTTTTGGTACAATGCTAGAGATATTTCATGCAAGTAACATGTGTGCTTATCTCAAGTGTCACTCCCTGTTTGTAGCATGTTAATACTGAAGTGTTTATTTCTTGTGCTTTTTGTGTGAAGTAGTCTTGTTCTTTAACTATTTAGCAACTGGAGGGCAATCAATTTTATTAATCTTTGGCAGGATTATGTAAAGCGGCAAACTCGTTTTGTTTCCCGCCAACCAGCTAAGCTTATAATTTCAACTATTGAAGCTGTTGCAGAATCAATGGGTCTCAAGGTCCATACGCGTTATTACAAGGTATAGTTTCTAATATATTTTGCAGTTGATCTTACCTTGATGCTTCCCCTTGAATTCTTTATTCGAATGATGATAACAAATCATCAGTTGCAACTATTTTTGCCATGTAATTGTAGATTTCCTGTTTAGAAATATGGAGCCCATTTTCAGCTAGAGCTGCCCTAGTTTTTTCTTTTTCACTATGTCTATGGGTTTGTGGTGGTTAATTTTTTTTTAAATTTTTTCTTGTTCCTTCAAGTTATCTTTGGGAGGAATGACACATGTTGAGTCCTTTTGGTTGCAGTTTGACTTTTAGTAGATGTGGTTGGTTTAAGTTGCCTTGTCATATTATAAAATTATCAGCCTTGAGTAGAATATATCATATAATTAATTAATAATACAGATGACCTAGAGTTGATGTAATTTATCAGGTGATGAAGCTTTTAACATTTGCCTAGTGTGAGGCTAAATGGCATCTAGAGTTGATGAGTTTGTTTGAATGATTTGAGGCTGGGATCATTGAATGATTTTAGGTTGGGATCATTCTTTTTGGAGTTTATGAGAAGTTTGTTTGTTAGGAAAGAAACAATGTGACATTTAGTTTAGGGTAAATTGAACTTTAAAACCCTTGGTTTTAGGCCCCAAAACACGTAGCCTTCTTAAAATTTCTTTTGTGACATTGAACCCCCTTGTGGTGACAACAAACTGTAAAAGTGAAGAGACGTAATGGAAAATGTAAAATGACAGAAATAACCCTGAAATGTTTATGAAGCATGTTGAACTTGTACCCTTTTCCACCTCCGGTGGTCACAACCATTGGCCAGCCACCTTTCTACCTCTTTTCCTTGCTTTCTTCTAATCTTCTTCTCAGCTTATATAATTTGACGGGTCACTTCTCTCAATTTTATTTTCTGATTAGTTTTGTTGGTTATTTATTATGGCTATTATTGGTCGAAATTAGAAGATCCTATGATACCATGGTCGTTAAGTCACATTCCAACATGAAATACAAAGTACATAAATTTCCTGCTGTATTGATTTCTATCATAGTATGATACAAGACACCTGATTAATTGCTTGCACAAGAAGAGGTTGCTTAGGACCAGTGAGCCATGAGTTCAAGTTCATGTTTTGTTCCTTTGCTCCTTTGGCATAGTATTGGGTACTATCAGTTGCTTTAATGTGTGTGTGTGTGTGTGTGAGAGAGAGAGAGAGAGAGAGAGGTTCATCTTGTCATCATCTATAGGACTTTCAGCTCCTACACATGGGTTTCCTTTATATAAGTCAGTCTTCTAACACTATATCTAATCATGAATATGACTAATGAATATATAGCAGCCCAGTTCAATGGTTGTTGCATCACAATAGTTGAAATCTTCAGTCCCATGCAGTTATGTTGCAGAAAAATGTGTTTAGAGTTTCTGACCTTTTTCTCTAGTTTTTTAGAGATAGGAGACTTGGAGGTTTGATAAAGAAATAGGAGAGATGGAGGGTTTGGGGGTCTACATGTAGAAGAGGATGAAGAAGAATTGGGTTTGTAGCTGAGGGAGTAGTGACCAGAGGTTAGGCAGATGAAGGGTGAAGGTGGCTGGAGGTGAGGAAGGTGAAGGTGGCATGGCGGGTGGTTGGCCTGTGTGGGTGAGGTTTTGCAGAGAGAAAGAAACATGAAGAGTGAAAAGAAAAGAGGTCAGTGGCTGAGGGGGGAAGCTGCGAGTGTTATGGAAGGTGGTATTAGCAAGTGGTTGTAGTGGCCAGAGATGGAGAACAAAAGGTGGTGAAGAAGAAAATTGTGAGGACACATGAGTTACTACCCCGAGGTATTGGGCACACTTAAAAATTTTAAATCCAAATTTGTCACACTCATGCAGTGCTAGTTTGGATGAAAATTTAATGGTTTCACTTTACACAGCACCGTGAGGGGGTTTGTGTCACAAATCAAACATTAGGGAGGCTCAGTGTCTTTTATGCCCAAATTACAAAGGGGTAAAAGAGTAATTTACCTCCCCCCTCTGTGGGGCTGCATGGCTATGTGTTAATATGAAGTTCTTCTGTGTACTATATTTTGAAAATTATCTTATGTTTTGAAGTTCTTGTGTCCCAAGATCTTTCCAGATATGGCTATTCTGGACAAATTAATAGCAAGTTGACTTGGCCAAGGTCTTAGAGAGTCTTGGTTAAATGTTATATATCGTGTTTCGAATAAATCATAAAATTAATTGAATTATATAAAGACACATGTTTCACCAACCCAGGTGCTAATTAGCTAAAATTTTGTTCCTATTCTTTATAATTTCCGATGAATGTTCCATAGACTAGACTTGAAGGAGTATCTGCAAATAAGAAAGGACCAATTGCTGTTGTATTGGAGGTAATTCTTATACGTCAATTTCTTGATTACTGCTTCTGTTATTGTTGATAGACAGGCCAGGGCTCCACACTAGCGTTGTATTTCTAAGAGATTTATAACATGCCTTTAGGTTTATGAAGTTGCCCCATCCCTTTTCATGGTCGATGTTCGTAAGGCTGCTGGTGATACTCTTGAATATCACAAGGTTAGTTTGTACTAGCTTTTAAAACTTACATTTGCGTTCATTATTTTTTGTTGAATAAAATCCGTTCATTATTATTTTTTTGAATAAAATCCATACTGTTACCGAGACTTACATCAATATATATTTATGGATCTTTTACTTTGTTAGTCGAACTGCGTAGTTAAATTAGCAAATTTTAGGCTAACACCTTCGTATTTTGATTATTTGAGTTTCCATTTGTTATAATGCTCCATCAGAACTATGGCTTTGTCAAACCTTAGGCTGTGACATCTTTCTTCACAAAGTTGCAACCATTACCCCGATTCTTAATTTCTCAGCCTATGCCTTAGTTTGGAGTAAGAAAAAAATTAAATTTAAAAAGGGGCAGCTTTCAGTGTTGATCCATGTTAAATAGCCTTTAATATGGAGTGCATCACTCTCTAGTCAAACGTTTTCTGAAAAACATTTTTTGCATAGTTTGGCGTTTGGCATGACAGAACACGGGACCGGACATGCAAATTTTCAAAAAACGGGAGACACGACACGCTGGGAACACGCTCAATATATATAATTTTATTTATTTATTATATGTCTAAAATTGAAAAAAAAAAAAATCATTGGAAGGTAATTAAAAATAAAAAATAACCCTAACAAAAATTTTTAAAAAAAAATATTAATAAACACATTCAACAAAACAATAAAATTAATAAACACATTTAATAAATTTATTTTTTTCTACAAATAAAAATAGTTTGTTGTGTGTATGTTTAGGTTCAGCAAACAAAAATATCCAAAAAATAGAAAAAATAAAAAGAGGGTCTGAGGTATTAAAAAAAAAAGGAGGGGTTAGAAAAAAAGATATAAAAAAACATACATATTTAATAAGAAAGAAAAAGAAAAAAATAATAATGCAAAACAGAGAGAGGACCTGCGGACTTAAGAAAGGAGAAGAAAAGCGCAGCAAAGAAGAACGAAAGACATACCTCGATTATCTAGGGTTGCAACAGGTTCTTCACCCAAGAGCTTCAACAGGTTCTTCACCCTCTCTCTCTCTCTCTCTCTACAAGCGTGTACCGAACGTGTCCCGTTGCGAAAAATTCAAAAAAAAAAGGGGATACCTCCCATAGAGTGTCCAACACATGCCTACCACGTGTTCGACCTGTGTCCATGTCCGACATGTGTCAGACACCCATACGCTACCTTTGGAGAGGTGTCCGTGCTTTATAGACTGAAAGCGAAAGTTTAACAAAAATGCTTTTTTAGTCAATGAAAGCTAGCTTATTTGGACGGTGAAAAATGTTTTTTGAACTAAAATTTTATCAATGCCACCACCACTACCTCCGCTATCCCACGACCACCAACATCCCACCACTAATATAACCAAACTTAATCTATGGAAAATATTTTCTGTAAAAGATGCTTTCCGTCAAAACAAATTGAGCGTTGAATGAAAAATGTTTAATATCTTGTAGTAGTGGCATTTGCTTCATGTACCCAACCTACCATAGAGCTGGATGGTTTGGATCACCATTGTAAAAACACATCCTCAACTAGATGTGATTGAACATAGAAATCAGAATTAGCATTCATTGTGGATGTCTTCACTAATAGAGTTTATCCAAGTAAAGCTAATGAACTCTCCTAAATTTTGACGGGTCACAAGTAATCAATATTGTTGTCTACTAATTCAAGCGATATAAAGCACGCATTGGTTCGTTCTTTTCTGATCTCATTGTTTCATCAGACGTTCTTTGATTGCTGTTGTACACTAATCAAATATTGATACATGCTCTTGCATTCTTTTGCTGCAGTTTTACAAGAACTTCTGTGCTAAACTTGAGCATATTATCTGGAAACCAAAAGAGGCAAATTCTACTTTGCATAGAACGGTGACTATTTGATCCGTAACATATACATGTTATGTAGTTATAGATCTAAAAAGATCGATCCATAGGCATGTAGTCACCATGTTGTTATGCTTTAAAACTAAATTACTTGTTTTATGTAGTTTATTCAGATCAGATTCACTTGGGTTGATCATTCTCATCTTTGTATTTAGAGATTGTATGTATCGGAAAGTCAGTCGGCTCTGGTTGTATAAAGAGTGATGTGTAAAGTGAAGACTCTCTGATTTATGAACACAAATTATTATGAAATTGGCAAAGTTAGTTCGGCATTCAATTGTCAGGAATTGTGTGAGAAAGTTGTTCATAGGAAAAGGTATAGTAAAGTAAAATGAAGTAATATGAAATTTATTTGAGAAAGTTTATCCAATGTGGAAGTTAAAGTTGAGTCCCCACTACTTGTTTTTGCTAATTAAGCATGAAAAAAGTTTTGAGAAAATTGATTTTTTTTATTTATTTATGTCGAACGGGGAAGGTGGGTCAATGTTGAAACTTTGAAGCTATATTTGGATCTTAAATTTGAGGAAATAGTTGTACAGGAAAAGAAAACGAGTAGTGCAAGAAGAAAAAGAAAAAGAAAACACTTCTATTTCACTTTTTTCTTCATTCCACAAATTTTTTCGTTATCTTTAAACTTCAAACACAGTTTTAGCGCGATCAAACTGAACATGTCATGGATTACACATAATTGGCAACTCATTTGCTCACATATGGTGACTCTGGTGTTGTCGAAGTTATTCATTCTAATTACATATGAGTATAGCTACTAATTATTTCAAATTATACACAAAATATAGATTAAATCAAAGGTTTGGATTATTTCCACTCTATATCCAAAGCAAATATATGACAATTGAGTCAATGATAAATGTTGTACAAACGAAAAAAAATTTATAATTTTTTTTAAGAGAACTTACATATAGGTCTTAATAGTTGAATTTATTATTTAATAGGTCCTGTGATAATTAACGGCATTCTTCATTAAATAATGTTAAAAAAGTCACTAATGGTTAATTTTCAGTGAGAGTTTGAAATTTTTATCACAAAAAAGTGGCAAATTATAAGTCCTAACGACAGTTTAAAGAAATTGTTACAAAAAAATATCTAATTTTTAATATTCAGTGACAGTTTAAAAAATGTCACAGAAAAATGTCACTAATTGTAAGTTTTAGCGATAATTTATAAAAATCGTGATAAAAAAATGTTATTAATTATTAATTTTTAGTGATATATGCAAAAAATTGTCAAAAATAATTATTTTTAGAGACAATTTTACTATGACTAACCTTCAATAAGATTTAATAAGAATTAAAGCTATTAAGACTTATTTATAATTTATGTGTCAGGTAATATATAATAATTAAAATTTTAAATTTAAAACAGAAGTCATTATAATAATATGATAGGTAGTATATTAGTCAATAAATGAATTATTTATTTATACAATATTCTCAGGTGAACTATTAAAAAGGTGGACTAGTATTACAGCACATAGGCGGCCAACCATTTGGATTAATTAAGTGCCAACAAAACGTGACATATTGGTGATTGGGTGGTCTTTTGGCCTTTTAGGTAAAATTAAAATATATATATATATATATATGTTTTAGGAAAATTATTCAATATTTTCGGAGTATCACGTGTCTATACTTCCTAACCAATCATCATTCAATATGTCTCCTCATGTTTTCCAATTACCCAATATAATACCTCACCTATCTATATTTTCTACCAATTATAATACTATAGAATAACACGTGTTCATATTCCGAAATTACTGAATAATTACCCATATTTTAGTTACTATTGGAGCACATACATAGGCAGTTCTGTGCCGAGTTGGTAGGTTGTGCGGCTTGTTAAGCACATTTTTTAATTTATTTTGATAATTTAAATTATTTATTTTTTAAAATATATTGAGTATAATATAAATGTAAAAATTTGAGTTAATTAGATATCAAGTCATTTTATCAAATTACATTTATATTTAGTTTTATATTTCAAATTATAGTTACTATTAATTTTTTAATATACAAATGTGATTGGTAGAGAGGATTATTAATTTTCGATCAGCTTGATTTTTTACAAACATATTCTACTTGATATGTTTTAAAAACTAAATAATTTGAATCATTAAAATCATCTCCAGAATAGGCTCAACAGGCCCAACAACAGTGTGCTCAGCAGCCACTCCAAATTCATGCTGTTTGATTACGAGGCAGGCAAGGAAAACATTATAAATTCATCACAAAACTTATTCTCCAGAAGACACCACTTTTGTATGAGATGGTCCTACCATGACTTTATAATTGATTTTTATGTAAAGTTAAATTATAAATAAACCCATGAGATTTATTTAAAATGTAAACTGTCTCTTATAGTTTTAGAAATTACATCTCGTCTTTTAAAGTTTTTAATTTTATAACAAATAGTCAATTTTATTAATAAATTATCAAGTTAATTAACAGTTTTTAATGATATCATAAATTTATTTTAATTAATAATTCAGATAATTTTGTTAATGTATTGGAGAATAATTATGAATTTCACTTTTTTAATTAATTTTATTAAATAAAAAATTCTAATAAGAGAGTATTTATAATTTTTCAAATCAAGAGGACATTTATATTTTAAACAAATTTCAAGAAATGTATTTATAATTTACCTTTATGTAAGTCGCAAAAATTCGATCCAAAAAACAAAAAAGAAAGTAGCAAAACTGATGCTGTACGAATGGTTGTTGCTAAAATAAAAAACAGTAGGAAGTTTTTTTCCCTCTTTATAATGCCTGCTATATTCTAGTATTCTTATAAGAAAAATAATTTGTGGCACTAAAACTGTTGGCACTAATGGCACTAATTTCCAGTTTTAGTAACTTTGTTTGTTTGTTTTTTTTTTTTTTACCTTATATAGAAATTCGGGGCATTAGTGCCCCTGAATTTCGAGCTCCATATCGGAGCTGTTCTTATAATTTATGCAGCTCCGATATGGAGCTCGAAATTCAGGAGCACTAATGCCCCGAATTTCTATATAAGGTAAAAAAAAAAAAAAAAAAAACAAAGTTACCAAAACTGGAAATTAGTGCCATTAGTGCCAACAGTTTTAGAGCCACAAATTATTTTTCTAATTCATGTCAAATTTGACAAAAAAATTAATTATAGAAAAATTTTACCAAGTCTTTTATATCCGTATATTGTTAGACTGACAATAAAATTAACAGATTATTTGGTACAATTAAATAATAATATATATAGATAAAAATAAGATCAGAGAAATATAATTGTGAAATTTTGAAAGTCGCTGTCTTAAAACTATTTTTTCTCCCCTCGTAAAGTTACAATTGGAGTGAAATAGTTTCAACATAAAACTCAAGTTGCTCATAATGTTCTTCGTTTAGTGTTCAGGATAATAGGAGGCTTGAATTATATCACGAACTAAAATTACTCAAAACATAAATGATATAAAAAAAATATAGATATCTCTCTCAAAAGGGCTTATTTGGTTTATTTTTGGGAGAGTTGTTTTTGAATTTTTTTTTTTTAAAATTCTGTTTGGTTTGTGGTTTTTCTCAAAAAAATTTCAAAATCACTTTCTCTTTCTTACACGTCAATCAATCACTTTTTCTCTCTCCTCTCTTATTCTCAATCACTTTTTCTCTCACACATATCTATTCAATTACAACAAAATATCAAATCATCCCAAACTCTCAAACTCTAAAACTACTTTCAAAATATAAAACTAAATAAATCAAAAAAATTTCTAAACTCTCTCTCCCAAAATTTTTTTCAAAAACAATTCCCCCAAAAAAAAACCGAACAAGTCTTTCCCATTGTCTATCAGCTTTCTAAGTGTCTCATAATAACTTTTAAAATATCATAGGATTATATAGGAGTTTTTTGGCCAAACCACTTAATAGTACAATGAAGAATAATAATACTAATAAATATTATAACGGTTTTAGAATTAAACACAATAAGTATAAGTTTTAATTTTATAATAAAACTTGTAATTTAATTTGGATTAAAACTACTATAATGAATATATTAAATATTATTTGTTTTTATTAAAATACCCTGACATATATCTCATAGTATAATTCACATATATTATTTTAATTTGGCATTTTGTGGGCAAAATAAAAGAAATAACATTTGCATTATTGGGATAACATTAATAAAAATATTATTTTGTCATTATTTATGGTTAAATATTAATAAAATATAATATTTTGTTACTAATCATTGTTAAAATAGAAAAATAGCTAACCTTTTAATTATTGAATTGTCAAAGATGTTCTTAAAGGATGTACAAACGATGCTATGGACTATTTTAGCCTTCGTTTGGAAAGTGGGTTGGCTTTTTGGTCTTTTGACTTTTTTGGCTATTTTAGCCTGGGCTAAAAAATCTGGTTTGGGAAGGGCTTTTTGACTTTTTTGACTTTTTTGGTTTTTTGACTTTTTGGTGAGGTGTCCATATGTAATATTACTAAACTATCCCTGGTATTAAATTTTATTTTTATTTCGACGGCTGTCCATTGTACTGTTACGTCACCAACCCAGGCTAAGTTTTTTTATTTTTATTTTCTTTTTTTTTTACAAATGGTTTTTTCATGTGGTTTTTATTTTTATTCTAATTTTAATTTTAATTTGTTTACATTTTCTGTAAAATGATAAAAAGTGAGGTTTTATTTTATTGTCCTGTGTATTTTAAATAATTCAATTTTAATTTAATTTAATTTAATTTTAAATATTTAAATAATATTTAATTTTATTTAAATAATCTAAAATTTTAAATCGTAAAAATTTAAATAATTTAAATATTCAAAAAATTTAAATAATTTAAAATGTTAGTATATTAATTTAAAAACAACTCTACACTAATCGTAACTAAACACATAAAACAAAACTTAATTAAGAAATTATTTTAAAACTCCTAACCAAACACATAATTCGAAACTTCATACTACTTTCACAACTCTACACTCAAATCATAACCAAATACATAACAAAAAAATTAAAATATTTAAAAATATTTGTATAAAATAGAGTTTGAATTTTTTTTATAAAACATTTTAAAATTTAAATCGTAATATTTTAAATTTAAATTGTAATATTTTAAAATTTAAATCGTAATATTTTAAAATTTAAATCGTAATATTTATTTTTTGCCTTATTTATTTATTTTTTTGCCATATTTATTTTTATTTATTTTTTTATACATTAATTATTTATTTTTTGCCTTATTTATTTTTATATTTATTGCCTTATTTAATTACGTGGCGAATGGTAATTTATATTTTCATGTTTTAAAAAAAAAAAAAAAAATTCAATGAGCCGTATTTTTGTCATTATTTTTTTTAATTTACGATTTTGTCTTTTTTTTATTCACCCACATTAATTTGTTTTTATATTTCAAAAATGGATTTTCATGTGTTTTATGTATTTGTAAATTACGTGACAAATGTTAATTTCTGTTTTTTTTTTTCCTTTTTTTCCTTTTCCTTTTCCTTATATTTTCACATTTTTAATTTTAATTTCAATTTTAATTTTAATATTTAATAATCTTAAATAATCTAAAAAATTTAATGCGTAAAAATTTAAATTAAATATTCAAAAATATGTAAATCGTAAAAATTTAATCAATTTAAATAATAAAAAAATTATTTTAACAACAAAATTTAAATAAATTAAATATTCAAAAAAATTAAATAATTTAAAATGTTAATATTTTAAATTTAAAAACAACTCTACACTCAAGTCGTAACCAAACACATAAAATGAAACTCAATTAATAAATTATTGAGGTAACTCATAACCAAACACATAAATCGAAATTTAAATAATTTAAAATGTTAATATTTTAAATTTAAAAATAACGCTACATTCAAGTCGTAATCAAACACATAAAATAAAACTCAATTAATAAATTATTGAGGTAACTCATAACCAAACACATAACTCGAAATTCCATACTACTTTTACAACTCTACACTCAAATTATAACTAAATACATAACAAAAAAAAAAAATTATTTAAAAATATTTTTATCAAATATAGTTTAAATTTATTTTCATAAAATATTTTAACAAAAAACAAAAAAAATGTTTTTATTTTTTTTTTCCAACTTTCTTTGTCTTTCCTGGTAAAAAGCCTGATTTGATTTTTTTTTTTTTTTTTTACTTTGCCGCCCCTCTTTCATGTGGGGGTAGTATGGTAAGTTTACTTGTCAAATTGTTGCAGCCATGCTCCCAACTTTCTTTTGTCCGTTTGTGGCTAAATTAGCCACTTTTGTCATTTAGTGTCTAATTTAGCCCAAACCCAACTTCCCAAACGCAGCCTTAAAAAGATAGTTAAAAATCATCTTTTAACTTTTAATTTATTTTAAATCACATCACAAATCCGCAAAACAAAGGTACTTTCACGTTAAAGATTGGCTAGTAGAGTTACTTTATGATTTTCACACTCCAAGTTCCAAAGATCTATTATAGTAGCTCCACTTATGTATTGCATAATTGCTTGTATATATAACTGACTAATGGGGAGTCTTGATTCACAGAGCCCAACGTCGGCAAAACAAGTACAGATGCTTATCGGAAGGGCCGCAGACCTAAACAGGTTCATAAGCCGAAGCTCAGACAAATGCAAACCTTTCTTCAATCTGGTGAAGAAAGCCACGGATTTCCCCTGGACAGAGGAATGTGAGGCCGCGTTGGCCGACCTAAAGAAGTATCTGACTACGGCTCCAGTCCTCTCAACACTTGGACCTAGGGAAGAGCTGTTTTTGTACTTATCAGTTTCAGAACACGCAGTAAGCGTGGTGTTAGTCCGAGAAGAAAAAGGGGAGCAAAAGGCTGTTTACTATGTAAGAAAAACTTTGGCCAACGCAGAAACAAGGCACCTACCCCTAGAGAAATTAATGCTAGCCTTAGTGATGGCTTCAAAGAAGTTGAACCATTACTTTCAGGCGCACAAGATTGTAGTGCTAATAGAGCACCCTTTAAAACCCTTGTTACAGCAGGGAGACTTAACTGGAAGGATAGCGAGATGGGCAGTGGCCTTAGGCCAGTACGATCTAGAGTTCAGGTCGAGAACGGCAATTAAGGGCCAAGTTTTGGCCGACTTCGTGGCCGAGTTCACCCCGGAATCCAACGAACATCAGGCTCCGTTGAGCCAAGATGAACGTTGTCCCAGCAAGCAAGGAGAATCCCAGCCAAAGGCAAAAGAACAAAGGAAGGAAAAACTCAGACCTTGCAGTATCTACATCGGCGACTCCTTCAGACTGTTTGTTGATGGAAGTTCAAACCGACAAGGAGCGGGGGCAAGAGTACTACTAATATCTCCAGATGGAGAAATAATAGAACAGTCCATCCGTTTGGGGTTCAAGGCCTCAAACAATGAAGCAAAATACGAAGCATTAATTGCAGGGCTAAAACTGGCAGCAGCAGCAGAAGCAGATGAGGTAATAGTTTTTTATGATTCACAGTTTATTATTAACCAGTCAATATGAGAATTCGCAGCCAGAGATGAAAGAATATCGGCATATGCAAAAGAGGTCATCAGATTGGTAGCCTTATTTCAGAACTGCCGAATACTCCAAGTAAGCCGAGATGATAACAGCCACGTCGACGCGTTGGTCAACCTGGCAAGTTCAATACAGACTGGAAAAACAAGGACAATTATGATCGACTATATGTCGGGCCCGAGCATAAAACCACAGAACACAGAGCAAGAAGCAATGTGTGTGGACATGGGGCCAAGCTGGATGGATGCAATTGTTGCATTCCTGAAAGAAAGAAAGTTGCCAGAAGACCGCAAGGAGGCACATAAGGTTAGATTGAAGTCGGTAAGATTCAGTCTCACAGCGGACGGACATCTCTACAGAAGGTCATTCACTGGACCCCTCTTAAAGTGCGTACACCCTTTGCAGGTTGAAGATTTTTTATACGAAATTCATGAAGGAGTTTGTGGAAGCTATACTGGAGGCAGATCACTAGTTCACAGAGCCATTACTCAAGGGTATTGGTGGCCCTACATGCAAAAAGATGCAAAAGCATATGTGAAGAAATGCGAACAAAAGGTTTGCACCGTTGATACACCAATCACCGGCCGAATCCAAGATTCAAATTTTGCTCGATGGGCTAGGAATGGCAACGGGGCGGGGCGGGGCCGGGGACCACACCCCCCGTCCTCGATCCCCGAAAGTGACAAAATCCCCGTCCCCGTCCCCGATCCCCGGCGGGGAGCCCATCGCCCCTCCCGCCCCCGTCCTCGATCGGGGATCGGGTTTCCCCGACCCCGAAATATCCCCGATCTTTTTTTTTTTTAACACAAAATTAATCTGTTTTTTCACATCAAAAAAAAAAAAGAATCTATCATCAAAATTTAATCTGTTTTTTCAGTATTCATCATCATCAACAATCAACATCAACAACTTTAAAAAAAAAAAAATCTGAAATTGTATCTATCATCATCATCAACATAAAAAAAGAAGAAGAGAGATCTGAGATTGTTTTGTTCATCACCCGCACACACACGTATATATATATATATATATCTATCTATCATCAGCATCACACGCACATATATATATATATATATACATACATACATAGATAGAGGTAGAGAGAGAGCTTCACGATTTGTAATCTGTTCAGATCGGTGATGGCAACGGTCATCGGCATCGGTGGTGTTCAGATCGGTGATCTGTTCATGAGCAGCGGTGAGGGAGACGCGACAGCCATCGGTGGTGCTCAGATCTGTCTCAGATCTGAAAAAAATAAAAAAAAATCTCATCTGTTCTGTGGTGGTCGAGGCTCGTCGAGAGAGAGGGAGTGGATGAGAGTTGTGATGTGGTGGTGCGAGGCTCGGTGATGGTGGTTGATCTGTGAGAGAGAGAGAGAGAGAGAGAGAGAGAGAGAGAGAAGTCAGTGAGTAGAGAGATGAGAGACGGAGACGGTAGAGACAAATGAGAGCTGAGAGGGACCTGGTTGATATATATATATATATATATGTAAGGGTAAAATTGTAATTTAACATCGGGGATAAAATCGGGCCGGGGATCGGGGATGGGGTCGGGCCGGGTACGGGACTGGAACACTACTCCCCATCTCCGGCCCGAATCTGTTCGGGGATTAATTTTTAATCACCATCCCCGTCCCGTCGGGGGTATTTTTCGGGGAAAAACCGCTAAAATCGGGGTCGGGGTCGGGGATCCCCGTCGGGCCGGTTTCAAATTGCCATCCCTAAGTGGGGCATGGATCTTGTGGGACAACTTTCCCAGGCAACTGGGCAGAGAAAATACTTACTAGTAGCAACAGATTACTTCACGAAGTGGATAGAGGTAGAATCTCTTGCCAAAATTCGAGATGTGGACGTCAAGAACTTCATATGGAGAAACATCATCACCAGATTTGGCATTCTAAAAGCCATAGTTGCCGACAACGGAACGCAGTTTGACAGCAAGCTCATCAAGAACTTTTGTGCGAAATTCAAAATCAAGAATTACTTTTCAACACCAAGTTTTCCCCAAAGTAATGGGCAAGCAGAAGCATCCAACAAAGTAATTTTGAATGGAATAAAGAAAAGGCTACAGGCAGCAAAAGGAAAGTGGATAGACGAATTACCCAACGTGCTTTGGGCATATCGGACTACGCCGAGAAGATTAACAGGGGAATCCCCGTTTGCCATGGCTTATGGCACAGAAGCAGTCATTCCACTGGAAGTCGGCATCTCAAGGATCCGAACCCAAGGAGTTGAGAATGGGACTAATGACATACTCTTAGCCCGAGATCTGAATCTTTTGGAAGAACGAAGAGAGAAAGCTGCAATTCAACTCGCAGCATACCAGCAACAGCTTGCCAGAGCTTACAACAAGAAGGTCAATCCAAGGGATTTTCAAGTCGGCGACCTAGTCTTGAGAAAAGTCATCGGCAACAAGAAAGATCCCAGAGAGGGCAAGCTTGGCCCAAACTGGGAAGGACCCTATAGAATCACTTCGGTATTAGGCAATGGAGCCTATCGACTTGAAGATAATGAGGGCAAAGCATTGCCTAGACTATGGAACACTTGTAATCTGAAATTTTTCTATCATTAGATGTTCCTTGTTATTTTTTCAAACGTCATCAATAAAATCATAGCAGAATTCCTCTACACTGATAAAAGATGCACAATATTATTTCTAAATAATGAGAACCCAAGTGGAACTCAGGTTCATATTGGGGGCAAAGAGAAGAAGAATATGCTTAACACTTGTTGAAATTTGTAGCAATTTACAAGTTGAAGTTAAGCCGAGATTATTCCTTATCTTCACTTGTTGAAATTGCTACCAATTTACAAGTTGAAGTTAAGCTGATTCCTTATTTTCACTTGTTGAAGCTTGTAGCAATTTACAAGTTGAAGTTAAGCTGATTCCTTATCTTCGCTTGTTGAAATTTGTAGCAATTTACAAGTTGAAGTTAAGCCGAGATTATTCCTTATCTTCACTTGTTGAAATTTATAGCAATTTACAAGTTGAAGTTAAGCTGATTCCTTATCTTCACTTGTTGAAATTTGTAGCAATTTACAAGTTGAAGTAAAACTGATTCCTTATCTTCACTTGTTGAAATTTGTAGCAATTTACGAGTTGAAGTTAAGCCGAGATTATTCCTTATCTTCACTTGTTAAAATTTGTAACAATTTACAAGTTAAAGTTAAGCCGAGATTACTGTTTCTCTTCGCTTGTTGAAATTTGTAGCAATTTATAAATCGAAGTAAAACCGAGGTTATTGCTTAAACACTTGTAGAAATTTACAAGTTGGTTAACCTAAAGAAGATGCTTAACACTTGTTGAAATTTGTAGCAATTTACAAGATGACGTTAAGTTGACATATGATCATCTGTTGAAATTTGTAGCAATTTACAGGTTGAAGTAAAAGCTAAGTATATTGTTTAAACACTTGTTGAAACTTATAGCAATTTACAAGTAGATCATTATTTAGCACTTGTTATAACTTGACGAAAGTTTATAGGTTAAAATTAAAACAGTATGTGTTTTACACTTGTTGAAATTTATGAAAAGTTTGTAGGTCAGTATCTTGCCGAAATAAAGCTTGTAGTTATTATACCTGAGGTATGTAACCCCGAGAAGATTGTACAAAGGAGGCAAAGTATGAAAAGCATACAAAATATTCTAAGTATAGAATCTGGCAGAGACAGTCAAAGAAAAGACAAGAGAGTGCAGGCATTAGAAGAAAGATAAGTTATATTAAAGCGTTCAACAAAAAACAGAAGGCACATCGACCACATAAAGAAGCTTGTACTGCCCAAGAAACAAAAAAGTATGAAAAACATGAAAGTTATGATTCCTCAACTTCTGGAGCAATTTGGGTTTGGACCTCGGCAAATTCTTGAAGAACTACTTTGGCCGCCTTCTCCGTTGCAAGTTCTGCATCAATCTCGGCAAGAGTTTCGTCAATATTCTTGTCAACTTGAGGAACGTCGGACGGAGCCTGTTCAAGAGTAGTTTCCTTGGCAACCTCGTCATCCACTTCATCTTGGGTTAAGTCCATAATTTGCTCAGTTGAAGGAAGGGATTTGGCCCCAACAGCATCCTTGGATTTCCTTACTAAGGCCTCATCCTCGTCCTCATCTCCATCTTCATCCTCAGATTCAGAGGCATCCTCAGATTGACTTGGAGGTGGAGGTGGTGGGAATGGAAGAGGGATAGCATCGGCATTGCGGAAGGGTGAATCGGCAGGGAGATCAAGTTTTTTTATCAGGGCCATCCAACCAAGGGAGAAGTCCCTGTTGCATGCCTGCCTGACTTGTAATTTGTATTCTTCAGTAACGTCGGCTACACCCTGAGAGTAAGCCTTTTCGTCGGCCACCTTGATTTCAGCATCCTTAGTGGCCAGGGCCTCCTGAAGCTCTTTTTCAGCTTGAGCCATTTTTTCCTCGGCCTCTTTTTTTTGCGCTTCAGCAACCTTCTTAATAGCTTCAGCAGCATCAGCCTTCTCATCGGCTTCAGTTTGAGCTTTGAGAGCAGCCTCAGCCTGGTCCTCCAACTTTTTCATTATTGATTGGAGACTTTTATTAATCTTTTGAAGGGCAGAAAACTCCCTCTTCATGTCGGCCAACTTCTCCCTAGTCTCAAAAGATTGTATGGAGAAGGCATGGGCATGCTGAACAGCCTAAAAAAAGAAAAAAAAAGAAAAAAAAGAAAAAAAAGAAAGCAGCATAAAGCAAAGTTATTACAAAGTTTACAAGTATGAAAAGATAAAGAAAGACGGGTTACCAAGAGAAGAAAATTACTTGAACAAAGCGTTGAAGCATCAGAGCATAATTTTTGTACTCGCTCATCTCGGCGTTCTTCTCCAGATCACCTGGGAGAAGTAGAGCTGTACTAAGAGTAACGCCGACATTTATGTCATCGGCACTATCATTAGCCAGGACAGATTTATTCTCCAAGGTGATCTCGGGTGTCCAGGGGACTTTTGGTATTTTTGACCTCGAGGTCGTCGCAGACGATGACCTCGGCTTCTTTGATTTTGCGGATTCTAATGGCTGGGTTTTTGCACGCCTCTTCCCAGCAGAAGGTTGAGACTTGTTGCTTTTAGCCAGTTTGGAGATAGGTAAAGTATCCTCAGATTCAACCTGAGTTACTTTAGCCTTTGGTTGAGCTTTCGTGGTTCTTTTCGGCTTCGGTGGGGGCATGGTTTGCGATGGTTGAGCGTCAACATCGGTAGGGAGGTCGGCTAAGAGATCTTCGCAATGAGTTTGAGCGACCCATCTCGTGATTCGAACAAATCTACGCCGCCTTTTCCGTTCAGGTATTGGGATCAAGTATGGAGCCGAAGATGATGGCTGATTAGCTGGATCCGATGTTGATCCTTGATCTGTCGGGATCTGATCTGATTTGGGTTGTATGAAGGTGGAGAAAGGCTTTTCTTCCTCTTTTTAGGGATGTCAGGCAAAATCGACTTGTATGTTGGAATGAAGTTAAGTAGCAAAGGCGCTTTCCTCTTATGGACTAGCAAGTCCAAAAGTTTCTTCAAGTCCTTACTTGGGATGTAGGATTGGCGAAAGCTTTTCGGTGGCTTACGAACATTTGCAAGAAGAACAGAAATTAGAAACAGACAGAGTATTGAGGACTTGAAAAGAAACAACTAAGTATTGACACTGGGCTCTTACCTTTGCCCTCTTTAACTGACCGAGAAAGAGGGTAGAGATGGGCATCCTCGTCTCGGGCAAACTCCCAATTTCCCGAGGTAATGAGGTAGTCATCTCCAGCCTCCTTGTTGGAGTCTGGGAGGTCGGCTACAATTTTGAACTCTGTAGACCTCGGCTTAAGATAATAGACGTAGCCTTTTTCTTTCAGATTGAGGGCACACATGGTGTAACAGTACTGAATATCAGCTAAAGTTATCCTAACATTTTCCTGTTTGGCTAAGGCTATAATACCATTAATCACTCGATAAGAGTTAATGGTAAGTTGCATGGGGTTCAACTTATAGTAATGGAGAACTTCACGAAAAAGGGGATTAAGTGGAAGCCGAAGTCCACATTCAGTAAAAGCAACAATGGGAAAAGGCATCGAATCGTCTGTTGGCATAATGGAGTCATCATCCCTAGCTAGTCTCAGATGGACATCGGCAGGAATGGAGAATTCTTCCCTAAAGTACTCAAGTTTGGTTAGGGTATCTACCCTATGTTTCCACATGCCCATGATGTCGGCGTAAAGGTATTCAACTTTAAAGAGGGGATGTTCTTAAAGGGTTTTTGGGACCTCGGCAAAAACCTAGGTAAATACTGGTAAGGGTTGTTTCAGTTTTTCCTAAGGATTGGTGAAGTCTACAGACAAATCCCAAACCTAAATCTATGGAAATAAAGATTGGGGGTACAGATCTGAAAGGAAACACAGAAGACAAGAAACAGAGAATAAAGTTTCAGAATTAAGAACAGAGGTAGGGTTCTCAAAAACATAAAGAATACGAGAAATATAAGGTCAAGAACAGTGACAAAAAAGTGGTGAAATAGTGCAAATGTTTAAGACATGGACAAAAGCAAAATTAAAGCATTCAGATATGTGGTTCACAAGATAGATGTTTGAACAAAGAACAGTGATGACAAACTAATAAAGAATATCGAAGGCGTTAAGAACGAAAGGAACGGTGGCTTACCAGGAAAAATGAAGCCGGTATAAAGATTGCCGAAGTTAGGCGACGGTTGCAAACACAACGGAATGATGAGAGCTTTACTCAAATGGAAGAATGATAGCAGTTGCAGAGCTTGAGGATCAAGCAATGGCAGATTCGAAGGAAAGAGTTTAGAGAGAGAGAAAGTAAGTAAAATCAAAGTGCAAAGTGAAGAGGCAAAGAGAGGGAAAACAAGTTTTGTCCAAAACTTGAAACGGCGGCAAAAGCAGTGCATTTAATACGCCTAGAATATCGTATGCGTCAAACGGCACAGACAGATGCAAGATGGCTTACAAGCACGTCACAAACACGAGCCAATGAAGGTGAAACACGTAAGTAGAACGGTTGAAAAGTGATACATGACAGCTCATGTGCGTAAAAAAGTTCATTAGAATTCTTGTTTTTGGAAGAAGACATGTCGACCTGAAATGAACGATCTCGGTTGAAGGGTTCTTATGCCGATGTACTGGAAAGAGGAACGATATAGGTTCCATCACCTCAGAATGCCGAGGTAATAGAACCTAGGGGGCAGTTGTAAGAATATATTTTCTGAGTACCAACACGTGGCAAGGTGACGCCGACGTGTCAACCGAGGTGCCACGTGTCGTGGTAGTTATGCCGAGGTGATCTCGGAGTTGCCGAGGTTATCTACGAGAATACCGGAATCCAAGATAAGCGAAGAGGGGACAAGAGTCCTAGGATGAAGAAAGACTTCAGGATGGATAAGGGTAATACTCTTAGGGAGTTTATCCTTATCTCTTGAGAAATCCAAAGTAAGCACTGAATTGGAGTCCATAGAAGCCAGGCTTCTAGTGGGATTAGGATTGAGTAAACTATAAAAGAGAGGCACCCCCGTGGGTCTAAGGTACGCAATTGATACTTTGAGCATTGTTTAGCACTACTGATTATCTTTGAGAGATATACTGACTTGATCGTCGGAGTGCCCCCAAGTGGAAGAACCACCGCCGGAGCCTTCTCTTTCTGTGCAGGACAGTAGGGTGCCATCTATTCTGCCTGTGTTCTACAGCTGAATTACTAAGATGGACAGTGTGATCAAAAAATCATTCACACAAGTAGTATATTAGTCAATAAATGAATTATTTATTTATACAATATTTTCAGGTGAACTATTAAAAAGGTGGCCTAGTATTACAGCACATAGGCGGCCAACCATTTGGATTAGTTAAGTGGCAACAAAACGTGACATATTGGTGATTGGGTGGTCTTTTGGCCTTTTAGGTAAAATTAAAATATATATATATATATATATATGTTTTAGAAAAATTATTCAATATTTTCAGAGTATCACGTGTCTATACTCCCTAACCAATCATCACTCAATATGTCTCATTATGTTTTCCAATTACCCAATACAATACCTCACCTATCTATATTTTTTACCAATCATAATATTATAGAATACCACATATTCATACTCCGAAATTACTTTATAACCATGTTTTAGTTACTATTGGAGCACATACATGGGCACTTCTGTGCCGAGTTGGTAGGTTGTGCGGCTTGTTAAGCACATTTTTAAAAATATATTGAGTATAATATAAATGTAAAAATTTGAGTTAATTAGATATCAAGTCATTTTATCAAATTACATTTATATTTAGTTTTATATTTCAAATTATAGTTACTATTAATTTTTTAATATACAAATGTGATTTGAAGAGAGAATTATTAATTTTCGATCAACTTAATTTTTTACAGACATATTCTACTTAATATATTTTAAAAAATAAATAATTTGAATCATTAAAGTCATCTCCAGAATAGGCTCAACACGCCGAACAAGAGTGTGCTTAGCAGCCACTCCAAATTCATGCAGTTTGATTACGAGGCAAGGAAAACATTATAAATTCATCACAAAACTTATTCTCCAGAAGACACCACTTTTTTGTATGAGATGGTCCTACCATGACTTTATAATTGATTTTTATGTAAAGTTAAATTATAAATAAACCCATGAGATTTATTTAAAATGTAAATTGTATCTTATAGTTTTAAAAATTACATCTTGTCTTTTAAAGTTTTTAATTTTATAGCAAATAGTCAATTTTATTAATAAATTATCAAGTTAATTAACAGTTTTTAATGATATCAGAAATTTATTTTAATTAATAATTCAGATAATTTTGTTAATGTATCAGAGAATAATTATGAATTTTATTTTTTAATTAATTTTGTTAAATAAAAAATTCTAATAAGAGAGTATTTATAATTTTTCAAATCAAGATGGCATTTATATTTTAAACAAATTTCAAAAAATGTATTTATAATTTACCTTTATGTAAGTAGCAAAAATTCGATCCAAAAAACAAAAAAGAAAGTAGCAAACCGATCTTTAATGAATGGTTGTTGCTAAAATAAAAAAAAAAAATCGAGAGGTGGCTCGATTTGGCTCAACGCTTTAAAAGCAGCGTCGTTTTAAATTTTTTTTTCTTTCTTTTTCTTCCTTTTCTTTCTTTCTTTTCTTCTTCTTCTTCGTTTTGTTCAACACAAAGAGAGGAAGAGAGGAGAGAGAAGAGAGAAGAAGAGAGGATTGTCGATGCTTCGCCACCGCCGTCGCCTTGCTTGATCGTTGACACCGGAAGATCATGATCATGCCTCGCCTCCGCCCCGCTTCCGCCCCAAATGTTGGGCCCTCGTCGATCCTCCTCCTCTCCCTCCTCCTCCTCCTCCTCCTCCTCGCTCCTCCTTACAGTTACCTTCACCTGAATTCGAGCCATTTCGAGTCAATCGAGCTACTTATCCTACGAAAATAAAAAACAAGAAGTTTTTTTCCCTCTCTATAATGGCTGCTATATTCTAGTATTGTTATAATTTATGTCAAATTTGACAAAAAAATTAATTACGAAAAATTTTACCAAGTCTTTTATATCCATATATTGTTAGACTGACAATAAAATTAACAGATTATTTGGTACAATTAAATAATAATATATATAGATAAAAATAAGATTAGAGAAATATAATTGTGAAATTTTGAAAGTCGCTGTCTTAAAACTATTTTTTCTCCCCTCGTAAAGTTACAATTGGAGTGAAATAGTTTCAACATAAAACTCAAGTTGCTCATAATGTTCTTCATTTAGTGTTCAGGATATTAGGAGGCTTGAATTATATCACGAACTAAAATTACTCAAAACATAAATAATATAAAAAAATATAGATACCTCTCTCAAAAAGGTTTGTTTGGTTTGTTTTTGGGAGAGTTGTTTTTGAATTTTTTTTTTCAAAATTTTGTTTGGTTTGTGATTTTTCTCAAAAGATTTTCAAAATCACTTTCTCTTTCTTACACATCAATCAATCACTTTTTTTCTCTTCTCTCTTATTCTCAATCACTTTTTCTCTCACACACATCTATTCAATTACAACAAAATATCAAATCATCCCAAACTCCCAAACTCCCAAACTCTAAAACTACTTTCAGAATATAAAACCAAACAAATCAAAAAAATTTCTAAACTCTCTCCCCAAAATTTCTTTCAAAAACAATTCTCCCAAAAATAAACCAAACAAGTCTTTCCCATTATCTATCACCTTTCTAAGTGTCTCATAATAACCTTTAAAAAATCATAGGATTATATAAGAGTTTTTTAGCCAAACCACTTAATAGTCCAATGAAGAATAATAATACTAATAAATATTATAACGGTTTTAGAATTAAACACAATAAAGTATAAGTTTTAATTTTATAATAAAACTTGTAATTTAATTTGGATTAAAACTACTATAATGAATATATTAAATATTATTTGTTTTTATTAAAATACCCTGACATATATCTCATAGTATAATTCACATATATTATTTTAATTTGGCATTTTGTGGGCAAAATAAAAGAAATAACATTTGTATTATTGGGATAACATTAATAAAAATATTATTTTGTCACTATTTATGGTTAAATATTAATAAAATATAATATTTTGTTACTAATCATTGTTAAAATAGAAAAATAGCTAACTTTTTAATTATTGAATTGTCAAAAATGTTCTTAAAGGATGTACAAACGATGCTATGAACTATTTTAAAAAGATGGTTAAAAATTATCTTTTAATTTTTAATTTATTTTAAATCACATTACAAATCCGCAAAACAAAGGTACTTTCACGTTAAAGATTGGCTAGTAGAGTTACTTCATGATTTTCACACTCCAAGTTCCAAAGATCTATTATAGTAGCTCCACTTCTGTATTGCATAATTGCTTGTATGTATGACTGACTAATGGGGAGTCTTGATAAGTAAATTGTATATAATGCAAAGGATTTACATTTAGCACTAGTTTGGGAAGAAAGGTTAGATTGGGTTTGAAACTATTTTAGTCATAAAAGATAAAATACAAAACATCACATTCAACACATAATCATTTTATTTTTTCTTTCAAAAAAATTAAGAAATCTATTTCAAACGAAATTTTTTAACTATAAATTAAAATAGTCAAAAAATAAAATAAAAAACTAGAAAGTTAAACCCATTTCCCAAACGAATTAGAGTGACAGAGAGATGGGTAGTATCGGAGCCTTGGAGCCGAAAGCATTTCCTATGAAATGGTGGAGATGGTGCCTACAGCCATGCCAAAAATTCCCAGTAGCAGGTATTTTATTTAGAGATATCTATTTTTTGTATATACATTATTGATCGCATCCATGATCTATGCTACTGTTTTTCCTCTTCTTCTTCTTCCATTTTTTTTTCCCATTTTTCTTTTCAAATATATATATATATTTTTTCCATAGCAAAATGGGTCATCAATCTATTGACCATTTTTCAAGATTGATCTAATGTTGTTAGCTAGGATAATGCTATAGCAAGTTTAAAATGCACCAATCATTTATTATAGTGATAATGACAGCAAAAACATGAATAACATATATATATATATATATATCTGATTTATTTTTGCAGAGAGCAGCTTCAGATATCGCAAAGGAAATGATCAAAGAGGCTATTATTAATAAATTTGACCTAACAAGCCTCGATATCAGTTCAAACACTATCCGAATTGCAGATTTGGGTTGTTCTGTTGGGCCAAACACTTTCATATTACTATGCAAAATATAATAGAAGCCATAGAAAGAAAATACCTCCCAAGATCTCACTACTGAGATGCCTGAATTTCAGTTGTTTTTCAATGATCACTCTTCCAATGATTTTAACACCCTTTTCACCTCCCTTTCTCAAAATAGGCAACATTAGGCTGCTGGAGTACCGGGTTCTTTCGATGTTCGATTATTCCCAAAGTCATCTCTCCATTTTGTGCATTCCTCCTAGAAGAGGGTTGTACAATATTAGCTTACACTAATTTGGGTGAGACCATATCTATATATAATCAATATAAGATACACGAGAAAAAAAATTAAATAATTACACAATCAAATTCTAAAATCAAATCCCTAAATAATCATAATATATAGAAATCACGGAATCTCCTAAATATACAATATTTCATATTCCAACACTCTTTCGCGCTCCAATGGCTCTCTCTAAGGTAGCAGAAGAGTTGTTGGACAATAGTTCTCTTCTCTTGCTTGGAACAAAGGAAGGATTCACTACACACGTGCCTCAAAAGAAGTAGTTAATGCTTATGCAACTCAATTTGCAATGGACATGTTAAAACTGATCAAATTTAAGTAGTTTTTAAGAAAGGATATCATTTTTGGACTAGAAGTCTTGAACAAATATTCGGGGATGATCCAGAGAATAAGGGAAAAAATTATTTTTTAAATGAGTATCATTTATTACATCTACTTCAATGCCTTCTTTTCACAATAATCAAAGCATTGAAATTACTGATTTTATACTCATAAAACAAAATTATACTCATAAAACAAAATACCCATTCTTTTTAATCATAATTTTAGTTTTACTAATTATGAATCTGAAAGAATATTTTTAACTCTAGTTCTTATTCCATTGAATTGTTAAAAATGTTTGTATCCCTTAAAGATCAAAGTGGTTAATTAATATTTGTTGCAGGGATCAACAAGTGAAAGCTAAAGTGAACTCTTTCAACTTGCCTGTGTATGCTGCCTCTCCTAAAGAGATGAAAAAATTGGTAGAAATAAATGGGTGCTTCTATATAGAGAAAATGGAGTCAACTGGTACTAGGTCAAAGATTGATGGACCAGTAAATATGAAAACACTAATAGAGCAACTCAGAGCTGGCTTTGAAAGAATTTTCACCAAACGCTTTGGGAGTGATATCATTGATGAATTGTTTCGTCGTATACTCGATAAAATTGTGGAGATTTCCTCCCAGTTTGAACCAGGCTGCATGCGAGGAACTCAACTATTTTTGGCTTTGAAACGTAAATGATTCGAGTTCAATTGGCATTGGCTTTTGTCATCTGGTGATATGGCGTGTTTGGCCATGCAATTCTAGGAATTAGTGGATAAGATCAAGATCTGTCTCATTCTATTAAGGATGTCATTTTAGTGATATTTTCTGTGTTTTAGAAAGATTTGCATCTTCAATTAGTCTTAGGATAAATCTATGACATACACCTCTAAAATAGTGCACATCGTGAAAAAGTTACGATTGTTTGTGATGTGTGTTACGACCCTTTGCGGTAAAGTTATGAATAGTAAATTTATGAGGTATACCCTAAAGTTAGAAATTGTAATGTTATGATACTTTGTGATTTTCGTTATAACACTTTGTATTTTGTGATTTTTGTTATGATATTTTGTAATTTATATTATAAAATTTTATGAAAAAGTTATAAAGGGCATATTATATGCACCATTTTGAGGGTGCACGTTGTGGTCTCTCTCTTAATTTTAATGTAAAAGTTATAATTCGATTATGTTGATTCTGTGTTGATCCTGGGAGTCTAAATTGTTATTTCCATGTTCCATTTGAATATTTTTATTTTTTTGTAATATTTGTTGTTTCCTTTATTTTTGTAGTGCCAGCAATGAATTGCATAGTTTGGTTGCTTCTTAGTTTTGTTAGGTCTTCTTTTAAGAGCTAATTAATTTTGAGAATCAATGCCATTTTGAGTTGTTAAATATTCTTTTTCTAACCTTAGGTGTTTTGTATGATCAACCATAGTTGATGTATTTATTCTCGCCATTCTTTTCGCTACATCAATAGGGGTAATTTTCTTGAGTATTATATAAAACTTGATTTTAGTGGACACATTTTTACATATGTATAATTGTTATGATAAAAAAAATGGTGATTTGAATTGTGAGATTGATTAGTAATGAAAAGGAATATGATGTTGTGTGAAAAATAAAATTAAAAAAACATTTGCACTACTAAAACAGAATTATCAAATTATAACATTTTGAGTATTGTAATAAAAGACAGAATTGACATGAAAATATATTTCACCAGAAAATGTTAAATGTATGCTCTTCAGCTATGACAGAAATATATTTTGATTCTTTACATTGTTCTAAATTTTAATGGTCCATTTAAAATTTCCATTACTTTTGTCCTTTTTTCTAAGTAAATTAAAATAAAAAAATAAAAATTTTGACATATTGGGTTTAGCATTATCAAAATAGCAAAATCACTTCAATGAAGTTCTTACAATGATTCTGACCCCTCAAATCCATGTAAACAGGGGCACCTTCAACTTGAAAAGATCATATTGGCCTCCGAACATATCATTAAGAAGTTGTATCATTATCCAATCAAAAATACCATTCAAAGCACCAAAATTCAAAGAGGCAGAAAATGATTCACAAAAACACAATTTCATTCCATTGCAACAGAGTAGCTGCCAGATACAATTCACAAGCAGAGGAGACCTGCAAAAACAGGACTTGAAAATCCCATAAAAAAAACTCCGAACCGGTATTAAAAAAAAAAAAAAAACACAACCAAAAACAAGGTTGTCATGACCTAGCCTCCATGGCCAAGGCCGAGGCAGATGAATTCTGAGGAACCAAACACTTGGATCTGCCCCAAACAACCACTCTAAGAAGTAATCTCAGACAAAACACCCATAAGGTTTCAAAGGCATGGAAAACTCTGAAGGACACTACAAACTGACATATATTCAGAAAACAGACTATTTGTAGGACTGAAAGTAGAGCAACACTATAAAGGCACACCAGGAAGGACCAACTGACCGAGCAAAAGTACCTGAAACCGGGACTCAGTAACTGTATTTCTCAGAGAACCATGGCTGTGAAATTGAAACAGGCGAACCTGAAAAAAAGGGTGGAAAAGGGAAATGCCAAAGTCCTCTGGAAAACAACCAAGCCACCGGGTGATCAAGAGGGCTCGCTTCTGATGTACTAAAAACTAACTAGTGCGTTGCTAGCACACGTGTTAAAAGCTATAGGCTTTTCTGCTATCTACTAACTTTTCACACTGATTGATTCAAGACTTTGATTTAGGAGAGGATATCACATTTCCACAAGCTCTCCATGAGTTGTTCAACGGTGGTGGTGCTGATTGAATTGCAGTGTTGAAGATTTAACCCCACCAGATTCTCGCCCAATTTTCTCAGGAAATTTATACTCTTGTTCGATACCTTAGAGCAGCCAGAGAGGGAAATGATCTGTAGATTCAGCTGGTCTCCATGAGACAAAGCAGCGATGCCAGAATCGGTGATCGAACACTTCGACACATCAAGATCATTTAATACTAGGCAGTTGTCTGCAATTGCTACAAGGCTTGCATCAGTAACCATACTACAACCATCAAGATTCAGCACTTCTAGGGTTTCACAGTGTAGCCTAGCCATGATTGAAACCACTTTATCTGTCAAATTCAAGCAACCGCTGAGATTCACCTTAACGAGTCCTGCCTCGCAGCTCTCAACAAGTGGAAGAAGTCCAGTATCAGTTATTCCATAAAGTCCGCTCAGATCTACATGATGTAGCTGAGGGCACAACTTCCCCACCACAGCCAAGCTAGCATCACCAAACCCCGGGCAGCTTCGTATGGACAAGGAACGAAGAGATTCACAAGGAGTAAGCAAGGGTGTTTCTGAAGCTAGATCTTTGATTCCCATGCATTTAACTAAAGCAAGAGACTTTAATTTCGATCCACAATTTGAGAGAGCGCTCAAAATCCCAGATTGGGTGAGCCTGTTGCACTCCTCCAATTGTAGGTTCTCAAGAGATCCAGCAGCTTTGGCAAAAGCTACGAGCCCGATATCAGATACAAAGCAACACTTGCGAAGGCACATCTGTTTCAAGTTAGGGCAACCCTTCCCTATAGCCTCGAGACTCACATCAGTTGTGCCCCGACAGGAAGTAATTGTAAGAGATCCCAGTCTCTCCAAACCCCGAGCATTACCCATGACCCAAAAACCCTTTTCACTCACGTTTTGAAGCCCGCTAAGGACAAGACTAGTAATGGCCTTTCCATAATGCCCGATTACAGCAAGAGAGAAATCTGTGAAGCTCAAAGACTGAAGCTTTACTTTTGTCAAGACAGAAGAGGCTGATGACAAGAGGCATGTGACTCCCTGATCCCCAACATGAGGGCAGTCTCTGATAGTGATGGACTGCAGCTTTGGGCAGCACCGTCCGATTGCTTGCAAGCTGTCATTGCCGATTCTAGGACAAGATTCAATTGTTAAAGCAGTCAAATTTGGGGAATTTTCTGCAATTGCAATCAAACCCTTGTTGGAAATCGAAGGACACTGGCAGAGGTCGAGTTTCTCCAACAAGTGGCATTCCTTGGCTATCTCAAACATACCTTCGTCCCCAATAGAAGGAACATTCCACAGAGAAAGGGCCCTCAAAGAAGGGCAACCATGGGCAATAGCCGTGAGACCATCATTGCTGACTCTACAAGTAGAGTTGCTTCCCCTGATTGAAAGCTTGCCAAGTCCACCGCGGCTAGAAGTTCCAACTGCAATAGCAGCGAGTCTAATATCCGTTGCTTTCTTTCCTTCCAAACACCTTGTAAGGTGTCCATCGCTCTCTATTTCCAGATCTTCATTACCAGAGATCATATCAACATCATTTGATGACTCATTTACTTTGCTCTGAGCATTCTTGCTCTTGCAAATCTCAGAATTGCGAATGCCACTCAAGAGCATAAGCCAACGCTTCGATACGCAAGCAGAGGCACTCCTCGCCTGACCGCCAGGAAGGCGTCTGAAAATCTCGAAGAGGCATTCATCAGGAAGAACATCAATAGATGGGGTTCTCTCCTCCTCAAACATGTTACCTGAGGAGGCAAATGGGGAACTGATCCGAGCTCGTTTGCTAGGCGGCAAATACACATCCAAATGGGAACTAACAGAACACAAGAGGCTTGAATCCATGGAATAGATTGACTCCCTAGAATATATTTCATCATCCCCTGTAAACCCAACAACAAAATCTAACATCAGCTAAATCTATTCATACAATTCTCCAATTAAGGAATGTCTCAAGACTATTTCATTGTAAATGCTTGTCAAAACCACAACACATACAACAAATTTACAGCAATTAATAGCAAAAGAAAAAGTTTAGCTTTGTTTTGTGGGAAATTTTAAAAAAATCTATAATCTTGGTTGAACTAAGTTGTTAAGATGAGTTGGGTTTTTTTTTTTTTTTTTCCTTCTTAATATCACATCAATCTAATCAAGAATTTCCAGAACAAAATTCATCAAATTCACAGGAGGTAATAACCCAATCTAAGAAAACCTTTTCCACATTAAAATTCGAATCAGAAGCTGAAACAAGCATGTTTATAGATCATCTCACAAAACAATCAAAAGACCCAAAATTAGACCTAGAAAAGTTAATCTAGCAAACAACAACAACATCTCCAAGCTGGACCCAGAACACAAAATCAGACAAATTGAAGAACAAACCCCAAAAAGATTCGAAACATACCACTGTAATTGAGGAGAGTAGGCATGGTTGTTGGTTCAAAGTATAAACTCCCAAATCGAGAGAAATGATCACCAAAAACAACACAAAAAAGAGCAGAAATTTGTGTAGATGTTCGAGCACTGATCGCATTACAGAGATGAAACGTTCAAGATGATCAGAAACCCCGCTAGGGCAAAAGAGGAGAGAGAGAGAGAGAGAGAGAGAACTTGCGCTCTGGTGTTATTGCTAGAAAAGTGTATGCATCTGTGTTTGTATATATATCGCGCTCTGGTGTTATTGCTAGAAAAGTGTATGCATCTGTGTTTGTATATATATCGTGGGTGATGTGTCTCAAGTCTTCAGATCATTACTCTCTCTCTCTCTCTCTCTCTCTCTGGGTTCAATGAATCATTCCGTTACCGGTAATTTCTCACCGCTCGCCGCTTGTACGAAAACATGTCCTTTGACCGGAAACGGGCTGCTTCCTGTTTGCTTTTTTTTTTTCTTTCCTTCTTTTTTGTTTTTGATAAATTATAAATACATTAATTAATTTAAAATACGAATTATCTCTTTAAATTTCTAATTATATAACAAATAATTCATTTTATTAATAAATTATTAAATTTAATAATTTTTAATAATATTATAAATATATTTTAATTAATAATTTAAGTATTTTAATTTTTATATAAAAGAGTAGTTAGAAATTTTATTTTTTTTCTATTTATTTTGTTAAATAAAAAATTCAATTTGTAATTTTCAAAACTATAAAAGAATAATTCGTATTTTAAGAAAATCTCAAAAGACATATTTATAATTTTTTGTTTGTTGGATAAATTACACTGACTTATTGAGGATTGAAGAAAATAAATTTAGTATAATTATCCTGAGTTCCCTTAAAGATTTAATTCATATAATATTTGACTTATTCTTATCAGAAATTCAGTATGAATGAAAAAATACATTTTAAATTGTGTATTGTTGTGTTTTTATACCATTTGCATTAGTTTTAATTCTTTAACCTTATGGTCCGTTTGGGAAGAAGATTTGTGGCTAAAATAGTCACAAAAGACAAAATAGGCTATTTTAGCCACAACAAACAAAACATCACATCCAACCTATAATCATTACACTCTTTTATCATAAAAAAGTCAAAAAAGTCAAAAAATTAAAAAGTCTTTTCCAAACTAAGCTTTTTAGCCCAGGCTAAAATAGTCAAAAAAGTCAAAAAGCCAACCCACTTTCCAAACCAACCCTAAAAGAGAGATTTATGTAATTATTTCAAAATTATGGGACTTATTATATATTTTTAAAATCTCAATTGACATTAGTGTAATCTAGGGAACTTCTATTTCCACATATCTATTTACCTCAATGTACACACTTAATGTAACATTAAAAATTGAAGTTCCTAATGTTTTTTATTGAAAAGGTTGAGTTATTGGCGCGAAAAAAAAAAAAAAATCCCTGCTGTAAACACAAAACATGCTATTTTGATTCCAGCCCTTTCTCTTTTGATGATTTTATTAATTCAACGTATAAATTGCACCTTCGTCTTACTTGACCTAGCGACAGGTTCTAATACGGACTTGGGTGCTGCTGTGGCTGTTATGCTCGGGGTTGGTTCCAAATGTTTTTTAATTAAAAAAAAAAAAAAAAAACAAAGAAAAGAAAAAAGAAAACAGCTTCTAAAATTGAAAATTAGGGGGATTAGGAGAAGGGAAATTAGGAGGACAAATCATTTTCCTTTTTAATAATCTGAATCATCATATTATAGGGTTTATTAAGAATATTATTTAGGTAAAAAATTAAGTTAGTCAAACATTCATAATCATATGATTAGATTTTGATTGTTTTTAAAAATTTATGAAAATTATGTTAATTGTTAATTTTTATAAAAACAAATATGTTTTGGTTATAGGGCTGTAAATATCTAATCAATTTTTTTTTAAAATTTTATATAGATGATGTACTCGACGAATCTCACAATATAAACAGTTCAAATTATCGAAAGAGTCTTGGGACAATACTCCACAAAAGAGCACAGCAGCCTCAGATTCTTCTAAATACCAAATGATAGAAGCCTCTTGAGTAGAATTATAATCATTGAAAACCGACTTGTACAGAGGATACTTGAGAGATTTATATGCATATGGCATGACATTTGTTAACCGATATGAGATTGTAATGTAACGTAATATAGAGGGTGTTTAGGGTAATTTAAATAAATATTTTTTTTGATTTTTTTATAAAAAGATATATAAAAAAATAAAGAGATAATATGATTCAAAAAAGATAAAAAGATAAAAAATATACTTTTATAAATTATGCCAAATAGTGCTGCCATAATATTATAACAATATGAAATTAACTCAAGAAAAAATTTCATAAACCCAATATTCTAATTTATCAAAAAATAAGTAGGATAAAAATACCTGAACCAAACATCCATTTTTTTTTTTGAAGGATCCAAATTTGCATGAAACTGTGTTTTAAAAGAGCAACTTCAATTTTTGGAAGAAATAAATTTAGTTTGAAAACTGTATTTTCTTCATGTCAGATTGGATCTTGAATTTGTCAATGAAGGTAAAAAAATGAGAATGGAAAAGGAATAAAAATTTAAATTTTACTTTATTTGAAATTTTTTTGAAAAATCGATAATTAAAATTCAATCGGTTAACAAGCCTACCTTTTATAATCAAATAAATATATATATAGGAGAGAGCGAATGATGAACAAAGTAATTGGGGAATGAACTTTTTAAGTTTGTTTTTGCATACCCATAATAAGATATTAAACACCAAATGGTACAACATGGCAATATATGGGATTTCAAAAATGTTCCTTCCTTGGAACACCAATATAAACCGAGAGGGAGATTTATGATCTGGAATTGGGCCGAGGTAACGGCCGAGCAGGTTGAGAGCCTAATGGTGCATCGGGCCGAGATGACCTGCGATTCGCCCGGAGATGGGCTGCCAGGAGTTGGGCCGGGCCGGGCCGGGCAGGAGTTGGGCCAAGTATGTGCCGCCCCAGACCGTAAAGAAGTTGCTCGGCAAGGCAGTGCTAGGTTGGACCGAGCTGCTTGATCAGGCGATGGTGGAGCCAGTTAAGCTAAGTGACCGGCGCCGGGAAAGGCGTGGTCAGCCGAGGTAATCGTTTGATCGGCAAGAAGGCCGACCACAGGAGATGCCCCGGGCTTAGCTTTGCCGAGATGCCGCCTAGCCCGGTTCTCCTTGGGCTTAGCCAGTGAAGTGCTTGAGTATGAAGCACAGCACGGCCGTGGATAGAGCAGCTCGGTTGCCGAGCTCCAGCTGAGAAGGCAGGCAGTTGAGATTATGTGATGTTCAGCAAGGTTTACGCTGACAGATGGGATAGCGGAGCCATGTGTCAGGAGATGACTGGGAGTGGATATGGGGCGCAGAGGGTATACAGGTATGTCTGCGCCTCCCATACGCAGAGGGACGAACACTTTTGTAAGACATTCTTACACTCAAACACTCTCCTCTCTCTCTCTCTATCCCAAGGTGTGTGCTAACTTGATCGTCGGAGGGTTTTTCCGGCCACACACCGCCGGGTAGCTCACCGCCGTTGTGCTTTCAGGTGATCGGACAGAAACGGAGCTTGGAGGAAAGGAGTACGGGCTTGCCGGAATATTTGCTCCCTGTACATAAACAAATTGTGTAATTACATTAACCCCGCACACAAGTGTAGCATGAGTATGAGTTGTTAATCATCTTCAATTTGGTTGAGTTATTTTGCGAAGCTTGTTAAAAGTTAATTTTTTGACTTTTTTTTAGTTGTTTTTGAAAAAACATGTAAAAAATAAAGAAATAATGTGATTTAAAATAAATTAAAAGTTAGATGATGACTTTTAACTATTTTCTTAAAATAGTCTAAAATGAAAGTTAAATCCATAATTTGACAAATTAGGCGATGTGGGTTTACAAAGGCTGGTTTTAATGTCAGAGACACATTAATTTGTTGGTTCAATATTAGGTAATGTAGAGTAATTTTTATATGAGGATAAAGTATATGTCTCTTTTATGGTACTTTCTATTATTGTGGTTGGTTTTGACAATAGGATTCACTACATTTATGTTAGGTATTTGAAGAACAATAGGAAGTATATATATTTGCGATTGGTGAAAAATAGTATCACGTGATACCCTATTGGTTGTGTAGTGTTATTTGTGGTGTGAAATTTCAGGCTCAACTCTCATAGAGAGGAGTTTGATACTCATTGTGATAGTGTTTATTTCTCTCTTATTTTCTAGTTGTTAGGTTAGTAGTGGTCTATTTGATGTAATATATTTATTATATTTGTAATTACCCTCTTGGTTGACAATATTTTTTTTAATAAAATAATAAACATCTTTTATCTGATATACTTTTGTTTTAGTGTAGAACCAACAAAATAATCGTGTCATTATGGTCGCCTTTAAAAAATTGCGATGGTAAATTTTTGTCATAACAATTCAAGCGAAAAAAAAAATTTCAACTGGAAATATTACTTAAACAGCAGCCATCAAGGTCATATTTTTATAGAACTAGTTTAACAAATGTTTATCTAACAAATTTTTTGGCTAACTTTTCTTTTGTTTTTAGTTTGACTTTAAAATAAAAATTACTTTTAGGTCACGCTAGGGAATGTCTGGGATAAACTATATAAGTATACTTTTTGATTTTTTTGATAAAAAAGTAGAAAAAAAAAAGACGATTATTTGGGATAACTTTTTAACTTTTTACGAAAAAAATGTGTATTAAAATATTGTATAAAATAGCAAAATTACCATATTACTCTTATGCCCTATGATATTGACAGTGACGGTTGAATAGTGCAGTACAGATTGTTTTGAAATGAGATGGTGCCTTCAGAAGATATATATATATATATATATATCTATATAATAAGGCACAAAGGTTTTTGAAAATATGTTAGAAACAATTGTCCTACTATGACATTTTAATGGTCTTGATTCATTTCTATATTTAGATGGACAGCTGAGATGAAAACCTTCTCTCTCACTCTACCTGAATTTCCCGCCCAAGAGCCACAAACTTTGCAACCATCCATCCTTATCTCTCGCACCTCACCTTTTCACATTTTAAATTTCAAAACACACCTATCCACTCTCTATAAAAAAGAGACCCACGCTCATTGAACTCTCTCACCTCACCCTTCCACATTTTAAATTTCAAAACACACCCATTCACTCCCTACCAAAAAAAAAAACCCACACTTATCGAACACTCTCTACAAACTCTCCTCTTTTTTTTTTTTTTTTCTTTTTTCTTTCAGTCTCACTCACAATTTTCAAATTTCAAAACACTCACGCTCATCCAACTCTCTCCCCTACTACTACTCTGCATCAATCAAATTCTTCTAATTTTGTTTCTCTTTTTCAAATTCATGTATATTTTTTTTTTTTTCTTTTTTGTGTGGTGGTTGGTGAGATTGGTAGTGTTGTTGCGGAAGTATGTCCATGTGATTACTGTTAATGAAGATTAAACAATTTAAAGATCTGGGTTTGTTTTGTTTTTTCTTTTTTTTTTTCTTTTTTTTTTTCCAGAGAAAAACAAAGTGCAAATCTATGCATACAAGTTATGTGGCTGGGATGTTTTAAAATATTTGATCTTCATAAAATGGGTTTTGATTTTAGTTTGATTTATGAAATGGATTGAATTCCTTAATGGAAAATGAGTGTTGATTTTTTATGATTTTGAAAAAGTTTTTGAAATGGGTGTTGAAAATATATTTGTTTGGTCTAATTTTTCAGAAATTATTTTGAGATTGGTTTTCGTTTGTTATTACTCAACTTTTTTTTTTTCTCCAGATTTTAGTCATATTTTTTTGGGTACATTTTAGATACATCAAAATTAGATGCATTTAAAAAGTAAAATACGTAAAAAATTCATTAGATAAAACAAAAAACCAAATAAAAATGCACAAATTTTTGTTTGAATTTTTTTTTTATTGTTAGAATTTTTTAATATTTTAGTCAATTTGTTTTACTTTTCAAATATATTTAGATTAGGTGCATTTAAAAAGTACAAAAAAATGAGTAGAATACCAAAAAAAAAAAAAAATCCAATAAAATAAATGAAAATACCTTTAAAACAAATTTTGAAAAATCAAACCAAACAATTCATTTTTGTCAAATTTATTTCTATTTTTTCAAAAAAATCAAAAAATAATTTAAAAAATCAAATCAAACCAAACCGCTATATCATGTATTATTTTTAATATACATTCAATAAAATTAATAATTTTTATAAAAAATATTAACTTTGATATTTGAATAATTTGAAGACATTTCATCACAAAATACTAACATTTAATTTTATAATTTTTTAATAAAATTTTAAAAAATTTAATGAGCTGAATTTTTAATACATATAATAGCATTATAGTAGAAATTAAAATTTCCTCACAAAACTTAAGAAAATTTGAAAAAGTTTTTGAAATGAGTGTTGAACTAAGGGACTCATCGCCACTTCCGCTTTGTGACTGTCCACCACCATTGAAAAGGAAAATCTTAACATTATGTTTTAATAATTTTATTTTAATTTATATTTTAATCTCATTATTAATTACACCGTGCCTGAAGGCACGGGCATACACTAGTATATTTATATAAGATAAGGCTTCCCTCTAATCCTTCATCAGA
The DNA here is from genome assembly GCA_025200525.1 of Camellia lanceoleosa. NCBI lineage: Eukaryota > Viridiplantae > Streptophyta > Magnoliopsida > Ericales > Theaceae > Camellia > Camellia lanceoleosa. Next base: position 64,577,374 of record CM045763.1, read on the forward strand.
TTGGAAGGTAGTGTTGGATCTTTGAGGGTCCATCACGGGTTCCGTTTCAATAATCCGAACCGTTCAATATGTAGAACTCGTCGAGTACTATAATTTATAAAAAATCATGTTGATCGGATATCGATAGTTATGTGATCAAATCAGTTTTGTATGAAAAAAAATGGCCGGTGAAAAATAAATGGTTGACAAAAATCTGATTTGATTACATAGATATCAATATCCGATCAATGTGATTTTTTACAGACGTATAGTACTCGACAAGTTCTACATATTCAATGGTTTGAATTATCGAAACGGGACCTGTAGTGGGCCCCAACGGCCCAACAGTACCCTTTAGTTCAATGACTATATATATCTAATTTTTTCATAAGATATATGAAAAGTATCCCATAAGCCCACACGTGAGCTTGTATTGGAGGGAACAATTTTGGCTTGTACGATTACTTTTTTAGTGAATAGTAATAATTTTTTTAATTTTTTAAATAATTTTTTAGCTTTTTATCTTTGATAGAGTATGCCAAAAAAGCACTAGATTAGAAGATCCCAATAAATAAATAAATAAAATAAAATAAGTTGATTTTTATCTTCAGTATTTTTAGATTTTGCTTTTTTAAAATTATAGATCTTTCTAGACTTAAAAAACCCGAAAATAAATTATTTTAACGCATTTAAAATTAAAAAGTTCAGAAAACAATTATTTTGCCTTTGTCTAACTTGTGTCTATCATAAACTAAACCCTTTTAGTTTAATTACTTTGCCAAATGAAAATTAAAAAGAAAATAATTATTTTATCTCCTGACTTCAAACTCTGGGCTTCATGTAAACTCATAAACCATCTAAGTTACAATTTAAGATTGTGTTTAAATTATAAATTTAAATAAAAATTTAAAAAGAAAAAAATATAAATATAATTTTTTATTCAAATCTATGCACCTTCGTCTTACTTGACCTAGCGACAGGTTCTAATACGGACTTGGGTGCTGCTGTGGCTGTTATGCTCGGAGTTGGTTCCAAATGTTTTTTAATAATCTGAATCATCATATTATAGGGTTCATTAAGAATATTATTCAGGTAAAAAATTTAGTTAATCAAACATTCATAACCATATGATTAGATTTTGATTGTTTTTAAAAATTTATAAAAATTATGTTAATTGTTAATTTTTATAAAAACAAATATGTTTTGATTATAGGGTTGCAAATATCTAATTTATTATTATTTTTTGTTAAAATTTTACATAGATGATGTACTCGACGAACCTCACAATATAAATGGTTCAAATTATCGAAAGAGGCTTGGGACAATAATCCACAAAAGAGCACAGCAGCCTCAGATTCTTCTAAATCCCAAATGATAGAAGCCTCTTGAGTAGAATTATAATCATTGAAAACCGACTTGTACAGAGGATACTTGAGAGATTTATATGCATATGGCATGACATTTGTTAACCGATATGAGATTGTAATGTAACGTAATATAGAGAGTGTTTAGGGTAATTTAAATAAATATTTTTTTTGATTTTTTTATAAAAAGATATATAAAAAAATAAAGAGATAATATGATCCAAAAAAAATACAAAATATACTTTTATAAATTATGCCAAATAGTGCCATAATATTATAACAATATGAAATTAACTCAAGAAAAAATTTCATAAACCCAATCTAATTTATCAAAAAATAAGTAGGATAAAAATACCTGAACCAAACATCCATTTTTTTTTTTTTTTGAAGGATCCAAATTTGCATGAAACTGTGTTTTAAAAGAGCAACTTCAATTTTTGGAAGAAATAAATTTAGTTTGAAAACTGTATTTTCTTCATGTCAGATTGGATATTGAATTTGTCAATGAAGGTAAAAAAATGAGAATGGAAAAGGAATAAAAATTTAAATTTTACTTTATTTGAATTTTTTTTGAAAAATCGATAATTAAAATTCAATCGGTTAACAAGCCTACCTTTTATAATCAAATAAATATATATATAGGAGAGAGCGAATGATGAACAAAGTAATTGGGGAATGAACTTTTTAAGTTTGTTTTTGCATACCCATAATAATATATTAAACATCAAATGGTACAACATGGCAATATATGGGATTTCAAAAATGTTCCTTCCTTGGAACACCAATATAAACTGAGAGGGAGATTTATGATCTGGAATTGGGCCGAGGTAACGGCCGAGCAGGTTGAGAGCCTAATGGTGCATCGGGCCGAGATGACCTGCGATCCGCCCGGAGATGGGCTGCCAGGACTTGGGCCGGGCAGGAGTTGGGCCAAGTATGTGCCGCCCCAGACCGTAAAGAAGCTGCTCGGCAAGGCAGTGCTCGGTTGGACCGAGCTGCTTGATCAGGCGATGGTGGAGCCAGTTAAGCTAAGTGACCGGTGCCCGGAAAGGCGTGGTCAGCCGAGGTAATCGTTTGATCGGCAGGAAGGCCGACCACAGGAGATGCCCCGGGCTCGGCTTTGCCGAGATGCCGCCTAGCCCGGTTCTCCTTGGGCTTAGCCAGTGAAGTGCTTGGGTATGAAGCACAGCACGGCCGTGGATAGAGCAGCTCGGCTGCCGAGCTCCAGCTGAGAAGGCAGGCAGTTGAGATTAGGTGATGTTCAGCAAGGTTTACGCTGACAGATGGGATAGCGGAGCCACGTGTCAGGAGATGACTGGGAGTGGATATGGGGCGCAGAGGGTATATAGGCATGTCTGCGCCCCCCATACGCAGATAGACGAACACTTTTGTAAGACATTCTTACACTCAAACACTCTCCTCTCTCTCTCTCTATCCCAAGGTGTGTGCTAACTTGATCGTCGGAGGGTTTTTCCGGCCACACACCGCCAGGTAGCTCACCGCCGTTGTGCTTTCAGGTGATCGGACAGAAACGGAACTTGGAGGAAAGGAGTACGGGCTTGCCGGAATATTTGCTCCCCGTACATAAACAAATTGTGTAATTACATTAACCCCGCACACAAGTGTAGCATGAGTATGAGTTGTTAATCATCTTCAATTTGGTTGAGTTATTTTGCGAAGTTTGTTAAAAGTTAATTTTTTGACTTTTTTTTAGTTGTTTTTGAAAAAACGTGTAAAAAATAAAGAAATAATGTGATTTAAAATAAATTAAAAGTTAGATGATGACTTTTAACTATTTTCTTAAAATAGTCTAAAATGAAAGTTAAATCCATAATTTGACAAATTAGGCGATGTGGGTTTACAAAGGGTGGTTTTAATGTCAGAGACACATTAATTTGTTGGTTCAATATTAGGTAATGTAGAGTAATTTTTATATGAGGATAAGGTATATGTCTCTTTTATGGTACTTTCTATTATTGTGGTTGGTTTTGACAATAGGATTCACTACATTTATGTTAGGTATTTAAAGAACAATAGGAAGTATATATATTTGCGATTGGTGAAAAATAGTATCACGTGATACCCTATTGGTTATGTAGTGTTATTTGTGGTGTGAAATTTCAGGCTCAACTCTCATAGAGAGGAGTTTGATAATAGTGTTTATTTCTCTCTTATTTTCTAGTTGTTGGGTTAGTAGTGGTCTATTTGATTTAATATATTTATTATATTTGTAATTACCCTCTTGGTTGACAATATTTTTTTTAATAAAATAATAAACATCTTTTATCTGATATACTTTTGTTTTAGTGTAGAACCAACAAAATAATCGTGTCATTATGGTCGCCTTTAAAAAATTGCGATGGTAAATTTTTGTCATAACAATTCAAGCGAAAAGAAAATTTTCAACTGGAAATATTACTTAAACAGCAGCCATCAAGGTCATATTTTTATAGAACTAGTTTAACAAATGTTTATCTAACAAATTTTTTGGCTAACTTTTCTTTTGTTTTTAGTTTGACTTTAAAAGAAAAATTACTTTTAGGTCACACTAGGGATTGTTTGAGATAAACTATATAAGTATATTTTTTGATTTTTTTGATAAAAAAGTAAAAAAAAAAAAGATGATTATTTGGGATAACTTTTTAACTTTTTACGAAAAAAAATGTGTATTAAAATATTGTATAAAATAGTAAAATTACCATATTACTCTTATGCCCTATGCTATTGACAGTGACGGTTGAATAGTGCAGTACAGATTGCTTTGAAATGAGATGGTGCCTTCAGAAGATATATATATATATATATATCTATATAATAAGGCACAAAGGTTTTTAAAAATATGTTAAAAACGATTGTCCTACTATGACATTTTAATGGTCCTGATTCATTTCTATATTTAGATGGACAGCTGAGATGAAAACCTTTTCTCTCACTCTACCTGAATTTCCCGCCCAAGAGCCACAAACTTTACAACCACCCATCCTTATCTCTCGCACCTCACCTTTTCACATTTTAAATTTCAAAACACACCTATCCACTCTCTATAAAAAAGAGACCCACGCTCATTGAACTCTCTTACCTCACCCTTCCACATTTTAAATTTCAAAACACACCCATCCACTCTCTACCAAAAAAAAAACCCCACACTTATCGAACTCTCGCTATAAACTCTCCTTTTTTTTTTTCTTTTTTTTCTTTTTTTCAGTCTCACTCACAATTTTCAAATTTCAAAACACTCACGCTCATCTAACTCTCTCCCCTACTACTACTCTGCATCAATCAAATTCTTCTAATTTTGTTTCTCTTTTTCAAATTCATGTACCTTTTTTTTTTTTTTTTTGTGTGGTGGTTGGTGAGATTGGTAGTGTTGTTGCGGAAGTATGTCCATGTGATTACTGTTAATGAAGATTAAACAATTTAAAGATCTGGGTTTCTTTTGCTTTTTCTTTTTTTTTTTCTTTTTTTTTTTTTTTCAGAGAGAAACAAAGTGCAAATCTATGCATACAAGTTATGTGGCTGAGATGTTTTAGAATATTTGATCTTCATAAAATGGGTTTTGATTTTAGTTTGATTTATGAAATGGATTGAATTCCTTAATGGAAAATGAGTGTTGATTTTTTATGATTTTGAAATTTTTTTTGAAATGAGTGTTGAAAATATATTTGTTTGGTCTAATTTTTCAGAAATTATTTTGAGATTGGTTTTCGTTTGTTATTACTCAACTTTTTTTGTTTCTTCATATTTTAGTCGCATTTAAAAAGTAAAATATGTAAAAAGTTCATTAGATAAAACAAAAAACCAAATAAAAATGCACAGATTTTTGTTTGAATTTTTTTTTATTGTTAGAATTTTTTAATATTTTAGTCAATTTGTTTTACTTTTCAAATATATTTAGATTAGGTGCATTTAAAAAGTACAAAAAAATGAGTAAAATACCAAAAAAAAAAAAAAATCCAATAAAATAATTGAAAATACCTTTAAAACAATTTTTGAAAAATCAAACCAAACCGCTATATCATGTATTATTTTTAATATACATTCAATAAAATTAATAATTTTTATAAAAAATATTAACTTTGATATTCGAATAATTTGAAGACATTTCATCACAAAATACTAACATTTAATTTTATAATTTTTTAATAAAATTTTAAAAAATTTAATGAGCTGAATTTTTAATACATATAATAGCATTATAGTAGAAATTAAAATTTCCTCACAAAACTTAAGAAAATTTGAAAAAGTTTTTGAAATGAGTGTTGAACTAAGGGACTCATCGCCACTTCCGCTTTGTGACTGTCCACCACCATTGAAAAGGAAAATCTTAACATTATGTTTTAATAATTTTATTTTAATTTATATTTTAATCTCATTATTAATTACACCGTGCCTGAAGGCACGGGCATACACTAGTATATTTATATAGGATAAGGCTTCCCTTTAATCCTTCATCGGATTGGAGGGTAGTGTTGGATCTTTGAGGGTCCATCACAGGTCCCGTTTCGATAATCCGAACCGTTCAATATGTAGAATTCGTCGAGTACTATATATTTATAAAAAATCATGTTGATCGAATATCGATAGTTATGTGATCAAATCAGTTTTGTATGAAAAAAATGGCCGGTAAAAAATAAATGGTTGACAAAAATCTGATTTGATCACATAGATATCAATATCCGATCAATGTGATTTTTTACAGACGTATAGTACTCGACGAGTTCTACACATTTAACGGTTTGAATTATTGAAACGGGACCTGTAGTGGGCCCCAACGGCCCAACAGTAGCCTTTAGTTCAATGACTATATATATCTAATTTTTTCATAAGATATATGAGAAATATCCCATGGGTCCACACGTGAGCTTGTATTGGATTTGGAGGGAACAATTTTGGCTTGTACCTTTTTTTTGTACGATTACTTTTTTAGTGAATAGTAATAATTTTTTGATTTTTTAAATAATTTTTTAGTTTTTTTGTCTTTGATAGACTATGCCAAACAAGCACTAGATTAGAAGATCCCAAAAAATAAATAAATAAAATAAAAAAAGTTGATTTTTATCTTCAGTATTTTTAGATTTTGCTTTTTTAAAATTATAGATCTTTCTAGACTTAAAAAACCCGAAAATAAATTATTTTAACACATTTAAAATTAAAAAGTTCAGAAAACAATTATTTTGGCTTTGTCTAACTTGTGTCTATCATAAACTAAACCCTTTTAGTTTAATTACTTTGCCAAATGAAAATTAAAAAGAAAATAATTATTTTATCTCCTGACTTCAAACTCTGGGCTTCATGTAAACTCATAAACCATCTAAGTTACAATTTAAGATTGTGTTTAAATTATAAATTTAAATAAAAATTTAAAAAGAAAAAAATATAAATATAATTTTTTATTCAAATCTATGTACTAAAAAAGCTTAAAGAATTTTCTTCCAATTACCTCACTAAATATAAAATTGGTTAACCTCTGACGTAATTTGCACTGACCTATGTATGAATTTTGAGAGAGAGAGAGAGAGAGAGAGAGAGAGAGAGAGAGAGAGGAGGGGGGAGGTATGTTTGACAATGGGAGACTAGAATCCAATTGAAGTTGTCAAAAAAGAGTTTTGGGGCCAAGTTGTCAAAAAAGAGTTTGGGGGCCACATTCAAAAGGGGGTGACTGCATTATATATTTGGGTTCTCTTCTCTTGGACAATTTGATACTATTGATGTACAATGAACTTTCTTTTGGTTAAAAATGGTCAGCAGGTCCATTGTATAAATATGTGGCTAAAAATATTAGTCTGAAAAAGATATAAAGATAGGGTTAGAATCAATGGATTTCAATGAATTCTCCAGACAAATCCAAAACTTTGATTTTTGTTTTATTTAGCTCTCATTTGGGAACAGATTTTTTTAATAATTTTTTAGCTAAAATATGATGTAAAAAATTAATATGTTTGTGATAATTTTTTAATTTTTTACGAAAAGATATGAAAAATATAGAGAGAAAATAAAATTTTTAACTTTTTGTTATAAATTGTTGACTTTTTAATTTTTTTAATGACTTATTAACTTTTAAACTAAAAAATAATATTACTAAATGAGGCCTTAATTTTTTTATTTGGATCCTATCAAAAGTGCCACCATTTGATTTATTTATTTATTTTTTGATATAATCATTTTCATACCCTGGTTTTTTCTTTTGTTTATTTTGGATAAATAAGTGGCTATCATAGTTCCACTTTATTGGCATGATAATTGCCAAGGCATGAAATCATTAGAACAATTCTGTACCAAAACTCTATTCATACATAAGAGTATATGGCTCATTTTCAGCTTTACCCTAATTATTCGATTCATTCATTTTGTCAATTTTATGTATAAATTATTTATAAAAAAATAAATTAACTTAATAATTATAACTATATCATTTTGTATATTTATCTGAAAAAAAAAAAATTAAGACCCAGAGGTCCAATTGGACACAAGTTTTGCTCCTAAATTTTTCCAATTGGATTATATTTTAGTCACGTCGTAAGAGAAATCAACTAGCTTATTAGCAATAGTTTCATGTTGTGTTTGATTAGAAAATTTGATAAAAAAAATATAAAGGGAAAGAGAAATAGAAAGAAAATGAGAAAGAATTGATAGGATTCGAATTTCAAGTTATGTCTAGTTGAGTTAAGAAATGAAGAAATAAAAGAGTATGAGTGAATACAATAAACAAAAAGTAAGATTGCATTTTCCTTTCACTTTCTCTTCCCTTGTGTTCTCCATTATGACCAAAAAAGAGAGTGAGATTACATTTCCCTTTCACTTATCAAATCCTCCAACCAAACACAATTTCAAGAAATCAAGTCTGGGAACCATACTTACAAACCCATATTTGTGTCAAGACATGATTGTGTGGTGAAAATTAAAAGTATGTACTGTGAGGGTTTATGTATAGAATTTTTTGTGTAAATTATTTGAATTTGTAATTTTACTATGTCCTAATTCTATGTGGCAAATTAAAAAAATAAAAAAAATAAGAATTTGAGGTCACTGTTGCGTGTCTTGTGAGACTCATTCTGGGTCTTATTTTAATGACTCGAACCCTTCATTTTTAGAGAATATCAAGTAGAATATACTTATAAAAAATTAAGTTGATTGGATATCAATAGCCTTTCATCAAATCACATTGCATATATAAAAAAAAAAGAAGATAAATAATAAGTGTAGGTGTTAATTTTTTACCTCACAACTAAACTAGGTTTTCAAGCCGAGATCTAAAAAACTTAGTTGTAAAGCATATAGAAGAATAAATTAAGCCTAACACTTGCACACAAAAAGACAACAAACACCACGGTGGCTCGTCCACCTGGAAACTCTCTGACTCAGTCAACTTATTTCTCAAAGATAACAATTCAAGTAAACAGTACACAAGAGCATACCCTAGAGTTACAGGAGTGCCTTACTTTAATAGCCAAAAGTGTCCTCATTCTCAAGAAGTATCGCTTCATAGGACTCTATTCCTTAAGATAACACTTATCTCGGACTCCTCTAATCCAGATTAGAATGAACTCTCTTAGAGTCTCATTTCTATCCAAACCGAGTTTTAAATTTTCTAGGATTTTTGTCCTCTATTGAATATCTCAGATTTCGATATGGTCAAACCATATCTCAGTATCTTGGCTTATTCATACGATATTTCAGCCACCACTTCTGCTACATAGATAACTCTAAAAATATGTAACCTTAAAAATACATCCCTACAATAAATATGATTTCAAGTATAAAATTAAATATCAATATAATTAAATAAAAATATCACTAATATTGAAAAAAATAAACTATCCACATCATTAAAATAGGATTCGAAGTCAGTACACAGGGATCCCAAATCGTTGATTTTGTGTCTGGAAGCCTGGCCGACACTAAAACATAGCAAATCATTATTTTTTATTTATTTTATTTTTTTGCATCTCATTATTAAATTTTCCTCATTTAAAAAAAATAAAATAATGAATGCAGTCCACTTTTGAAGGATACAAAATTGCCACATGAACAGTACTGCCAAAATAATCCAGGACAGGAACAGTGTAGATAGTTGAATTTTTTTAAAAAAAATTCAGTGTAAACTTTTAAAAAAATAATTATAAATAAATAAAAGTTTTATATACATTAATAATTAAAGTTATAAAATTTTTATTTATTTATTTATGATTTTGCAATAATTTTCTTGTCCTCCCATTGACAAGTAATTTCTCCGGAAAAAAAGTTACAAACTAAGGAGTTAGATTATCGCCAGTCTATAATATGGATTTGAGGGTGCTATCTAGGTCGTTTATTACGGCTTTTATTTCAATGATTTAAATAATTTATTTTATAAAAAATTTCATATATATTATTAAAAAAATTTACGTCAATATGATATTGTAATTTAAATACATTCAAATAACTGGATTGTTTCAATTAGCTAGAGTTTATGACTCTCATTAAAAAGTTTAAAAATGTTAGAAATCTTAAAAATTTTATCAAAATTTTCATCAAATATCTCACGTAGGTATGAGACCTACACTATGTGAATCTTATGTAAATCTCACACTCATATAAACTATTTAATAAAAATTTTAATAGAACTTTTAAAACCTTAACATTTTTTATCATCAAAACTTGTAACAATTGTATGCATAATAAGTCAAAAGTAGCACCCACTTGTTGGAAACGGACCATGGTGAATCACCTCTTCCCAGGTTCATTAACTCAATCACAGCCGAAAAAAACACCTCCAACAAAACAAAAATGCTTTAGACCACTAATTAGTAGTGGCTCAAATGATGTGGCAATGGGTCTCATCCACTGTTACATGTGTTTTGTGCCTTGTTTTTTTTTTTTTTGTTTTTGTTTTTTCAATTGCTACCTCACTAGTGATAGTTAGTGATGATAAATTAGTAGTATGTAGCATTGTTCCCAACAAAATCATCTTTATGTTTGGCGCTGTACATCCACTTGACCTTAACCACTAATATATATATATATATATGTATATTCTCATACCAATTTGATAATTTCCAAATCTTACCAACTCAAACAACTGAAGCCTCATTTGGGAATAGATTTTTTTAATAATTTTTAATTTTTTATGAAAAGATATATATAAAAAAGTAAAAAAATAATATAACAATATATAGTAATTTTTTAATTTCTTAACTAAAATATTTAATTTCCAAACAGGCTTGAATGTACATTTGAATCTGAATTTTAGAAATAAATAAAGCTTCCTAATTTGTGTGCTACATGATAGTAATCATAGTGGTTTTGATAACAATTACACGCCAGTGGATTTCTACAAAACTAATTATATATTAATAATAAAATTTATCCATATTAATTCTTAAAATTATAAATTTTTTAACAACAATGATAGAGAGTTTTAATTTTAAAACTCTAAAGAGAGTTTTAATGATGTGGCAAGAAAAAAAAAAAAAAAAAACATAGGCACACACATCACATCATATGTGGGTCACACTCATTGCCACATTATCATAGCTCTCTTTAGAATTCTAAAATTAGAGCTCCCAATCTTTATTAATTTTTTAATGAATGTCTAATTGTTTTTCTACAAGTACACTTGATGGTACTTTTCCCTTCTTTAGGTATATATACATATAAGACTAAGGCGTTGTTTGGCAAGTTAACATTTTAGTTAAAAAGTCAAAAAATTACTAAAAAAGCTAAAAATCCTATAACCTATACCAAAAAGTCAAAAATTTCATTTTCTCTCTACTTTTTGCACATCTTTTCGTAAAAAGTCAAAAAGTCTCCTCAAACATACTAGTTTTTTTTACCTCATATTTTAGCTAAAAAGTCAAAAAGTTACTAAAACAGCCTGTTCCCAAACGAGACCTAAATTTATATAATGTGAAAAATTTTAAGTTAAAATTGATGAAATTAAAATGACAAAATCTAATTTGACATAAAATGTTTCAAATTCTTGATTTATAGTAAATCAAATTCAAATTTTTTGTTATAAGAAACAATGAATAAAATTTCTTTTTGAATTGTGGAGTACCGTTGTTAGGAACCTTTCCAAATAGTAGAAATAAAGTGAACTAATTGTTCTTTACATTGGTGTTGTTTGAGAATGTCACCATAACTAATATTTTTAGCATCTGCTTCAATAATTTTGTAAGTAGTAGAAACAGGTAAATATAATAAAGGCAAATATTTCGATTGTTATTTGATACGTTGGACAATGAATATATGAATAAGGATCTAGTTAGAGATCAAATAAGGTAGATACAATAATTTTATGAATATAGAACCAATCAAAAAAAAAAAAATATAAATGGGACAATGTAAGTGGAGTGTGTCTCTTCAATAGTTTTTTTTTGATCAGCGTGTCTCTTCAATAGTTGGCCTCATCATCTCGTGTGTGACCAAATTATTTTATATATATGATCAATTTTGTGGTTAATTTTATACTTGGAAAATTATTAAAGTTGGTATAGATTCCAACACCATAATGTGCATGCAATACACATTTTTCAATCATCATGCTAAATAGTAGGTCATTGGTTTTTCTCCTGTATTTCATTTTATATTAAATTTTTTTCATATCACTACAATATATGAGTTTTAAAGATCAAATATTTTGATTTTTAAAAATAAAAATTTTGTTGCAAAAGACATTTAGCAACTAATTTCCATCGTCTTGAGGATAGTCGCTAAAAAGTCGTTCCAAAAAGTAAAAAACAAGGCTTTTAGTGACAAAATTTTGAAAATGTCACTAATAAATAGAATTTTAAGAACAAAATAATTTAGTTTCAACACGGTTTATTTTTTGAGACAAAAAAAATTGATCACAAAAGGATAATAATTCATCACTAATGCCTAATTTTTGTTGCTAAAAATATAATGACAACACTTTTCGCAATAAAATTATTTGTTCTCTAAAAAATAATTTTGTCTTTAAATTTTGATTTCTAAAATTTTAATTTTTTGTAGTGTGTTTTTAAAATGTGCATGCAATCCACTTTTGAATGATATAAATTTGCCACATGAATAGTGCAAAACAATATATGACAAGAACAGTGCAGAGGTTTGGATAAAAAAGAAAAAAAAAAAAAGAAGTAATCAAATAAATAAATGCATACAAATTAATGGAGAGGGTGACAATCCTATTTCTTGTATTTCAATTGGTGAGAATCTATGAAGTTATAATTCAAACTTTAAATTGTGAATCAATGGTTGAATATTTCATACTTCACTTTTTCTTGAGGCAATTATCAAGACTTGATCCTATTGATTATTTGTCATATGCAAAACGATAAGATGATAAGATTATATGTATTTGAGATTAGCCAGTGCAAAATTCTGGACAACTTGTGTTTGAGAAATATTAACAAATAAATAAATGCATGCATGAATTATCAAATTTGCAACAATTGCATGCTTATCAAGTCAAAATGTATGGATCATGCACATTGAATCAACTCGTCCACCAATAGCATTTTTGGTACTTTTCATCCATTTGGCCTTTTTGCCACTATTCTCGTCCCAACTTGATAATTTAGAAATCTTTCCAACTCATACAAACTGAATGTACATTTGAATCTTGTTGGGAAGTTAATACAAGTTGGCCAAAAATCATGGCAAAAACCATTTTCCCAACAAATCTTAGTTTTCATCAAAATTTTGACATTAATCCAGTTGTTTTGATTTATGTGCACTTCCCATGTATCTGTTCAATAGTTCAGTATTCATTTTTTTTTTTAAACAAAAAAAAAAAAAAAAAAAAAACAAAAAACAAACCTTGTGCCATTATAAAATTTTCAAATTGCAATGTCAATTTGATCATTAATAAGTGATAATCTCTACCCCACAAAAAAAAGGGATAACTTTATAAAAGTGCACTACAAGAAAGAACAGCTTTGGCGACTAATTTTGCTGACTAAACTCAATTTAGTCGCCAAAGGTGTACACATTAGCTACTAATAATTTTTTGGTCGCCAATGGTACACAAATTAGCTACCAAATGATATTTCGTCGCCAAATATAGACGTATTAGCTACTAAACTGTTTTGGTCGGTAAATGTGACCTACTTCGCTACTAATGTCATATGTAGTCGGAATAGTCTTCACTAATGGCGACTAATTACATGTTAGTCGTTAAATATAAACTTTTGGCCGACTACATATCACAACGGTCGCTAATTGTATAGTTTTTATACATTATTATTATTTTTATTGGTATTTATTTAATTTTTGGCTACTAATAGTGTGTTAGTCGTGGAAATAATTGGGTTTGGGCGACTAATTGAATTTTGGTCACCAAATAATAAAGGTTCACTGACTATTTGTTTTGTAGCCAAACGTGCCACGAAATTGTGGAGGGAATATTAATTTTTCATAATATATATTAGCGATGAAAATGTAGTTTGGTCGGTAATAAATATTTTTTTCTTTTATTTTCATTGCAAAAGTAGTCCATTTCCCTCCATCTCACGCTCCCGCCTCTATCACTGCTCTGTCTCCATCGCCATCACCACAAGAGTTGCTGTATCATCCCCTGAACTCCTTCCCAGGTATCTCCCTCTCTCTCTCTGTATCTCCCTCTCGATTTCTTAACATCTCAGAGGCCTCTCGGTTTCTCTCTTTCTCTCCCTCTCTCTGTTTACACACACACACATACGTGCATATATATATATACACACACACAAATCGTATATACACAACCTAGATTCCATATATACTCGATTATATACAAAAATCATATGTACACTCATGCCTCTGTCACTGGGTCTCACTCACACCTCTGCCCTCTTCTCTATAGCTTTGTCTCCATCGCCATCACCGCAAGGCTTGCTGGATCATTCCTCGAACTCCCTCCCAAGTATGTCCTCCATTTCGTATATGTCTCTCCCTCTCTCTGTATCTCCCTCTCGATTTCCCTCTGTTTCTCTCTGTCTCTGTTTACACACACACACACACACATACATACATATATATATATATATATATGTGAAAACACACATATATATGAAGTAGGCATTTCAATAACAAATTAGGGCATTGTTATTGAAATGTGATTAAAATAAAAAAATCAGGGCAATGCTTGGGGTGAATCAAGCCATTTGCTACATAAACTAGGGCAAAGTCTTGTAGTAGTATATATATATATATATGTGAAAACACACAGAAATCATATACGAAATAATTGAAAATCTACCTCGTTGTTATTGAAATGTGATTGAAATGAAAAATTTGGGCAATGCTTGGGGTGAATCAAGCAATTTGCTACATAAACTAGGGCAATGCTTGGGGTGAATCAAGACTTTAATTCATGTTTATCATGCATTTGTTTGCATGTTATTATGTAGATTTTGGGAAATTTTCAGTGAAGTTACAACAACAAAAAATGAGGTTGTTGATAGTTGAATTTTAGGGATTTACGCTTCGTACTTGTGATATGCAATTAATTGTTTTCGTAAGACAATTATTTTCGTAAGCATGACCTTTTCAAAAGGAATTTTTATGGTTTTGAGCTAGATATATAATTAAATCATACATATGGATAGCATTGCCTAGCGTAAATGTTTACTTTTGTGCTATAAATAAGCATGGTAGTTTGTGGATGGATATCATTGCCTTGTCTTGAATGGATAGCATTGACTTGTTAAATTCTTGGAAACTACTTGGCAAACATGATAATTACATTATAGTAATATTTAAACATCATTACATAAAAAACTACAAGGAGGTTGCTCTTGGTATGGGAACTGAGGAGAATATAACCTCGATGCTTCCATTTTAGTTCAGGTTGGAAATTTATGATGCTTGCATCATGGCGGCATATTGCTGATGTTGCCTCCTTAGTAATTTAAGTCCATATTTTCAAAGAATGAGAACGCTTGTTTATGCCCAAAGTTGGAGTTGGAAATATGTGAATATGCATGTTGCGGACATGCACAGCTGACATGTATGATTTTTCGTTTTGTGATTTTCAGAATAGGATGAATGTTCTTTTCTCTTTTTTTGGTGTTTCTATCTCTACTTTTTTATTTTCTGTTCTGTTCTTTACTTTCTTTTTTTTGGGAAGTACTATCATAATGGATGCTTTTAAGTTTTGTTCTTTGATTACAGATTTAGACCTTGCAAGAAATTGCCGACTAACATGTTCAAAATAGATCTTTGAACACTTCTCACACTTCCATTTCTTTTCCCCATGTTTTTTGCCAAAATTGTTTCTTGATTCCAATGAGATCACCAAGAACCCTTGAAGGATTGTGGTGCACACAACTAGGCTTAGGGCACACATAGTGCTTTATGTTATCTTCGTTTTTTCTTTGCTTCAGTGTCCATGGAAGGTTGTGTCCTCTCTTGTGAAGTTGCAAGTTTTGATCTCTCTGAAACCCCACCTTTTGTTTTTTGTATTTCATTTAATTTTTTTTTTTATGGCCATTGGATGTGCATCGGCTGATTTCAGCCGTCGCAACAATGCATAACTCATGTGTTTGCAGCCAATGTTGTAAATTTTGCTTTTACTGCCTCAACCTCACGAGTACCCATGAGGCATTTTTTTTTGAATAAATAACATGTCATGCACACACATTGTCAATGAAAATGGTTTTGATTCTTTTGATATATCATTCTATTATTGACCATATGGTTTCACTAGTACTAGTGCTCTACTAGTTATGCTATCTAGTGGTCCAAAATTATGGGTGATTTCTTAAATTAACTTCCATAATTACGCATTGCATGGTGCAAATCGTGTCATTTGGTCCCACCCTAAAAGAGATTTATGTGACAAGCCAAACAGTGAATGAAAAATGTTATGAAAATCTATCTCAACTTGAAATGCGTGTTTTCATTTGTTCCTCGATTAATCTTTGTGCGAGTTGTAGGTGACAAAATGGACAAGAGTTGGATGACGATAAATAATATGTTGACAAGTAAAGAGTATCAACAAGGGGTGAAGTCATTCCTTGATTTTGCTACAGCAAATGTAGGCGTAGATGATGAAATTAGGTGTCCGTGTGTCGATTGCATTAATGGCACAAAATATACCAGACAAGTTGTGTGGATGCACTTGATCCGAAGAGGGATGGCATCTTCGTATATAACTTGGGTGCACCACGGGGAACATGTCCCCGTGTCTCGTCCTAGTGTATCAAATGACCAATGTGGAGGTAGTGGCGAATGTATGATAGATATCGATGATCCGCCCATGGATGAATTGCCTATTATGTTGGAAGAAATTAACGTGAATGGTCTTATGGATGATCATACCGACGAGGAACCTATTGGTTTGGAGAGGGAGGATTTGCATAAGTTCACTAGGTTATTTGAAGATGCACAATGTAAAGTTTACCCGACATGTGCAAAGTTTTCTGTGTTATCATTCGTCATTAAGATGCTTCATGTGAAGGTGTACAACAAATGGAGTAACAAGTCATTCGATATGGTTATGCAGGTATTCAAGGACATTCTACCAGAATGTGATCAAATAGTTCCATGGACACTCTATGATGCTAAGAAGTTCTTACATGACTTGGGTTTGAGATATGAAACAATTCATTCGTGCAAGAATGATTGTGCACTATTTTGGAAGAAGAGTGCTAATTTGGAGAAATGCCTTACATGTGACGCGTGGAGATACAAGTTCAACGATGATGGTGGTAAAAAGATTCCACACAAGGTATTGCGGTATTTTCCTTTGATACCGAGGTTGAAAAGATTGTATATGTCCAAAAAAACAGTTGCAGATATGAGATGGCACAATGAGAAGCGTGTGGATGATGACATATTAAGGCACCCGGCTGATGGTGAAGTATGGAAGGACTTTGATAAGCAACATCCGACGTTTTCTGATGACTCTCGAAACTTAAGGCTAGGGCTGGCAACAGATGGTTTCAATCCATTTGGAAATATGAGCACATCATATAGCATGTGGCCCGTAATCTTAATGCCTTATAATCTCCCACCGTGGAAGTGCATGAAAGAGCCATATTGCATGATGTCATTGCTTATTCCTGGACGTTCGGCACCTAGAAGAGACATTGATGTTTACTTGCAATCATTAATAGAAGAATTTGTGGAAGCATGGTGTGCAAACATATGATGCATCGAACAGGCAAATTTTTAGAATGCATGCGGCGGTAATGTGGACCATAAATGACTTCCCTGCGTACGGTAACATGTCAGGGTAGAGTACAAAGGGTTACTTGGCTTGCCCTAATTGTAACAATAATGTATCGTCCCAGGGATTACGAAGTAAAATAGGATATATGGGTGCTCGTCGCCACTTGCCTGAGAACCACACTTGGCGAACAAGTAAGCTCTTCAATGGTCAAACGGAGCATAGGTCCAAACCTTTTGGACTTATCGGGGGACCAAATACTAGAGCAAATTGATTCTGGGACTTACAAGTCGTATGGAAAACACCTACAAAATCGAAAACGACAAAGGAATGAACATCAAAATTTGAATTGGAGTAAGAGAAGCATAATGTTTGACTTGCCCTATTGGAAAACGTTGAAGCTTCGACACAACCTTGATGTCATGCATATTGAAAAGAATATATGTGACAATGTCGTTGGGACTCTTTTGAGTGTAGATGGAAAGAACAAGGACACAGACAAAGCACGTTTAGATTTGGAGGACATGAAAATACGTAAAGAGTTACACTTGAAGAGGCATTCTAATGGGTCCTTTGAGAAGTCTCCCACATTGTACACGTTGTTTGTGAAAGAGAGAGAAGGCTTTTGTGATTTCTTGAAATCAATGAAGTACCCTGAAAAAAGGGGTTCGGAGGGCACCATTTTGCAAGAACTAAATGTGACGAAGGATATATCCTGTTGACGTAATTCTTGGAAATTCAAATAATGGATTTGTAAAGTTCAGCTAAGGTTTAGGCGCAATTGTGTATTTGATTAGTTTAACTATCACCACTACAAAATGTAAAGGGCATCCTAGTTCATGGATGCCAAAATTTGTTGAAAGAAAGAATGTACAACAACAGTTGAATATTAGACAGTTCATGTAACATGGCCTCACGATTTGGCTGATGGGAGGATAATTCCTCAGCAACAGATCAGGGAACTTAGGACTAAAGAAGCTAAGTATTGAAGAAACCTATCAAAATTAGAAGGTGTTATGGAAGAATAGTGTAGACACCCCATTTTTGACCGCCCTCAAGACTTGGGCATTACTGATGGTTTGCTCGGTGTTGAGAGATGTGCGAGAACGGAGTTGATTTCTTCGGCAAGAAGAGAGGCAAATCTTCCCAAACACTTTGTTTAAGGGTTTGGAGTTGAAGAAAAGAGGAGAGGAGGGGAGAAAATAGGTTGGAGAGGAAGTTCGCCATGAATCCGGGTAGAAGAAAGTCGAGCGACCCTCGCTGAATCAGGCTTATTCAATTGCACACTTGGAATTTAGCTATGAGGCCACCATCGTTGGAAAGAAGACTTCCGGGGCTTCACTTTGTACTCAAGAATCTTCTAGAGCCAAGTCAGGGTGGAGGAGATATGTTGGGTTGAAGCAGGGGATCATCCCGGTTGGATCGAGTCTGTGCGACTTCACGGAAAAGGGCATAACTTTTTGCACAGGAGGAATTTTGATGAAAGGTTTGCGCCATTGGAAAGCTAACTTCCGGGGCTTCGATTTGCATACCCACCGGCCATGTTTTGACCAAGGAATCATCCATCGGCACTCTATTTAGCCGACCGGCAGAAAAGAGTGCCGACCGGCACTTTATTTTGGACAATGATCGAATCTTCTGGCCGGTTTGAACCCTTTGCACCCCCCAAGCTTGGTGCATGCCATGTGCCTATTTTGCACCCTTTTGGCCCTTATTTTGCACCCTTGCTCAAGGCTTCTTGAGGAAGCCTTGACCCTTGTCTTGACTTCCCCAAGAAGCCTTACCAGCTGTCCAAGCTTCCCTTACAAGCCTTGCACCCCCTTGACACTTTTTCTTTAACTTAGCCTCTAAGTTTAGTGCATATACTTGCCTATATAAGCACCTCTCCTCTCCCTTGAGCAAGGGTTGGAGTTTTGGAACAAAACCACCCCGAGATATATAGATATATATCGATATAGATAGATACAACCCTCTATCTCCCTCTATATCTTACTTCTTTGCCTCCAAAAGTCCATTATTCTTGGCCATTCCTTCACCAACCCATAGCACAACACCACCACTTCCATTTCCAGCATTTGGGAGGACATTTGCAGAGGTTAGGAGCTCATTTTCTTCAATCAAAACCCGCTGGTTTGCTGGTCTTCAAGGGTAAGTGTCCATTTCCCTCAAACTAGCATTTTCTTGGTTCATATCTAAGCCATAGTTGCATGTATTTTTGAGCTTCGATGTAAACTACAAAGTTGCTTGTTTTGAGCCCTTCTTCAACATTGAAGAAGGGCTCAACACTGTTGGGGGTCTCCATGTAGTACTTACCATTATACCCCCTCTTTGGCCCCCATTCTTGCATGCTTTGTTAGCCTACCATGCTTCTGTTTTTGGGTCTTTGACAGGCCTGAAAAGGGTCTTAGTTTGACCCCCTCTACATGTCTCATGAAGGGTATTTGGCTGTTTAATGATTTCATATAGCACCTATCTCAATATCCTCTTGTATGCCATGTTTCTTGCATAGAATATTTGGCTGATGTATGATCTGTTTTGGGGCTTGATGTAAGCTGTAAGTAGGATTATTTTGAGCCCTTCTTCAACATTGTTGAAGGGCTCAACATTGTTTGGATGATCCTTATACTACTTGCTTTGAAATCCTTGTTTTAGCCTCATTTTTGCATGGTTTGTTAGCCTTGTATGCTTACTGATTTTGGGGCTGTCATATACTACAAATATGATTATTTTGGGACTGTCTAGCTTCTGTCTTCATGCTCCATGTTCATATTTTGCATGCTTTGTATAGTCATAGGCCATTCCGTGTGCTTAATGTTGCATCTCGGGAGTGATTCCATGCATCCGGTGTCATTTCGCCTTACTTCGAGGCTGTTTTGCCCCTCTTTTAGCTACTGAAATTTGCATGTTTTGTATGCCATGTTCCATGTTATGCCATGTCATTTCATGCTTTATGTCATTGCCTCGGTTTGCGTGCCCGTGTGCACGCATTTCGAGGCACTCATTTTCATCCATCGGCCTCTTATGTGAGTATGGTTGAGGCTCTCTCATGTTAGTATAAGTCCATGTTGCATTGTATATGCCATTTTAGCCATATTGCATTGTATATGTCATCGCCTCGGTTTGCGTGCAAGTGTGCACGCATTTCGAGGCGCCTCATTTTCATCTTATGGCCACTGTTTTAGGCTTGTTTGAGGCTGCCTAATCTAGTTTAAGTCCATTCCCTCATGTGTTGTAGCATGCTTACTTTGTATGTGTTGCTTAGGTTGTGTGCCTAGCATGGTTATATACTTGCATGTTCACATTACATGTTAGATTGCATGCTTAGGTTGCATTTGACATGCATGCTTTACCTCTTGAATTGAGTATGATAGAGGTTAAGCTCTTTGTTTGTTTATGTGCATTTCATTCCACATTGAAGTTGCACACTTTGGCTTCTTGGGCCATCATGCATTGAAATGCGTGATTGGTGGCCGGGGTCGAGGCCCATGCTCCTTTGAGTCCATTGCATGATAGTGAGTGTGTCTGTGCATACATTTGTCCCAAAACCCATGCCATGCATTCTTTGTCTTCTTCTTCTTTGTCAATCTGTCTGCTGCGGGGACTTCTGCCGGCAGTTTATTGTGCCGATCGGCACTGTTTTTATGCCGATAAACTCCACATGCAGCCGGTGGTCAATCTCAGCAGCCGATGAGCCCTTCTCCCAGCCGGTGGGGTATTTCAGATCATTTGGGACGTTTCCTGAAACTTTGGAAATTTTTGGAGAGGCAGGGCAGTAAAAACAGAAGCAGCAATGCCATGACACGGGTTTTCCGGGCGAGGCGGACATCGAGCATGCATCATTCACAAGATCTCGAGGACGTCACGGCGTAGCCCCTTTTATTTCACATTTATTTATTGATTAGAATCTGTAATATTTATTCATTTATTTTGGGATTTGTATTATTATTTTGGTCCCTCCGGCGAGCAAAATTGTAATAAGTGTGTGTGTGAGTGGTGTATGTCTTCCAATCCCCATTTCTTTCTCCCTTTTATTTACCCGCTCATGTTGGTAGATTAGGGCACATTCAAATTAGCATACCTTATGCAATGCACGTGTGCATTCATGCATTTGTTTACATGCATCGGGCTCGGCACATCATACAAACTGCATTGTATTTCAAATCTAACTTGAATACGTGTTACTCGTGCATTTCACATGCCATGTTTAGGTTAGCCGAGCCTACTTTAGATTGCACTCCTGTATTGTGATGCATTAGCCATTTAACATGAACTAGGTCATGCATGTTTGCTAACCAGTTTACTGTTTTGGCACGGAGTACGATGTAAGTTTTTATGGCTTTAGCATACCGCATGCGTGTGAATGCTTACCATGACAGTATGCTTACCATGCGGCTAAGTGCTTACATGATAAACTGTTTGAATGCCTGTGGGTGAAGGTTGGATTGCCTGAGTTGGAACAACTCATTGAAATCCGCATTTTAGCCTACTTGCGAGTAGCAAAATCTAACACGTTTTTCGAGACAAAACGGATATGCAATGTTTATTTCCAAATTAGGCAATCTAGTCTATACTTGTTTGCTGCGCGCATAACATAGTAATTCTAGGCTAATAATTGGAATAAGAGCATGTAATGTTTTCAAAAACGGATATCACGGTTAGTAGAGGCCGGTCTTCGGACCGGGCGAAAGGGGGTGCTCATAGCTGACCTTCCCCGATCGTACCCAAGCTCCTGAGCCAAGATCACTTTGGTGATGACGGGCATGTGGCCTTCGGCACTGAGTCAGGGTTTCCTAAATTTCCCAATTAAAAAATATTTAGGTGGCGACTCTGTAATCTGGCAAAGCAGTCCATGTTTGGCACTACTTTTCAAAAATCTGTTTTCTCAAAAAGATTTGCTGGATTTGGACTCTTTGGTTCAGATTAAGAACCGTGACACAAAGGGAGTCCGAACTGTAGCCGAGGTCCCCCGCGGACGTGCTACAAATAGTTAAGCATAATATTTTTCAGCTCTTGTCCTCGTAAGCCTGCAAAGAACCCAAAGCATTACTTATTCACAAATAGAAGTATATCTACATCTATAAACCCACAAGATAGTTAAATATAAATGAACAGTATTATGATTTCATTACATTGTTGACTTAGTTTCTTATTTAAGGAAAGCGTTTCCAAACTTTCTATGATTATATCGAATAAATTAGAATCTTTTATGAAGAAAAAGTACACACCAATTTCCATCCATGGAGGTCATAAAAGCACTGTTTTAACGTAACGGCAAGCTTCATGGAGGTCACTTTATCCTAAGCATAGTGAAAACACCATTTTCATACTAACCAACACAATCTCCTTGCCTTTACAAATTGCTTAATTGAGGTTTCTTTATTGTAGGGCCAATATTGAGTTTTATGGATACCAGACAAACTCTAATGATGGGTCCTCTTACATTTTGAAATAAAAAATGTCATTTGGATTAAATGGTAACTACATCCATAATTTCTGTAATTTGGTAATACCTACACAGTTTACTTTCACCATAAAAATACTAAAATTTACTTAGATAGATTTAGAGATTAAAAAGCTAAAATAAGAACTCATGATGGGTCCATGTTTGGATGTCTTTCATTAGTTAATAGCTATTATTCTCCTTGTCTTTTTATGTTTGAAATTGTTACAATATATATATGTCGTCCAGAAGTGCCTCTATACGCACCAAACTAATGATTTTTTTTTGTTTTTTTGCAGATGTTTTTGGACATACAAATGTGTATATGTTTTTTTTGACAAGTACGAGAGGGCATTGTTTTTATATCTCTATCCGTATAGATAGTGGTTTGTACAAATTACTTTTTTGGTTGGGTAAATATCAGCTAAGTTGGCATGGTAGAAATGAACATAGCACGTGGTACAAAATAGTTTTGGGACAGTATAGAATAATATTTTTGTCGTGGTACAGAAGTTCTAGGTGTACAATTAATTTGGTTATTCCTGTATTATGTATGGAATTAAATTATTGACGTTGGATTAGACTTAGTAATCATATAATTTGTA
The DNA here is from genome assembly GCA_025200525.1 of Camellia lanceoleosa. Taxonomy (NCBI): domain Eukaryota; kingdom Viridiplantae; phylum Streptophyta; class Magnoliopsida; order Ericales; family Theaceae; genus Camellia; species Camellia lanceoleosa. The sequence continues at coordinate 64,600,870 of CM045763.1, forward strand.
ACATATATATAATTGGACGTTCAATATTAATTATTTGGATGGTTGAAACTGAAATGTGTGCACGTTGTTGAATGCTTGATAACATATTTAGTGTTGGTAGATTATATTGTTTATACAGGGTACAGGTTGTATTAATAATGAATACAGGTTGTTTAGAAAATTTTTTTGCCAAAAAAAAAAAAAAAACACGTTAAAGTATTTGGCCACCAAATATTTTGGTAGCCAAATATGTAATCAAATGTTTTGGTGACTAATAATTTAGTAGCAAAAACATAACCCAAAAAGTTTTGTGACCAATTAATTAATAGCTAAAATAATCGAGAATGAGAGAAATAAACTATTGGCCACTAAAGTTTTTAGTCACGGGAAAAACTGGTATCATTTCGCGACTAAAACATTTGGTGGCAAAAAGTGAAGAAGTAAATGTTAAGAGGCTTTTCGCTATGAAACTTTTAGTGGGCAAAAGTTACAACGACAAAAATTATTTAGTCACTAAAAATATGTATTTTATTGGCGACCAAAATGTTTGGTCTATAATAGTCATTCTCATTTTATGGTAGCACTTTTAGTGACTAACAATTTAGTCGCCTAAATCATGTTTTGCCGACTAAATAATATTTCGTAGCCAAATGTGTACTTTCGGTGACCAATTCTTTAGTAGCTAAAAGTGACACCTTCCCCGACCACACGAACTTTAGTAGCCAAAAGTGTCATTTGGCGACTAAATGTTTTAGTGGCGGAAACATAACATTTGCCGACTAAACAAATTTAGTAGCGAAATGCAGTCACTTTCGGCGACCAAACAAAGTTTAGTCACTAATACTATCGCCAACAGGGTATAGGCGACGAGTTTGGCGACAAAATATTTTGGTCGCTAAAGCGTTTCAGCGACCAAATATCGGACTTTTGGCGACGAATGTTTGGTAGCCAAAAGTGATATTTCTTGTAGTGGTGGTAGCATCATAAAATAATTACAAAGTGATAAAAATACAAGAAATTTACACATTTGGTTGTGCAAGTCTTATACTTCCATCACTTTGCAATTATTTATGTTGTTATCACTTTTGTACAATTGTCCTCAGAAAAAATAGGTACACACAATTAAATTACAAAAAATTCCTAGAATACTGGTTTTATTATCTATATCCAGAAGTGCTCCCAAAGAAAAATACTGAGAATACTAGTTTAGGTAGTCTCAGCATAACCCTATGACATTGTTAATGTAGTGCTCCGGAAGAATACAAAATCACAAAACACACTAGCACTACAACAAAAAGCACAATTAGCGACTAAAAATAAATTTTTCGTCGCTAAAAGTAGCACCTTGGGTGACTAAAAACAGTTTGGTAGCCAAAACTGAGGACTTTTGGCGACTAAAACAAATTAGTCGCCAAATGTATACTTACTGGCGACTAAAATCAATTTTGTAGCCAAAAGTAGGGGTTTTGGCGACTAAAATTCAGTTTAGTCGCCAAAAGTGGAGATTTTTGGCTACTAAAAAAATTAGTAGCTAAAAGGAGGGGTTTTGGCGAATAAAACTCAGTTTAGTCGCCAAAAGTTAATGTTTTTGGCTACTAAAACTCAGTTTAGTCGCCAAAAGTGGATGTTTTTGGCTACTAAAAATATTTAGTAGCTAAAAAGTGGACCATTGGCGACTAAAATTGAGTTTAGTCGGCAAAAGTGACAGTTTTGGCGACCAAAAATCACTTTAGTCGCTGAAAGTGGTTTTTTTAAGCAGAAATTAATTTTTTTGCGACTAAATTATTTTTTAGTCGCCAAAAATTTTTGGCGACTAAAAAATAATTTAGTCGCCAAAAGTGGCTTATATTTTTTTTTAATAAATAATTTATTTTTTACATCAATTATATTTAATATATATAATTATATTTATATATATACTTTTCTATTAAGACCGGTGAAAATAATGTATAAATAATATAAGTTGCAATTATATTCGCGTGAGGATTTAGTGGCATCTTGGGAGGAGTCTTTGTGAAGGTTTGGAATGTTGGGAAGTTGGAGGTCCAAGGTTGAACACTTTGAGGTGCTCAGCAGATGGAAATTTTTTTTTTTTCAAACATGCTTTTGGCGACTAAAGAGTTTAGTCGCCGAAAATTAATCGTTTTGGCGACGATCAGTTTAGTCGGGGACACTCAAAAAAATAAAAATAAATAAACACTATTGGCGACTAAAATTTTAGTTGCCAAATGCATAATTTCCAAAAAAGGAATTCAGTATTGCCGACAAATGCGTTGGTCACTGTTTACTGACTTTTGACGACTAACACTCTTTTAGTCGCCAATTCCATCTGTGACCACATATTCACGACAAAACCGGCGACGAAATTATTTAGTCGGAAAAAGTGAAAATCCGACTTTTGGCGACTAAAAATTTAGTCGCCAAAGGTGTTTTTTTTTGTAGTGTAGGCAGATCATCATTCATCTTTCAACTATCTAAGAGATGTGGGTCAGCATTGTTGCATTCATAAATTATCTTGCTATGCTATTGATTAAAAACACCATATGAATAATACCACGTAGCACTTCTTAGGGAGTACTCAATAATTACAAATTAATCTTTATAATTTAATTAAGTTTATGCAAGTACATCAAGTTGCCAACTAAGAAATACAAGGCACTTGTATCATTTGCAATTTGAGTGCAAGAATTGCGTAGTAGTTCCTACTTTTGCAGTTTTATTACGGGTTAGTTGAGTCTCTCACATCACACACGATATTATATGTTACACAACTAGAAATTTCGTATAGTCACATAAAAATATGTTAATAACTAGTTTTTTACTTTTATTTTATTTAATACATCGGACAAATTTCATATGTATTGGTTTATAATTGATTCACGAGCTAATTCACAATGATATGATCAATTTGATTGATATAAAACTCTTTTTTGCGATTAATTTTAAATTTACGACTATATCACTTGATTCTTGATATGTATCACTCAATACTCTTATTCGTGATTGATATTACTATTTAAAACCCTATTTGATAGTCAAAGTTTTTTTTTTTATATATACACAATTTAAAAAAAAAAAAAAATAGTTAGTGGGCTCTTGTTCGTGCATGTTGGTTGGGAATTAGTAGGCTCAAATTTGAAAATTTATGAAAAAATTTAAGTAATGAATGGGAGAGTTTGGTTGCCAAAATATTTTAGGCAAAACCCAATTTAGAATGAACAAGTTTAGGAAGACAAAACTGGTTACAAAAATATATACGGATGGATAAGAGTTTGCACAAGTGGATCCTATCAATAAATTATGTAATTTTTTTTATCAGTTCAGTTGTATTTTAATATGTTTATGGATACAAAATCAATCACAGAATTAATCACATAAAATGTAAGTCGACCAATTTAAATAAAATTGTTTCTTTTATAAAAATTTCACTATCTGATATGTGTGATCAAAATTATTTTATGTGATTAATTTTATATCCATGAACTTATATTATACATATAATTGCAGCATTGCATGCATGGTTAAATGTGTTGAGTACATACGTAGGAGGATTGGTTATCCTTTGTCTAAATGGAAATGAACCCAACTTCCAATACAAGCCTACAAGGATAACTCAAAAACAAGCTTTAAATTAACTCATGTGATTATTATTATTATTTTCATTTTATTCATCACATATAAATCTAACATTTCATGAACACCATATGATTATGTACTCAATTAATAATAGGGGATATACAATCACTTTTAAGAAGGAAAAAAAAAAAAATTTACTTGAACGATCATTAATTATTAAAAGTATATATGGTCATACTATTACTTTCGACCCATTTGATAATTTTTCCTGTTTTGTTTGGTAACCTTTATATTAATACCTTAGTAGTAAAAAAGCTCCCCTTATGATGAATTATAAATTTAAAAACATTTTAAGTTTGATTTCTAATGCAAGTTTAATTTAATTAACATATATGATTTGTGAATGGTTATAAATATTCAAAATTCAATATAATATGACCCTATCTTAAAGAAGTTAGGAAAAAAAAAGAATAATTTAGGTAAAATATGACTTTAAGACTGATTAGTGATATTGATTTATTTTAAAAAGTGACTTATAAATTAATTTTTTAACTTATTATAAAAAAAATATACAAAAAATAAAAGAATAATATGACCAAACAAATTAACAAGTCAACAAATTTTTTTTTTCCTTTTGGTCCCCAAAAGAGGCCTCATGTTTTATTTTAATGATGTTAATGTGATTTTAGAGCTGAAACATATGGCTTTGGAGAGAGAGAGAGAGAGAGATAGAGAGAGGTGCATGCATGCATGTCATGTCAAGATGTGCATAGAGAGAGAGAGAGAGAGAGGTGCATGCATGTCATGTCAAGATGTGCATTGAACATGAATTAGCATGGGTTAGTAGTCGCATGGGTGTATGTGAATGTCTTTGACTGATAAAGTCGGTGTGAAGGTGGGGGCGGACAAGCAGAGGGCTAGGATCATTGGATCTTTCTCTTTGAAGGCTCTGATCACTTTCTGATTTCCCACTAGCCTCTGAGTTTTCTTCCTGATTTTAACAAGATGTCCCTCTAAGAGTTAATAGAATGTGAAAACATTTATAATTTTAATACACATATTTTTATACATTTCTTAATATTAATAATAATTTTAAGGGTTATTTTTAATATTTTCATTTTAATAATAATATCAACCATTAAAAATAATCATAGGTATCTGCATTCTGTAACGACGATTTAAGATTAAATATACTCCATCTTTTTATTCAATTTATAGATTTAAGGGTGGCTTCTTAATCTCAAGTTTACACACAATGTACATGTGTGAAGGACCTTAACTAGGCTGACTTCTTGCTCATTTAAATTAAAAAGAAAAAAAGAAAAAGACAAAAAAAGATGACAGTCTGTTTTTGAAGAGATTTTTTCACTCGTGTTGCTTTACTTATAGTTTTTATTATTGATTTTATGATTAATTACGTATCTGTAAAATTATTGTAATTAACTTTGGTTAAACAGAGAGTAACTTTCAATGTACCCAATATTCCACTTTCCACCTCAATCCTTAGCTGTCCATGAAAAAAATCTCCCACTCTTGTTGCATTTACAAGCCAGTATGTCTGTAAATTACAGACAATGTTGATCTCTCAATGTGAAAACTGATTAGTCATGCCAGCTCATCGTCAATAAAATATCTACGAGTACGAAATAATTTTCTCGTATAATCCTGTTGATCAAGTCTGCGTTCCTCCAAACGTCGTTGTTTTACTCCCTGACAACACAAACGTGAGCTAGCCGGCGGGTGTGTGCCGAATATCTCTCCGACGCCTAAGTCAGCAAAACAGACAAATAGACAAAAGTTCTATGTCTTCGAGAATCAAAGTTATGTTACCGCTCCATAGGTGATGTTGTGAGCTTTTATAGGTTCTGCGTGACACAATCCTAGTAGGACTCTTATTCCTCCATGCAGAGTCCTCCTAGGAATCACTCTTCTGAAAGATAATGCTTATCCTCCAACACCCCCCTCACTACTTAAACCAAGTGAGATGGTTTTACCTCGGTAGTATGACCAAATGACCGAGCTAACATGGCCATGCAAAAGAGGTAGAAATGACCGAGCTCCAACTAGCTCGGTTCTGCCCTTCATTGCTTGTACCTCAGTTTGGCATACTCCAACTGGGTTAACAACTCAAGACCGAGCTAACAATGCGTAATTATCTCGACGAATTGTGTGATGCTTTAGTCCGGTCTGGACCTCAACTAGGCCTAACCAGAGAGCCTTTAGACCGAGCTATTTCTTACCCCGTCTCATTACGCGGCCTAATTTACAAAGGCAGTTCCTTAGCTCGGCCCAATTTACTCATAAATTACCCTCTCAATTGCCCCTTAATTCCATCTGCACAGCATGATTGGGATTACTTGTTACCAGCCGAGCTAAAAAAACTTCAGCCTCTCAGCCAAGCTAAAATTCTGCCGGGCTATCGACTAGTTCGGTCACGACGTCTTTTCAGTCACTGTAATTGAATCGCTTTCTATTCTCTTGGACACGTGGCCAACTTCTATTAGTCAAATACAGCTGCCACGCCATCTTCGTACTTCGCGAAATTTGAACAGTCCCGTCCAATTTCACATTCTTCACACAAAACCCTACTTTTCGAACCAGCCATACCACTATTCATCATCTTCTCTCTCTACTTTTTGAGCTTCTATTTTTCCTCATCACTGCGTCTGCAAAGCTCTTTCTTGCGATCTTGATCTTCAAACTGTAAGTAACTCAATCTATTTCCTTTTTGTTTCGTCTAGTTTTTGTAATACGTAGCATAATACTCGTATGTTTTTCAAAACACATATACCTTTTGTTTTGCTTTCATTTTTCTAGGAAAGAACCATGTAATAGAACCACTGTATTCATGAATAATCTGAAGAACAACGCGTTTTAATCCATCATAGAATTCCAACCGAGCTAGGAACCTGTTTGTACTTAAGGTATGCTCCCAGCCCAACTAGATTAAGTTCCAATAGGCCTTCTTTTCAGTTTTTCTTAGCCGTACTAAGGAACTGTATTAGGCGTGCGCACTATCAAACTAGAAAACCTTAGCAAAAGACCGGGCTAACACTTGGCCCCAAACCATCTTCTACTTAATAAAACTAGAACTAAGAATGCTACACCATAAGCTTCAACCGGGCTACAAACTTCTCACTCCACTGAACCGAGCTACCGCCCTTTGCTCCAATCGAGCTAAGGACAAATAGTACCTCTTATGGCTGAGCTAGGACCCCATTTATTTTGCCTTTGTTTCTTTTTAGCACGGTCCAACGATCTATGCTTAACTCTTTTTCTTTTCAGTTTGCAGACTCCGACTAGGTTGGCCAGGCACTCCCTTGCACGTCTAACCGAGATACCAAATATCTTCTCATCACCGAGCTAACACTCACAGCTATTTTACACATAATTTAAGACCACATGGGAAAATATAGATTTCTAGTAAACTCACCAGGGGCTATGGCCGAGTTCCGAAGGGACTACCATATCTTTGATGATGTCCACCTTAGCTTAGTCGAACTAGACACTACCCTTTGGGAAAAAATTGGCTTCGTTCCCTTCACCCTTTTTTCCATTGTAGAAACCGGACTCCGTTTTCCCGTTCAGCCTCTTTTTTGTGAATTCCTTAGACAAACAAATCTCTGCCCTACCCAGCTTTTCACAAATTTGTACAGGATAATAAATGGCATCGCTGGGCTAAACCGCCGGCTTAGCCTCAACCTCGGTCTGGCTGAATTATTCCATCAATATTTATTATGCCAAAACGAAAACGACTGGGTATATTATCTAAGAATAAGACGCTGTCGGGAGAAAATAATAAAAAAATACCCTAGATAAAGATGTAAACGATGATGATTTCTTCTGGGTCTCTGGTAACTTCGAAGACCAAGAAGCCCAGATCGATGGTGAATAAATGGAACAAAGGGCGAGCAGTATACATACCTTGGCTCACTTTTTTGCATTCCTTACTTTATTTGTATGTTTTGAACCGCACTAACTGTTGTAATTTTCCTTCATGCAGATTTAAACTTTCTAAAGTCACAGTACAGTTACCCAAATCTTGACGCCTGCATCCGCAAGACTAAGATATCCCAATCGGTTGGACCGAGCTACTCAACCGAGCCGACCTCTGACATCTGCAGCAGGAGGAAGACCAGGGTGACCGACTTCCTCTTGGAGCCCTCTCCTAAACTTGATCCAACCCTCCCACAAATCAATCTTATTCCATTGACTGCAGAACAAGAGATGGCCAAAAAGAGCGAAGAGCTCTTATCCTTTGAAACAAACCAGGCCGAGGTACAACCAGCCGCCTAGACAAACGAGGCCGTGGTAGCGCTCCCCACCTCTCAGCTGTCATCATCTCGGCCAAGCAAGTGTGCTTGGACTTCCACAACTGAGCCATGCCTTGTCGACGAAGATGAAAGCATCCTTCCCCAGACCATACCACCGAGCCCACAACCATAGCGCCCAGACCGGGCTAGCCCTTCAGAATGGGTGCCTAAAGTCACATACAAGAATCGTGCTATCACTCACTCCGACTCAGTGGTTCCTTCAATCTTGCCAAGAGCGTCTGTCTGCCAGCGGATATGGAACATCACAACCACCTGACCGAGCTAAAAGCCATCTGCTTGGCCACCAAATCGATGGTGTTGGTGAGTTCTTCCTCCTCTTATCCTAATTTGCACATCTGTTTGTTCGGTTTTGCTTAAAAATTTATTTCTCTCCTATTGTAAGTCTTACAGAAGAACCACGTCACTCATAAGTGCGTGTTGGAGCTTCGAAAAACCACAAGGCAGGCCGTGGCAGAGGCAGATGCTAAATCGGCTGAGCTAGAAGAGGCCAAGAAGAAAATGGCCGAGCTACATACCGAGGTGGCCCGCCTGATCGGTCTTGTTAGCTTGGTCAAGCCGGTGATAAAAGGTCATCTTTGAAGACAAATATTTGCACGAGCTGGCCAAGCTCGAGAAAGAGAAGAATGATGAAATCGCCCGGTTGGAGAAGAGCGTGGAAAATGATGAAAACCAGGGCTACAAGGAGGGGGAGGACACCTACATCCAGCAATGCGAGGCTGCCAAAGATATATTCTTCAAATGTGGACGTGATGTAACGCTGAGCCTCGGTCTTAGCCCAGAGATCGAGGTCTTCCTCAACCCTCTTCCACATTTTATACCGAGCTACATGGCGGAGTATGCCCATGCCATTCAACAAAAATTTCTTTAAGATGATGATGAAGAAGAGGCCTCAGAGCCCGATAATGCCCCGGTCATCGCCAATGATCCCGTCGTTTAGTCAACTCGGGTGGAGCCACCGGTGGAAGACTTGGTTGAAAGTGTGACCGAGCTACCTGCTGAAACCGGGCTTCGAGTTGAGCTGGATACGGATCTTGACGACCTTTTTGCTTGATCTTGTACTTTCTTCTTTTTACTTTTGCAAAGAATATGTAACCGGGTTAAGGCCCCATCTTTTGTACCTTTGACTTGCATTTTGAATGAAATCTATTCTTGTTTCAACTATTAGTTCGATTAACTGCCAGGCCATGATTGCATTTACTTTCCAATTGTAATCTGAATGCAGTATAACATTTTCTGACCGAGATACCTATCTCGGTTCTAACCTTGAGACCTTATCTGGTCATACCAGCCAACCTTTTCAGCCTAGGTTGTTACCTTGGCTGAAGATTACCAAAAGTTTGTTATTCCCGCCAACCACTCTTTAGCCTTGATCCTTATCTCGGCTGAAGAGTACTAAGTGTTGGTTTTTCCAGCCAACCACTCTTTAGCCTAGATCCTTATTTCGGCTAAAGGGTATTAAGTGTTGGTTTTTCCAGCCAACCACTCTTTAGCCTAGATCCTTATCTCGGCTGAAGAGTACTAAGTGTTGGTTTTTCTAGCCAACCACTCTTTAGCCTTATCTCGGCTGAAGAGTACTAAGTGTTGGTTTTTCCGGCCAACCTCTTCAGCCCAGATCCTGATCCTAGCTGAAGAGAGCTCAAAGTTGGCGATTCCTGCCAGCCTGAGCTAAGTGTTTGGTTATTCCTACCAAACTTCTTGCAGCCTCGATCCTTATTTTGACTTAGGAAAAGTGAGTGTTGGTTTTTCCAGCCAACCTCTTCAACCCAGATCCTGATCTTAGTTGAAGAGAGCTCAAGGTTGGTTATTCCTGCCAACGTAGAGCGAAGTGTTTGGTTATTCCTGCCAAACGTCCTGCAGCCTAGATCCTTATCCTCGGCTTCGGAGAAGTGTTGGTTTTCACCAACCTTTTATTCAGATCCTGATCTTAGCTAAAGAGAGCTCAAAGTTGGTTATTCCGGCCAACTCTGATTTCATTGCCCCTAGTACTCTAAAACTATTTTTACAGAAGAGAACAATTTATGCTGAAAAAAGAAACTACTTGTTTTATTGAAAAAATAAAAACTATAAGTAAGTTTAAAGAAAAGCTAAAAATAAAATAGTTTGAGATTGGCAGTGTTCCATGGCCTGGGAATGGCTTTGCTGTCTTCATCTTCCAAGTGATATGTCCCTTTTCCTGCTAGTCCAACCACTTTGTAAGGTCCTTCCCAATTAGGCCCTAACTTGCCATCTCCGGGTACCAGGGTGTTTCCCATTACTTTGCGTAGCACCCAGTCTCCAATCTTGAATTGCCTTGGATGTACTGTCTTGTTATATTTTCTGGATAACTCCTGCTGGTATGAGGCAATGTGAACCAGTGCTCTTTCTCTTCTTTCTTTTGCAAGGTCAAGCTCCAATGCTATGGCTTCTCCATTTAAGTCTGAATCCAAATTTTCACTTCTAATTATGGAGAAGCCGACTTCTAATGGGATTACCGCTTCTATGCCATAGGCCAAGGAAAAAGGAGTTTCTCCAGTAGACCGCTGAGGTGTGGTACGATAAGCCCATAAAACATGAGAGAGTTCCTCCGCCCACTTGCCTTTTGCTTTCTCCAGTCTTTTCTTCAATCCGTCTAAGACGACTTTGTTTGATGCTTCTGCTTGGCCATTTGCTTGGGGGTATGCTGGTGTAGAATTATAAAATTCTATCTTGTACTCTTCACAAAAGCCTCTAAAAATTTTACCATCGAATTGAGTGCCATTATCTGATATTAGAGCCTTGGGTATGTTGAACCGAGTGATGATATTCTGCCAGACGAACTTCTTCACATCTTTCTCCTTTATTGATGCTAGTGCTTCTGCCTCCACCCACTTTGTGAAGTAGTCTGTTGCTGCAAAAAAGAATTTTCTGTTGCCGGGTGCTGTTGGAAGTGGTCTTACTATGTCCAAGTCCCACATTGCGAAGGGCCATGGGCTAGTTAATGGTAGAAGCTCTCTGGTAGGTTGATATATTTGGTGTGCGAACTTCTGACATTTCTCGCACTTGACATACTTCTACGAATCGCTTGCATGTAAGGCCACAAATATCCTGTGAAATTGCTCTGTAGGCCAATGATCTTCCCCCTTGGTGGCTTCCGCATATGCATTCGTGAATCTCGAACAAGAATGTTTCGACCTTGCTGGGATGAACACATTTTAGGTAAAGTCTTGTGAAGGATTTCTTGTACAAGGTCATTGATGGGGAGAGCCAAAATCGTTGTGATTTTGCTTTTATTTTGTTAGCTTCTTTCTTTTCTCACGGGTACGGTAAGACATTTGTCTTTTAAGAAGACTATAATTGGATCCATCCATAAAGGGCCTAATTCGGCACAACATACCTCTTCTACTTCGGATTCTTCAATGCTTGGTCTTGGTAAGTAGTCAATCAGTAGTGGATGTAGGATGGATGTATCTACCATCGAAGCAAAGCCTGCTAGTTCATTTTCTCTACTATTTTCTTCCCTGCCAATCTGCTCTATCCACACTACTTCGAACTTCATGATTTCCATTCTGACTAACTCTTGGTACTTAGTCATCCTCTCATCCTTTGCTTCGTAGTAGCCTGAAATCTGGTTTACTACTAGCTGGGAGTCGCTGTAAACCATTAGTTTGGTGGCTTGTATGAAAAGTGCTGATTTTAGGCCTGCTAAGAGCGCTTCATATTCCGCCTCATTGTTTGATGCTGGAAAGCCTAGGTTGACTGCTTGTTTCACTGCTAGGCCATCTGGTGAGATGAGGACTATGCCAAGTCCTGCACCGTGCTTGTTAGATGCTCCATCCACGAAGAGCTTCCACATCTCTCCAACGAACAGCTTCCAGCAAGTGGAGGGATCGGAGGATGCCTTGGGGTCATGAGTGTCGCTGGTGTTTTCTTCAAAGTCCATACTTACTGTTTGTTCCTTACTATCTGATTGTACCAAGTTTTTACTTATTGATGAGTGTTTACTTGGTGCAGCATGGTTTGCCTCTTCCTACTTGGCATCACTCCGGTCTGTTTTAGGATGTGGCTGGGCATCATAATTCAGGGGTTGCGTGCTTCCTGCGCCGCTTTCCATCCCCATTTTGGTTGCATCAGTCAAGTCAACTGGGCAGATGTGATGGCTTCCTGGTGTGAACTCTACCACAAAGTCTGCCAAGGCTTGTGCTTTTATTGTGGTTCTGGGCTGAAACTTGATATCAAACTGTCCTAATTCCACTGCCCATTTCAATATTCGCCCAGAAAAGTTCGCTCTCTCAAACAAAGCTTTTAGGGAAAAAGCTGTTAGGATGATTATAGTGTGGGCGTGGAAGTAATGCGACAGCTTCCTTGAGGCCACCATCAAAGCTAAGGCCAGTTTTTCCAATGGTAAGTACCTGGTTTCTGCGCCCAACAGAGTCTTACTAACATAGAAGATGGACAGGTGTTGGATTCCTTCCGCTCTGACCAACACTGTGCTGACTGCGTGCTGTGAAACTGCCAGGTACAAAAAGAGCTCTTCTCCAGGTATTGGGGTTACTAGCAAAGGTGGAGAAGACATGTACTCTTCCAAGCTTTCTAGGGAGCGGTCGCATTCTTCATCCCACTCAAACTTGGCCTTTAGTGCTTGAAAGAATGGTCGACACCTGTCTGACGACTGACTTATGAACCGGTTGAGCGCAGCTGCCATGCCAGTGAGATGCTACATTTCTTTTACTGAGTTGGGCCTCTCTAGATCCTAGATTACTTTGATCTGAGAGGGGTCTGCCTCAATACCTTGGTTGGTCACCAGGAAGCTTAGGAATTTTCCTGATCCTACGCCGAATGCACACTTGGATGCATTTAGGTGCAACTTGTTCTTCTTCAGAATCTGGAACATCTCACCTAGGTCCCTGAGATGATCCTTCTCATCCTTGCTCTTGACCACCATGTCGTCGATGTAAGCCTCCATTGTTCTGCCTAACAATGGTTCAAACATCTTGGTGACCATCCGCTGGAATGTTGCCCCTGTGTTTTTCAGGCCAAAGGGCATGACTTTGTAGCAATACAGTCCTCTTGGCGTTGTAAAGGATGTGACCTCCTGGTCTGGTTCATACATAGCGATCTGATGGTAACCTCTGTACGCATCAAGAAAGCTAAGTCAATTGTGTCCTGCCGTTAGGTCTACCAGTTGGTCTATCCGCGGTAAGGGAAAACTATCCTTTGGGCATGCCTTGTTGACTGTTTTATAGTCTATGCAAACACGCCATGTTCCATTCTTCTTTGGCACCACCACAGTATTGAATATCCACTTGGGATAGTGCACTTCTCTGATAGCTCCTGCCTCTAGAAGGTTTCCCACTTCTTCCGCCACTATCTCGGCGTAGTGGAGTGCTGATCTGCGAGTGCGCTGTATAATTGGTCTGGCAGTTGGGTGGACATTTAATTGGTGACAGATGAAGTTTGGGTCAATGCCGGGCATGTCATACAGCGTCCAGGCGAACACTTCTATGTTAGAGGTTAAGAACTTCATAACCTCTATTCTCTCAGTGCTGGACAATGACGGGCCGAGCAAAAAGAACTTTTTTGGGTCTTTTTCATCTATCCTTACCTGTACCAAGTCTTCCACTGCCTTCTGTTTAGCTGCTTTGCCAACATCTGCGAACAGCTCATTGCTTTTAGGTTCTTCCACCATCTGTACATATCCCTTGGCAGCGCAGCTGCCATTTACTATGACGAAGCATTGTTTGGACATAATTTGGTCTCCAAAGACTTCTTCAGTTACTCTGGCTTCGTTGGGGAACCACAATACTTGATGGTAGGTTGACGCTACCGACCGCATAGCATGCAGCCACGTCCTTCCCAAGATTATGTTGTAAGTGGAAGGGACTTTTAATACCCAAAATTTCACTTGTTTCGTCATGCTTCCTGCTCTAACTGGGAGGATTATCTTGCCCATTGGCCATCTGGCATTGAGGTGAATCCGATTAGGGGAGATGTTGCAGGCGCCAAGTCTTTGTTCTCCATTTTCAATTGTTTGAAGGTTTCGTAATACATTATCTCACACGAGCTCCCTTGGTCGATCAAAATCCGTTTGATGTCGTAATCCTTGACGCGGAGTGTGACGACCAGTGCATCATTGTGAGGGCAATATATCCTTGCCAAGTCTCTGTCTGAAAAAGATATGACATTCGTGGTTTCTGTTCTCCCTTTTTTGATGGCAGGTTGTGCACTTAATACCTCCCTTAAGTGCTCAGCCTTCTTGATCATTCCCCTAAGCTCACATACTCGCTCAGGTTCGAATACCCCATGTATTACGTTAATCATGCCTTGAGGTGGGGCGTCGATCGGCATTCCGTTTGGGTGATCGTGGTTCTGGGGGGCTGGCTGTGTCCCTCATTCTATGTACCGGTCTGGGTGCCCAGCTGCCACTAACTCCTCCAAGTGCTGTCTCAACGGTGTGCAATTCTATGTGCGGTGCCCCTTTTCATTATGGAAGGTACACCGAGATCCTTCGTCATAGTCTTTTTGCGCTTCTCCAAACTTAGCTGGCCATTGGACGAAAGGTTCATCGCGTATCTCACTAAGAATTCGGTAGATTGGTTTTTTGAACACCGTGGTAATGGCAATGCGAACTCTTAGCCATCTTTTGTCTGGATCCTCTTTGTTGGCCCGTCTGCCTCGCCCATTCCTGCTTGGTCGTTCTATCGTGTTGACTTTTGCCGAAGTCTTTTTATCTGGTGTTCTTTGCCGTGCAGATTTCGCTTATACACAGGCGCCATCCTCTTCCACATGAATATGTTGGTGCACTCTCTCCATTAAGGCCTCCATCGTGAGGGGAGGCATCATAGTAATTGAATCCCTCAATTTGTTGCCGACCGGCAGGCCCTGTTTGTATTGTGCGATGGCGAGGTTTGTAGGACAATCTCCTATCTGGTTGAAAGTTTCCTAGTAGCGACTGTTGTAGGACCTCAATGTCTCTTTGTCACCCATGTCAATGGAGAGTAGCTGATCGATCTCCACTGGCGTATTGGTGTTCGTTCTAAACCTTGTCACGAACGCTGCTGCCAATTGTGCCCAGGAGGCGATGCTGCCTTCTGGTAGCCTTTCGAACCAAGTTAGACCCAGGTCGCCTAGGCTGGACGGGAACAGGATGCACATTAAAGCCTCGTTTCGCCGGTATACTGCCATAACCTGGCGAAAGTGGCTCAAGTGCATGTAGGGGTCCGTCTTCCCCTCATAAGTGGTGAATTTGGACTGGTGAAAGCCCAAAGGTTATAGCGATCCCGGGTTTACCCCTTGTTGTATAGTGATCCGGACATGTGTCCGTGGATGTTGGTAGTGGGTTATTGTCTTGTTTACGTCCTTTCATATATTGTATTTGAGTTATAGGATGTGTTGGGCAGGTTTGTTTCAGGTTGGTTGTGTTTGGGAGCCAAGGGTTCGCCGAAATTTTTGTCCTTCGCCGGCGAGAGTTGGTCGCCGAGCGAGCTTTGAGTTTTGTGTCGGTGGGTCGAGCGAGTGGCTTCCGAGCGGCAGCGATCGCGTCTGCATGGACTGAACACCATGATTTCGCTCGGCGAGCTTTTCTTCGCTCAGCGATCTGGTTGTCTTCGCCGGCGCGAAGCGCTTCGGCGTCGTCTAGTTGCAGAACTGAAGGTCGAGCTCTGGCTCGGCGAGCTTTCTTCGCCGAGCGAGCTGGGATGTTGGCTGGAGCGAGACCTTCTTGCCTCGAGCTAGGGTTTTCTGTGTCTGGTCCCCCGAGCGACCAAGTCTTCGCTCGAGCGAGCCTATTTATATCGATAGCAATGACGATCTAAACTTCACTTTTTCAAAAGTTTTATATCTTCAAACCCTAAATTTGAGAGCCTCTCTCTCTAGACTTGCCTTCTCTCTAAGAAATCATCTCCCTAGAGTGTGAATCTACCCTAAGTGCTTTGTTAAAAAGATAGAGGGTGACTTGGGCTTCGATCTAATCTGAAAATATTTGGTTTTGGAGCAAGTTGGGTGTTGGGTCTTCATCTCCTTTTGGGCTCAAACTTTGAGGTAGGGATATCCTACTCCTCTTTATGGATTCTGTCTTTGAATTTTGACATTTTGATGTATTGGGGATAGTTGTGTAATTTTGAGAAAGTTTGGGGCTTTTATGCAATTTTATAAAAGTTTGGGGTTTTGATTTAAATAAACCAATATGTATGTTTAGTACACAGAAATGAGATTAATGTGGACTCATTGATGAAAATGGAACCTTTAGGGTTGAATGTTAATTATGGGAAATACTATAATTATATTGTTTAGTTAATTGGGATAATTAATTGTGGAATTGGGATGTTGATTATATATCCATTGTGCATTTATTTTCTGTATAGAAATAACTGCTTTGGGCTATCGGTGGAGGATAGTCGTGTTTGTTGTAGACAATGCATGATGATTAGGTAAACTGAAACTAATCTGCGGAAAGTGTCATGGGACTTGACGATTTGTAGAATACATTAATTGTATTGACTAATTGTATATAGAACCAATGTGTTTATATGCGTTATATGTAGAGGAGGAGATGGGGGATGTACTCCGCGGTTTAGGGGAAGATGGGGGATGCACCTCTAAACCGGATAGTGTTGGGAGAAGATAGGGGATGAACTCCGGAGACACAGCTCATATGCTTGTCTTGAAAAGAAATATAGATACAGCTCACGGGCTTGTCTTGGAAATGTGAAGTAGCTTGTATGCTTACCTGTGGTTGTATAGATATGACTAATATGTTTATCTATGTTGAAATGGAAAGAAAGGAAATATAGACTTGAATGTCTTGGAATTGTAGTAAATTGTAAAAGAATGTAAAAGTGTTGACCAATGTATCAACTGTTAATCTTTTAGGCGTTATTCATAATTGGTTTAGTATATTTCTACTGGGCTGTGGCTCACCCTTTATGGGATATCATTTTCAGGTACCGGTAGCATGCCACCTCCAAGGACTTAGCTTGGGAGGCTAGTGGCGGATGGACTTTTTGACTTCTATTTACTTTTGATGTGTTACATGTAACTTCAAGCCAAGGGCTTTACGTGTATTGAGCTAGAGCTCTCTTGATTGTAACCAAGTGTTAACTTGGAAAGTTGTAAGCCTTTAAGGCTTTTATTTTTTTTACATAATACTTTTTATGCAAGGCCAGTTCGCTTAAATAGAAGAAGGTGGACTTTTATTATGTTGATGCATGTTTAATTGATGGGTTTATTGTCATTATTTTGAGGGCGTTACAAAGGTAGTGGTGTATTCTCAATTGCTGGGACAAATGGCGAGGTCTGCAGCCTTGCCAATGCTTTGTCCATTGGTTCGTAAGCAAGGTGCGGTATTGGCATTTCTACCTCGACGCTCCCATGCGTCTGAGGAGCCAATCGCTGAAGGGCTGAAACTCTGCACGGGTCGCGCACCCCAGTATCTTCCTTCCATCGTGCCCTTTCTTCTAGCACAGTTCGCAAATCGGATGATCTAGGCAACTCTGTCTGCCTGGATGACATCTGGTGTGTGCGCGAGGGCCGATAGGTGCTTTCCTCAGTATATGACCTCTCAGTTCTCGTTCTCTCAGATCTGGAGTAACGAATCCTGGGAATTCTTAACTGAGTGTCGCCTGTTCTCAGGCTCCTACTCTTTGCTTGCGATGGTGTGGTATGCCTACCACGATCTTCCAAGTGGCGAGGGGGCGTGCTGCTTTTGCGCCCCTCTCCTGTCGCCACCCCTTTTCCTTTGATATGGCGCTTCATAGACTCCATGTCTGCTGCCATCTTCCTTATTAACTCATCTTGTTTCTTTACGCGATCCTCTAGGACTTGAGGATCGATCCTTCGCTGTCTTTTAGGACTTTGAGAGCGATGGAGGCTGTTAGTCCGCCTTCCCCTTCCATTCCTCCAGGGGTTCTGTCGCTGGGGCTCCAAATCCGCCATGTGAGGGATAAAAGGCAAACCTTCGCGCCTCCCACCCCCCTCTGGGGTTTGTCCGTCGATGGTGGACTGCGGCAAATCTTCATTGTGCGCCATTATTCCAATTAGAGAGGAAAAACTTGATTAAGAGGTTTTGTTCTTTCTGGTTTTCCCACAGACGGCGCCAATTGTACGAGCACGAAATAAATTTCTCGTATAATCCTGTTGATCAAGTTTGCGCTTCTCCAAACGTCGTCGCTTTACTCCTTGAAAACATAAACGTGAGCTAGCCGGCGGGTGTGTGCCGGATACCTCTTCGATACCTAAGTCAGCAAAATAGACAAATAGACAAAAGCTCTGTGTATTCGAGAATCAAAGTTGTGTTACCTCTTCATAGGTGATGTTGTGAGCTTTTATAGGTTCCGCGTGGCACAATCCTAGTAGGACTCTTATTCCTCCATGCAGAGTCCTCCTAGGAATCACTCTCCTGAAAAATAATACTTATCCTCCAACACCTCCCTCACTGCTTAAACCAAGTGAGATGGTTTTACTTCGGTAGTATGACCAAACGACCGAACTAACATGGCCATGCTAAAGAGGTAGAAATGACCGAGCTCCAACTAGCTCGGTTCTGCTCTTCATTGCTTGTACCTCGGTTTGGCATACTCCAACTGGGTTAACAACTCAAGACCGAGCTAACAATGCGTAATTATCTCGGCGCATTGTGTGATGCTTTAGCCCGGTCTGGACCTCAACTAGGCCCAACCAGAGAGCTTTTAGACCAAGCTATTTTTTACCCCGTCTCATTACGCGGCCTAATTTACAAATGCAATTCCTTAACTCGACCCAATTTACTCATAAATTACCCTCTCAAAATCCAATCATCAAGATTGTTTTAAAAAAAAGGAAAGTTAATCACTAGTACGTTTATGTGATTTTCCTAACCAATAAAACCGCACAAGACAGAATGAGTGGGATTAGATTTGTCTTTTATGTAATTAATTAAGGTAGATCAGATCAATTCTCATTTTTATTTTGTAACTATTGCTTTTAATAATATGAGAGTAAGTAAATATATATACCCATTTAAGCTCCCTAAAGCCCATTCACCAAGATAATTTTGAAAAATAACACATCACTAAGAATACAGTGGTGTCACAATATTTATCATTTGATGCGTTATTATTACTACATTAGTGACGCATTAAATAATATTAAAAATTTAATACTCAAATTTAATAACCATAGCATTATTGTTATGATTAAATTATCCGTAGAGAAGCTTCTCCAAATCTCAGATTTTGTGGGCTAACATGTGCTATAATATTTGTGTTCACACTGCAAATAAATTTCAAATGCCAAATTGCACATTGCACTTTCAAATCCATCTTTGGAAATGTTCAATGAATTGTGAAAGCCTAACACGAGCTACAAACTTTTCTTTTTTCATTTACTTTTCCCCTCAAAATTAAGAGATAAAATAACAACAAAACAATATCCTAAGAAACCATGTACCATCATCTTTAAGAGTTTGTTTAGGATAATTTAAATAAGTGTATGTTTTTTAATTTTTATAAAAAAATATACCAAAAAAAAAAAAAATAGAGAGGTGATATGACTCAAAAAAATAAAAATAAATAAATAAATAAATAAAAAAGTGTATTACAATAGGTCATGCCAAATAAAGCCTAAGTACAATCAATGATATAATCAAATGTCTTTTTTAGATGGGGGGATATAATCAAATGGTTGATCACAACAAACCGACATGAATTGCACAATATTAAACAATAAATTTTTTTATTTATATTATTTCAAATTAGGGAAAAAAAGAAGATAAATTAATGTCTTGGAGCTCAAAATCCATCTTTGTTTCTAATTAGGATTTTAAATCGTGGTATAGGTAGATGTATTAGTATCAATTGCAAAGTAATGTTATTGAGAATATCAAATGATACAAATTGCGAATCAGATGTCGCCTTAAACTTTTTAAAATTATCATCCACAAAAGAGTTATATCAATACAGATGTGATTTTAGTTCACGCAGCATGTATCTGTATCAAAATGACAAAACTCCAATATAAAACTACCAATACGGTATTATTGGCCCATAAGTAAAATCATGATTCTAATCACGTTTAGGATCGTAGAAACAAGTATTAATACTAAAATTAATACAATTTTGCAACAAACCCATGAAAAGGTGGTAATCCACGCGGTTTAACAATTTGTTTATTGGAAGCAAAATATTTGTTTTATGTGCAAATTAATCATACATTATTCAAAAGCTTAATTAATTAATAAAAAATATTTAGGGTAGGCCCATCGGCCAATCTGCATTAGATAAAAAAATAAATGATAAAAAAAGAAAAGAAAAAAAAAACAATGGGAAAATGCAAACTCGTCAAATGGTTTGCTGAATTTGGAATATGATTAATGAAAGACCAGATTCATTGTAGCCTCAAGTTTTGAATAATCAAGTTGTTATTATTTTCCATACGTAAATTACCATGCTCCACCACCTTTGTGGATGGTTTTTGGAAAACGTTTTTGTGATTGTTTTTTGTGGGTGGATATATATTTTATTTTTGTAATTATTTCGAGAATTGAATAGTTTTGAATTAAGTATTTTAAAAATTTAATAGATTCAATTGATAGTGTAGAGACTTAAATAAATTTTGATTTATATACTATAGTTCAAAGATAGAAAGTGTAATTGTTGGCTGTATAATTTGTAAAAACCAATCACAATTCAACACATGGCACGAAGAGGGCAATTTAGAGAGTTAAATGCAAGTTGCCAACCAAAATCAGATACGTGTCAATCTGTATTGGTAATAATGGATCTGCGTAGCACTGGAATAATCAAGAGATACAATGTGATGTGGCCTAACGGTTACTCACAAAGTTTAAATTCAAAATTATGAGGGAAGCTTAACTGCAAGAGTGGCGTAGTGAGATTGATAGCGAGAGAACATGTTCAGCGATCATGGAAGGACATTTCGATGGTTGGAAGCCCACTTCGACGGTTATCATTGAAAAGTATAAATAGCAAAGAAGACCCTAGAATGAAGGACTCAGACTCAGATCTAGAAACCAGTTTATTTACTTCATTTTTCCTTTCAGTTTTTACAGTTCTTTACATTTCTACACTTTAATTCTTGTATTGCACTTCATTTCCTATGAGTAGTTTCAAATAGCTTGTTGCTGTAAACCTCTACGAGATTGGGTCAGATCATTGTAAGTTTTTTATTTTTAATTAATGAAATTTAGATTCTGAAATTGTTCTTCACTTGTTGTTATATACTAAATTCTCTTAAACAAGCCACCAGTAAAAGTCCTCTTTATTGAGGCTAAGAGAACTATAACACAATCGTCTGATAATTGGTTGATAATCAATATTTTGTAAAGACTAATTAATCTTTGCTAGCACGCTTAAAATTACATTATTAACCTTCGAAAGCCAAAAAGTCAACATATATTTTTGGCACGCCCAATGGGACTCGAAAATGTCTAGACGTAGGAGACAAGGAGAAAATAAACGCTTGGAAGAAGGTGTAGAGGGAGAGGTAGAAGTACTTGATCCAGAGGATAATGTGATAACACATTCTATGGAAGCACCTATCTCATCAGAACCTATGGTTGAACAGGCCAGCACATCAGAACATGCACCACATGTTCAAAATATTAGACGAGGCCATGGAATTGGACCATCCACTGTTCTGCCTACCCAACCAATGAATCTGTGGGGAGGCTTGGTAGATGCCATGGGATAGTAATTAATATATACAATGGAAAGATGGGCAACATTTTTCATGGATCGAATGAATTCCCATCAATCAACTATCGCAAGGCATATGGAAGAAAATTCAAATGTTCTTTAGCAAAGATTGGCTAGAGATAAACAGCCTATGCAAAGTAGTGGACATACTAATGGTCAGACTAATAATCAAAATTATAAAAGACTATCATCTATACCTCAGTCATGGTATGAGCCTCTTTCGAGGCCTGTGGTAAATCAAAATATCTCATTACCTAACAGCGAAGCCATACAAATTAGTGGATTTGAGCCAACACTAGAAAATAGCATGAGAATGTTTCCAAATCCTACGTTCGAAGCCATGCTTGGCATAAGGCGGTTTACTAATCCTCTGTTCGAATTCACACCCGGGGGGTTGGAAGGGTTTCCTGCGGCTGGGAGAGAAACAACACCTATTCCTCCTATTGCAACACCTTTCGCAGGTCCTTTCGTAGGACAGACTCAGAGAGGTCAACCATATCCTCAACAGCAGCCAGTACCATAGGGACAACCAGTTCCAAATATACCTCCTTATGGACCAAGAGGACCTCAAACACAAGGGTTTTCACCAAATCCTGTATTTGTTCCTCTAGTGGTAGTCCAATAAGCACAAAATATGGTTCATAGAGACTAAATTGCTGATATTGTCAGAGAAATGTGTAGACCTATGGCTCGGGGGGTTCAGACTCCTATGTATAAGAAGCTATACCCAGAATGAGTGGATAGGGTGCATGAATACCCGATGGGGTTTAGAATACCAGACTTTGCTCTCTTTTATGGAAATGAAAACCAGTCAACAGTAGAACACAATGTTAGGTTCGCAGCACAATGTGGTGAATTTACCAATAATGATTATAGGATAAATTACATTGACACCCCCTGAGGTTTATGTTTATTACAGTTCCCCCTTACCTTTTGCAAATTACATCTCCTTCCCTGAGGTTTAAAGTTTCATTACAGATTCCCCCCTCAACAATTTAATTTTTTTAAATACCAATTTTACCCTCACTGGGTATATTATATTGACACTCCTCACATTTTAGAAATTACAATCCCCTTCTTAAGGTTTAAAGTAGCATTACCAATTACCTCTTCGGTTAGTATTAGTTGGAAAAAAAATTCATTAAAAAAAAAAAATTAATTGGAAAAAAAATTATTTGAAAAAAATTTTGTTAGTAAATTTTTTAAATTTATGTTTAAAAACTAACGTAAACTCATTTTTTAAATTTACGTAGTTTTCTCAAATTTACAAACTGAGACAACAATTTATAAACCAAAAAAATTATCAAATTTTTTTTTTATGACAGTTTTTAAAATTTTTGTAAATATAAATTGAAAAATGAAACGAAATGGTTATCAAACAGGCTTCAGATGGTAAAAATATAGTAAAATTAAAAAATAATTAAATAAGTTACCAACGTAAGAAATGACTTATCAAAAGATTCTTAGGCTATGTATGGTTTGATTTTTAGAAATTTTTTTTAAAAATAAAAAATTAATTTGGTTAAGAAATAAAAAATAAAAAATAATTATCATTTAAGGGTAAAAAATAATTATCATTTTTACTTTTGGACATGTTATATACATATGTATGGCTGTTTCAATTTAATTTGTAAAAAATTATTTCTAATCACTCAAAAGATAAAAATTATATAAAAATGATAATTATTTTTTATTTTTTATTTCTTAACTAAATTAATTTTTAATTTTTTTTTTCTAAAAATCAAACCATACATAGCCTAAGAATCTTTTGATAAGTCATTTCTTACGTTGGTAACTTATTTAATTATTTTTCAATTTTACGACATTTTTACCATCTGAAACCTGTTTGGTAACCATTTGGTTTTCAGTTTTTAATTTATATTTACAAAAGTTTAAAAAACTGTCATAAAAACTTGTTTGATATTTTTTTGGTTTATAAATGGTTGTCTCAGTTTGTAAATTTGAGGAAAAAACGTAAATTCAAAAAATGAGTTTAGGTTGGTTTTTAAACAGAAATTAAAAAATTTTACTAACAAAATTTTTTTTTTTTCAAATAATTTTTTTTCCAATTAACTTTTTTTTTCAATGAATTTTTTTTCCAACTAATACTAACCAAGGGGGTAATTGGTAATGTTACTTTAAACTTTAGGGAGGTGGTTGTAATTTTAAAAATGTGAGGGTAATCAATGTAATTTACCTAGTGAGGGCAAAATTGGTATTTAAAAAAATTAAATTGCTGAGGGGAATCTGTAATGAAACTTTAAACCTCAAGGGGGAGATGTAATTTCCAAAAGGTGAGGGGGGAACTGTAATAAACATAAACCTTAAGGGGTGTCAGTGTAATTTACCCATAATTATATGAAGTTAAGACTTTTTCCAAATTCTTTAATTGGGGCAGTCTTTGTATGGTATATTAACCTTACACCTGGTTCTATCTAAACTTAGCAGTAAATGGAGGAGGCATTTCATACCAAATTCTTCCAAACGGAGCCTGAAGTTTCCATGGCAGATTTGGCAAGGTTGAGCCAAAGGCCTGATAAGAAGGCTACTCAATTTATTACCAGATTCAAAAGAGCACGAAATAAGTGTAGGTTCGTTCTACTATAGCCTGAATTTGTGAGATTGACTTAAAATGGTTTAGAGTTTAGACTTCGAAAGAAGTTCGATTCAACTGAGTTTCGAGACTTAGTGGAATTAACCTATAAATTGTCTAGATATGAATCTTTATTCGAGGAAGAACAAGATTGAAGTAATGCATCATATAAGACTTATTATAGGGATCTTAATTATTAAATTGATGTGGCAGAGATCGTAGGGAAAGAGCCTATGACCTGTGAGGCGTTAATTCATAAGGACACTACAATAGACCAGCAATTTAAAAAGAGAGACCTTCATAGGAAGTATAATTCTTTTGATTTAACAAAAGTAGATAACATTTTTTATCATTTGTTTGCAGCAAATTTCCTAAAGTTACCAAAGGGAGTTAAGATCCCTACCCTAGAAGAACTTAAAGGGAAAATGTATTGTAAATGACACAATTCTTGGTCTTATTCAACTAAAAACTGTATTATTTTTTGGGACAGGATCCAAGAACAGATTCAAAAAGGGAGTTTAAAGTTCCCAGCCAAAGCAGAGAAAGCTATGGGGATTGACACTGACCCATTCCCAGAGATTGGGGAAGTTATAGCCAATGTTGGCGTGCCAGATTTCCAAAACCTATCCTTAAAGGAATTGGAGGAGGTTAATGTGTAGATGCATGTTTCTAGCCAAACTGTTTTCAAAAAGGATCCTAGAAGTTCACCAGCAAATGGACAGAGCTTTGCAGACCAGAAGGATGACTCTAGTGAGGAGGCGCTGGATGATGACTCTCTTGAGGCAACTGTCATGCAAAGAATGTGTCCCAGATGCAGGTTAAGTTATAAATGGTTGAAAGAGATCTCAATTGATGAGAAACAGTATTACAAGGATGTACAGAGACGTCCTAAGTCAACCAATACCTATAACAAAAGGCCATACCCGACTGGTCCCAGACAATAGCCATACTTGACTGGACCACCAACCATTAGAATGCATTCCAAGGGTAAGAGACCTCTACATTAGTTCAGACCACCCAATTACTACAGGATGAAAGGCAATTATCCTGAGAGAAGGCCTGAATTGGGCCCAAGTCAAGGAATCAGAGCCAGTAATTGGCCTCAAAAATCAATTTCGAGTAAGATACAAGGCAATCACCCTGAAAGAAGGCCTGAATTAGGCTTAAGACAGGGTGCCAGAGCCAGTGAATGACCTCAAAAGTTGGCTTCGAAGGTGGTTTCAAAGACTGGGAAAGGAAGTTCAGCAACTGAACCAATGAGTTCATAAGTACCTAGGGTGCCAGACTGGTTTGTCATACAGAACAAGCCTAAAGAGATACCTGCACAGAGAAGTGTCTTTGGAGACTGGGGTAGAATGATTAAACCTTCCTTGGTGGCTCCAAATAATTGGGTATTATTAAAGCACCCAAAAACAAAGGAACCAAATATGGTTCCAGTGATCTGTAGGTCTCAAAGGAGGAAGATCCAACGAAGGTACACTCAGTACCAAAAGGACCTGAAGGAAAGTGGAGAGAGTTCTTCATTGGTCTAGTTAAAACACCAGACAGAGGAAAAAGAAAGTCCGAAATTGGATCCTAGTCCAAAATTGGCTCCTCAGAACAAATGAAGTGTCAGCAAAGAGCAGTTGGCTAAAGTTCACACTGAACTAAAAGCCATGGAAAGATCTAGTTTAGTAAGTCTTGAAAAGCCTTGATGGAAAACGACAGTAAAATAGAAGAAGAAGTTGAACTAGGCCAAAGGAAAGAAATGGTTGAGGATGAGATGTTTGAAGCCTTCATGGCTGAATAGACATTTTTGGTCGAAAAACCAGCAATAGTAGACCATTCGAAGGAAGTCACCAGTACTGAAGTACCAGAGTGCAGCATGGAAGATGCTTCTAAAATAACTGAACAAGTTAGCCTGGAAAAGAAACAAGTGCAGCCAGCAGTTCAGTTTGGCTCATTTCCTCTAGTGTCAGTGAATATGGTATATATATTGCCACAGGAGTTCCAGGCTGAAGATGAAAACCAAGAAGGTCAGGAAATTGATCATATTCCAGTTTCTAGTAAAGATTCACAGGTTAGCATGATTCAAGATGAGTTTGAAGTGGCCACACCAATGGAAACTGAAGATGAAAGTGAGGAATTGAGTATTAATCTCTCATATCCCTTCGAGTATCCTACAACCTCTATGACATAACACGTTAAGCCCTTGTATATCAAGGCTTTTTTTGATAGGATACAAATGTGGATAATGGGACAATAGTGAACTTGCTTCCGAAGTCCTCTTTGAAGAAACTGGGAAAAAGAAACCCCAGATCCCAACTAGCATAACCATTGCTGGTTTCGTTGGGGATAAATAGATGGCTCAGGGTATCTTGCCATTAACCTGAGTGTGGGAACCAAAGATTGCATGACAACATTCTTTGTTATAGATAATAATGCCAAGTATAATGCTTTACTTGGTAGGGATTGAATCCACACCAACAAATGTGTGCCTTTCTCTTTACATCAGAAGATAATAATGGCCCTATGCAATGGAGAGACAGAGGGGATCAATGCAGACCCTCAACCCTTTATCGCTTGTGCTGACTTTGCAGAGGCCAAGTTGTGTACTGAAGAAGTGACACCGCTCAGTATATTGAGAAAACATGATGGATCATTCGAAGTGATGCCTGGTGAGGAAGTAACACACCTGAAGCACTTAGTGCAAGAGAGTGTTGATGAAGAATTCGTTATTAAGAATGATAATAATGCCTAGTTATAGGCAAGAAGATGAAACACAAGAAGCCAAATCCTTGGCTTTAGTTAAGTTTTCAATATTGAACATAAAATCAATAGTCCAGAAGGTTCAAGAACAAGAGAAGGAAGACATGGTAGTTGGCTGTAAGCAGGAGCAACAACTGGTCAGGCCGTTGACTTTTGATAAGTACTGTGCATTGGACATCGAAACAAAAGTTCAGGAAATACAGGAAAAAGAAGCCTTATGGACACACTTTGTCTATGAGGAAGAAGGCAAAAATGTTGAACCAGAGAAGGTGGGAGCCAAACAAAGTAGAGAAGTTGTTTCGAAGGCAGAAGAAGTCAAAAGAGAAGCATTAGTAAGTGCTCATGTACATGACCCCTTGGAAGAAGTCAATTTAGGGGAATGTTCTGCACATCAACCCACTTATATTAGTGCTTGGTTAAGTGCTCTTGATAGGAACCAGTTATTGGCAGTCTTAAAGAAATATAAGGATTGTTTTGCGTGGTCTTATAATGAACTACCAGGATTAGATAGGTTATTAGTGGAACATAGGCTCCTTATAAAGCCTAATTTCAAACCACACAGACAAAAACCAAGACAGATGAGCCTGAAATGGTTCAGAAAGTGAAGGAGGATGTAGCTCGATTTTTTGCGCCGCCTTTCGGAAGGATAAATAGCCCGTACAGTTTGGACTCCACTTGTGTTGGTTCTGAATCTGATTTCACAAGTGCAATGTGAAACAGTGGAAACACAAAAAGAGTCCAAATTCGACAATTGCTTTTGGAAAATCGATATTTTGAATCAAATGCCAAAAATGGATTGCTTTGCCAGATATCAAAGTCGCTACCTAAATATTTATTTTGAAAAATTTAGGAAACTCATGACTCGTGCTAAAGGGCATTAGTCCGTCGTTACCAAAATGTCTTGGTTCGGGAACTTAGGTATGAGAGGGAAAGGTCAATAATAAGCACCCACTCACTCGGTCAAAGATCGGCCTCTACTAATTATGATGTGATTCTTGTGTACAGTATATGTTCTTATTTTATTTTTAACATAACATACAACTATATACTAATTTCACTAGAAGTTGGAACGTTTGATTTTATATTTGTTCTGAAAAAGTATTTTGAATATATACCACTTGAAAAAGTGATCTCATATATATACATTTAATCAAAGCATCCCAATTTCAGTAAATAGCCTTCATCCACATGCATTCAAATAGGTGTATCAAGTCAGCATTTAGCCTCATGGTAGTATGTTTGATATAGTAGCAATCACATTCATACAATATGCTAAAGCAAAAAAAATGCTTACCTTATGTCCGAACGCGAGTCAAAAGAAAGCAAATAATTAGAAAAAATATATGATCCTAATTAATGCAACATGACTAATGCAACACATATAATATGCAATTAATAAGCTCGGCTACTAGCATGGCATGCGAATCAATTCAAGGCATGCGATAGCGCACGTACTCAAGTAAAGAGTTTGAATTTGACATTTGAATAATGTGATGAGCCGAACTTTTATGCATGTAAAACGAATGGATGCAAGTCATGGGAATGCTAATTTGAAAATAATGTCCTTAAATTAACCATCATAAGCTGGTAAATAAAAGGGAGAAAGACGTGGGGTTGGAAGACATACACATTATTACAACATTGCGCCCTCACGCAGGAGGGTCTGAATGTCCAAGTGTCTGAATAAATCATTATCACAAATCCGAATGAATAGTAATGAAAAGGGGCTGTCTAATTTATTATAACAAATAATATGTAATGATTGCGCAATGCTCCTCAGGAATTACTCTGTCTGCCTTGTTGAGACTTGTTCTGTTTTACCTTATCATTGCTTTCAACCAAAAGTGTATTGTTTTGCAATTTATTGGAGCCTTGCCAACCCAAAACAAGACTTAGTCGAGCCCCAAATCATACCTTGTTTTTCTTTGTAGAAATCTGTTTTTTTTGTGCCTGAGATGAAATAGTACAGACAGGGTATTCCTAGCCATGTTTATCTCTTCTACCCTTCTTTATTATAGAAAATAGTCAAGAGAGGAACGAACTCGGTCCCCAAACCATCTATGGTTGCAAGTTGATTCGCAAGATGACTTTGGATATGATAGGACAAAGATCAATAAATGCAATGCGTAACAACCACCATTCCCTCTTATCATGAAGCGAATTCAAGAAGGGAAGTAGCGACGCTTCAAGATTCATCAAATTATCATGAATTGATGTAAGACAAGCCTTGGCACAATAATAGACTCCGGCATAACGTCTGGCCGTAAAGACGCTTCAAGTTTCATCAAAACATCATGAATTAATGTAAGACAAGCTTTGACACAATAAACTCGGTATAACGTCCGACCGAATTCAATCAATCATATTGGTTCTTTATGTTGGTTGATTCATTTTAAACTTAATTTTATTAGCCTCTTTTATATTAGCTTTCCTTTTCTTAAATCCATTATCCATTAAGTCCGAAAGACAATAAAGGAAAATAAGTGTCGACTTAACTTGAGAAAATAAACCTTATTTTCTTCGAAGGAAATTACAAAGGAAGAGTCAAACTTATTTACAAGTTAGGGATTTCAAGTCAAACCCAAGATGCGCAACAAGAGCTAGTCAAACTCAAAAGAGTGATAATGACTTAGAAAAACCCAAAGTGAGCGATAATAACTTGAAATCCAAACTTGATAATAAGTGATAATGACACTTTCCTTAGTGATTTTCAAGGGGCAATTAATCCCTTAAAAGTAGACACACTGGTGATAAAAGAACTGGAAAAAAAATGATTGTACTTTAGTTTAAGAATGTTTTTATGCCTTTGGTAGTGAACCTCCGAAGAGATTAAACCATTAAGCATGAGAAAGTTTTATGCTTTTGATAGTGAACCTCTTAAGAGATTAAACTATTAAGCATGAGAAAAGTTTCTTTCTTATACTTGAACCACAATCTTAATTTTTCACAACTTTTTAATCAAAATAATCGAAGAATGGAGGAAGGTTGCAGAGGTGATTATTCAAAGTTGATTAATTGGTTAAGATAACACAAACATAATATGTAAAACAAACTTATTGAAATAAATTAAACAACTCCTAAATAACATACAATAGTGCTGAAATTAAACTATAGAAGGTGCACAATCATAGAGAGATTAAAGCTAGTATAATTATGAGGAAGGGTGGCTAACCCCTTCCCACTTTTACAACTTCAAATTATATAGTTTAGATGTTGAAAAACAACCCTAAAACAGTCCCAAATCAGCCCTAAAACAGTGGCAAAAGTTAACGAAAACAAGTGGGAAATACAAGGATTTAAGCTAGGAGTAAGGGTCAAGCAAGGGGGATTAACCCTTCCACCTTTGGATAGCTTTTAATCACAAGTTTCAGCCCTCAAAACAGTCCAAAAATAGTATGAAAACACAAGAAAAAGATGAACAAAGATTGAAAGAAAAGCAAGAGAGCTTTACCTCTTGTAGAGGCGGTGTTTTTGTTGTAAATCAAACTTGATTCCAAGGCACCCTTAAGTTTGAGTAAGATTTTCAATTCTCAAATTAAGTTCAAGTTCAAGCTCTTGTATGGTATGCATAGATGATATGAGAGCTTCAAGGCTTATGGGAGAACAAGAAGGATGATAGCTTTGATCTTTTCTAACTCTTGATATTTCTAACTCACTTGATATTGATTTGATCTCTCTAACTAAATTTTATATATGTTTTTCAACCTCCATACAACAATCTAAACCCTGCTATTTATAGGTCTTGAGCAGGTTTGATCAAAATAGCTGTAGAATTGGGCAACTGACAGAACACTGTTGAAACTGCCTGAAAAGTCATTAGGTCTGACCAGATGTTGGTGTCTGTAGACACCCCATTTTTGACCGACCTTAACACTCAGACGTCACCGATTGAGCGCTTGGTGATGTTGCATATTGTGCTCGTTCTGAAGTTTTAGAGTCTTAGCTGCGAGCCTTGCCTCCGGACTTCCGGACTTTTTTGTGCTTTGCCTTGGCTTTCGAACCAGGCCCTGTTTTCTTTGTTTTCTCTTCTTGAAGAGAGGGAGAGGTCTCGTAGACCATCTCTCGATGGGTCAGAGGCTACGTTTTCGGTCAGAGGCCATTTTTCCGCTTGGAGCAGTTTCGGTTTTTGAATTTGTCGGCTGTGTGCCTCGGTTCGGGACCGCTTAACCACCTCCGTTTGCTCTGGTTTTTGGCACACACCTTATTTCCTCCCTTTTAAGGGACACTGTGGTCCGAGAGACCAACTTCGTGGTCGGACACCACTTCCTGCCTAATGACCCCACTTTGGCCCGAACTGCGTGTTTTGGCTCCCGAACCTTCATTCTGCATTTTTGGGCTCCAACCCGAACTTGAGATAGTCATATTTTGAGGTATTTTTCATGTTTGATTAAGGACCTTTTGCTGTTTGAGATCTCATATTGCCACTTGCTTCTTTACCCCTCTTTTAGGCCTTTTTTTGCATGATAGTTTAGGCCTACTTGTATTTATTTTCGTGGCTTGTCATAAACTACAAAGTGTCTTATTTTGAGCCCCTCTTCAAATTTTTGAAGGACTCTCTTCGGTTTGAGATCTCCTACTATCACTTGCCCCTTTATCTCCCTTTTAGGCCAATTTTGGGGGGAAATTTGAATTTCATTTCCCCCCTATTTTCCCCCCTCTTTTCCACCCTCTTGTGTCTATATAATAGACCCCCCAGTTGTGTTTTAGGGGTTAGAACATTTTGGTTTGGAGCTCTCACATTAAATCTCTCTCTCTCTCTCTCTCTCTACTCTAAGCCTTAAAAAAAACCCTTGGTTCTTCACCAACCCATAGCCCCACCCTTCCATCTTCCATTCCAGCAGTTGGAGTTGGTTTTTCAGAGGCTAGGAGTGCTACATTTCAGACCAAAAGGCTGTCAAAGTTGAGTCTTCAAGGGTAAGTCCTTCTCTCATCTTTTGGTCCTATTCTTGCATCATTTCTTACCCCTTCTTTCTTGTATATTTGAGCTCCGGCCATAACTGAAAATAGCATTATTTTGAGCTCTATTTCATGTTTCCTTAAGGGCCTCTCACTGTTTGAGGCCCCCATTTTTCACTTGCTTCATTATCCCTCTTGTATGCCTATTTCTTGTGTAGCATTTTAGGCCTGTGTATAATCTGTTTTGAAGCATAATGTAAACTGTAAATAGGCTTATTTTGAGCCCTTATTCAACATTGTAGAAAGGCTCATCACTGTTTGAATCCTCCATGTGCCACTTGCTTTGATATCCATCTTTTGGTCCCATTTTTGCATGATTTATTAGCCTATTGTGCTTCTGTTTTTGGACTTTGGTCTGAACTGAAAATGGTCCTATTTTGACCCCCTCTCCATGTTTAATTAAGGGTCTATTGCTGTTTGGAGCATATTTTGTATACTTTGTGTTATAACCTCTTTTTAGGCCTTATTTTGCATAGCATTTTGAGCATACTTGTATACTGTTTTGGGTCTGATCATAAACTGTAAAAAGTCATTTTTTAGGTCCCTCTTCAACTTTTTTGAAGGACCTTCATCTTTTTGAGGCCAGTATGTATCAGTTGCTTCTTTGTCTCCATTTTGGCCCATTTCTTGCATAGGAATTTTTCCATACTTGTTTCTATTTTTGTGGCTTGACATAAACTGTAAAACATCATATTTTGGGCCCCTCTTCAACATTGTAGAAGGGCCCTTCTTTGTTTAGGGCCAGCATCTGTCAGTTGCTTCATTATCTTGCTTTCGGGGCCATTTTTGTATGCTAGTTTAGCCCTATTTGTGCCCACTGTTTGGCCTTACTTTAAACTGTAAATATTCTTTTTTTGGGGCTGCCTTGCTTCTGTATTTACACTTCATGTTCAAATAATGCATGCATTGCATAGCTATAGGTCATTCCGTATGCCTAATTTCATGTTTCGGGGCTCGTTCCATGCATCAGATGTCATTTTGTCATCTTTCGGGGCTGTTTTGCATCATTTATTGCCTCTGAAAAATTGCGTGCTAATATGCCATATTCCATGCTTTGCCATGTCATGATAGAGTGGCATTCGTGCCTTAGGGTCGGTCCTCGGTTTGCGTGCATGCGTGCACGCATTTCGAGTTGTCTCATTTCCATCTAATGGCCTCTTATGTGAGTGTGGCTGAGGTCCACTTGTGTTAGTGTAAGTCCATATTGCATTGTGTATGCCATTTCATTCCATAGCGTTGTGTATGCTAGGATGTATGTTAGCGCATTGTGTATGCCATGTTATCTCGTGCATTGTGTATGCCATTTTATAGCATTGTGCATGTTAGGATGTATCTTAGTTGCATTTCATGTATATCATGCATATTGCATTGTGTTCGGGATAGGAGTTAGCCCGAGCACGGGAAACGAGGTACGTTTCGTATTCCGAGTGACGGAACGTATCTCAATTCCCCAGTCACCGACACTCCGGATTATCCATGATGGAGTTAGGTTTTAGTTGAGTTTTCACGTGCATTCATTCTATATTGAGTAGTGCAATTCGATTCCTCGGCCATCATGTATCGAGATGCGTGATTGGTGGCACGAGGATCGAGGTATGCATACATATGTGAAAATACATTGCCATGCCCCTTTCTTGCTCTCTGTTGCAGCAAATCAAGAATCAGCAGCCTTCCGGAGCTTGGCACGCATTCCAAAAACAATTGCAAACAGAGGCTAATTGGGCCATCGCAGTGGATTTTTGCACAAGGCAACCCGGACATGCATCATTCATCATCTGGAGAAGGGTCAAGACAGTCCCTGGCTTGCATGCCAGTTTATTATTTTTCTTAGTTAATTTGTAAATTAATTAGGGATTTGTACATTATTTGGCCTGTATTATTTGAACTGTATTATTTATTTGGACCCTCTGTGTGAAGGCATAATTGTAATAAGTGTGGGTGAGTGTGATGTATGTCTTCCAACCCCGCGTCTTTCTTTCCTTTTATTTACTTACTTATGATGGTTAGATTAGGGCATGTTTCAATTAGCATACAGTATGATAGCATGTTGCATTCATTCATCTGTTTTGCATGCACCGGGCTCGGCACATCATACTAACTGCATTTGTATTTCAATTCTAAGTTAAATACGTATTAGCTGTAGCATTCCATATGCCATGTTTAGAATAGCCGAGCTTGCTATAGTTGCATTTTCGCATGTGTTGCATTAGGCATTTCTGTATACTTAGGATCATGCATGGATTTCTAATTAGCTTTTTTTTTTTGGCTTGGAGTACTCGGTGAGTTTTATGCTTTAGCATCCTTGCATGCGTGTGAGTGTTGCCATGAATAGCATGCTTACCATGAGGCTAACTGCTTATGTGATATACCTGCTTGGATGCCTGTGGGTGGAGGTTGGGTTATTTGGATTGGAACAATTCATCAAATGTTTGTTTTAAGCCCACTAGATAGTGGCAAAATCATGTTTTCTAAAGCCCACCCG
This sequence comes from Camellia lanceoleosa, assembly GCA_025200525.1. Taxonomy (NCBI): domain Eukaryota; kingdom Viridiplantae; phylum Streptophyta; class Magnoliopsida; order Ericales; family Theaceae; genus Camellia; species Camellia lanceoleosa. The sequence continues at coordinate 64,635,184 of CM045763.1, forward strand.
AGGGTGGCAAAATCCGCATTTTAGGCCTACTTGCGGGTAGCACCATCGAACCATTTTCAAACAAACAAACATGAAATGTTTTATCCCAATTCAGGCGACCCAGTCTATACTTGTATGCTGTGCGCATCACATAGTAAATCTAGGCTAATAACCGGAATAAGAACACATAATGTTTTCAAAAAATAGATATCATGGTTAGTAGAGGCCGGTCTTTGACCGAGCGAGCGGGGGTGCTCATGAAGTGACCTTTCCCAATCGTACCCAAGTTCCCGAGTCGAGGCAACTTTGGTGATGACGGACACGTGGCCTTAGGCAAACGAGTCAGGGTTTCCTAAATTTCCCAAAAATAAAATATTTAGGTGGCGACTCTGTATCTGGCAAAGCAGTCCATGTTTGGCACTTCTTTTCTAAAAATCTGTTTTCTCAAAACGATTTGCCGGATTTAGACTCTTGGTTCAATATTAAGAACCGTGACACAAAATCGAGTCCGAGCTGTAGCGAGGTCCCCCCGCGGGCTTGTCTACAGTTTCTGGCGACTCCACTGGGGATTTAGAGAACTTAACTCGAACTCGTGATATCTGGTTTTGACTACACTTGTGTGTTTGTTTGCATTGCATTTGCATCGGTGCGCTTTAGACACCGTGGTTTGCCATCCGCTATTCTCGAACGTTTCGGAGGCTTGTCTTGTCAAGGCATGACCATAAGGTCGACTGGTTATGGGCTCTGCCAAGATGAACACCAACCCCGTTTTACCGGCACCCTTTTGACCATTCGACCTAGTGCATATCGAACCGTAGTGACCATTCCAAACTAGGACAAAGTTGTTTACCCGATATAGGTTGTTTGAAACCGTCAAGTGCATAGTGAAACCCTAGCTCTCGACAAAATAGGACAGAAACCCTACCCCAACATAGGGGTGTTTTGGCTCTCACTTGCTTGTTATGTGCTTTTAGAGTGCGTCTCTACAGGAATGTATGTATCAGTTTGCAGGTTTGGGCATCAAGCCTGCGGGCACCAGTTCAATATTTTGGGGTTCAGTTTTACTCGAGGGTATCAGATTTGAGATGTAATTTTGGGGCAGACCAAGAGAGGGCACACCATCCCGCTATGCTCAGATTCTGCTGGTGAAGTTGAGCTGAGGTGCTATTTGTTTTCTCTTTTGCTAAGTAGTCTTGGAACCATAGCTTCAGAAGGGTCTGATATCCCCTGGGTACTCTGGACTTTTGTTGTTATGTGATCGGGGGACCAAATCCCTAACGAAATGTACAGTCAAGTCTTATTCATCTATTACAAGACGGAAACAGAAGGGTGAATCTGAACATCCCAAAAACAGCCGTGGCTTGAACAGACTTGGAACCTCAAGGCAAGGCACAAAGGTGGGCTTGACAAAACAGGAGCTAACCCGACGTTCCTACCTCCGGTCTGGTGCCTGGACACCTACATATATATATATATATATAAAAACAGTGAGCTAAAGCCCAGTGAATAACAGTTGTGTAAAGAGGTTAAGAATGAATTTCCTTTCAGTATTTAAACAGTCATATCAATCACTTAGAAACCATAGCAGTCATATGTGGTACATCCAATAGCAAAACAAGATGGGTCTTAATGCATCAAACAAAGGGCTTGATGGCCATCATAACAAGAAATGAGTAGTTCCAAACATGGGAACCGACAGAGATCTCGTGATGAATAAGAATAAAGACAAGAATAAAGAAATTGCTATAGATGCCACGAATACAGTTTACAAATAGGACAAACATTCATTCATTAAACAATAACGTTTCAGGAAGTAGAACGGTTGATCATTCAGAAAATAATCATAATTGAACATATTTTTACAACATTGTTACTCATAGAGCACTGGGCTATAGACAAGCTAACGAGCGTCCTCAGATGCCAACCCTACAGTTGCAAAACGAACACACAATCGGGATTAATAACTTAGCCCCTAATTATACTTGGTGTGGTTCTATAACATTATCCTCATTAAGATGCCTTAAACTTGGCCTAGGAATGCCTAGAATGGAATGAGGATGCAAAAATGTACTTTAAAAGACTTTTCGAAATTTTTCAGAAAACAGGGGTCTCGCTCGAGCGTGGCTTTCTTTGCTCGAGCGAGCTTGCCAAAACAGTGGGGTCACTCGAGCGTGGACTTCCTCGCTTGAGCGGTCTGTAAAAATGCAAAAAGTGCTGGATGTTGAAAATCTCCGCTCGATGCTTGCTCGAGCGTGAGACACAGTCCTCGCTCGAGCGTAGGTTCCCTCGCTCGAGCGTGCATTTGCACACGCAGAAAACCTGAGAGCTTGCAATCTATGCTTGAGCCAGCATTCCTTCGCTCGAGCGGAGCTTTGAACAAAAGGTGGTCGCCCGAGCGTGGAATCCTTCGCTTGAGCGTGGAAGCCAAAATCTGGAATTTCAAGATTTGCCTCTCAAGCTCAAACCAAGCATTCAACACATCAAAACTCAACCTTTTGGGCCTATTTTCTGGAAAACACTTGAAAACCCATAATATAACATGTTTTGAAGATCAATTTGAAAAGTCAAAGCCCAAAGATAAGTCAATTAAGCACAAATTTCAAATAAACTTCAAGAACAAGATGTACATTTAACATACATGTATTCAATTGAATTCAAAGCTTCTAACACATGATCAAATGAGTCAATCCTTCCAAAAATATGATGAATTCATGAACTACAACTAGAAAATGGACATGTATGTGAGGATTTTATGAAAACAACCTCAAATTCCAAAAATATGTACATGCATGCATGAATTAGCTACTCAAATCAATTCTTTAAACCAATTCTTGACTTAGATAACTGATGACTCATGAACCATGCAGGATACAACTAGAATTCACAATCAAGAAGATGATTTCCTACCTTAGGTCTTGAATATCAAGGTATGGAAGCTCAATTTTGCAAATTCCCTTCAAGTCTTCGAAGTCTCCAAGCTAAATTTCTTGTTGAACTCAATTTCTCCCAATTTCCCTCTCTCACCCGGTTTGCTCATGAAGATAAATGAGGAAATGATGCTAAACAATGTAAAGGTGAGAGAAGTGGTGGCCTAGCATAATCCACTCAATGTCAAATTCGTAATAACTCAATCTAATGTAATTTAATATTATTTAATCTAATTTAATCATTCCAAATCAAATTTTAATTAAATCTACCATAAAATCACATAAATTCTAATTAACACATAACACTAATCAATTTTTGATTCGGCCGCCTATAAGGCCTTCAATTTGCAGTTCAAAATTAAAACATGAACAGATTCATTTAGAAATCAAACAGATAGAAATGCATTTAAAATAATACACTCCTACAATCAATTCAAGATTTCATTCTAATCAGTTACTTATCATTCTCAGTCACAGTTTAGCATTAATCAGAGGTGAGGGTTGTCACAGATTGCTCCGTTCGCGAGAGGAGGAATAGTGAAGTCTAAACGCGTCTCTTCGCAAAAGGAGGAATGGTGAAGTCCAAACGCGTCTTTTCGCGAGAGGAGGAATGGTGAAATTGAACTTGAGATTGAAGATCTTTTGACTGGATAACCATGAAATTCTAATTTTGAAGTTCAAACACGTCTTACATGAGTGGAAGAAGGTATGGTAGAATGATTTTTTTGTTTTTGTTTGATTTGATTGATTTTTTTGAATTTTGAATTTTTTTTACCTATACATATACGGGTATATACACAGATATATACGGGAGATATATACGATACGTGTACGCAAAACACACAAAAAGAAAGGAACAAAATACATTGATGTAGGGATACGAGATTTCGAATCCCTGACCTCAGGTTTAACTTGGTCGCTCAACCACTGAGCCATGCCATTCTTGTGACAAAATATACAAACAAATATATATATATACTTATATAAGACATATATACACAAAACCAAAACAAAACAAAAAGAAACAATTGTTGTGGGGTTCGAACCCCCGACCTCGGGTTCAACCTTTAAGCCTTCAACCACTGAGCCAAAGCTATTTTTGTAACAAAAATTCAAACAAATATGTATATGATACATAAATATACAATACATGTACATGTATGTATACAATTCTCTCGCCTTTCTGTCATGACCCAAACCCGGCCCTATAGGTTTAGTATCGTAACCGGCCAGTAATCCGTGATTACCAAAGGCTTACTTAACAGTAATGACAACAGTATAGAGTAAGGGGCTGGCGGAAGCCAAACAGTAAATAAAAGATATCCAATAAGCTGTGAAAATCTGAATGGAAAAAGACTTTTATGGACAAAACCCCATTCCTAACCATAAACATATATACATATCAGATACACATAACAACAGGTTAGGGACCTAATCCCTTCACCATAATTGTATAGTCAAGTCTCAAACATTCGGTACAAAACAGAAACAAAAGGGTGAATCTGAAGCACCCCAAAAACAGCCTTGGCTTGAGTAGACTCGGAACCTCAAAATGAGGCACAATAGTTGGTTGGACAAAACATGAGCTTAACTCGACGCTTCTAGCTTCGGTCCGGTGCCTGGCCACCTACATACATATATAAACTGTGAGCTAAAGCCCAGTGAATAACAAATGTGTAAAGGGTTTAAGAATAAATGTCCTTTCAGTAATAAAAGCAGTCATTTGCATCAGTGGATCAGTCATTTAATCAGTGACTCATAGTTCATGTCATAGCAATCATTTAGAAACCATAGCAGTCATATGTGGTACATCCAATAGCAGAACAGTACAGTGAGTCTTAATAGACCGAACAGTCAGTTGATGGCCATCGAAATAGTATACAGTATGGGTTCCAAACATTGGAACTAACAGAGATCTCTGAATAAAGAGCGATAAAGATAATAATAAAGACAATAGCAATAGCGAATGATAATAGTAAGTTGCTATGGATGCCATGAGTACAGTTCATAAAATAGGACAAACATTCATTCAGTAAACAATGTCACTTTAGAAAGCAGTACAGTCAATTGCTCAGAAAATAATTATAATTGAACATATCTTTACAACATTATTACTCACATATTACTGGGCTATAAGCAGGCTAATCAGCGTCTTCGGGTGCCAACCCTACACAGTAGCAACGAACACACACTAAACTACACACACGGGATTAATAACTTAGCCCCTATCTTGACTTAGTGTGGTTCTATAACAATATCCTCATTAAGATGCCTTAAACATTGCCTAGGAATGCCTAAGACAGAATGGGGATGCAAAAATACACTTAACAACATTTTTTCAAAATTTACTGAAAATAGAGGTCTCGCTCGAGCGTGGCTTTACCCGCTCGAGCGAGGCTTTACCCGCTCGAGCGAGCTTACCAAAACAGAGAGGCCGCTCGAGCGTAGACTCCCTCGCTCGAGCGGTCTGCAAAAATATGCAAAGTACTAGTTGTTGAAATTCTCCGCTCGATGCTCGCTCGAGCGTAAGACACAGTTCCTCGCTTGAGCGTGGGTCATATCGCTCGAGCGTGCGTCTGCATAAGAAAAAACCTGAGAGCTTACAATTTATGCTCGAGCCAGCATTTCGTTGCTCGAGTGGAACTCTGAAAACAAAGGTGGTCGCTCGAGTGTGGAATTCTTCGCTCAAGCGTGGAAGCCAAAATTTGAGTTTTCCAGATTTGCTCCCAAAGCTCAAACCAAGAATCAAACGTGCCAAAATTCATTCTTTTGGGCCAATTTTCTGGAAAATACTTAGAAACTCATAATACAACATGTTTTAAAGATCATTTCATAAAATCAAGCCCAAATGTGTGACAATTGAACACAAATTTAAATGTAAATATGAAGAATAATGTAAGAACATAACATGCATGAGTTCTTATGAACTCTAATGCTCTAAGGTATGATCAAATGCAAGATTGAACTAAAAAACATGGTGAATTTCTAGAGTATAACCATAACATGGACATCCATGTGGAAATTCACATGAAAATGATATCAAGATTCAATGATATGGACATGCATGCAAACATTGTTTCTTAATTCAACACTTTAAGCTAATTCTTGACTCTAATCACCAATTTTTCCATGAATCATACATGTAACAACTTAAATTCACAATTAAGAGAATGAATTTCCTACCTTAAATCTTGAATTCCAAGTGTAGAGCCTAATCTCTCAAGTCTTCTTCAATTTCCTCTAAGTTTCAAGCCAATTTCTTGTTGGATCAATTTTTCTTCCAACTCTCTCTCTCTCTCTCTCTCTCTCACGTTTTTTTCTCAAGAAGATGGATGAAGAGTGGAGTGCCAAACATATATGAATCAAGATTAAAATAAACGGTCTTGTAAGGCCCACTAATGGCAAACATGTAATTAACCTAGATTCAATTAATCTAGCATTATTTATTCTAATTTAATCATTCCAAATTGAATTTTAATTAATCCTGCCATAAAATCATATAAATCCCAATTAGCATATAACACTAATCAATTTCTGAATCGGTCGCCGATAAGGCTTTCAATTTGCAATTCGAAAATTAAAACATGAACAGATCATTCAGTAACAAACAGATAGAAATGCATTCTAAACAACACACTCACACAAACAATTTAGGATCTCATCTTAATCGATTACTTATCATGCTTAATCATAAATTAACACTAATCAGAGGTGAGGATTGTCACACTTTCTCTCTTTCTCCGAAAACCATGTGTGATACGTGGCCTCGCCTTTTTCGTCAGCCGGTGTCAGCTAGCCGACTAATGCCTCTACTCTCTCTTCCTCTTTGTCTTTCTCTTTTGTTTTTTTCTTCTCTGCTTTCTCCCGTCTCTTTCTTCTCTTCCTTCTTTTCTTCCTCATCTATTTTCTTCTTCTCTTCTTTCTCTGAGAGAGGTAGAACAAAGGGACTATGAGAGACAGAACTCAGTCTGCTCTCTGTCATTTCTCTGCGACTCCCTTCTTTTATACCTTTCTCTTCTTACACATGGCTTCGTCTCGCCCCCCTCTCTCTTTCCAGATCTTAATGATCCATCGAGCTCCCCTAGGCCAAGTGCCCCTGCTCTTACTCATCCTAGTCTTTCTACACTGACAGTTGAGCAAGTGATGGCTGCTCAAATTGACATTGAGGCCAACCACTACACGTTGAAGTCGTGTATGGAAACAGTGGCCGCGGTCACTAACTTGTTTTACCGTCTGCAAAACAGGACGTGTGAGGTACATTGGGTTAATGTCCAACTCACTCTACTTCAGTATATGTACAAGGATGCACGAGTAGAGATTTGCGCGCTGAAGGCGGAGAACAAAGAGCTGAAACAGAAGGCCACCTCCATGGCGAATAAAAAGGTACAATGATAGGCCACTTCTGTGGGCCGGTTCAGAGCACCGTCATACTTTGCCTTTGATGGTCGGCAAAAAGTTAACTCTCTTAGTGAAAGCACTGGGGCAGGGCCTTCTCTTGGTGAAAACATTGAGGCAGGGCCTTCGAATGTGTCCTAGAACGAAATTGAGATGAGGAAATCGGCGGGAGAGTTAAGCAAATAAGGTCGACGTATGGCCGTTTGTCGAAGGTCAACGTGTGGCCTTTTCCAAAGAAGAAACAAGAACAAGATCCCTCCATTTTTTTCTTTTTCTTTTTCTTTTTCTCTCTCCTTTTTTTTCTCTTTTATTTTTTTTTTCTTTTATTTTTTCTTTTCCTTTTTTTTTTCTCTCTCTTTTTTTTTTAAAAATTTTTTTTCTTTCTTTTTTATTCTATTATTGATTGATTTTTTTTCTTATTATTTATTTTTTTTTTTGTATATATTTTGTACAAATGTGATCAATACAAATTTTTTTTTTTTCAATTTTTTTTTTATGTAACTCCAAATAACAAATCCGAATAATAGACATAAAACGACACTTTTTATGCAACTCTGAATTTCGAATAAGAAATTTGAATAATGAACATAAAATCGACACAAAACAGACAAAACTTGATAAATATACCCAAAACTAGACACAAAATGGACCCAAACAGAGCAACATATACGGAATAGAATACCAACTTTACGGATTTATTGGAACAAAATAAAATAAACAAAATTCTTTCTTGTATTTATTTAGTAGTATTATTATTATTTATTACTATTATTATTACACTCAAAATAAACAATTTGTTTTTCATATATATATATATACTCAAATAAAATAAAAAACACATTTTATATGAATAAAAGAAAACAACCCAATTCTCTCTTCTTTTTTTTTTTTTCCCTTTATATTATTATGAAATAAAACTGTACAACAAAGGATTTGATTTCCCCCCCCTCCACTCTCATTTTTTTTTGTTGTAAAACAACAATTAATAAAACGACACAAACAAAATGATTTGATGATATATATATATATATATATTATATTCAAAGATATAAAGTATAAACATATTATTATTATTATTATTATTATTTATTTTCAACAAAGTCTAGTCGGATTTCTATGAGGTACGGCCGGACATACGGACATCTGGCCGGACTTTGATGGCGGCAGAGGTAGATTCGGGAAGCCCTCGGCTTTTCTTGTTTTAAAACAAAACAAACCCCTCATTTCCTCACACTTCCATATTCGAAAATCACCCATCTCTCTCTCTAGTATCCCTCTCTCGCTTGATTTCTCTTTTCTTGCTTTTACCCAACAATCCATGCCATTTTATCTTTGAAACCCTTGTTTTTCTCTACATTTTGAACCGAACAAAAATTGATTTAGCACAAGTTTGGGTTTTCTCTTTGTTTTTCTCACTTTTACCCACATTTTTTCTCTTTTTCCTTTTGATTTTTCATCTTCTTTGTATTTCTCTCTTAGGGTTTGAGATTTTGGGATTTTTACCCATTTTCACGTAGTTCTCTACTTTTTCCTCACTCTTCCCTACCTTTCCTCATGGCTAATGACGAGGTTCCTCTTCCGGACCCGGCCATAGATATTGGTGCCGTTCTTGGTGTAGACATGGAGGCCGAGGATGCTCCCGCTTTGCTTCTCCTCGCGGATTGGCCATTTGATGAGGCCACTGAGGAAGACTACGATGGACTTCATCCCTGGGCTGGAGGAAGACTAGGATGGACTTCTCCATGCACTCACATTTTCCCACCAACCGGATTTTACGTTTTATGGACTTCATTCTTGGGCTGGAGGAGGACACACTTCTGTGCGAGCCCACGGAGCACTTATCCGCCGAGGCCTCTATGGTTAGCAACTTTCCTTTTCTTTGTACATATGTTGAAACTTATGAACAAAGCATTCCTCTCTGTTGTACATATATTAATGTATTCCCTATTTACAAGTTGTAGCCAGGAGGATTATTGGCTATGGGACCATATCGAGGCCTCGACACTGGTATGTGCGGCTTCTTGCGGAGGTTCGCACAGTAGTAGATGATGTTAGCTTTGGGCCCTTCTGCTCCAGGCTCATTCAGATGCAGGCTGAGTTAGTGTTATATGAAGCTTTAGAGGAGAGGTGGTGGGACACCACAGACTCGTTCCACTTCTCTTCGACTGGGGAGATGACGTTGACGCCAGATGACTTTTCTATGCTGACTGGCCTGCGAGTCAGAGTTAGTGGCCCTATCCCATTTGACCCAGATATGGCGCAGTGGAGAGTTGCACAGCTCCAGCTTTTTGGAGCGATCCCGGACATTAGCAATCAGGGGATGGTGCGCTACAGCTGGTTCTACGATCACTTCATCGATAGTTAGCCAGCTACTGTAGATAAGATTGCCCAATACGCTCGTGGCTTCCTTATGTATCTTCTCGGTACTACCCTATTTGCGAACAAGGAGAATGTCGTGGGGATATATCTTCTTGGAGCACTGGTACGTTTACCGCGGGTGGCAGAGTATGACTGGGGTGACGCCAGCTTGGCCACCTTATACTGCTACATGAGCTCAGTGTCCCGCCGCAAGGCGGATTTACTTGATGGCTACTGGAGGTACGCGTCTCACCCATTTACTTTTCTATTTAACTTTGCATTTTGTGCTTGCATTTCCTATTCATCTTTACTCTGCATTTCATATCTGCTCATCTACTTTATTCATGCTCATATGTTTACAGCTCTGGGTTTACACGTATTTCACCACTCTAGCTCCAGTCCCAGTGAGGCCGATTGAGTTGTCAGTACCCTGCTCTCGGTACTACAACTCACGGTTCAGACGTCGCAACCTAGTAGACCGGACATTCCCATACTTCCGTCGCTTCTTTGATATGATCACTGCGGACCAGGTAACATAATATGATTCCTTGCATTACATATCACTGTTCCTATATTGTACTAGCATCCTCATATTGTTGACATTTGCCATTGCACTATTTTGCTCATTACACACTAATTTTACGACCTTTGCATTATCCTTTGCGATAACTAACATTGCGACACATCTAACACCATTTAATTCGCGAGTTGATTGGCATCCTTGGGCGGGTATCTCCCTAGCGTCCAGAGTGACTTATGCTGCTGCCTGGTATGCCTCTACCATGCGGATTCTGTTCGAGGGCCCCTTTGTTCAAGCCTATTATCTGGGGGAGAGGTTCATCCGCCAGACCCGAGGTGTTGCCCATCCAGACGTTCCGCATCCTCCTCCTCCAGGCATGATGTCAGTTGATGAGATACATGATGGACCTACGATCGACCTCTTGATAGAGGGAGAGGACGGCGATAGATATCATATGGCCGGCGACTTCACTACCTTCTTGCACACTCGGGTGATAGCTTCCCTCACCTTGGGCATGGCCCGTGCTGTTCCGGAGGTCACGGTTGCTGCCGTTGGTGCTGGTGATGCCCTTGCTAGAGGTGCCCCGACTGTTGCTCTTTGTAACAAGCCCGCGGGGGGACCTCGCTACAGTTCGGACTCGATTTGTTGTCACGGTTCTTAATCTGAACCAAAGAGTTCAAATCTGGCAAATCGCTTTGAGAAAACAGATTTTTTTTGAAAGAAGTGCCAAACATGGACTGCTTTGCCAGATACAGAGTCGCCACCTAAATATTTTATTTTGGGAAAATTTAGGAAACCCTGACTCGTTTGCCTAAGGCCACGTGTCCGTCATCACCAAAGTTGCCTCGGCTCGGGAACTTGGGTACGATTGGGGAAGGTCACTTCGTGAGCACCCCCGCTCGCCCGATCAAAGATCGGCCTCTACTAACCATGATATCTAGTTTTGAAAACTTTGTGTGCTCTTATTCCGGTTATTAGCCTAGATTTACTATGTGATGCGCACAGCATACAAGTATAGACTGGGTCGCCTGAATTGGAACAAAACATTTCATGTTTGTTTTTGAAAGATGGTTTGCTATCCGCAGGTAGGCTTAAAATGCAGATTTTGCCACCCTCAGGTGGGCTTAGAAAAGATGGTTTTGCCACTATCTAGTGGGCTTAAAAAAACTCACAGTTGATGATTTATCCCAATCCAAATAACCCAACCTCCACCCACAGGCATACAGGGCAGTTATATCACATAAGCAGTTAGCCTCATGGTAAGCATGCTATTCATGGCAGTCACTCACACGCATGCAAGGATGCTAAAGCATAAAACTCACCGAGTACTCCAAGCCAAAACAGAAACCGATTAGAAATCCATGCATGATCCTAAATATACAGAAATGCCTAATGCAACACATGCAAAAATGCAACTATAGCAGGCTCGGCTATTCTAAACATGGCGTATGGAATGCTACAGCTAACATGTATTCAACTTAGAATTGAAATATAAATGCAGTTAGTATGATGCGCCGAGCCCGGTGCATGCAAGACAGATGAATGAATGCAAACATGCTATCATACTATATGCTAATTGAAACATGCCCTAATCTAACCATCATAAGCTGGTAAATAAAAGGGAAGAAAGACGTGGGGTTGGAAGACATACATCACAGTCACGCACACTTGTTACAATTATTCCCTCGCGCAGAGTGTCTGAATGAATAATATCTGATCCCGAATAATGCATCCAAATAAATATCTGATCCAAAATATGTACAAATTCCTAATTAATTACCAAATTAACTAAGAAAAATAATAAACTGGCATGTAAGCCAGGGACTGCCTTGACTCCTCTTCAGATGATGAATGATGCATGTCCGAGTTGCCTTTGCGCAGAAATCCACTGTGATGCCCTAATTAGCCTCTATTTTTGCAATAGTTCTTGGAAAGCGCACCAAGTCCCGGAAGACTGCTGATTCTTGATTTGCTGTAACAGAGAGCAGGAAAGGGGCATGGCAATGTATTTTCACAAATGTATGCATGCCTCGATCCTCATGCCACCAATCACGCATATCGATGCATGATGGCCGAGGAATCGAATTGCACAACTCAATATGGAATGAATACACATGAAAACTCAACTAAAACCTAACTCCATCATGGATAATTCGGAGTGTCGGTGACTGGGAATTGAGATACGTTCCGTTACTCAGAGTACGAAACGCCGCTCGTTTCCCGTGCTCGGGCTAACTCCAATCTCGAACACAATGCAATATGCATGAAATGGAACTAAGATACAACCTAACATGTAAAATGCTATGAAATGGCATACATGATGCACGAGGTAACATGGCATACACAATGCGCTAACATGTAGCCTAGCATACACAATGCTATGGAATGAAATGACATACACAATGCATAATGGACTTACACTAACACAAGTGGACCTCAGCCACACTCACATAAGAGGCCATTAGATGAAAATGAGACACTCGAAATGCGTGCACACGTGCACGTAAACCGAAGACCGACCCTAAGGCACTGTGGGGAAGTGATTTTGGAAATACTCTTCAGATCCTGGGAGACGCTCTTGATCCACAGCTTAGTCACCTGCAAAGACAAACACTCCGGTCGGGGGTGCCGGGGTTAGCACTCTGACGGGCAAGTCAGTACTTGTACTCAAGAAAGCTTGTTTTACTAAGTTTAGTGAAGTGATTCTTACATACCTTTCTAAATCTGAAGCTCTTGCATTTATACTCATTTTCTGGACCTCGGGTCCAGAGCCCACTTTCTACTTATTATTCTTTTGTTTATTCCAACATACATCTTCCTATCCATTCGGCGATTTCTATATATTCGGTATCTTAGTCGATTAGTACGGAGCCGAATAGTCTCTGACTTCCGGGGTACATTCCTGCTGACTCTTCTGTTCATTCGGCTCCCACAATTGCCCCCCAAGCATTCTCCCAACGTTTGTTGGCTGGAGTGCTTGGCTCCGAGTTTTGAATACCCACCAAAATTTTGGTATTGGCCCTAAAGCATCGTCTAAGTATACCCTTTTGGTTGTCGTCTTGACTTCCGCCTCTTCGTTCATATCTATTCATTGCGTTTTCAAAGATTGGCATCCTTGATTCACATTCCATGATCGATCATTTGGGTTGGCCTTTGGATCGTTCTTACAATTTTGTCTCCTCCAAAATCTTCATCTTCCGTAAGTTTTCCACTTCTTTGCTTCGAGAACTATTCCGATTTTATTCTTTGGCGTATCTGTGCCAATTGCAGAGTATGGCGAAGCATTTGAAAGACCTCCTCTCATCAGATCGAATTGTTGGTTTTAGACGCCATTTCTCTATTCCTGATGATGTCCGTCTGTCACTTTTGGCAGATGGCACCCTTGACATGGAGAGGGAGGACGAGACCATAATCGTCTTTCCTCTCTTGTCAATCGCAGAGGGTGGAGTCCGCTTCCCTCTACACCCATTTTTGAGGGCTGTGCTTCGCCATTGGGATTTAATCCCTTCTCATCTTAACGTGAATTTCTTTAGAATTATAATGGGGATTGTTGCTTTGAATCGTTGCCTTGGAATTAATCTTGGCATTCCGGCCATCCGGCACTGCTATGCCTTGGCTAAGTCCTCCGGTCGGCAAGGGCGTTATTTCCTGAGAGCTAAGGTTACCGACCATCAACTAATCACTATGCTCTTCAGCTCTGGGAAACGAGTTGATGATGTTATGGTCGTTGTCCAGGGCAACTGGGAATTTGGCGAAGGGGAGGATCGTGTTGACCTTATTCCTAGACGGAGAGGCGAGCCAGGTCGCCGTGTATCTCCTTGTTTTTGTCAAGTTCATTTTTATTGTAAAACCTATTCCGTTGAAATCTTACGACTTCGTCTCGTGCAGGGAAGGGTTTAAAAAAGGTACTATCTTCAACCCACGACGCCGTTCTTTCAGATATTAGGGTTGCTCTCAAGTATTTCAGCCGTCGAAGTCTTCAGAGACAGGGGAGGGCGGCTCACATTTTGCTTTGTTACGAGCCGACATACACAACCTTCTCGGCGGCAAAAAACATACCGATTCCGAAGGGTGAAGATTCACTTACTACTCTTATTCTGTCCGACTTCAAAAACCTAAGGCAGGTAGGCTTTGAAGGGTCCGATTCGGAGCGAAACGAGGTAGCTGATACTGCCGACTCAGATCAATCCAAGGCTGAATCTGAGGAGGTATTGGATTCCGCCGATCCTCCATTTACATCGGGACCGGGTGATCTTCCTTCTGCCAACGTTTTTCAATGCTTAGAGGATCTTCCCGTCGTAGACCTCGCGAAAATGGCCGGATTGAGTCTGACAAAGCTTGCTAAAAAGGCGAACGCGGAGAGGTTAGCTGCACGGTGAAGAGTGGAGGGCATTTCGTCTGAAATGCCGCCCGCCATCGAATCTCGACTCCACCCCCCTGTTGCCGAATCAGCGTCCTTAGGGGTTCTAGAAGAGATGAAGGGTCGGAATGCCGAATCTCCGTTGGTTGGGGAAGACGGCCGAAAATTTGAGAAAAAGATAGGGAAGCGTTCTGCCGACCTCAAGACCGGTTCAGACGAACAAAGTGGTAAGCGTCCTCGATCGAAGGGATCTAATGAGGTTGTTCCTTTTGTCATTCGTCCAATGGTGAAGGACATGCCGGTTCCCTCTAACGCTTCGGCGCTTAAAGATCTAGAGGTCGCATTCGGTGTGGCCACGTCCGTGTCGTTGCCGGTTGATATGGAGGCTTTTCGGGTGGAACCAGATCTAGATGCGACGGCACTAACCGCGCAATCGGCACTTCTGGTACGTATTTTGACTTTTCTTCACTTTATCCAAGTACTGTTGGGGTTATGTTTTGGGGTTTTTCCTTTGTAGATCGTCGGAAGGATAGCCGGCATGGGACGTCGGCATCTCGACGCCGTCAAACAGATTGACCGCTTGCGAAAACAGGTGGAGGGCCAGAGGAAGAGGGCTGAAGACGCAGTTTTGAGAGCGAATAAGGAAGCGGCTCGGGCCAAGGCCGAAGTAGACAAGGCTCGCCTTGCAGATCGATCATGAGGCGAAAAAGAAGGCGGGCCTTGCGAAACGGGCCTTTAGATTGTCCCAATGACGGTTGCTAGCATGCAGGCTGAGTTGGCCGACATGAAGGCGGCCTCCAAAAGTATTGACGGGAAGGATCTTTGGGCTTGCGAATACATGGACAGTCCGCGGTTAACAGGGGGTTCAAGCATGGCTGGCACAAAGCCCTTGCTGCAGCTGGAGTTTCACTGACTATGCCAGTGCCGTACGAGCAGGTGGATGTTGAGCCGTTGGAGACTGATTCCAAAGGCTGAGCTGGGCAATTGACTTTTAGGTTTTCACAAATGTATTAGGATTTTACTGATGTATTGTTACAATCGTTTTGTCGGACAATTTTTTGCGGTCTTATAGCTTATTTATTTTGAATATATATAAAATGTCATGAGTTGTACTCAATTTTGCTAATGAAGAATGATATTACTTAATGATATTACTCAGTTTTGAGCTCGGACGATCGGCCTGAGGAACCTACTCTTGGCTTAGCCAGGGCGCGAGCTTGAGGAACCGAATGAGCCGACTATCTCGGAATCGTGGGCTGGCTGAGGCGTAACTTATTCGGCGTTATCATTTGAAAATATGGCCGACTAGATAAATGAGTGTCGTTGCCCCAACGATCTTAGGATAGCCGGCGATAGCACTTGCAATATGGCCGACGAGATTAATGAATCTGTCCTTG
The DNA here is from genome assembly GCA_025200525.1 of Camellia lanceoleosa. NCBI lineage: Eukaryota > Viridiplantae > Streptophyta > Magnoliopsida > Ericales > Theaceae > Camellia > Camellia lanceoleosa. Next base: position 64,651,120 of record CM045763.1, read on the forward strand.
CCTTAGCCAGGGTGCGAGCCTGAGGAACCGAATGAGCCGACTATCTCGGAATCGTGGGCTGGTTGAGGCATAACTTATTCGGCGTTATCATTTGAAAATATGGTCGACTAGATAAATGAGTGTCGTTGCCCCAGCGATCTTAGGATAACCGGCGATAGCACTTGGAATATGGCCGACGAGATTAATGAATCTGCCATTGCCTTAACCAGGGCGCGAGCCTGAGGAACCGAATGAGCCGACTATCTTAGAATCATGGGCTGGCTGAGGCATAACTTATTCGGCGTTATCATTTGAAAATATGGCCGACTAGATAAATAAGTGCCGTTGCCCCGCGATCTTAGGATAACCGACGATAGCACTTGCAATATGGCCGACGAGATTAATGAATCTGCCCTTGCCTTAGCGGTATGAGCGAGGAAAGAATGAGCCGACTATCTCGGAATCGTGGGCTGGCTGAGGCATAACTTATTCGGCGTTATCATTTGAAAATATGGCCGACTAGATAAATGAGTGTCGTTGCCCCAGCGATCTTAGGATAACCAGTGATAGCACTTGCAATATGGCCGACGAGATTAATGAATCTGCCCTTGCCTTAGCCAGGGCGCGAGCCTGAGGAACCGAATGAGCCGATTATCTCGGAATCGTGAGTTGGCTGAGGCATAAATTATGACGTTTGGCGCTCAATTTTCTCGGGGGAGCTGCATATACCCCAGAATAAATGGGCGAGTTCATGCTAACAATTTGACTCATTTCTATTCAGGCTCGATCCGAACCTGGCAGGGGCCAACATTACGAAGTTTAGCAACAAAATGAATCGCGAGCGAGCCTACCACACGAAGAAGAGCGTCCATGGATCGGGAAAAGAGGCCCCTAGCGGCTGCGGAATCACCTGAAAGAGGACGGACAGGAGGTTCGTCCGTGCCGCTGCATCGCGTTGAGCCTGAGGCGGCGCCATGACCGCTGAGTTTTGCGGTTCTTGTGAAGAATAGACCGATGACGGAGGCGGATTTTATAATTAAAGATCCAGATGTGGCAGTCGAGTTCGCTCGGCAAATTTTTTCGCCGGAGGTCCAACAGTCGATGGTCGGACGTGGGGATTTAGAAGTATTTCGGGATGGCATACATGGGGCTGTCAAGGGGCTGTATAGCGCCTATGAAGTCGGGATGCGTCTGTGCGAAGCCCGACGCGAGAGTGAGAAAAACAACGAAAGGAATCGTAGTCTGGAGGCTCGCGCGAAAAATTTGGGAGTGAGCCGGGAGTGAAGAGTGTTCGGCAGCGAGTCGGTGTGGGAGCGATCAAGCGAAAAACATGGGGGAGAGGGTGTAGACACCCCATTTTTGACCGTCCTCAAGACTTGGACATCACCGCTTGAACACCCGGTGATTATCCATGTTTGTGTTCGTTTCGAGTTCGGAGGTCCATTTGGCCGTACCTCGGGATCTCTTAAGGTTTGTTCTGCGCTTGGTTTTCCACCAAGACTTGTGTCTGCTTGCATTTGAGGGTAGGGAAGGCTTGTTAGCCATCCCGGGACCTACCGGCTGCCCACTTGATCACCGGCCCTTTATCGGTGTCATCGGCACTATTTTCTTAGAATCTGATTGCCGATCGGCACTTCTCGCCGTAGGCACATTTTGTGCCGGTGATTGTTTTACTTGCCGGTGACCTCCCGAACCCCTATGAGGATGGTGCATGCCATTGTGCGGTGGATTACACCATCACTCCTCCCCGTCGTAGCATTGCACCCTTGCCCTTTGAACCCTTTTAAGCTTCTAGAAGCTTGACCTTTGGCCAAGCTTCTTGGGAAGCTTGGCATTGTATTTAGAAGCCAAGACCCTCCTCACCTCTTTGAACCTTTTGGCCTTACTTAGCCATTAAGTCTTGGCTTGTATATTGCCTATTTAAACACCATTCATCCCTTGGCTCAAGGGTTAGCAACTTTAGGTCAAGAACCGGAGATTATACATATACTCTCGATATACATCCATATATATCTATATTTCCCTCTCTCCTCTTGTGTGTGTGTTTTAGGCCCCAAATAGTGAGTTTTGTCTTACTTTTGCACCATTACACACACTATTACACCTAGCTCCGAGATTGGAAGACTTGGAGGTTTGTTTTGAGTGATTTTGGACTGGTTTTGATCACTTGGAGAGGGCTGGACCACTGTTCTTCATTGGTTCTTCAAGGGTAAGCTTGTTGCTTTAGATTCCCCATTCTTGCAATCTATTTCTACCCTCTTTACTTTGTGTTTTTGGATTTGTGTTTAACATAAAAAGTCTTGTTTTTACTTGTTCTTGAACTTTCATTAAGGTCATTTTATGGTTTGAGTTAAGACTTATCACTTTAAGCCTTGTTTGGCCCTCTTTGGTGCCTTTTTCTTAGGCCTCCTATTTTGGTGTTCTTGGATCTTCTCACCACTGAAAACCAGTGAGTTTTCAGTGGTGAGGATATTTTCGTGCCTCATCTAAGGGAGGACACCCCTCTCCCTTTGGTCCTTTGGTTGGCCTTTGTTTTGGCTCATAGTATAGCATGTGTGCATGTTTGCATTTGCTTCATTTCAAGGCTTTTGGGGCTGTTTTAGGTCATGTTTGATCTCTGTTTTGGTTGGAATTGTAGCCTCTAACATGCTTCCTATACCTCCTTTGAAATGCTCTCTTGTATGCCATGTTTTGAGGTTTTGACTCTTGCATGTTTAGGCTTAGTTTCATGAAGATACTAGTATTATTTTGCCATGTTAGAGGCTGTGAGCCTTGATTTTGCCATGATTGGTGTGTTTGAGGTGGTTGCCTTGCATATTGGTTTGTAGGCCTTGTTTGTATGAAGTCCTAGCATGCTTATCTTGTTTTGATCTAATGATTTGGCATCATTATAGGTGGTATTTCAGTCCCCATTTCATGTTCAAATACTTCCATCTATCATCTCCTTCATGCTTTAGAATGTTGGTCTTTTATGCCTTAAAAAGAGCATTGTGCATGCTTCCATGACTAGGGTATTTTTGGGGGTGCCATGAGGGGATTTGGGTGTCATTCCACATGCTTAAAATCTGTTTTTTTTTTTTGTTTGTTGAATGCATGCCATGAGTGGTTGTATGAATGATGTCAAGTTACTCTCTTTGGTGTCCTAGACTTGGGCCCATTGAATAAGCATGCTTGTGTGGCATTTTGATCATGTTGAGAGGCTTGTTTTGCCCTTTGTTTTTGGGAGCTTGAGGGCTGCCCTCTATGGCTTAAGTCCATTGTTGCATGCTTATGTCATGATTGTTGCTTGCTTGGTTAATGTAGCCTCAAATGTGTGCTTGTTAGTCCCATGTTTAATTGGCTCATCTTGCATGCCATTTGCATCCTACATACTTTAGCTCTTTGCATGCTTAAAATAATAGGTTGCATTGCATTTGAGCCTTGCTTGCATACTTGCATCTCATAGCTTGGTTTGGGGTTGTCAAGCCAAGCCTAGGATTGAGGAGTTCACATTTCAAGTGGTGTAACTCATCTCAATCCTTGGTCACTAAGGCCCTTGATTTCCACATGATAGGGACTTAGTATTCATTTGTTGTGTTGCATGCATATTTACATTAAAATGAGCAATCTTGGTTCCTTAGGCTATCATGCATCAAATGCACAATTGATAGCCCTAGAACCAGAGCCATCCTTGAGTCCTTGACATGATAGGAGGGTTGGACATGCTCACATTGCCCAAAAACCATGCCTATGCATTCTTTGTCCATTCTTCTTCTTGTCTCTTTGTCTGCGAGGATTTTCTTGACCGGCATAAAATAGTGCCGACCGGCACTATTTTTGTGCCGATAATTTAAAAGCTTCGGCCGGTGGCCTTGTAAGCCGATGACTACTTGACTAGCGGTGGGGCATTTCAGACCACTTGGGACGTATTCGAAATTTTGGGAATTTTTGGAGGCGGGAATGGTAAAAAATTGCAATGCTATGGCACAGTTTTCAAGTAGTCGCATGACAGCATGCATCATTCGCGCATTAGAAGTGGTGAGGCTCCATTTAATTTATTTGTTTAATTTAATTTTGGTAATTAGAATTTGTAATAATTTATTTATTCATTTATTCTTGATGCGTATTATTTATTTATTCGGTCCCTCCGGTGAGGGCAAAAATGTAATAAGTGTGTGTGAGTGGGCATGTATGTCTTCAATCCCCACTTCTTTCTAACCCTTTTATTTACGCTTAGTGGTAGATTAGGGCATTTTCAATTAGCATACCTTATGTAAATGCATGCGTGCATCATTCATAAGTATTGCATACATGGGCTCGGCACATCACATAAGCGCATCGCACTTCGATTTCCAAATTGAATCGTGCTATGTGGTAGCATTTCATATGCCATGTTAGGGTTAGCGAGCCTAGTCTAGCTTACATCTATGCGTGTCGCATTAGCCATAACATGAAACTAGGTCATGCACGTTTGCTAACGGGTTTTGTTTTTGGCGAGTACGATGTAAGTCTTTATCGCTTTAGCATATCGCATGCGTGTGAATGTTAACATGACAATAGGATTGCCATGCGGCTAAGTGCTTATGTGATATAGCTGTTTGTATGCACGTGGGTGGAGGTTGGATTGTATGAGTTGGGAGTACTCGTTGAAATCAGTATTTTAGCCTACTTGCAGTAGCAAAATCTAACACGTTTTCAAAACAAAGCGGATATGCAATGTTTATTTCCAAATTAGGCGATCTAGTCTATACTTTTGTGTTGTCGCATCACATAATGATTCTAGGTTAATAACAGGAATAAGAACGCGTAAAGTTTTCAAAAGCGGATATCACGGTTAGTAGAGGCGGTCTTGGACGGCGAAAGTGCTCATAGTGACCTTCCGATCGTACCCAAGCTCGAGCCAAGACCACTTTGGTGATGACGGACGTGTGGCCTTGACCTGAGTCGAGGTTCCTAAATTCCCCATTTTAAAAATATTTAGGTGGCGACTCATGTCTGCAAAGCAGTCCATGTTTGGCACTACTTTTAAAAATCTGTTTTCTTAAAACGATTTGCGAGGTGGACTCTTTGGTTGATTTAGAACCGACACAAACTTTAAAGAGTCAGTATGTGGCGAGGTCCCTCATGGCGTTACTCTGATTCTGGCGACTCTATTTGGGGATTTTAGAGAGCTTGACTCGAACTCGTGATATCTGTTTTGATTTCACTTATGTGTTTCTTTGCATTGCATGTGCATTAGTGCGCCTAGGACACCGTGTTGGTCATCTGCTATTCTGAGCGGTTTCTTTGGAGGCTTGTCTTGTCAAGGCATGTCCATAAATTTGGCCGGTTCTTGAGCTCTGCCCGATATGGAACACAAACCGGTTTCTGCGGGCACCTTTGACCATTCGACCTAGTCTCATAGTCGCAATCAATAGTGACCATTCCAAACTAGGACAGGTTAGTTACCCCATTTAGGTTGTATGAAACATTGCGTGCGTAGTGAAACCCTAGCTCGACAAAATAGGGGCGAAACCCTACCCAAACATAGGGGTGTTTTGGTTCTCATTTAATTGCTATGTGCTTTAGAGTGTAACTCTCTGCGGGGACATCTGATCGGTTTGCAAGTTTAAGTATCGGGCAGGGTATCGATGTCAGTGTTTTGGGAATCGGTTGTGCGTGGGTATCGATTCGAGCGCCTAGGGCAATGGTTCGTGATCGATGTCGATGGTTGAAAGCGATGTATTGACATTCGACCATTTATAATTTTTAAATACCCGACCGTGTGTTGTGTGTTTATTTACTTTACGCCGTTATGCTGTCCGATTGTCTATTTATTTATACGCTTTATTTATCTTTTCATTAGGTAGTTGAGCACAATTGCTACCGATCCGATAGATATTCCCCAAGCACCCTGGGTTAGAGGCCGTCGACTCCTTCGATCTGAGGATCTGATAGACGGACAACCAGTGTACTACTCACTACCCCCGGTTACTAAACGGAAGTCGATGAAGGCGAGGGCATCAGTACAATGATCGATCCGAGGGCTTTGTCTACCCCACGTGCTCATTAGAGATCGAGGTTTTGTGTCACCAACAGAGAATTTATACGATAATCAACGAGCAGGATAATATGACGGTTTGGAGGAGATGGTCGCCACCTTCAAGAGAGTATGAAAGCAATGCTGACAAAGCTATGTCGAACCGCCAGAACAGCGAACCGCAGTTGTAAGAAAACGGCGAAGACAATTGCGAGCTAGAAACGACAAGAGCCGGACATCGCCCGCGCAATTCCTCCCGCGAGGAGTTCCTAACGTCGGGAGGCGGCCAATGTTGAGCGTCTGAGGCGCCTGCAGGACCACCTCCGACCCTACCCCAAATTCAACCTCGGCTATCAAAAACACCCACCAATCTACGACTCTCCTTTGAGTTCGGTGACCCGCACTCAAATTAAGCAAGCGAAAAGTTATTCAAGAGATCTCAAGGGGACAAGACTATCCCCAATATTGAAGATGGTTATCTTGATCGTTGTGATCTTTGCCAGGCAATTCAACATGCCTCATAATGATCGATTAGATGGGTCAGGGAACCCCATGGTACACTTAAGACTGTTCTCGGACGTTCTAAGGCCGATGGGCCTCAGTAGGCTCCAGAAGTTGTCTCTGTTTGGTCGGACCCTGTCAGGTGTAGCATCCGCATGGTATTCCAAGCTAGATGATGACATTAAGATAAGTTGGGGCCGAAATGGTGAGGCCTTTATCGCGTGATATTCATACAACACAGATTGAGATCACTACCCGTGATCTCGAGACAACAAACAGAGCCTAAGGAGGGTTTTCGAGTTAAGTAACGGATGGAGGCGAAAAGCATCGATGATGACCTTAAGGCCCACGGACGAGACCAAATCCGGATGATTGTCGCAATCTTCAAGGGGTTAATGAAGAAGATGATTGTAGTTCCCTTCCCTACCTTCGCAGTCTGCATGATATGGGGATGCAGATTGAGGATCACGATGAAGCAGGTCTGTTTGATCAAGAGGAGAACAACCCGGCGGACATTCAACGAAGCAACAATGCAGGCCAGTGGCACATCAAGCGCAAGAACCGAGTAAGCATGGTCACCACCAACCCCTCACAAAAGAAATCTGGCCTCGCCATTTTCGGTGCGTCAGGAAGCAACCTAAGCGACCAAATACCCACCGAAACACCCGAACTTTCGCTCCACTCTATATGCCCCTATCCAAAGCTCTGGGGTGTTGATCAAGAAAGGGCACACAAGCCCTGGGCCGAGGCCCCTACGAAAAACTTCCTCCTAACTATAACGGCCAAATATTGTGCGTTTCACTGACATGGTCACGACACCGACGGTGCTACGGTTTCGCCATGAAATTCAAGACCTTATCGATAGCAGGGTAATCTTACCTCGAAAAACCCAATGTTACTACCAATCCCTCCCCATTACAACGGGCTCCACCACCCAAAAGGCTCAATTTCATTCATCTTTGGGGGCATGTCCTCGACCCTAGCATCTACATCACACCTACCCACCGCCTAAGCGAGGTGTTCCTTCCATTGCATCGATTTGTGCATGATGGACATCTCCTCGACCCAACCTAAGCCAATGGTGGTGACCACCAAGAACAATAAAGGGAATTCCAAAAGAAGGGCGGGTTATTGAATCGAGTCTGTGGAATCTGGGAGTTACCAGGGAAAACATCTGATCAAGTGACTACATTTCACCAATGGGTCAAGATGGGCCGGTGGAATTATATGAAGAAGAATTATGTGTGATTCAAGGAGATAGCCTAGAAACGAGGAGCAGATGATGTAGTGACTATGGGGAGTACTTCGCCAACCTCCGATTTTATGACGATCAATACCGAGAGGATGTGGCAATCGCTTGGTTTGATCATGAAGATTGAGAAGCCACGGGTGGTTGGATGACCAACCCGATGTAGTAGAAAGAATTTCGGGTGAAACAAAGTTCATGGGAATGAGAAAATCGGCGTATTGAAAGGGTTGAAAGCGAGCGTATCATGGGAGGCGCCGGTGTCAAAATTTCGCCGAGATTGGAACATTTGAGCCTGAGATGGCGAGCAGTCGGTTATACCGAAGAAAGCAAGTTTTGAGGATTAGAGAATCGAGAAGGCAAAGGCCCATGTGGGAGTGGAAACTACGTGTGCCTGGCGAAAATCTTTGCGGGTATATGGATGGAAAGTGTTGCGAGCACAAGAACGGTCATACGAGCGGACGGGCGTCTGTCGATCGCCGAGAATGTGGTGGGAAGATGAAGACTTATGTCTCGCCCTGCGGACGAGGATTGGGGAACAACCAACCCGACAATACTTGGTACCTTGGAAGTCGACCACATGACAAGTGGGCGATATTTCAAACCTCCGCACTTGGATCAACCAGAGGCCTCGGGGAAGACGGAGAGGTCGAAGGAAAAGCGAAAAGCTCGAAGAGGAAGCCGTACTCAAACAGTGAAAAAGATACAAGCGAGATATCTCTATTTGGGGATTGCTCATGGCTTCTCGAGTGCAGGGGAGGTTTGTTTTATCGGCCGTGGATAAGGCAAAGCTTTCAATAGAAACAACACGGAAACGACTAGTGGGGCTAGTCTTTCGGGAGGAGCTGCCCGATGTTGACGTTCTTGATAAAGAATTACGCTGAGGGCACAAATCACAACAAGCCACTCTACATCTCCGTAGAGTGCGGGGATAAATGGATACCGTAGTCCTTGTTGATCTGAGGATCGCCATCAACGTCTGCCCTGCGAGCACCGCTTATGCGATTGGTCTGTAAGTCGCGGACTTTGATTCAACAGCTCAGGTCATCAGGGCATATGACAACACAAGCCGACAAGTGATGGGAACCGTTAACATCGGACTAAGGTTGGACGGGACATGACGGAGATAGATTTTCATGTCTTGGAAGTCGGCAACTTTCAATTTGTTGTTAGGGCGGCGTGTGGTGCATCGAAAAGCTTGATATCATCCACTTTGCATCAAATGGTGAAATACCCCTATGGGAAGGGAGTAGCCATTGTTTCGGTAATTCATCGATCCATCCACCGGAGGTGTCTACCCCGTTCTAGAGATTGAGCATGGGATGGAAGATGTGTTTATATCGGATTTACCTAGCGGTCAAGTAGTCTGAGCGTCATGGCGATTAATGAAGGGATATATGTTAGCGCCCAGCGGTACCTCATGAACAAACTCCAATACATCCCGGGATGGGATTAGGGAAGAGTGGCGTAAGGGCATTGCGGCGTTGGCGAAGTGCCAACCCTCACACCTTCGGCTTGGGTTACCTACCCACCAAGGAAGATTGGGTAAGAAAAGGAAAAGAGATGGCTGGAAGAGCCAAAGCAAAACAGATGGAAAAACCTTTTGAGTTGATACATCGGCCCATCCAGTACCTGAGCAGACGTTCGTCGAGGGAAGAACTTCCGATACGTGGTTTTCCTGACCATGGTGAATAAAGAAAAACGCATGCCGGGATTTGAAATTTTCTTCGACTTGCAGTTATCTGGGGATGATGTTGTTGGAGAGCAGACAGACCCGACAGTTGAGGCTGAACATAGCAAGGAATCGGGGTCTGCGGACGCAGAGTTTGAAATGGGGGTAGCACTGGCATGTCTACTTTCAGATCCTTTGATCGACCAGTTTGTGCTTGGGGGACGACTCCTCGGTGTCCATGATCGGAGATGAACCGGCTGCGGTCCTACTATCAGCTATTTTGGATGCATCCATCGCACCCTGCCTCACCTGGCAATATGAGGAGGGATTTTTGTCAAGCGACCGGTCGGGTAGTGAGCGGAATCGATTCCAAGTCTTGTGAGTGGAATCAGTTCGGCTAAATGTCTGAGTCTGAGTCCGGTATTCACAGGGGTAACCGGATGCCTGATCTGTCGGTCGTCTTTTCTTTCTCTTTGAGTCTGTTGTAACAGAAGAATTGGGCCAGTTCGGAAGTATCTAATGAGAATGAGGTAGCTGTGGTTTCAAGTATTTTCGTGCCTTTGGTTTATTAGCCATCGGGACTTTCAAAATTTTGATGAAAGCAGCGAGACGAAATTCCTCGGTTTTACAGCGACTAATTGAACAAGAGCAAGAGGTTTGTTAAACCTTTAATTGATGAAATCAACACGTGAATATTAGTCTTGAGAAGGACCCATGGTAGTCGAGATCGGGTCCACGTTGTCCTCGAGAGGCAGCGCTTAAGTCGCTTTGTTAAAAGATTTCAAAGATGTTTTCGCGTGGTCTCACGAAGACATGCACGAATCGATCTGAGATTATGCTGACCGGATCCCTCTTGACCCGAGGTCACATCAAGCGAAGCTCGGAAGGATTCGCAGCTGGATCGCCATTAAGATCAAGGAAGAGGTCACCAAGCAGTTAGCCTTGAGCTTCTGTTGGTATCCGAATACCCAACTTGGTTGGCCAACATTGTTCGATGCGAAGAAAGATGGCGAGAATCCGGGTATGTGTGGATTTGAGGATTTGAGCGAGCGATCGAAGGATGACTTTCCTTGCCACATATTGACGAGTTGGTAGATTTCCGCGGGGGCATGCTTTGCTTTCGTTCATGGATGGCTTTTGAGGTTATAATCGGATAGTGATGGCACCGAAGGCAGGAAAGGCGCTTTTACCACCAGTGGGGTACATATTGTTATAGAGTAATGCCGTTTGGGTTGAAGAATCTTTGGGGCTACATATCAGCGAGTGCAACCACGATATTACATGATATGATCCATAAAGAGGTCGAGGTGTATGTGGGCGACATGATTGTCAAGTCCAAAGAAAGAGAGGGCCACTACACGCCTTGCAAAAGTTTTTCAAAGGATCGAGAATTTAATTTGCGGTTGAATCCTGAAATGTCGTTTGGTGTTCTGTGGGAAAAATCTTTGGGATTTGATTACACAAAGGGGCATCGAAGTCGGCCCTTCCAAAATCAAGGTCATCTTAGAAATGCCACCACCAATATTGACTGAACAGGAGGTGCGCGGCTTTCTGGGTAAAGTGCAATTCATAAGGCGGTTTATCTCTAAACTAACCTTGACTTGTGAACCACTTTTTGGTCTTTTGAAGAAAGGAACGAAGTTCCATTGGGATGGCCGGTGCCAAGCTGCGTTTGAACAGATTAAAGAGTATTTACAGAATCCGCCCGTATTGTCACCACCAAAGCCGGGGAAACCGTTGATATTGTATCTGTCAGTGACTGAGACCACAATGGGCTGTATGCTCGCACAAGAGTCGGAAGATAAAGTGGAAAGGGCCATCTACTATCTGAGCAAGAAGATGCTGGATTACGAGACCCGCTACACTCCGCTGGAGAGGGCTTGTCTAGCCTTGGTATGGGCTACTAGGAAGCTGCGTCACTACTTGTTAGCTCACTCTGTAATGTTGGTTTCACGACTTGATCCCATCAAATATCTTTTTGAGAAACCAGCACTTACGGGTAGGCTAGCTCGTTGGTTGCTGTTGCTCTCCGAATTTGATCTCAAGTATGTGACGCGCAAGTCTGTAAAAGGAAGAGCAGTGGCAGAGTTCCTTGCCGACCACCGGTTGAAGGGATGAAGCGATTGAGTACCTATTCCCAGATGAAAATATTACGCACGAAGATGAAACTTGGGCGATGTACTTTGGCGGGCGTCAAATCAATATAGATGCAGGATAGGAGTGTTGTTGATAGCGCTGGCGACTCCGTATCCCTTAGCATTCAAGCTCGGTTCAAAGTTTGAACAATGAGGCAGAGTCTGAGGCATGCATTGGATGCAGGCGACCCTAGAACTAGGGGCAAAGCGTTTGGGCGTTATCGGGGATTGAACTTAGTTGTGTCTCGGCGAAAAGGAGCTGGAAAGTCAAGGAGGAAAAGATGATAATTTACCACCAGACCCTGGACTTGTTAGTTCCTCGGTTTGAAAAGCTAAGTTTCACTCACCTAGTAAGAGAGAACAACAGGTTCGCAGATTCACTAGCAACTCTATCTTCTATGATAGACATCCCGTCGGGAATCCGGATGCGTCCAGTAATCATTGATCAAAAGTTTGCGCCAGCATATGAGTCAATCTCTGCCATAGAAGAAGTGCAAGATAACAACCCTTGGTATTACGACATATGGAACTTCTTGGAGAAGGAGACATATCCACTAGGGGCAAATGCCAAGGATAAAAGGGCAATTAGAAGAATGGCTGTTCAGTTTATCATCTGCGGGGGTAAATTATACAAAAGAGGTCATCTGGGAATGCACAAGCTATGTGTGGAAGCTGAAGAATCAAAGCGCCTGATGGAGGCCATCCATGGAGGAGAATGTGGTGCACATGTAAATGGGGTGATGTTGGCACGAAAGATCCTCAGACAAGGCTACTACTGGTCTACCATGGAGGAAGATTGTATCGGTTTCGTTCGGCGATGCCACAAATGCCAGATTCACGCGAACCGCATGAACATCCCGCCATCAAAGTTATACAACATGACATCGCCATGGCCGTTCTCGGTTTGGGGAATCCGCGGGATTGGGCATTACTCGAAAGGGTCAAATGGACATGAATATATCTGGTAGCAATAGATTACTTCACAAAGTGGGTGAGGCCCGATCTTATGCGATGTTGAAGGCTTCGCATGTCGCGAAGTTTATCGAAAACAACATTATCTGCCGGTATGGGGTCCCGAATGAGATCATTTAGGACAATGGTTCTCAAGAAGGAAGTGATTGATTTGTTGGAGAAGTATAATGTAAGCTTTTCATAAGTCGTCACGTATCGACGCGAGACCAGCGGAGGCGATTGAGGCCGCCAACAAAAACATTAAACACATCTTGCGAAAATGGTAGAAACCTATCGGGTGGCGGACAAGTTGCCGTTAAGCTCTGTGGGACTCTGGGACTTCAATTAGAACTTATTTGGAGCAACCCCTTATTCCTTTGGTTTCTGGAATGGAGCGTTCTACCAATCGAGATTGAGGTTCCATCATTGCAGTATTGGTGAGTGTCGAGATAAATGATTAGCGTGAAGCGGGTTCGAGAACTCATGCTCTTCGATGAAAGGAGGTGAAAGCATACCATGTCCAAGGTTATCGTAGAATCGCCGGGCTTTTAACAAGAAGGTTAAGTCCGAGAATTTGAAGGAAGGAGATTTGGTGCTCAAAGACAACCGAACTCCCATCCACGACCCAAGGGCAAGTTCAGACCAATTGAATTTGGTCCTATATCATCAAGTCTATCTGTCGGTGGAGCTGTGGTTACGATGGACCTAGATGGCTTAGAGTTCTCCCAACCGATCAACATGGACAAGTGAAGAAATATCACCTGAGAGGCTCAAGCTAAAACCGAAAAGGCGACCTAGGCAAAATTGAGCACAAAAATTTAGAAAATATAAAAGCGAGCTCAAGGTTGAAAACCATAAAAGGCGGCCTTGGCAAAAGTTAGAGCGCCAAAGGAGAGTGAAAATACTCGAGTGAACCCAAGCTGAACTACGAAGGCTTGATTCCCATCATTGGGATCACGAGGCAACTTCATCTGAAGTTGACCATAAACATTTTCCCGATCGACTTTGTCCATTTGATCATCTGGTCATCTTTGTCCATCGGCATTCATCGCAATCTCGGTGCGGTTATTCAGACTAGGGGCAACTTTCCGTTGCCATGCAAAGGTCTTGTGGTACTATTCAAACTAGGGGCAATTTTCCAATTGCGAGAATCGGGTTGTGCATCTCATTGACAAATTTCGGCGTGTCGATTCGATCCATATCGAAAATGGTTTTGAAAAGTTTTAATGAAGATGACTTTGTTCAAATAAATCTTTTACAACTAGGACCATTTCTAGACCAAAACGGAAATTTTTCAAGACCACAACCTTCAATTTCATTGATTTCAAACAGAGCTCTCTTGCTCTTGCATACAATTGAAGTTGCTTTTTATTACATTCATAAAGAAAACTTGAAAGCACCGATAAAGCAATAACCGGCACGGTCAAATCAAATGTCCTCGCGCTCCCAGAGTGGTGAAGCCTCGACGCCAAAGTGGGCCCTTCCTGCCTCTTCATTAAGCCAATCCAAGCACTCATCGGACAAAGTGCAACCGAAAGTGGGGCGGGGGCGAGTTCTCTCCCTCCATCTTTGTGGCATCTGGGCCACCGTGCACCGAATCGGAAATGCACGGATACTCTATCCTTCCGGTGGGCAGTGTCGATCATGGCCAAACCGGGCGCAAGATACGAAAGGGAAGTAGAAGACACATGGAGTCAAGCCAATCAATTGGATCCGGCCGACGGGTCATCTCAGAACTCATCATCGGAAGATTGAGCCAAGGGCACCGCCAAGCAATCTTGATGCGGACAAACTACACATCCATTCAAACCACCAACCCTCGTCAAGGGCGTCAACCAGGCGTTGCCTGAAGAAATAGCCGCGAGCTGAGTATGCAGGACAAGAGTCCACGACCTTCAATTTATCCATTAACCACACCTGGGGAGGGATGAAAAATGAGAGAATAAAGAATAGAGAGATGTACGATGAGAGAAAAAAGTGAGAAAAGGGTTTTGTGAGAAAAATCGAGCCTGAGGGCCGAGTGATGTGAGCAAATATAAAATGCAAAATGGGTGGGAAACATTACCTGCAGTAATAGTGGACTCCCTGCTAATCTGATCGTCTCTCGACGATAAAAGGCGTCTAAGCCCAATAGAGTCTCAGCCAGGACCATGGCAATGCAGCTCTTGCCCTCTTTCAAACCTTGGGCAACTTCAATCAACCGGACACTGGCTCCTCCGGAGTCGGAGACGAACAGAAAATGGGACAATATGCATAGACAAAGGGCGTGCCGCCGAAAACCTTGCCAGCGATGGTCGCCACGATCACCGGTCTCAGAAAAACGACAGACCAAGCTCGGAACATCTAATGTCCCGTCACAAATCAAAGAACGAGCATCGGGTATTGAGAGCCCACACATTTGTCCTAAGGCTTGGGCATGGCCAAAACGAAGTTGAGGAGAATCTCCTCGTCATCGATTCTATTAAAGCTTGGAAGTCTTGAAAGTGGGACACATCTTGCCCGCTAAAGCTAAAGACATGTGTTACGGATTTCAAAACCGTGCAGCGGCATGGAGGAATGAAAAATGCAGCGAGTATGGCGAAAGTGAATAGTGCGTTTATGCCAAAAGCAGGAATTCAACTTTTCCGAGCCATCCAAGTTGTTAATCAAGTTGCAAGATTTTGGGCAAGAAATGCTTCCATTTGGAGTAAATCGGTGTTGAAATGAAGAGAACCACGAAGTTGAGACCCTTTTGAAGAGGATAAGGTTGAGTGGAGGACACATGTCAACATTCTGCGGTGCAGATACGATGACCGACCGGGCAAGATATAGTGCCGACCGCCATAATTTTGTGCCGACCGACCCAATAATGTGCCGATGACCATTATCCTCGGCGGTGACACTTTTGTTAAGCCGATGGTCTTCCCCTATTTCTTCCAAGCTTTTATATCTTGAATATTGGGAATTCCACCACTTCCAAAGATTCTCCGGTGATTGATTCCCGCCGAATCGCGCATATTTGTTTATCGAATTGTTGCATATTTGCTTATCGAGTTGTATGTCACTCTCTTTAAGTCTTTGCTTTGTCTATCAAGTTGCACTTGCACTTGGCTAGTCTGTCGAGTCTTTGTTTTGCTTATCGAGTTGTAAGTTGGTTCACTACCTGGTTATTACGATGCGATGCCCTGTTTTTTTTTAAAAACAACAGTTTCAATTTCATTCACATTGTCATGTGATGCCTTGCGATGCGATGCACACAAGTGCAATACCTTTTCAAGCAAATAGCCGTTTCATTTTCGTCACGTGTTTTTGTAAAAACTCGCAATTTCAAAGGAACATAAAACCTGCCTGAGGCAGTGCAATGTGCTTAAACAACTAATGAAAAGGAATGTAAAGCGAAATGCTGGGTTGAATGCCAGGAACCTCTCTTTCATAGTCAGAACACCTCCTGCGCTCGTGCCTGGTTTGGCTGTGCAATCTGACTCCTTCATCACTCAAGAACAGTGCGGGAAAGTGCACTTCTGGAATGTTAATGGATCTTCGAGTTGAGTTCAAGCCCTGACTTTTGTGAGCGATGCTCGGAACATGTGAAGGACGTTCCTTCTCATATCCTTTTATATCTTGTGAGTTTCAAAAGAAGTCGTTTCAAATCATACTGTGTTACAATATGTTGCATCTCAATATCATGTTTTAATATGCTCAATTTCAATTACCTCTTATACACATTGCATTGTATCGTGCTTTGCTTCTTGACATGTGTTCAATTACCTTTTATACACATTGCATTGTATGCGTGCTTTGCTTTACTGACATGTGTTCAATTACCTTTTATACACATTGCATTGTATGCGTGCCTTGCTTTACTGACATGTGTTCAATTACCTCTTATACACATTGCATTGTATGCGTGCTTTGCTTTACTGACATGTGTTCAATTACCTCTTATACACATTGCATTGTATGCGTGCTTTGCTTTACTGACATGTGTTCAATTACCTCTTATACACATTGCATTGTATGCGTGCTTTGCTTTACTGACATGTGTTCAATTACCTTCTTTATACACATTGCATTGTATGCGTGCTTTGCTTTACTGACATGTGTTCAATTACTTCTTTATACACATTGCATTGTATGCGTGCTTTGCTTTACTGACATGTGTTCAATTACCTTCTTTATACACATTGCATTGTATGCGTGCTTTGCTTTACTGACATGTGTTCAATTACCTTACACATTGCTTTGTATGCGTACTTTGCTTTACTTACATGTGTTCAATCACACTTTTCTATATATACACTGAATGCGTTGTCACGGACTGTCGATTGCATTGTCATGGATATTGCTAACAGTACCATACCTGTTAAGTTTGTTTTCTTTTCAGGCACGATATTGTATGTACGGCTCATTTGAGGCCGGTGAAACCGGACGAACCGCGCAGGTATTGTATTTCCCGAGTTAAGACGTATTGAGAATTGCATAATTCTCTTACATCCTTCCTACATTGTAGTGTAGACTGTTGCATGTTAGCTTATAACTGTCGCATGTGTGCTTCATTCTGACTTTCTTCGCATGATCATAAGTTATGCCCGCTTGCATTTTCATGCATTTTGCCCCGCCGGGCGATACCTTACTTGTTTTGCATGATTGTCCAAGTCTTGACCTTGTCAAAGATGGGTGCGTCTCTGGGCTTTGACATTCACTCACGTCATTGTTATGACTTAGAGTTACTGTCAAGAGGCAGCTGTAGACACCCCATTTTGACCGTCCTCAAGACTTGGACATCACCGCTTGAACACGGTGATTATCCATGTTTGTGTTCGTTTGAGTTCGGAGGAGGTCCATTGCTTGCCGTACCTCGGGATCTCTTACTCGGTTTGTTCTGCGCTTGGTTTTCCACCAAGACTTGTGTCTGTTGCATTTGAGGGTAGGGAAGGCTTGTTAGCCATCCCGGGACCTACCGGCTGCCCACTTGATCACGGCCCTTTATCGGTGTCATCGGCACTATTTTCTTAGAATCTGATGCCGATCGGCACTTCTCCTTGCCGGCACATTTTTGTGCGGTGATTGTTTTTGCCGGTGACCCTCACGAACCCCTATGAGGATGGTGCATGCCGGTTGCGGTGGATTACACCATCACTCCTCCCGTCGTAGCATTGCACCCTTTGCCCTTTGAACCCTTTTAAGCTTCTAGAAGCTTGACCCCTTTTGGGTAAGCTTTTTGGGGAGGCTTGGCCTGCTGTATTGGCTTTCTTTAGAAGCCAAGACCCTCCTCACCTCTTTGGACCTTTTGGGCTTGCTTTGCCATTAAGTCTTGGCTTGTATATTGCCTATTTAAACACCATTCATCCTTGGCTCAAGGGTTAGCAACTTTAGGTCAAGAACCAGAGATTATACATATACTCTCTGATATACATCCATATATATCTATATTTCCCTCTCTCTCCTCTTGTGTGTGTGTTTTAGGCCCCAAATAGTGAGTTTTGTCTTACTTTTGCACCATTACACACACTATTACACCTAGCTCCGAGATTGGAAGACTTGGAGGTTTGTTTTGAGTGATTTCGGACTGGTTTTGATCACTTGGAGAGAATTTGGACCACTGTTCTTCATTGGTTCTTCAAGGGTAAGCTTGTTGCTTTAGATTCCCCATTCTTGCAATCTATTTCTACCCTCTTTACTTTGTGTTTTTGGATTTGTGTTTAACATAAACAAGTCTTGTTTTTACTTGTTCTTGAACTTTCATTAAGGTCATTTTATGGTTTGAGTTAAGACTTATCACTTTAAGCCTTGTTTGGCCCTCTTTGGTGCCTTTTTCTTAGGCCTCCCTATTTTGGTGTTCTTGGATCTTTTTACCACTGAAAACCAGTGAGGTTTTAGTGGTGGGGGTGATATTTTTGTGGCTCCTCTTAAGGGGGGGGACCCCTCTCCCTTTGGTCCTTTGGTTGGCCTTTGTTTTGGCTCATAGTATAGCATGTGTGCATGTTTGCATTTTGCTTCATTTCAAGGCTTTTGGGGCTGTTTTAGGTCATGTTTGATCTCTGTTTTTGGTTGGAATTGTAGCCTCTAACATGCTTCCTATACCTCCTTTGAAATGCTCTCTTGTATGCCATGTTTTGAGGTTTTGACTCTTGCATGTTTAGGCTTAGTTTCATGAAGATACTAGTATTATTTTGCCATGTTAGAGGGTGAGCCTTGATTTTGCCATGATTGGTGTGTTTGAGGTGGTTGTCTTGCATATTGGTTTGTAGGCCTTGTTTGTATGAAGTCCTAGCATGCTTATCTTGTTTTGATCTAATGATTTGGCATCATTATAGGTGGTATTTCAGTCCCCATTTCATGTTCAAATACTTCCATCTATCATCTCCTTCATGCTTTAGAATGTTGGTCTTTTATGCCTTAAAAAGAGCATTGTGCATGCTTCCATGACTAGGGTATTTTTGGGGTGCCATGAGGGATTTGGGTGTCATTCCACATGCTTAAAATCTGTTTTTTGTTTGTTGAATGCATGCCATGAGTGGTTGTATGAATGATGTCAAGTTACTCTCTTTGGTGTCCTAGACTTGGGCCCATTGAATAAGCATGCTTGTGTGGCATTTTGATCATGTTGAGAGGCTTGTTTTGCCACTGCTTTTTGGGAGCTTGAGGGCTGCCCTCTATGGCTTAAGTCCATTGTTGCATGCTTATGTCATGATTGTTGCTTGCTTGGTTAATGTAGCCTCAAATGTGTGCTTGTTAGTCCCATGTTTAATTGGCTCATCTTGCATGCCATTTGCATCCTACATACTTTAGCTCTTTGCATGCTTAAAATAATAGGTTGCATTGCATTTGAGCCTTGCTTGCATACTTGCATCTCATTGCTTGGTTTGGGGTTGTCAAGCCAAGCCTAGGCTTGACTGGACTTCACATTTCAAGTGGTGTAACTCATCTCAATCCTTGGTCACTAAGGCCCTTGATTTCCACATGATAGGGACTTAGTATTCATTTGTTGTGTTGCATGCATATTTACATTAAAATGAGCAATCTTGGTTCCTTAGGCTATCATGCATCAAATGCACAATTGATAGCCCTCGAACCAAGGGCCATCCCCGGTTGAGACCCTTGACATGATAGGAGGGTTGGACATGCTCACATTTGCCCAAAACCATGCCTATGCATTCTTCTGCTGTCAGCCGCATCTCTTGTCTGCTGCAGGATTTTCTGCCGACCGCATAAAATAGTGCCGACCGCACTATTTTTGTGCCGATAATTTAAAAGCTCACCGGTGGTCCTTGAAGAAGCCGATGACTACACTGTCTAGCCGGTGGGGCATTTCAGACCACTTGGGACGTATTCCAGAATTTTGGGAATTTTTGGAGAGGCAGGACAGTAAAAACAGAAGCTGCAATGCTATGGCACAGGTTTTCCGGGCGAGTCGCGACGAGCATGCATCATTCGCGCATTCCGAGGCAGGGCTGAGGCTCCATTTAATTTATTTGTTTAATTTAATTTTGGTAATTAGAATTTGTAATAATTTATTTATTCATTTATTCTTCGGTCTGTATTATTTATTTATTCGGTCCCTCCGAGTGAGGGCAAAAATGTAATAAGTGTGTGTGAGTGGGCATGTATGTCTTCCAATCCCCACTTCTTTCTAACCCTTTTATTTACCCGCCAAAGGGTAGATTAGGGCATTTTCAATTAGCATACCTTATGTAAATGCATGCGCATCATTCATAAGTATTGCATACATGGGCTCGGCACATCACAAAGCGCATCGCACTTCGATTTCCAAATTGAATACGTGCTATGTGGTAGCATTTCATATGCCATGTTAGGGTTAGCGAGCGAGCCTAGTCTAGCTTACATCTATGCATGTCGCATTAGCCACTTAACATGAAACTAGGTCATGCACGTTTGCTAACCGGGTTTTGTTTTTGGCGCGGAGTACGATGTAAGTCTTTATCGCTTTAGCATATCGCATGCGTGTGAATGTTAACATGACAATAGGATTGCCATGCGGCTAAGTGCTTATGTGATATAACTGTTTGTATGCCTGTGGGTGGAGGTTGGATTGTATGAGTTGGGAGTACTCGTTGAAATCCGTATTTTAGCCTACTTGCGAGTAGCAAAATCTAACACGTTTTTCAAAACAAAACGGATATGCAATGTTTATTTCCAAATTAGGCGATCTAGTCTATACTTTTGTGTTGTGCGCATCACATAATGATTCTAGGTTAATAACAGGAATAAGAACGCGTAAAGTTTTCAAAAACGGATATCACGGTTAGTAGAGGCCGGTCTTCGGACCGGGCGAAAGGGGGTGCTCATAGCTGACCTTCCCCGATCGTACCCAAGCTCCCGAGCCAAGACCACTTTGGTGATGACGGACGTGTGGCCTTCGGCACTGAGTCAGGGTTTCCTAAATTCCCCCATTTTAAAAATATTTAGGTGGCGACTCTGTAATCTGGCAAAGCAGTCCATGTTTGGCACTACTTTTCGAAAAATCTGTTTTCCTTAAAACGATTTGCCAGAGGTGGACTCTTTGGTTCAGATTTAGAACCGACACAAACTTTAAAGAGTCCGAGCTGTAGCCGAGGTCCCTCGCGGGCGTTGCTACAGAGGGCGAACCGAGAGGCCTCGGGTTATGAGAGAGGCTATCGGGACGGCTTGAAGGCCGGGGTTAAAAAGACCAAAATGGACCTAGCTGAGGAAGTTTGCCGATGCGAAAATCGTGGTTTCAAGCACGGCTGGATCAAGGCCCTTCAAACCGTGGAAGCTCTTGGGTCCGTGGGTATAAATTCGGCTTTGCCCCTATATCATCGGCATTACCTTCCGTATCCCGAGTTCGAAATTGAGAAAAGCGACGACGAAGACGCTGACTTAGTGGACTATAATGTTAAATAAATAGAATTTCTTTATCAAATGCTTGAAATGTTTGGTGGCTTTTTAATAAATAGAATTTTTCTATTAGCAGCTTTTGAAATGTGTTGCGCGTAATGAAACATCCTATCGCAATTTATCGTCAGCTTCTGTATTGCGTTGAAATGTTTTGCGCGTAATGAAACGTCCTATCACAATTTATTTTCAGCCTCTGTATTGCTTAATGTAAACGTTCGAACATGCGTCGATCGGCTCCAATTAAGAATCATGTAGTTTGTTAGTCAAGTCGTGACCCCCACGAAGGGTACCTCGAATCCGGAGACTTATTCGGCCAATCGTGGTGTCCACGAAGGGCGCTCCGAATCCGGAGACTTGTTCGGCCAATCGTGGTGCCATGAAGGGCGCTCCGAATCCGGAGACTTGTTCGGCCAATCGTGGTGTCCACGAAGGGCGTTCCGAATCCAGAGACTTGTTTGGCCAATCGTGGTGTCCACGAAGGGCGCTCCGAATCCGGAGACTTGTAGGGCCAATCGTGGTGTCCACGAAGGGCGCTCTGAATCCGGAGACTTGTTTGGCCAATCGTGGTGTCCACGAAGGGCGCTCCAAATCCGGAGACTTGTAGGGCCAATCGTGGTGTCCACGAAGGGCGCTCCGAATCCGGAGACTTGTTCGACCAATCGTGGTGTCCACGAAGGGCGCTCCGAATCCGGAGACTTGTTTGGCCAATCGTGGTGTCCACGAAGGGTGCTCTGAATCCGGAGACTTGTTCGGCCAATCGTGGTGTCCACGAAAGGCGCTCCGAATCTAGAGACTTGTTCGGCCAATCGTGGTGTCCACGAAGGGCGCTCCGAATTCGGAGACTTGTAGGGCCAATCGTGGTGTCCACGAAAGGCGCTCCAAATCCGGAGACTTGTTCGGCCAATCGTGGTGTCCACGAAGGCACTCCGAATCCGGAGACTTGTTCGGCCAAATAAGAAGCGTACGAGCTGAGGAATAAAAACGAGAAACTTTTGCATTACAGAAGAGTATGTACAGATACCAAGCCCACAAATCGGGTCATTTGCAAAATTTTCGTAGATGTGTTAAATTCCAAGGCCGTGGCAGGCTTCTTCCAGACATGTCCGAGAGCCGATATGCTCCTGTTCCTGCAATGGAGTCGACTTGATAGGGGCCGTCCCAGTTCGGACCCAGCTTTCCGTCCTCCAATCTCCGGTCGGCTGGAAGTACTTTTTTCAAGACCAGCTCTCCTAGGGCGTAACGGCGCAACTAAACTCGTTGATTATACGACTTAGCGAGCTGCTGCTAATACCGTGCCATGGAGGCCAGGGCGCGGTCTCTTTGTTCCTCGATTAGATCCAGATCCAGGGCGAGCATCATGTCATTTCAGCCCGTATCAAAAGCTTGCAACTTCAAAGTCGGGAGGTCGATTTCCAGGGGTAAAATTGCTTGGGTTCCGAAGCATAAAGCGAACAGCGTTTCACCGGTGGACCTCCTCGGCGTTGTGCGATGCGCCCACAATACACTCGGCAATTCTTCGACCCATTTGCCTTTAGCTTTTTCCAGTCACTTTTTGATGCCGCCCAAGATGGTTTTGTTAGAGGCTTCAGCTTGACCGTTACTCTGGGGGTACGCGGGCATAGAGAAGTAAGGCATGATACCGTATTTGTTGCACAACTCTCGGTATACGCCACAATCGAATTGGGTGCCATTGTCTGAAATGAGCGCTCTTGGAATGCTGAATTGTGTAACGATGTTTCTCCATACAAATCGCTTTACGTCGGCATCTCGTATATGTGTTAGAGCCTCTGCTTCAACCCATTTTGTAAAGTAATCTGTTGCTACGATTAAGAATCACTTGTTTCCTGGGGCCCTTGGCAATGGTCCTACAATATCAAGCCCCCATTGAGCAAACGGCCAGGGACTGGTGATAGAGCTCAACTCTTCGGCGGGCAAATGGGTCAGTGGGGAGAACTTTTGGCATTGTTTGCATTTTTTAACGTAATTTTCTGCATCGGCTCTCATTGTCAGCCAATAATACCCCTGTGTTATAGCTCGATGGGCCAGGGAGCGTCCGCCAGAGTGGGCACCACAACTGCCCTCATGTATCTCAGTTAGGAGCTCCTCCACTTTATCCGGGTGTATGCATTCCAAATAGGGACCAGAGAGGGACTTTTTATAAAGCCCTCCTTGTGGATCCAGATAGTATCGCAGGGCTTTATTGCGTAGCTTGTGTGCTTCTTTTTTGTCCTCTGGGAGTTGTTCAGAAGAGAGGAATCCGGCAATGGGGTCCATCCAGCTTGGTGCGGATTCTATAATGTTGACGTGGGTTTCCTCCGAAGGGCCAATACTCGGCTCCGGGATGAAACCTATTTCAATTGTCCGTTTGAGCTCAGAATTGATGGCGGAGGCTAGGCACGCCAGGGCATCTGCGTGTGTGTTCTGATCACGTGTTATTTGATTCAATTCGTGATGGTCAAACTTCGTTAGCAAAGAGTTGGCCGCTTTCATATAGGCCGCCATACGGTTATTTTTTGCAGCGTATTCTCCCTTTAGCTGGTTGATGACCAATTTTGAGTCACAAAACACTAGCAAACGCCGAGCGCCGAGAATATGTGCATTCCGTAGACCGGCTAGGAGGGCTTCATACTCGGCCTCGTTATTTGATGCTTCGAAGCCAAGCTTGACGGCCTGCTCTATTACTGCGCCGTCGGGAGACATGATTACTACGCCGGCGCCACAGTCCCGTTGGTTGGATGATCCATCACAATATAGCTGCCAAATATCCCCGACATAAATTCTCCAGTTCCGCTTTGATCGAACTTCGGCCTTTGGAAGAACGTCGGCGGGTTTAAGGTCGGAAAGCCCGCTTGTGAATTTGGCAACAAAGTCGGCTAGCACCTGTCCCTTGATTGCGGTTTTGGGTAAAAACTGAATGTCATATTGGCCGGGTTCAAGAGCCCATTTTGAAACACGTCCTGAAGCTTCTGCACTCCGTAGTACTGATCGGAGGGGATAATCTGTTATCACCCTGATGCTATGCCCCTGGAAGTAATGCATCAGCTTTCTTCATGCCATGACCAAGGCTAGGATGAGTTTTTCTAGCGGAAGGTAATGTGTCTTGGCATCGACCATTGCTTTGCTCACATAATATACTGGCCGTTGCTGCTCTTCCTCTTCTTTTAATAGTACGGCGCTGACGGCCCTATCGGAGACTGCCAGATACAGAATGAGGGGGTCACCGACAGCTGGTGTTGTCAAGAGAGGTACTGACCGGAGGTAAGTCTTGAGCCCGATGAAAGCTGCCTCGCACTCAACGGACCATTCAAAAGCTTTGCCTTGACGTAGCGTTTGGAAGAATTGTCTGCAACGGTCTATTGACCGACTGATGAATCTATTAAGTGCAGCGGCCATCCCCATCAACTTTTGGACTTCTTTCACTGATTTGGGGGAACCGAGTTCCAGAATTGCTGTGACTTGCCTCGGGTTGGCTTCGATTCCACGGTGGTTGACGATATAACCCAGGAATTTGCCGGAGCTGATTCCAAACGCGCATTTGGAGGCGTTCAGTTTCATTCTGTATTTATGCAAGATGCCGAATGTCTTCTCTAGATCGACTATGTGATCCTTTTCTTCTTTGGACTTGACCACCATATCATCGATGTAGACTTCCATAGTGTGGCCGAGTTGTTCTTTGAACATAGCGGTGACCAGTCTTTGGTAAGTTGCCCCTGCATTCTTCAGCCCGAAAGGCATAACTTTGTAGCAGTAGGTCCCTCTAGGGGTGAGGAATGCAGTTTTGTCCTGGTCATCCAGATGCATGGCGATCTGATGATAGCCTCTATAAGCGTCGAGGAAACTCATGCGTTGGTGGCGCGCCGTTGCATCGACGAGTTGGTCGATTCTAGGTAAGGGAAAGCAGTCCTTGGGGCAGGCTTAGTTCAGATCCGTGAAGTCGACGCACACTTGCCAGGTTCTATTTTTCTTCTTCACCACCACCGTATTGGAGAGCCACGTGGGGTAGGTGACTTCTCTAATTGCCCCGGCGTCAAGCAGTCTATCGACTTCTTCTATGACGGCGGCAGTGTGCTCTGTGGCAGACCGGCGGCCTTTCTGAATGATAGGCTTGCATGTGGGGTCGACGTTCAGGTGGTGCTGTGAAACTGATGGGTCTATACCCGGCATCTCATACGGAGTCCACGCAAAGACGTCGAGGTTGGCGAGTAGAAAGGAGATCAGCTACTGTTTATCGGCTTGGTTTAAAGAGGTGCCGATCATGAAGAACTTCTCCAGGCTTCCATCGATGTCAACTCGGTCTAAACCTTCCGTGGCCTTTTCACTTGGTTGCCGCCTGACGTTATCGAGGATTTCCCGATTGGGTACCTCAATGGAATTTACCTGCAATTCCTTTGGTATTTTGGTAGCCAGGAGGTAACATGCTTGTGCCGCGGATCTGCTCAATGCCGTGTTCTGTTGGGAAACGTAACAATTGATGGTAGGTGCTCGGGACGGCCTGTAAGGTATGTAACCACGAGTGCCCCATGATGATATTGTACGGCGATGGCAGCCGGACAACCAAGAATTCTACATCTACCATTCTAGAACCCGCTCGAACGGGTAGGTTGATCTTTCCTAGTGGGTATTCGGGGTTGGCATTGAAGCCGAATAGTGGATAAGGGGCCGGAGTCAGGTCCGATTCGGTGAACCCGAGTTTGATGAAGGTTTTATAATACATGACCTCCGAAGTGCTGCCTTGGTCTATAAGAACGCGTTCGACGGTGAACCGGTTTACGCGTAGCGCGACAACTAATGGGTCGATGTGAGGGAGTGTTACGCCGATCAAGTCAGAGTCGTCGAAGGCGATGCTTGGCGATTCTCGGGGTCGCTTTGCTGGCGTGAGTTGCTGCTGAGGGCCCGGGAGGGACTGGATTGCATGTACGACCGGGGCTTTCGGCAGGCTGTATATCATATGGATATCATGATGCGGAACACTTCGCCGGAGACGTTCGTCTTTAGTCAACTCAAAGTAATAGGCTGAAGCACAGCTAGCGTCGGCGTTTTGCTGTCGGGCCCGAGACCGTAGATCACCTGCCCTTGGGGGTCGCTCAGAAACCCGGCGCACTGTTTGTTTGGACTTTACTATTTCTAAGGCCAGATCGCGGCGAAGGTGCTCGTTCTCAGCGATAGTGCTGTCTAAACTGTGTTTGGTCCTTTTGGCTCGTTCCATGATGGCTAGCATCGTCTCCTGCATTGAATTCGTTTGTGAATCGACATTCAAGGCACGTCTTGCAGCGATGATTTCTTTCTCGAGCATATTTGCCGGAGTGAAGTCGACTCTTTATGTGATCGCGTCGGTGGCTATCAGAGGATCTTGCATCACGCCTTCCATAGATGTGCTTGAGTATTCCCAAAGACGGCGCCAATTGTGGGGAAGTGGTTTTGGAAATACTCTTCACATCCTGGGAGACGCTCTTGATTATCAGCTTAGTCACCTGCAAAGACGAACACTCCGGTCGGGGGTAAGCACACCGACGGGCAAGCACACCGACGGGCAAGTCAGTACTTGTACTCAAGAAAGCTTGTTTTACTAAGTTTAGTAAAGTGATTCTTACATACCTTTCTAAATCTGAAGCTCTTGCATTTATACTCATTTTCTGGACCTCGGGTCCAGAGCCCACTTTATACTTATTATTCTTTTGTTTATTCCAACATACATCTTCCAATCCATTCGGCGATTTCTATATATTCGGTATCTTAGTCGATTAGTACGGAGCCGAATAGTCTCTGACTTCCGGGGTACATTCCTGCTGACTCTTCTGTTCATTTGGCTCCCACAGGCACGAAATGCCACTCTAACAAGACATGGAAAAGCATGGAATATGGCATACTAGCATACAAATTTCAGAGGCAATAAGTGATGCAAAACCACCCCGAAAGGTGGCAAAATGACACCCGATGCATGGAATGAATCCCGAAACATGAAATTAAGCGCATGGAATGACCTATGGTTATGCAATGCATGCATTATTTGAACATGAAGTGTGAAGATAGAATCAAGACAGCCCCAAAAAAAGCATATTTACAATTTTAAGAAAGGCCAAACAGTGAACACAAATGGGGCTAAGCTAGTATGCAAAAATGGCCCCGAAAGAGAGATAATGAAGCAAGTAGCAGCTTCTGGCCCTAAACAGAGAAGGGCCCTTCTAAAATTTTGAAGAGGGACCCAAAATATGATATTTTACAGTTTATGACAAGCCACAAAAATATACACAAGTATGGCTAAACTATGATGCAAGAAATGGGCCAAAAGGAAGACAAAGAAGGAAGTGATGGTTTCCGGCCCCAAACAGATGAGGGCCCTTCAACAATGTTAAAGAGGGGCCCAAAATATGACCTTTTACAGCTTATGATCAAACCCAAAGCAGTGCACAAGCATGCTTAAAATACTATGCAAAATAAGGCCTAAAAAAGAGGTTTAAACACAAAGTACAAAAAGGATGTATCAAACAGTAAAAGACCCTTAATGAAACATGAAGAGGGGGTAAAAATAAGGCCATTTATAGTTCGGAGCAGAGCCCAAAAACAGAAGCACAAGAGGCTAACAAATCATGCAAAAATAAGGCCAAAAGAGGGATATAAAGGCAAGTGGCAAATGGAAGTCTCAAACAGTGATGTGCCCTTCAACAATGTTGAAGAAGGCCTCAAAATAAGCCACTTTACAGTTTATGACAGAGCTCAAAACAGTTTATACATAGGCCAAAAATACTATACAAGAAATAGGCATACAAGAGAGGTAAAGAAGCAAGTGCAAAAAGGAAGCCTCAAACAGTGAGAGGCCCTTAAACAAACATGAAAAAGATATTTTCAATTAGGTTCGGAGCCCAAAAGTGTAAGCAAGAATGGCTAAGAAAGCATGCAAAAATGAACTCAAAAGAGGGAAAAAATGACTCACCCTTGTAGACCAATCTTTGACAACCTCTTGGCACAAGAAATGGTGCTCCTCAGCTCTGGAAAGCAGCTCCAAGTGGCTGGAATGGAGGTGGTGGTGTGGTGCTAGGTGGTGGTGTAGAAATGGTATAGGAACTTAAGGGTTTTGAGGGTTAGGATGTAGAGAGGGAGAGATGCAACATATGAGGCTCAAAGCAAAAATTTCTAACCCCTTAAAACCAGTTGGGAGTGCTGGTTATATAGACAAAAAAGGGTGGAAAAGAGGGGGAAAAATGGTGGGGAAAACAGTTCAAGTTTTCCCCCAAAAGGCCAAACCCTCGGACATAAGCCCTAGAGGAAAATAAAATTCACTTTTAGGACACATTTAGGGAGGGGGTTATGGCCGGCTAGCTAAAAAGGGCAAAAACGTCATTTCACTAGCTAGGTGGCCGGCTTGCTACTTGTTTTTGGCTAGCCGGCTACTTTTTCTGGCTTTTCTGGCCGGCCTGCTACATTTTCTGGCTTTTCTGGCCGGCCTGCTACTTTTTAGGACAAAAAATGGGTCTTCCGGAAAGAAAAGTGGCCGGCCAGTGCTAGAGAAGTCCAATGGTGGCCGTTCAAGTGTCCAAATTAAATCCCTGGAAGTTAGCTTTCCAATGGCGCAAACCTTGCATTAAAATTCCTCCTGTGGAAAAAGTTATGCCTGTTTTGGTGAAGCCGCGCAGATTCGGTCCAACCAGAGTGATGCCCTACTTCAATCAACCATATCTCCCCCGTTCGGAATTGGCTTTAGGAGATTCTTGAGTGCAAAATGAAGCCCCGGAATTCTTATTTCCTACGGTGGTGGCCTCATAGCTTGATTCCAAGTATGCAAATGAATGGGGCCGATTCGGCGAGGGCTGCTCGACTCTTTCTTAATGGTTCATGCCCATTTTTTCCCCCAACTGGATTTCTTCCCTTTTCTCCTCTTTTCTTCAACTTCAAACCCCTAAGTAAGGTGTTTTGAAAGATTTTTCAAAGATTTCATCTCTCTTTCATTCATTTCCACTTTGTCCTTGCTCGGTTTACCGAAAAGCGCAACATTTGACAAAATGCGAGCCTCGGCACATCGTAAAAACTTTATTTCAAAAACGTTTTGAAAGAAAGGGTTTTAATACTAAAATATTTTGATCAAGATTGTTTTGGTCTAGAACAGGGGTATAAAGTTGAGATTTGACTCTCTCATTGTCGAAGAAACTGAACCTTTCCCCTGCACACCTTTCTCCACCATGTAAACCATCAGTTGTGTCCAAGTCTTAAAGTCAGTCAAAAATGGGGTGTCTACACTCTTATTCTTGGTTTCTTGTGATTCCCACGAAGGTCACATACATGCGCCCAAATGGAGTGCTCGAGCAAATTCCAATCGATGAGATTGAGAAGAGGGACTGCCGGATAGTTTTTGTTTTGCGCATTGAGTAGGTACACATTTCCTTATTGTTTCCACTCACTGTACGTCATCTTGTTTTATTGCTTCTGTTTCTGGCTATATTTCTCAAAATCCACTTTTTCTTTTGCAGGTACCCTGGGCATTTGCAGATGACCTTGCTCGGACAGTTGATCGGCTACTCCTCATGGTGCGACGGAATCAGACCACTCTAGTTGCTCACGGGCTTGAGGTAAGCTTTGCCCCTAGTTTACAGTCATTTTATTCCGACTCTGTTTGTCATTTTATAACTATCTGCACACTCCTTTCCTTCCTTCTTTTCATCTTGGACCAACACCGGTGGCACTTGTAGGACCTCTTCCAGCTAGGAGACAGAGGCGAGGCCCAGTGAGGGGCAGAGGAGGAGCTGATCAAGGGAGAGGCCGAGTGAGGCAGTGCTCACCTTCTGAGGAGTCCTTTAAGGGCTCTCCGACCCTTGAGGAGGAGGGAGATGAGTTTGACATACAGTTTAGGAGTGCCAGTGATGACAGCGATGCACCTCCTGCACAGCTGAGGAGGAGGAGAGCTAGGACAGACTATTAACGACGATGATGACTCTTTTTTTTTTTTCGCTTTGTAGTTTTAAACTCTAGTTTCAGGTAGACTCTTTATTTTTGAAAACCTTTCTTTTGTGTTATGTTTTATTTTGTAAAACAATGATCGGTGTTGGACCCACGAGTTTATAAAACACGTTTGCGAATTTCTTGTATTGTGTTTGCATATGACGAATGGATGACAATTTGCATGATAATCTTCTCGATACTGGTGCTTAATTCATGAATCGGATAACAACTTTCAACTGGACAAAATGTTCAATACAACTCGATAATAAGAAAACATAATGGAAACAACTCAAAACCATTACAACAGGTAAGACTTAAAATACACCCACAACACAAGAGGATAAAAGGTTTGGTAGATGCCCAGCTGTCACCCACTACTCCATCCAAAATTCTATAAATGTTGTTCCCATACTGTTGTTTTTGGCAGAAGAACAAGTCTTTTACATTTTGCTCTCAAAATGAAGATGTTGCTTATTCATAGGCTCCAAGACTGGATAACCACTCTGGAGAAAAGGTGAACTTTTGCGGTTTCGGCCTAAACGCTCTTTTTCCATTGAGCCGTGCTTCACTTTGTTTTCCATTTCTCTATGCTGCTGCTCGGTGCTAGAATCCAATCACGTATGTATTCCGCTCTGGTTCACAAGAGATGTGTCTGACACTTGAAGAATTTCAAGCATTGATGGAATCTCAACGTGATAAGGAAATCATGCTTCAATCCCATTTTGGCTATGCTCAAGCTTTAGGATGGATGTGTGGGCTTACTTTGCACAAGGCTCAATCCTTGGCTCACAATGGGGAATTAGGCATTCCGGATTTGATTAGTCGGTTTTCCCCTACTGGTAATAAAGAGAACCTCCTTTGGCGGGGTTATCGTTAGCATGCCCGCTGCTTATGCTTACTTGCACACTTTCTTCTTGCCCCTAGTCACGATGGAGCTAGTATTAAACTGATTGAAGTAACCCAATACCGTAAGGAGGGTAAGAGTTGTATGGGCTTAGTGTTGGCCAAGACTTTGACAGGTTTAGATGCTTTTTATCAATGAGAGACTACTCGTTTTGCGGGGAGTCCATTACTTCTCCCGGTATTATTCCCTACCCTTCTTATTTATGTTCCTCACATCACTTGGCACATAAACTCTATTTTTCTCTCGAAATCCTTTTCTTACTTTTCCTTCAACGTATATCTCTCTATTCTTTTGTTCTCTCTTATTTTTCTTCTCTCCCCAGGTATGGCTAATGGATAAGTTGAAAGTAATAGACCCTTGCCCCGAGTACTCGGCCAGAGCTTATTCTCTTCGCTCACAGCTAGCGGAGTTCTCCTCAGAGGGAATGTGGTATGACTGGATGCGCAGTAGGTCCGTAGTTGACATTGCTTGGCATGGCCCTTGGCTTAACTTCGCTAAGATGAGTTACAGCGCGTTCTAGCAACCAGGTATACAATTGATTGGCCTTACACACTGTGTGTTCTATTTTCCATTCAGATTCAGACGCCAGTTTGGACATGATCAGACTTGTCTAGGTAAAGGGATAAAGCACCCAGCTTCATTTCCTATTCGTAGTTCGTACTTGCCTCGATACCTCACTGCTTAAAGCACAAGAGAATTTCTGACTCCAGCCTAAATTTCAGTTGCATCCTTCCTAGCGAGTACTTGGTTTAGCTCGAGAATGAGAACCAAGTTAGGCCGACTTTGGTTACAGAGACTTCCATGGGTACGAGAAAGAGACAGAGAATTGACACTTGACTCATCTATGCCCTTAGTTTATTGCTTCGTCTTTTTTTTTTTTTTTTTAAATGTAAAAACAATTTCATTTTGGAGAATGTACTTGTGGTGAAATCAATAAAATTAAGGTGAATATTGAAAAGTCTCATTTTGTGTTGTAAAAAGTAAAATTTGAGTAACTTTAAAAACCCATTTTCAGAGATGGTTACCATAGGATACACACTGAATCAATCCTAAGCTGTACAACCCTAAATCATAACTGCCCCCAACTTGCATTGATCATTACTGCTTCATCTTGTAACTGACCTTTTTGCCCAAATGGAAGCACTAAGCCGAGAAATGGTAGAAAATGATGGATTGATTAAACCGAATGAACAGGACAGTTGAGTTAAAAATGGTTATGGCCGAACTTCGGGATGAAGTTGCCTACGTATCCCAAAGATGAGAATTAGGCCTTGCATAGTTCGGTGAGGGTTCACTTGAGTATTTATTCTCTCCTTTTGTGCTCTAATTTTTGCCAAGGTTGCCCTTTCGGGTTTTCGGCCTTGCGAGCTCAATTTTTCTTTATCTCTAATTTTCATGCTCTAACTTTTGCCTAGGTCGCCCTTTCGGGTTTTTGGCCTAGCGAGCCTCTTAGGGATAATATTTCTTCAATTTGTCGATGTTGATCGGCTGTGAAAACTCTAGGCCATCCAAATCCATAAGAATAATTGCTCTTCCAGACCAGATTGACTTGATGATATAAGGGCCAGTCTAATTGGGTTTGAACTTGCCTCTAGGGTCATGGATGGGGGCTCAGTTGTCTTTGAGCACCATGTCTCCTTCTTTAAGATTTCTAGACTTGACGTTCTTGTTAAAAGCCCTAGCAATTCTACGCTGGTAGCCTTGGATATGATACAATGCCTTCAACCTCCTTTCGTCGAACAATATCAATTCTTCAAATCTGCTCTGTTACCCATTTGCCTCTACTATCTGACATTTGGCCATGATTCTCAGTGACGGCACTTCAATCTCGATTGGCAAAATAGCTTCCATCCCATAGACTAGAGAATAGGGGGTTGTTCCTGTAGATGTTCGGATTGATGTTCTGTAGCCCCACAGTGCAAATGGCAATTTCTCCGGCCAGTCTCTGTAGGTTTCCACTATCTTCTGCAGGATTCTCTTGATATTTTTGTTTACAGCCTCAACGGCTCAATTGGTCTACGGTCTATATGTTGATGACTTATGAAAAGCAAAGCCACGTTATATTTCCTAAGCAAGTCTATCACATCTTTCTTGAAATGCAAGCCGTTATCTGAGATGATCTCATTGGGCACCCCATACCTATAGATGATGTTGTTTTTGATGAACTTGGCTACATGCGATGCTTTTGGCACGGAATAGGATTGGGCCTCCACCCACTTTGTGAAGTAGTCAATTGTTACTAAAATGAACTCGTGCCCATTTGACCCATTTGGCGTGACTGCGCCAATAACGTCGATTCCCCAAATCGAGAAAGGCCATGGTGAAGTCATATTGTAGATCTTCGACTGCGGAATGTTCATGCGATTGGTATGGATCTGACATTTGTGGCATCGCCGTACAAAGCCAATACAGTCATCTTCCATGGTTGACCAGTAGTAGCCTTGTCTAAGGATTTTCCGAGCTAGCATTACACTGTTCATGTGAGCTCCGCACTCTCCTCCGTGAATAGCTTCCATAAGGTGCCTTGATTTTTCTTCCTCAACATACAGCTTATGCATTCCCAAATGGCCTCTTTTGCATAACTTGTTTCCGTAGATGATAAATTGGATGGCTAGCTGTCGTATTCCCCTTTTGTCCTTCGCATTTGCCCCTGCTGGATACGCCACTTTTTCCAGGAAATTCCAAATGTCGTAACACCAGAGGTTCGTATCTTGAACTTCATTTATTGCGACAATGGTCTCATAAGCCGGCGTATACTTCTGTTCAATAATAATCAGATGCATCTTTACTCCAAGCAGGATGTCCACCATGGAAGATAGAGTTGCTAAAGCATTAGCACATCCAAGGCCTGATGATAAACCTTCATTTTCTGTTCTTTAACCTGCCAATCTTCGTTGGCTTGAGAGACAACCGAATTCGAATCCCCAATGACGTCCAACCTTATTGCCCCTAGTTCTAGGGCAACTTCCAAGCCAGCAATACACGCCTCGTATTCTGCTTCTGTAACGGCCCCATCACGTATAATGATTAATACTTGATTAATTAAGAGGATTTGAGATTTAATTGCCGAGTGTTACAATTTATTTGTGAGATATGAGAATTGTAGAATCTGACTCGTATATGATTTTATTGAAGGTTTATTTTGGAATTAGAAATTAAAGGGTCCAAATGGCTTAAGTACGTGAAGTTAAGAAGTCGAATCAATTTAATCTTAATTATGGACCCATTTGAGAGTTTAATTAAATATTCGATTCAGTTTAGTAAAATTGGGACTTGATTAATTAGGTTCTAATTGGAGTTAATTAAGTCATGAGGATTGTGAATTGTGGTTATTATAAATTAGATTTAATTATGATGTGTCCAATTTGAAGATGTAATTTATGGTTGAAAATTTGAGTCTGATCAGAAATTGAAGGCCTGAATGATTTGGGAAATCGAAATTGATAATGATAATAAATTCAATTTAAAATTTGGAGCCTTTTGGGAGCCTGACTAAAAATCTGATTCGGATGGATAGAATTAAATATAATTAATTGGGCTTTAGTGGAAGCCAAATTAAATCAATTAAATTATGAGGGATGTATGATTAGTCATAATTAATTTAATGATGTGCAAATTGAAATTTATTAAGACTAAGTGTTGCCTAATTGAAATTAATCCTAAGTATAAGTTGCCTTATGGAATAATTAGAATTGTGGGTGTGGGTGCACTGAGAAATCTAGGTGGGTGTACCGAGCAATCTGATTGTGATGTGTGTGTGTACGTGTAAGGTGAAGGCAGCATGGATATTTATATAAATATATTAGTATATGAGTTCAAGAAGGGTAAGGCTCAAAACATGTGAAGAAGTTCCAGAGAGGGAGAGAAACCATGAGAGAGAGAAAGGAAGAGAGAGAGAGAACTCAGTTTACTTGGTCAATGAAGGAGAGAAAAGTTGCTAGAAATGGAAGAGAGCTAAAGGAGAAACCATGGATTAGAGAAAAAAATGAAGAAAAGGAAAGGGGAAATAGAGGAGAATCAAACAAGATGTTGAAATTAAAGCTTAAAGGTATGAAATCATACTTGAGTTTTGTAGAATCTTTAGATTACACTTGAAATTATAGATGAAGTTGGACTCTAGATCATGTAATTAATAGGAATTAGTAAGAAGATGAAGAAAGATTGATTTAAGTGTAAGATGATGGAAGTTAATTTGGAATTTGGTTCAAAACATGAAAAGGATTACATGCATGTGGAATATTATGGAAATAGATTTGAAAATTAATTGGTTTGAGTTTGATTTTACTAAATTTGAGATCCATCCTTACATGCATGCTAGAATTTCAAAGTTTAGATTTAATTCATGTGTAAAAAGATTTATGAGATTAAATTTGGGTTAGGTATGAAGAAAAATTAATTAAACCTAAATTGGGATAAATCAAGAAATAAATTACGATTTACAATTTGACAATCTAGAGTTGGCTTAGTTTTGAAATGAAATTTCATACATGCATTGTGGATTTTCAAGATTTTAGAACTTTAATCCATATTTTAAAGCTTGTGAGTTTGGGATTGAGTTTTGATATTAATTAAAAAGTCAAATTATAATTTGAGCTTGATAATGTAGAATTAGTTGGATCTTTTATAAGCATTTTATACATGAATCATGGATTATGAAAAATCTGAATTAATTCAAGTTCATATTTTGAAGAGGCAAATGAAATGTTTTAAGAAAATCAAGTTTATGAAAATTTAGAATTAATCCTAAAGTTTTGATCTTATAATGAGATTTTTATTTCATCCATGCATATGATGTAATTTAAGAATTTTATTCAATCTAGATGCATTTTAGAACACCCATGTTATAAATTAAGTTTTTGGTTAAAAATTGAGTTAAGTTGAAATTCTAAGAAATTGATTTGTGTAATTCATAATTAAGTTGATTTTGTTATTAATAATAAAATTAGGTCTATTTGTATTACATACATGATGGAATTTCAAAATGTTGGGAAGTCTAATTTATATCTTAGAATTGTGGGTTGACGTTAATAAGATGAATTAAAATTAAATTTGGGCAATTGGAACATGATTTTGAATGAATGATTTCTAATTGAAAGTGTTTATTTAATTATACAATGATTTTCTATTTTTGTGTACCAAAAGTACATGCTTTGAGGCTTTGAATACCAAATTTGAACTTCAATTACAATTTTGGAATTTCAGAATTTTCATTGTCCGCTCGAGCGAGGAAAGTCTCGCTTGAGCGTGAAAATCGACCTCCCAGTAGTTTTCAAATTTTACAGTCCGCTCGAGCGACCAAAGTGGCGCTCGAGCGAAGACCCATTTTCGGCACATTTTGGAAAGTTGCATTTAGTTCATATTTTTAA
This sequence comes from Camellia lanceoleosa, assembly GCA_025200525.1. NCBI lineage: Eukaryota > Viridiplantae > Streptophyta > Magnoliopsida > Ericales > Theaceae > Camellia > Camellia lanceoleosa. The sequence continues at coordinate 64,687,662 of CM045763.1, forward strand.
CCTCATCTCTTTCCAAAACATTCTAGACATGATTTATAACTTAGTAAAGATTAATAAGCTACTAATCAACATAGATTAGTTAGTTAAAGAATGAATCATTGATCTTGTGGTAATTGTTTAAGTGGCCGAGTAAAGGATCAATCTATTTGGGAAAGGACTTAGTAACGAAAGAATATGTGAAATAAGGGTCCGGTTTATTTAAACGAGAAAGAATAAACATAGTAGAACTTCGGACTATAAAGACTAGAAAGGACAAGTTTAATCAAGGGAGTAATATTGTATTTCAATGTGTATATGTTATGTGCTTGTGTAGGTCACGCGCCATTATCCACTGATTTTCCGATATATGTCCAAATGGTCTCGATTTATACATGTACGTGAGTAATAACTTAGTAAAGATATGTTCAACTGTACTTATTTTCTGTGTGACAAAATGAGATCTGTTTTCTGAAATGATATGTTATGTACAATGAATGATTGTCCAATTTCTGACATGTATTCGTGACATCCTTAGTACCATGTGAGATCTACAGCCGTGACCCGGTATCGGAGGTTCCTTCGTGGAACTAGGTTATTTGTAATCTTACGCTTATGCGTCCTGTTTGTGCACTGTTGCCCGTACCGAAGGCTCACCATGGGGGCTTAGCTGTCCTGTTACTCGGATCCGGAGGTTCCTTCGTGGGAACTAGGTTATTCATAACTTTACGCATTGCGCGTCCTGTTTAGTTATGCTAATGGATGTATCACGTAAATGTAACTATGACTTATGATTTCTGTCGGTATATGATCTGATCAAGTATGAGTTTGATAAAACTGAATTATGATTTCGATCTGATCAAGTATGAATTTGATAAAACTGAATTATGATTTCTGAATCTGTATGGACTCATTCATTAAAACCCTTTACTCTGTTATTATTCCCTGGGCTTTAGCTTACTGTATTATTTATGTATGTAGGTGATCAGGCGCGTGACCAGGCTAGAGGCTTTTGTCTAGAATCTGTTTTGTCAGCCAACCTATGTGCCTCCCGTAGAGGTTCCAGATATGCTAAGTGTTGTTGTTATGTGAGATAAAGTTTAAGTTATGTTCTCTTGTTTGGTTCAGCAAGTCATGTGTATTTTAAAAGAGGGACTAAGTCCTTTTCTACCTAATCTGTATATATATTATGATGTGAGGGTGATGTGTATATATGTACATGAAAAGTTTTAAATTTTTCTGTCTCATATAAGTCTGTACAGCTCAATGGACGTTGTATATTCTTAATTGCTTCCGCTAGCCCCTAATATTATGTTAATATGTCTCAGAGGCCTTCGGTAATCTCAGGATTACTAGCCGGTTACGATGCTAAACCTATAGGGGCTGGTTTGGGTCGTGACAGCTTCATTGTTGGACACTTTAAACTGGAGTTTGAAAGCTAAAGGTATATGTGAATTATCAGGTGCTATGAGTAATACACATATCCCATAACCATATTGATTTGATGCTCCGTCAAAGTACATCGTCCATGTTTCCTCTTTTATCTGTAGGATGTCTTCATCTGGGAATGGATAGTCCACTGCTTCATCATCTCCTTCTATTGGGTGTTCTGCCAGGAATTCTACTATGGCCCTCCCTTTGACTGATGTGCGCATGACATACTTGAGATCAAATTCGGAGAAAAGAAGCAACCGACGAGCTAGCTTACCTGTAAGTGCTGGTTTCTCAAAGAGATATTTGATGGGATCTAATCTCGAAACCAAAATTACGGAATGCGCTAAAAGGTAGTTACTCAACTTCCTCGTTGCCTAAACTAAAGCTAAGGAAGCTTTCTCGAGTGGAGTGTAGTGAGTTTTAGAATCCAGCATCTTCTTGCTTAGATAATAGATGGCCTTCTCCACCTTAGCTTCTGATTCTTGCGCTAGCATGCACCCTATGGTCGAATTTGTCACTGACAAATACAAGACCAATGGTTTTCTTGGTTCTGGTGGCGACAATACAAGTGGATTCTGAAGGTACTGTTTCACTTGTTCAAAGGCGAACTGACATCGATCATCCTATTGGAATTTCTTTCCTTTCTTCAACAGATCAAACAGTGGTTCACAAATCAAGATTAATTTTGAGATGAATCGTCTTATGAATTGCACCTTGCCCAGAAAGTCGTGTAGCTCCTTTTTAGTCCTCAGTGGCGGCATTTCTACGATGGCTTTGATTTTGGAGGGATTTACTTCAATTCCCCTTTGTGTAATCAGAAATCCCAACAATTTTCTTATAGTCACGTCGAAGGTGCATTTCTGTGGGTTCAACCTCAATCTATACTCCCTGATCCACTCAAAGAATTTTTCCAATACGGTGTAGTGGCCTTTTCGCTCTTTAGACTTAACAATCATATCGTCAACATACACCTCAACCTCTTTGTGGATTATGTCGTGCAAGATGGTGGTCGCAACTCTCTGATATGTAGCCCCAGTGTTTTTCAATCCAAAAGGCATAACTCTATAGTAGTAGGTATCCCACGATATGGTGAAAACAGTTTTCTCTCTATCCTCTGGTGCCATCAAAATTTGATTATACCTAAAAAACCCAGCCATGAATGAAAGCAAAGCATAGCCAGCTGTAAGGTCTACTAGTTCATCGATATGGGGTAATGGAAAGTCATATTTCGGGCTAGCTCTATTCAGATCCCGGAAGTCGACGCAAACTCTAATTCTGCAGTCCTTCTTTGGAACTGGAACGATATTAGCTAACCAAGTCGGGTACTCAGATACCATTAAGAAACCCGCATCAATCTGTATGGTGACCTCCTCTTTAATCTTCAATGCTCAATCTAGGTAAACTCTACGCAGTTTCTGTTTGACGAGTCAGGCTTCAGGGTCAAGAGGGATCCGGTGTCGTATAATCTCAGGATCGATTCCAGGCATGTCTTCATAACACCATGCAAGAACATCTTTGAATTTTTTTAATAAAGCGATTAAACACTCGCGTTCCTCTAAAGACAACGTGGATCTGATCTGGACCAAACGGGGGTCCTCTTTAGTACCCACGTTAATTGTAATAATTTCATCTGTGCATGGCTTAACACGTCTTTCCTCCTCTTGGTCAACCAAATTTTTCAAAGCCCGAGAAATTTCTTCCTTTTTGTTTAAGTCAAAATTTTGAAAATCATGATTAGTACAACAAACTAAAGGCACAGAGAAGTAAGCAAAGTCTACGACATTTCCATTAGTAAAGTCTGGGTCCTCGGTTACAGTTGACTCAAAAGAAAAACTAAAAGACAACTTTGACAGGACTTTGGTATTCGGGTTACCACCCCCGGAAGTACTAGACTTAGAAGAACTCGAATCTGACTCAGACTTAGTGGAATCAGATTCGGACTCGTCATCTGATTCAGAACTGCTGATGATGATCCCCTCTTCAAATTTCCAGACTAGGTGCGGAGCCTCAAATGCATCCATAATAAGATTAGAGAAATCAACAGTTGGTTTATCCTCGATCATTGAGATAGTAAAATTATCCCCTAAGTTGTCAGACTTAGTTCCAATAGTAGAATTCATTAGTAGGTCAGTCAATGCTTTTCCCAATAGCTCTTCTTCTGCAACATCCATATTTGCAGCCATGCCTTGATCTGCATTAATGTTCAGGTCCATCTGCTCATCTTCCTCTTCTGGTAACTGGTGCCCGAAGAAGATCTCGAACCTGGGATACATTGTCTTTGTCTTCTGGTCAAACCAAGGCTCTAGAAATCCACAAAAAGGAAAATCTTCCCCTTGGCGGACAAAGCGTCCATTTAAGGTTCCCGTATTGGCTTGTGGACTAACTCGTATTGTTTCCCAGCCTTTTTTGCTTTAATTCTTTCTCTCAACTTAGCTCCCTTCCTTTGCTAATCTTCCGCAGTAGGTTTGTATCCCAGCCCAAAAGCATGGAGATTGTGAATCATCTCCTTGGCAGCAGGACCTCCTTGCCTGCCATGCTTGATCCAGGCATATGTCCCTGCTTGTTCATCATATAGATAGACTGAGCACTCACATAAGTTCCGTCACCTTCTATCATGATGGTTTGAACCACCAGAGCCTTCGTCAGCAAGAAGCCAGAAAGGAATACATCCTCTTCTCCATGCATGATTTCTAACACTAGAGTGGCAGTCCCTTGGAGAGGATGGATCGCAGAATTACCATACACAGTAGCAATTCCACCTTTAAAATGGTATTTCACCAACTGGTGAACTATTGATGACACAGCCTTTATCTGATGCAACCAAGGCCTTCCCAACAGTAAATTGAAAGTTGCCGGTACATCCATTATATGAGATTCGACCTCATGTTCGGAGGGACCAATCAGGATATGGTTTTTGAACGTTCTCATAACATCCCGGCTCGTGTTGTCATAAGCTCGAATGGATTGGGTTGTGGGCGTGAAGTCAATTGGCCTCAAACCTATGGCATAAGCAATCCGTATCGGGCACACATTAATTGCTGATCCAGTATCCATTAACACCATCGGAATCCACTTTTTTCGGCTCTCTAGAGTCACGTACAAGGGTCGGTTGTGATTGGCACCCTCAAGTGGCAGCCCTTTATCTGTGAAAGACATTACTAGTGTAACATCTCCGGATGTGACTAACGACACTAGTTGATCAGTGGTAGTGTCAATAGGCAGTTTGATCTGATTCATTGCCTCTAGTAGTGCTTGCCTATGCTCCCGGGAAGCCATTATCAGTCCCCAGATTGATACATATGCGTGAATCTTCTTGAGTTGCTTCAAGACTAGGTTCTCTTCATAATCCCTCTCTTTTGTGTTCACAACCTCTTTGTTAGAGGATTCTGGTTGATCTAAAGCCACAGGTTTGAAGTACCGACCACTTCGGGTCATGTGATTGATCTCGTCCGTATACCACGTATTGTCAGGGATATCTGATTTCCACCCTTCATCCATGTATGCGTAACTCAAATCATTATCTTGCCATCACTTCCCTACAGTCATGGTCAGATTTTTATCAGGCTTTACCTAGAGCATGTTCACATCATGCCTCTCATCAACAGCTTGCCATCCCTTTTCCACTATGGTTTTGGTTTTTGTATTCTAGAATGGTATTATTTTGTTGTCATTTACTGGCTCTGAGACCATCTTCCTTTGGTTTGCTTCCATTGTTTCCCGCTGGAATTGTTCCAACACTTGTTCTGTGCTAATCAAGGATGCAACCTTGGCCTTTTCCTTTTTGACCCCTCTTGTCTGTTCTGCCTCATCTAGCTCTTCGTTACTGAGCCAACCGTTGTTTGTTTCTGGTTGACTTGAATCCCACTAGCCTATCTGGACATTGCTTGTATCCTCTTCGTCGAAGAAGTAAAGATTGGCTAGGTCTTCTTCCATATGGGCTAGATCTTCCTCCCGCTCGGCCAAGTCATTTAGGCTTTGTTCAGGCCAATCGTTTTGGTGTTGCCCTAATTGGCCTTGCCCGATAGCATTGACACTGAGAACATCTAGTAATATGACCACTGGTTTTGGTTGATTAATGGCCACAATGTAAAAGCTGGGATCGTACTCCTCTGCAAGTGAGGCCCCATTTTCTATGACACAGGTATCAGACAGCCCGGTCTTTGGTGTATTCTCCTCTTTCTCTGTTCTTGCTACCACATGCTTGGGTTGGATTTGTGGGGTTAAGCCTATCATGCGTATATCCGTGCTTTCTGGAATAACCACCTTCGGTTTTGGTAGGTGGGACGAGGTAATATATGTGCTGGGGTTGAAGGTAGGTGGTAGTGTTTGGATATGGTTAATATTTCTGGGGGGAGGAACTTGGTTATGTACGGGAAGTGGGTTGGTCATTACATTTGGTTTAGAAGGGGCGATGACTTTGTTGTCAATGAGATTCTGGATCTCATGACGTAAACGAATGCATGAGTCTGTACGATGGCCGTGTTATTGGTAGAAGGAACAATATTGAGTTGGGTCATGTCTAGCTGGCAGTGAGTTTGGGAGAGGTCGTAGATCGAGAGGCTTGAGATGCCCCATTTCCAACAACATCTTGAGGGCGTAGGTCAGACTCATATGGAGAGGGATAAAAGTTCTTTGGTACCGAGGTTGACCATTCTGTGCGATTTGTGAGTTTGTAGCAGCATCAAAGGGATCGGTCATTTTGATCGATGACATAGCCAAGGTACTAACATCTACAAACCACGGAATAGTGCTAGTACCAATATTGGTACTCTAAGTGAATGGCCTTTTTGCAGGTTCACTAGTTTTATGGATAATCCCTTTCTTGAATGCACTTTCAATTTGGACCCTCAACTCGTGTAGTGAAGTAAATGTAGACAACGGAGTCACTATCATCCTTTGTAGCATATCAGGCTCGAGATTGTGGACCACTAGCCTAACTTGCTCCCTTTCAGAAGGTCTGTTTGTCATCCGGGTTGCCTTTGCTCTCCGTCTAGTGACAAAGTCAATAAAAGGTTCTTTGGGGTTCTGGGTAGTTGCTTCCAACTCACTGATGGTTACCTCGATCTGAGTGTTATATGAATAATGGTTAACAAACCCCTCAGATAATTCTTCCTAGTTCTGTTTCATAGAATCCTCCAATTTCGCATACTAGATGGGCGCTACACCAGACAAAGTTCTCCTAAACAAAGACAGTTTCTGAGCACAAGAAAGACCCATTGGCTTCAGAACATCTGAAAACAGGCGGACATGTACAATTGGATCCCCACTTCCATCGAATTTGTCGATGTGGGGCATTTTAAACTTCTCTGGTAGTCTGACTGAAGCCTTAGTGTACCCATCTTCAATGTCTGGAATGGAATTAAAGCCTTGGGATTGCATTTTTCCTCTCACTTTCTCTTCCCTTATGTTCTGCATTATGACCAAAGAAAAAGTAAGATTACATTTCCTTGTACTTCATTAGATCTTCCAACCAAACACAGTTTCAAGAAATCAAGTTTGGGAACCATACTTACAAACCTAGAATTGTGTCAAGACATGATTATGTGTTGAAAATTAAAAGTATGTATTGTGAGGGTTTATGTATAGAATTTTTTGTGTAAATTTTTTGAATTTGCAATTTTACTATATCCGAATTCTACGTGGCAAATTAAAAAAATAAATAAATAAGAATTTGAGGTCACTGTTGTGTGTCTTGTGAGACTCACTCTAGGTCTTATTTTAATGATTCAAACCTTTCATTTTTAGAAAATATCGAGTAAAAAATATTTATAAAAAATTAAGTTGATTGAATATCGATAGCCTCTCATCAAATCACATCGTATATAAAAATAAATAAATAATAAGTGTGGGCGTTAATTTTTTACCTCACAACTAAACTAAGTCTCCAAGCCGAGATCTAAGGAACTTAGCTGTAGAGCATATAACAAACATCATGATGGAGCACATGGAAGAATAGATTAAGTCCAACACTTGCACACAAGAAGACAACCACGGTGGCTCGTTCACCTGGGGGCTTTCCGATGATCAAATCAATCAACTTGTCTCTCAAAAATAACAATTCAAGTAAACTGTACACAAGAACATACCTTAGACTCAAGAGAGTACCTCACTTTAATAGTCAATAGTGCCCTTATTCTTGAGAAGTATCACTTTATAGGATTCTATCCCTTAAGATAACACCTATTTCGGACTCCTCTAATCCGGATTAGAATGAACTCTCTCATTCCTATCCAAAGAGAGTCTCAAATCATCTAAGACTTTTATCCTTTATCCGAATATTTCAAATTTCGATATGGTCAAACCATATCTCGACATCTTGGCTTATCCATAGGACACCTTGGCCCCTGCTTTGGTTACGTAGACAATTCTAAAAATACGTGACCCTAAACATATGAATAATTATGATTTCAAGTATAAAATTAAATATAAATATAATTAAATAAAAATATTACTGATATTTAAAAAAATTAACCATCCACATCATTAAAATAGGATTCAAAGTCAGTACACAGTGATCCCAAATCGTTGATTTTGCCACATGAAACGTAGCAAATCATTATTTTTTATTTATTTTATTTTTTTGCATCTCATTATTAAATTTTCCTCATTTTAAAAAAAAAGAGAATGCAGTCAAATTTTGAAGGATACAAAATTGCCACATGAACAGTACTGCCAAAATAATCCAGGACAGGAGCAGTGTAGATAGTTGAATTTTTTTTTTTTTTAAAATTCAGTGTAAACTTAAAAAAAAATTATAAATAAATAAAAGTTTTATACACACTAATAATTAAAGTTATAAACTTTTTATTTTTATTTTTATGATTTTGTAATAATTTTCTTGTCCTCCCATTGACAAGTAATTTCTCGGAAAAAAAATAAAGTAATAAAATAAGGAGTTAGATTACCTCTGGTCTATAATATGGATGGAAAATGCATTCTATCCCCAGCTGGGGGTGACACCCAGTGAGGTGTCGTGCGGGGGTTGGATTAAAAAAATAGTTTTTCTTTTTTTTTTTTTTTTTTTTTGTGATTTTCGGCTAGTGGGGGCGCGCCACGTCACTGGGGGCACGACTCCCACTGGGGGTATGAAGCAAAGTTGAATATGGATTTAAGGGTGCTCTCTAAGTTGTTTACTACAGATTTCATTTCAATAATTTAAATAATTTTTTTTATAAAAAATTTCATATATATCATTAAAAAAATTTAAGTCAATATGATATTGTAATTTAATAAATACATTTAAATAACTGTAAACTATCAATAAATCTTAATAGTTGAACTTTATTCCTATCAAGTCCTATTGAAAATAAGTGTTGGTAAAATTGTTACTAAAATTAATTTTTTTGTGACAATTTTTTATATATGTCGCAAAAAATTGATAATTAGTGACTTTTTTTGTCATGATTTTTATAAATTGTCGTTAAAACTTACAATTAGTGACTTTTTTTGTGACAAATTTTTTTTATATGACCTATTGGACAATAAGTCCACTTATTAGGACCTACACATAAGCAATTAGTCAGAGTTTAGACTCTCATTAAAAAGTTCAAAAATATTAGACATCTTAAGGCCCCGTTTGTTTTGGGTGAAAGAGAGGGTATTGGGATTGCTAATACCAAGGTATTAGTAATAGCCTTGTTTGCTTTGGGAGAAGGCCTTGGGACTATTAGTCCCTTGGTATTACTAATACCCTTGGAGAGGGGATTGGTAAGGAAGAAGTAGAGATGGTATTAGAAAAATAGTAAGGGAATTAGAAATTTTTTTATTTTTTTTATTTTTTATATATTGGAAATTTTTTTTAAATATAATTTTTAATTTTTTATATTTTTTTATTTGTTTTATTATTTTATATAAAAATAATTTAACAATTCCTCACTACTAATCCCCTCACTATCAATCTCCTCACTATTAATCCCTTCACTATCAATCCCATCCATTCTATCTCCCAAAACAAACGGGGCCTAAAAGTTCTACCAAATGTCTTATATGGATATAAAATCTACACTATGTGAGTCCCATGTAAATTCCACGCCGTGTAAATTATTTGATAAAAATTTTGATAAAACTTTTAAAATTTTTAACATTTTTTAACATCAAAACTTTTAACAATTGTATGCATAATAAGGCAAAGTTTGGCAAGTTGAAAAAAAGTCAAAAAGTTATTCAACAAGTTAAAAAGTTATCACTATTCACCAAAAGTCAAAAATTACGGCTACACAACTCTCAATTCTAATTTTTCCCTACACACTAATTTATACAATTTTTTAATACACATTTTTTCATAAAAAGTCAAAAAATTAACTCAAACAATTATATTTTTTTCTCAACTTTTTAATCTTAAAAAATAAAAAATATACTTATTTAAGACACCCAGCACCACTCGTTGGAAAGGGGCCATGGTGAATCACCTCTTCCCAGGTTCATTAATCACAGCCAAAAAAACACACCTCCAACAAAATCATATTATTTATGTTCGGCGCTGTTCATCCACTTGACCTTTGCCACTAATATATATATATATATATATTCTCATCCCAATTTGATAATTTCGAAATCTTACCAACTCAAACAAATTGGGATCTAGTTTGGAAATAGGTTATTTTTAAAAATTTCTTAATTTTTTATAAAAAAATATAAAGTAAAATTAAAAAGAATAATATAATAATTTATAGTAACTTTTTTAACTAAAATACTTATTTCTCAAACGATACTTGAATATACATTTGAATCTGAATTTCAAAAATAAATAAAACTTTCTAGTTTGTGTGCTACATGACATTAATCATAGTGGTTTTTATAACAATTACACGCCAGTGAATTTCTACAAAACTAATTATATATTAGTAATAAAATTTATCCATATTAATTATTAAAATCATAAAATTTTTAATGAATGTCTAATTGTTTTTCTACAAGTACACTTAATGGCACTTTTCCCTTCTTTATATATATATATATATATATGAGACTAAATTTATATAATGTGAAAAATTTTAAGGTAAAATTGATGAAATTAAAATTACAAAATCTAAGTTGACAAAAGATGTTTCAAATTCTTGATTTTGTAAATTAGATTCAAATTTTTTGTTACAAGAAACAATGAATAAATTTTCTTTTTAAATTGTGGAGTACCGTTTTTAGAGACCTTTCCAAATAGCAGAAGTAAAGCGAATTAACTGTTCTTTTATCTTGATAGTGTTGTTTGAGAATGCCACCATAACTAATATTTCTAACATTTGTTTCAATAATTTTGTAAGTAGTAGGGACAGGTAAATATAATAAAGGCAAATATTTTGATTGCCAACGAATATATGAATAAGGATCTAGTTAGAGATCAAATAAGGTAGATACAATATTTTTACGAATATAGAACCAATCAAAAAAAGATATATATAAATGGGACAATGTAAGTGGAGTGTGTCTCTTCAATAGTTGGCCTCATCATCTGGTGTGTGACCAAATTATTTTATATATATGATCAATTTTGTGGTTAATTTTATATTTGGAAAATTATTAAAGTTGGTATAGATTCCAACACCATAATGTGCATGCAATACACATTTTTCACTCATCATACTAAATAGTAGGTCATTGGTTTTTCTCTTGTATTTCATTTTATATTAAATTTTCCTCATGTTTTTAAAATGTGCATTCAATCCACTTTTGAATGATATAAATTTGCCACATGAATAGTGCAAAACAATCTATGACAAGAACAGTGTAGAGGGTTGGATTAAAAAAAAATAAAAAATAAAAAATAAGTAATCAAATAAATGCATACAAATTAATGGAGGGTGACAATCCTATTTCAATTCTATTTCAGTTGGTGAGAATCTATGAAGTTATGAATTTAAACTTTAAATTGTGAATCAATGGTTAAATATTTCAAACTTCACTTTTTCTTGGGGCAACTATCAAGACTTGATCCTATTGATTATTTGTCATATGCAAAACGATAGGATGATAGGATTATATGTATTTGAGATTTGACAGTGCAAAACTCTGGATAACTTGTGACCGAAAAATATTAACAAATAAATAAACGCATACATGAATTATCAAATTTTGCAACAATTGCACGCTTATTAAGTCAAAATGTATGGGTCATGCACATTGAATCAACTTGTCCAAGGTTCATCAATTGCTGCGAAAAACACATCCACCAAAAGCATTTTTGGTACTTTTCATCCATTTGGCCTTTTTGTCACTACCTATATATTCTCGCCCCAACTTGATAATTTAGAAATCTTTCCAACTCATACAAACTAAATGTACATTTGAATCTTGTTGGGAAGTTAATACAAGTTGGCCAAAAATCATGGCAAAAACCATTTTCCCAACAAATCTTAGTTTTCAGCAAAATTTTGACATTAATCCAGTTGTTTTGATTTATGTGCACTTCCCATGTATCTGTACAATAGTTCAGTATTCTTTTTTTTTAAAACAAAAAAAAAAAAACAAAAAAAAAAAAAACAAAAAACAAAAAAAAAAGCAAAAACAAAAACAAAAACAAAAACAAAAACAAAAAACAAACCTTGTGCCATTATAAATTGTTCAAATTGCAATGTCAATTTGATCATTAATTAAGTGATAATCTCTACCCCACAAAAAAAAGGGATAACTTTATAAAAGTGCACTACAAGAAAGAACAGCTTTGGCGACTAATTTTGCCGCCTAAACTCAATTTAGTAGCCAAAGGTGTACACATTAGCTACTAATAATTTTTTGGTCGCCAATGGTACACAAATTAGCTACCAAACAATATTTCGTCGCCAAATATAGACGTATTAGCTACTAAACTGTTTTGGTCGGTAAATGTGACCTACTTCGCTACTAATGTCATATGTAGTCGGAATAGTCTTCACTAATGGCGACTAATTACATGTTAGTCGTTAAATATAAACTTTTGGCCGACTAAATATCACAACGGTCGCTAATTGTACAGTCTTTATACATTATTATTTTTTTATTGGTATTTATTTAATTTTTGGCTACTAATAGTGTGTTAGTCGTGGAAATAATTGGGTTTGGGCGACTAATTGAATTTTGGTCGCCAAATAATAAAGGTTCACTGACTATTTGTTTTGTAGCCAAACGTGCCACGAAATTGTGGAGGGAATATTAATTTTTCATAATATATATTAGCGACGAAAATGAAGTTTGGTCGGTAATAAATATTTTTTTCTTTTATTTTCATTGCAAAAGTAGTCTACTTCCCTCTTCGCGCTCCCGTCTCTATCACTGCTTTGTCTCCATCACCATCACCGCAAGAGTTGCTGTATCATCCCCCGAACTCCTTCCCAGGTATCTCCCTGTCTCTCTCTGTATCTCCCTCTCGATTTCTTAACATCTCAGAGGCCTCTCGATTTCCCTCTTTCTCTCCCTCTCTCTGTTTACACACACACACACACATACGTGCATATATATGTATACACACACACAAATCGTATATACACAACCTAGATTCCATATATACTCGATTATATACAAAAATCATATGTACACTCACGCCTCTGTCACTGGGTCTCACTCACGCCTCTGCCCTCTTCTCCATAGCTTTGTCTCCATCGCCATCACCGCAAGGCTTGCTGGATCATTCCCCGAACTCCTTCCTAGGTATGTCCTCTATTTCGCATATGTCTCTCTCTCTCTCAGGTATCTCCTCGATTTCTTCTGCTTTCTCTGCTTACACACACACACACACACACATACATACATACATATATATATATATATATATATGAAAACACACATATATATGAAGTAGGCATTTCAATAACAAATTAGGGCATTGTTATTGAAATGTGATTGAAATAAAAAAATCAGGGCAATGCTTGGGGTGAATCAAGCCATTTGCTACATAAACTAGGGCAAAGTCTTGTAGTAGTATATATATATATGTGAAAACACACAGAAATCATGTACGAAATAATTGAAAATCTACCTCGTTGTTATTGAAATGTGATTGAAATGAAAAATTTGGGCAATGCTTGGGGTGAATCAAGCAATTTGCTACATAAACTAGGGCAATGCTTGGGGTGAATCAAGACTTTAATTCATGTTTATCGTGCATTTGTTTGCATGTTATTATGTAGATTTGGGGAAATTTTCAGTGAAGTTACAACAACAAAAAATGAGGTTGTTGATAGTTGAATTTTAGGGATTTACACTTCGTACTTGTGATATGCAATTAATTGTTTTTGTAAGACAATTATTTTCGTAAGCGTGACCTTTTCAAAAGGAATTTTTATGGTTTTGAGCTAGATATACAATTAATCATACATATGGATAGCATTGCCTAGCGTAAATGTTTACTTTTGTGCTATAAATAAGCATGGTAGTTTGTGGATGGATAGCATTGACTTGTTAAATTCTTGGAAACTACTTGGCAAACATGATAATTACATTATAGTAATATTTAAACATCATTACATAAAAAACTACAAGGAGGCTGCTCTTGGTATGGGAACTGAAGAGAATATAACCTCGATGCTTCCATTTTAGTTTAGGTTGGAAATTTATGATGCTTGCATCATGGCGGCATATTGCTGATGTTGCCTCCTTAGTAATTTAAGTCCATATTTTCAAAGAAGGAGAAAGCTTGTTTATGCCCAAAGCTGGAGTTGGAAATATGTGAATATGCATGTTGCGGACATGCACAGCTGATATGTATGATTTTTTGTTTTGTGATTTTCAGAATAAGATGAATGTTCTTTTCTCTTTTTGGTGTTTCTTTTTACTTTTTATTTTCTGTTCTCTTCTTTACTTTCTTTTTTTTGGGAAGTACTATCATAATGGATGCTTTTAAGTTTTGTTCTTTGATTACAGATTTAGACCTTGTAAGAAATTGCCGACTAACATGTTCAAAATAGATCTTTGAACACTTCTCACACTTCTATTTCTTTTCTCTATGTTTTCTGCCAAAATTGTTTCTTGATTCAGTGGAGATCATCAGAATAAATACCAGCGTGGGACCTCTACTGCCATTCGGACTCCCCTTTTTGTTTGTTATGTTCTTAATCTGAACCAAAGAGTCCAACTCTGACAAATCGTTTTGAGAAAAACAGATTTTGAAAAGAAGTGCCAAACATGGACTGCTTTGCCAGATATAGAGTCGCCACCTAAATATTTTTAAAATGGAAAATTTAGGAAACCCTGACTCGGTGCCGAAGGCCACGTGTCCGTCATCACCAAAGTTGTCTCGGCTCGGGAGCTTGGGTACGATCGGGGAAGGTCAGCTATGAGCACCTTCTTTCGCCCGGTCCGAAGACCGGCCTCTACTAACCGTGATATCCGATTTTGAAAACATTACGTGTTCTTATTCCGGTTATTAGCCTAGAATTACTATGTTATGCGCGCAACAGACAAGTACAGACTAGATTGCCTAATTTGGAAATAAGTATTGCATATCCGTTTGTTTTGGAAAACGCTTCGGAATTTGCTACCTGCAAATAGGCTAAAACACGAATTTCAATGAGTTTTTCCAACTCAAGCAATCCAACCTCCACCCACAGGCATTCAAACAGTTTATCTCATATAAGCATTTAGCCACATGATAATCATGCTGTCATGTTAACATTCACACGCATGCGATATGCTAAAGCATAAATACTTACATCGTACTCCAAGCCAAAACAATGAAACTAGTTAGCAAACATGCATGCCCTAGTTCATGTTAGAATGACTAATGCATCGCATGCAGAATGTGATTAGGATAGGCTCGGCTAACCCTAAAATGGCATGTGAAATGCAATCATTCGGTGCACGTATTCAAGTTAGATTTGAAAATACAATGCGGTTTGTATGATGTACCGAGCTGGGTGCATGTCAACAAATGTATGGATGCACGCATGCATTGCATAAGGTATGCTAAATTAAACGTGCCCTAATCTACCATCATAAGCAGGTAAATAAAAGGGAAGAAAGAAGTGGGGGTTGGAAGACATGCACACCACTCACACACGCTTATTACGTAATTGCCCTCGCCGAGGGACCAAAAGAATATACAAATTAATTAACTACGCAAGCTAATTAAATATTAAAAATTAATTAAACTAACAAATTAATTAATCTAATTAAAACAAGAAAAGCCCTCGAAGCGGGTCGATGCGGCGATGCTCGGGACTTGTTTTAATCGCACCGCCATGCATAGTCTCTTTTTGCTTTCCTCTGCTCCTCTGAAGACTGCCAAAGTCTCAAGGATGCCTCTCTAGATACTGGAGAATACCACCGGCTGAATAGAATTACCACCGGCAATGAATTGTGGTCACCGGCACAAAATTCATCCATTGGCTATTGATTGACTGCCGGTCGGCACTAAATACTGCCGGCCGGCAATGAGTTCCTGCAGAACTTGTAACTCACAGCAGCAGAGGACAGAATCTTGCATGGCAATGCTATTCAAGCTATGTATGCACCAAACACATTCCTTATCATGTTTGTGACTCAAAGGAGGATATGCCTCGATTCTCGGACCACTAATCACGCATTTCCATGCATGATGGCCCAAAGAATCAAGTGTGCACTTTCAATTTCAAATGCAAGCAAACCATGTAATCACACAAGGAGGCCTAACCTCTATCACACTCACTTCAAGAGGCCAAGCATGCACAATGCAATGCAATCCTAGACATGTTGGTTAGCATGCAATATGGACAATGCAAGACACTTATACAAACATACAAGAGCGCACGCAAGGCAAGCATGCAAACCAAATAAAAGAGGGGCTTAAACATGAATTAGGCAACTCCAAATAGGCCCAAAATCAGTAGCCAAAGTGCCCAAAAATGAAGGCTAAGCACACACACACGCATGCACATGTTAAGGCACAAACCTAAGCATTAAACAAGCAACTCTCAAACACACTTGAAAGAGGCTAAACATGGACAATTGACATGGAATGAAAAGCTTTAAAATCATGTCGAAATGTGGTGCCAAACCAACCCAAATGAGACAAGCATAAGCATGCAAGCATGGTCCAAGTACTTGAGGCAAGTCATGAAGCTTTGAAGCACATTTAGCATAACAAACATGGCATGTATTAAACAACTAAAAACAGATTTTTAGCATGTTAAAACAAGGCCAAAGGATTACTTAGATGACATCTAAGTGGCTCAAATTCAAAGGCATGCACAATGGTCAAAACATAGGGCATACAACACATGCTCTCAAAGCAACAAAGAGGCGACTAAGGCAAGCATATGAGCATGCCAAAGGGACTAAAATTACATGTTGGATGGTCCCAAACCACCAAAATGATGCAATCAACACATGCTACACATTCACATACTTGAGGCATACAAGCCCGACAAGCCACAAATGCAAAGGAACCATACTAAGCATGCCAAAATCGATCCAAACAACTATGGACAGACCTAAAGCATGGCAAAATAAGCACAAAACATTCACAAGGCTAAGCCTAAAACCTGCTCGAACAAAGGCTAACAACCTATGGCATATTAAGGCAATTACAAGGCATTACATGGTAGGTATGCTAAGCATGCATGGTGTACCAAAACCAACACACAACATGATTATATTATGGCATAATAAGCATGAAATTCAGCCTAGACATGATCAACACACACTCTAACATAGGCTCCCTCAAGAGGCCAAAAATGGTCCCTTTCAAGGACAACAAGGAGAGGGGGTGGCCCTCACCTTTTGGAGACTTCAAGGCACCATCCCCACTACTGAAATTCCTCAAGATTTCAGTGGTGAAGAGGCCCAAACACCAAAGTCTCGAAACTTGCACAAAATAGCACAAAATGGGGCCTTTCAAGGCCTAAGGGTGGTCAAACACACCCAAACCACAAAACACTCTTAACAAACAATCAAGAGGGCCTAAAAAAAGAACTTTTTTATGTTATACACTAAACACAAAAATAGCTCTAAGATAGGTAGAAATAGGATGCAAAAATGGGGTAAAAAGGACTAGTTTCTTACCCTTGTTGACCTTCTTCACAAAAGGAAGACCAGCTGCCTCCTTGAGCTTAAACCAGCTCCAAAACTTTGAAAATAATCCCTTAAAACCTCAATAGCCAAGGAAAGGTGTAATGGTAGGTATTTGTATGCAATACTATGAACAAATGCACCTAGAATACTCAAAAGGGAAATAGATAGAGATAGAATGTATATGAGTTCTAACCCTAGAACCAGAGCTTCTAGCAATGTTTTCCTCTTTAAAATGTCTAACCCTAATGCCAAGAGAGGAGGGCTCCTCTTATAGACAACCAACCTTGTAAAGCTTGTCAAGAAAGCTAACAAGAAGAGCATCCCTCCATACACGTGTATGGAGGGGAATAAAATGCCAAACAATGTCCCTAAAATATCCAAAAGCAGATGAACGAGTCGGTTGGCCAAAATGTCATTTTGACAAAAATGATCACGACCGGTAACAAAGAGTGCCGGTAATATATATTGCCGGTGGCAAGAAAACCAGCCGGTGGCCTCTAGCTAGTCTTAGTGTGTGTGGGGATGCCTCAAAAGGCATTCCCCGCCTCCAAGGCAAAACACAAGTGTTTGGTGCAAAACCAGACACAAAACGGTCGAGTTCGGAGATCCTGAGACAAGGCGCGTGGCCGAGAACTCCGGGAACTCCAAACGAACACAAACATGGATAATCACCGAGTGTTCAAATGGTGATGTCCAAGTCTTGAGGACGGTCAAAAATGGGGTGTCTACAATCACCAAGAGCCCTTGAAGGATTGTGGTGCACACAACTCGGCTCAGGGCACACATAGTGCTTAATGTTATTTTCGCTTTTTCTTTGCTTCACCGTCCATGGAAGGTTGTGTCCTCTCCTGTGAAGCTGCAAGTTTTGATCTCTCTGAAACCCCACCTTGTGTTTTTTGTATTTCATTTTTAAATTTTTTTTATGGCCATTGGATGTGCATCGGCTGATTTCAACCGTCGCAACAATGTATAGCTCATGTGTTTGCAGCCAATGTTTTAAATTTTTCTTTTACTGCCTCAACCTCACGAGTACCCATGAGGCATTTTTTTTGAATAAATAACATGTCATGCACACACACTGTGAATGAAAATGGTTTTGATTCTTTTGATATATCATTCTATTATTGACCATATGGTTTCACTAGTACTAGTGCTCTACTAGTTATGCTATCTAGTGGTCCAAAATTACGGGTGATTTCTTAAATTAACTTCTATAATTACGCATTGCATGGTGCAAATCGTGTCATTTGATCCCACCCTAAAAGAGATTTATGTGACAAGCCAAACAGTGAATGAAAAATGTTTTGAAAATCTATCTTAACTTGAAATACGCGTTCTCATTTGTTCCTCGGTTAATCTTTGTGTGAGTTGTAGGTGACAAAATGGACAAGAGTTGGATGACGATAAATAATAAGTTGACAAGTAAAGAGTATCAACAAGGGGTGAAGTCATTTCTTGATTTTGCTACGGCAAATGTAGGCGTAGATGATGAAATTAGGTGTCCGTGTGTCGATCGCATTAATGGCACAAAATATAGCAGATAAGTTGTGTGGATGCACTTGATCCGAAGAGGAATGGCATCTTCGTATATAACTTGGGTGCACCACAGGGAACATGTCCCCGTGTCTCGTCCTAGTGTATCAAATGACCAATGTGGAGGTAGTGGCGAATGTATGACAGATATCGATGATTCGCCCATGGATGAATTGCCTATTATGTTGGAAGAAATTTATGTGAATGGTCTTATGGATGATCATACCGACGAGGAACCTATTGGTTTGGAGAGGGAGGATTTGCATAAGTTCACTAGGTTATTTGAAGATGCACAACGTAAAGTTTACTCGACATGTGCAAAGTTTTATGTGTTATCATTCGTCATTAAGATGCTTCATGTGAAGGTGTACAACAAATGGAGCAACAAGTCATTCGATATGGTTATGCAGGTATTCAAGGACGTTCTACCAGAATGTGATCAAACAGTTCCATGGACACTCTATGATGCTAAGAAGTTCTTACGTGACTTGGGTTTGGGATATGAAACAATTCATTCGTGCAAGAATGATTGTGCACTATTTTGGAAGGAGAGTGCTAATTTGGAGAAATGCCCTACATGTGACGTGTGGAGATACAAGTTCAACGATGATGGTGGTAAAAAGATTCCACACAAGGTATTGCGGTATTTTCCTTTGACACCGAGGTTGAAAAGACTGTATATGTCCAAAAAAACAGCCGCAGATATGAGATGGCATAATGAGAAGTGTGTAGATGATGACATATTAAGGCACCCGGCCGATGGTGAAGCATGGAAGGACTTTGATAAGCAACATCCGACGTTTTCTGATGACTCTCGAAATGTAAGGCTAGGGTTGGCAACAGATGGTTTCAATCCATTTGGAAATATGAGCACATCATATAGCATGTGGCCCGTAATCTTAATGCCTTATAATCTCCTACCGTGGAAGTGCATGAAAGAGCCATATTGCATGATGTCATTGCTTATTCCTGGACGTTCGACACCTGGAAGAGACATTGATGTTTACTTGCAACCATTAATAGAAGAATTGAAGAATTTGTGGAAGCATGGTGTGTAAACATATGATGCATCGAACGGGCAAATTTTTAGAATGTATGCGGCGGTAATATGGACCATAAATGACTTCCCTACGTACGGTAACATGTCAGGGTAGAGTACAAAGGGTTACTTGGCTTGCCCTAATTGTAACAATAATGCATCGTTCCAGGGATTACGAAGTAAAATAGGATATATAGGTGCTCGTCGCCACTTGCCTGAGAACCACACTTGGCGAACAAGTAAGCTCTTCAACGGTCAAACGGAGCATAGGTCCAAACCTTTGGACTTATCGGGGGACCAAATACTAGAGAAAATTGATTCTGGGACTTACAAGCCGTATGGAAAGCACTCACAAAATCAAAAACGACAAAGGAATGAACATCAAAATTTGAATTGGAGTAAGAGAAGCATAATGTTTGACTTGCCCTATTGGAAAATGTTGAAGCTTCGACACAACCTTGATGTCATGCATATTGAAAAGAATATACGTGACAATGTCGTTGGGACAGTTTTGAGTGTAGATGGAAAGAACAAGGACACGGACAAAGCACGCTTAGATTTGGAGGACATGAAAATACGTAAAGAGTTACACTTGAAGAGGCATTCTAATGGGTCCTTTGAGAAGCCTCCCACATTGTACACGTTGTCTGTGAAAGAGAGAGAAGGCTTTTGTGATTTCTTGAAATCAATGAAGTACCTGAAAAAGGGGTTCGGGGCACCATTTTGCAAGAACTAAATGTGACGAAGGATATATCCTATTGACGTAATTCTTGGAAATTCGAATAATGGATTTGTAAAGTTCAGCTAAGGTTTAGGCGCAATTGTGTATTTGATCAGTTTAACTATCACCACTACAAAATGTGAAGGGCATCCTAGTTCATGGATGCCAAAATTTGTTGAAAGAAAGAATGTACAACAACAGTTGAATACTAGACAGTTCATATAACATGGCCTCAAGATTTGGCTGATGGGAGGATAATTCCTCAGCAACAGATCAGGGAACTTAGGACTAAAGAAGCTAAGTATTGAAGAAACCTATCAAAATTAGAAGGTGTTATGGAAGAATAGTTAAGCATAATATTTTTCAGCTCTTGTCCCCGTAAGCTTGCAAAGAACCCAAGGCATTACTCATTCACAAATAGAAGTATATCTACATCTATAAACCCACAAGATAGTTAAATATAAATGAACAGTATTATGATTTCATTACATTGTTGACTTAGTTTCTTCTTTAAGGAAAGCGTTTCCAAACTTTCTATGATTATATCGAATAAATTAGAATCTTTTATGAAGAAAAAGTACACACCAATTTCCATCCATGGAGGTCACAAAAGCACTGTTTTAACGTAACGGGAAGCTTCATGGAGGTCACTTTATTCTAAGCATAGTGAAAACACCATCTTCATGCTAACCAACACAATCTCCTTGCCTTTACAAATTGCTTAATTGAGGTTTCTTTATTGTTGGGCCAGTATTGAGTTTTATGGATACCAGACAAACTCTAATGATGGGTCCTCTTACATTTTGAAATAAAAAAATGTCATTTGGATTAAATGGTAACTGCACCCATAATTTCTGTAATTTGGTAATACCTACACAGTTTACTTTCACCATAAAAATACTAAAATTTACTTAGATAGATTTAGAGATTAAAAAGCTAAAACAAGAACTCATGATGGGTCCATGTTTGGATGTCTTTCATTAGTTAATAGCTATTATTCTTCTTGTCTTTTAATGTTTGAAATTATTATAATATATATATGTCGTCCAGAAGTGCCTCTATACGCACCAAACTAATGATTTTTTTTTTGTTTTTTTGCAGATGTTTTTGGACATACAAATGTGTATATGTTTTTTTTCACAAGTACGTGAGTGCATTGTTTTTATATCTCTATCCTTATAGATAGTGGTTTGTACAAATTACTTTTTTGGTTGGGTAAATATCAGCTAAGTTGGCATGGTAGAAATGAACATAGCACGTGGTACAAAATAGTTTTGGGGCAGTACAGAATAATATTTTTGTCGTGGTACAGAAGTTCTAGGTGTACAATTAATTTGGTTATTCCTGTATTATGTATGGAATTAAATTATTGACGTTGGATTAGACTTAGTAATCATATAATTTGTAATATATATATATATATATATATAATTGGACGTTCAATATTAATTATTTGGATGGTTGGAACTGAAATGTGTGCACGTTGTTGAATGCTTGATAAAATATTTAGTGTTGGTAGATTATATTGTTTATACAGGGTACAGGTTGTATTAATAATGGATACAGGTTGTTTAGAAATTTTTTTTGCCAAAAAAAAAAAAAAAACACGTTAAAGTATTTGGCCACCAAATATTTTCGTAGCCAAATATGTAATCAAATGTTTTGGTGACTAATAATTTAGTAGCAAAAATATAACCCAAAAAGTTTTTCTGACCAATTAATTAGTAGCTAAAATAATTGAGAATGAGAGAAATAAACTATTGGCCACTAAATTTTTTAGTCACGGAAAAAAAATGGTATCATTTCGCGACTAAAACATTGGTGGCAAAAAGTGAAGAAGTGAATGTTAAGAGGCTTTTCGCTATGAAACTTTTAGTGGGCAAAAGTTACAACGACAAAAATTATTTAGTTACTAAAAATATGTATTCTATTGGCGACCAAAATGTTTGGTCTATAATAGTCATTCTCATTTTATGGTAGCACTTTTAGTGACTAACAATTTAGTCACCCAAATCATGTTTTGCCGACTAAATAATATTTCGTAGCCAAATGTGTACTTTCGGTGACCAATTCTTTAGTAGCTAAAAGTGACACTTTCCCCGACCACACGAACTTTAGTAGCCAAAAGTGTCATTCGGCGACTAAATGTTTTAGTGGCGGAAACATAACATTTGCCGACTAAACAAATTTAGTAGCGAAATGTAGTCACTTTCGGCGACCAAACAAAGTTTAGTCGCCAAAACTATCGCCAATAGGGTATAGGCGACGAGTTTGGAGACAAAATATTTTGGTCACTAAAGCGTTTCAGCGACCAAATATCGGACTTTTGGCGACCAATATTTTGGTAGCTAAAAGTGATATTTCTTGTAGTGGTGGTAGCATCATAAAATAATTACAAAGTGATAAAAATACAAGAAATTTACATATTTGGTTGTGCAAGTCTTATACTTCCATCACTTTGCAATTATTTTATGTTTGTTATCACTTTTGTACAATTGTCCTGAGAAAAAATAGGTACACACAATTAAATTACAAAAAATTCCTAGAATACTGGTTTTATTATCTATATCCAGAAGTGCTCCCAAAGAAAAATACTGAGAATACTAGTTTAGGTAGTCTCAGCATAACCCTATGACATTGTTAATGTAGTGCTCCGGAAGAATACAAAATCACAAAACACACTAGGCAGATCATCATTCATCTTTCAACTATCTAAGAGATGTGGGTCAGCATTGTCCCATTCATAAATTATCTTTCTATGCTATTGATTAAAAACAACATATGAATAATACCACGTAGCATTTCTTAGGGAGTACTTAATAATTACAAATTAATCTTTATAATTTAATTAAGTTTATGCAAGTATATCAAGTTGCCAACTAAGAAATACAAGGCACTTGTATCATTTGCAATTTGAGTGCAAGAATTGCGTATTAGTTCCTACTTTTGCAGTTTTATTAGGGGTTAGTTGAGTCTCTCATCACACACATCACACACGATGTTATATGTTACACAACTAGAAATTTCGTATAGTCACATAAAAATATGTTAATAACTAGTTTTTTACTTTTATTTTATTTAATACATCGGACAAATTTCATATGTATTGGTTTATAATCGATTCACGAGCTAATTCACAATGATATGATCAATTTGATTGATATAAAACTCTTTTTTGTGATTAATTTTAAATTTATGACTATATCACTTGATTCTTGATATGTATCACTCAATATTCTTATTGGTGATTGATACTTCTGTTTAAAACCCCATTTGATAGTCAGAGTATTTTTTTATATATACACAATTTAAAAAAAAAAAAAAAAATAGTTAGTGGGCTCTTGTTCGTGCATGTTGGTTGGGAATTAGTAGGCTCAAATTTGAAAATTTATGAAAAAATTTAAGTAATGAATGGGAGAGTTTGGTTATCAAAATATTTTAGGCAAAACCCAATTTAGAATGAATAAGTTTAGGAAGACAAAACTGGTTACAAGAATATATATGGATGGATAAGAGTTTGCACAAGTGGATCCTATCAATAAATTATGTAATTTTTTTTTATCAATTCAGTTGTATTTTAATATGTTTATGGATACAAAATCAATCAAAGAATTAATCACATAAAATGTAAGTCGACCAATTTAAATAAAATTGTTTCTTTTATAAAGATTTCACTATCTGATATGTATGATCAAAATTATTTTATGTGATTAATTTTATATCCATGAACTTATATTATACATATAATTGCAGCATTGCATGCATGGTTAAATGTGTTGAGTACATACGTAGGAGGATTGGTTATCCTTTGTCTAAATGGAAATGAACCCAACTTCCAATACAAGCCTACAAGGATAACTCAAAAACAAGCTTTAAATTAACTCATGTGATTATTATTATTATTTTCATTTTATTCATCACATATAAATCTAACATTTCATGAACACCATATGATTATGTACTCAATTAATAATAGGGGATATACAATCACTTTTAAGAAGGGAAAAAAAAAAATTACTTGAACGATCATTAATTATTAAAAGTATATATGGTCATACTATTACTTTCGACCCATTTGATAATTTTTCCTGTTTTGTTTGGTAACCTTTATATTAATACCTTAGTGGTAAAAAAGCTCCTCTTATGATGAATTATAAATTTAAAAACATTTTAAGTTTGATTTCTAATGCAAGTTTAATTTAATTAACATATATGATTTGTGAATGGTTATAAATATTCAAAATTCAATATAATATGACCCTATCTTAAAGAACACTACAACATTTTCTTAGTTTAGTGACATTTGAAAGTGCCACAAAACTATTCTTCTAATGACATTTTTTGGTCTTGTGGCATTTTGAACAAGTGCCACTTCTATCGGTGCCACGGTAGATACCCGTGCCACGGTAGATACTTGCAAGTGTCATTGCACCATCATGGCTAAAAACTTTCAATGACATTTTAATGTCATGGTAGATATTATTTGTGACACTATCAAGTGCCATTAAAAAAAGAGTTAGTGACACTTATAAGTGTTATTACACCATCAAGACTAAAACCTTTTAGTGACACTTTAATGTCATGGTAGGCACTATTCGTGACGCTATCAAGTGACATTCGTGACGATAATTCGTTGTAGAACAATTTGATCCGCTCTTGCAGAGACTCGAACTGCCAACTTCCCGCACCATAAACCTTATACACTACACTCTTCCCACTACACCTCTATAGCACCACATGATTATATATGCAACATATATTATTTATATAGTACATACATCTATATTAATATGTATAGACATAATTATTTTATTGAACATAATTTATGTAAAATAAACTATTTACTACCAAAATAAAAAAAGACCACTTTTGGCGACTAAAAATATTTTTTTGTCGCCAATTCTATACTTTTGGCTACTAATTATTTTTTAGTTGCTAAAAAACTTAACTTTTGTCGACTAAAATCGGATTTGGTCGCCGAAGATGCACTTTCAGCTACCAAAATTTTGGTCACCAAAAAATTTTATTCCCGCCTTAGGATTTTAGTTCTCCTGCACTAAAAATGATCACTTTTGGCGACTAAACTTATTTTTTAGTCGCCAATTGTAGACTTTTGGCTACGAAAATCTTTTTTGTCACCAAAAGGCTTTACTTTTGGCTACTTAAATTTTTTTAGTCGGTAAAACCCATAAAATCAGCGACCAAACTTATTTTAGTCGCCAATTGTAGACTTTTGGCTACTAATTTTTTTTACTCGCCAAAAAGCTTTACTTTGGGCTACTAAAAATTTTTTAGTCACTAAAACTCATATAATCAGCAACCAAACTTAGTTTTAGTCGCCAATTGTAGACTTTTGGCTACTAAAATTGTTTAGTCGCCAAAAAGCTTTACTTTTGGCAACTAATCTTTGTTTTGGTCTGAAATTTAGTCATAATATGCTTTTTCCTATAGTGTATATTGAGTTTAATTCATTTATTTTTAATCATTTACTGCATTTTAAAATTTTAGAAAATATATTGACATTTTTTGTTTTTTAAAAAATGTCATTATAAGTTTGGAAAGTTTTTGGCTTAGTGGCATTTCTCAAAATGTTATAAAATATTTGTTTATGACACTTTTCACCTAAGTGCCATAAAAAGTAATTTGCACCTACCTAGTGTCCTGACATTTTTTAAAAAATGCCATTGCAACTAAAATTTAGTGGCATCTGTTGGTAAATGTCACGAACATAATTTTTTGTGTCATTATTTTATAAAATGTCATAAAATTGATGTGACATTTCTTTATTGAAATACCACTAGAGCTTTATATGTTTTGTAGTTCTATAGCATTTTTTTAAATGCCAATTTTTATTTTTGTGACATTTTCTAAAAACATGCTATTAGTGTAGTGTCACTAAAGTGTAAATTTGTTGTAGTGACATTTTTGTTGTAGTGAAATGACACTTTTTTTTAATTAAAATGCCACTAGAGCCTTGTATGTTTGTGGCTCTATGACATTTTTCTAAAAAATGCCACCAGATATTCTTTTTGTAACATTTTTTAAGAACATGCCACTAGTATGATGTCACTAAAATATTTTTTTGTTGTAGTGTTGTGACACTTGTTCATTGAAATGTCACTAGTGCCTTTTATGTTTGTCGTTTTGTGGCATTTTTAAAAAACGTGCCACTAAATATTATTTTTGTGGCATTTTCTAAAAATAGGCCACTAGTGTAGTGCCACTAAAGTATGTTTTTGTTGTAGTGCTGTGACACTTGTTCATTGAAATGTCACTAGAGCCTTTTATGTTTGTCGTTTTGTGGCATTTTTCAAAAACGTGCCACTAAATATCATTTTTATGGCATTTTCTAAAAATATGCCACTAGTGTAGTGCTACTAAAGTATGTTTTTGTTGTAGTTTTGTGACACTTGTTCACTGAAATGTCACTAGAGCCTTTTATGTTTGTCGTTTTGTGACATTTTTCAAAAATGTGCCACTAAATATCATTTTTTGTGACATTTTCTAAAAATATGCCACTAGTGTAGTGCCACTAGTGTAGTGCCACTAAAGTATGTTTTTGTTGTAGTGGAAGTTAGGAAAAAAAAAGAATAATTTAGGTAAAATATGACTTTAAGACTGATTGGTGATATTGATTTATTTTAAAAAGTGACTTATAAATTAATTTTTTAACTTATTATAAAAAAAATATACAAAAAATAAAAGAATAATATGACCAAACAAATTAACAAGTCAACAAATTTTTTTTTTCCTTTTGGTCCCAAAAAGAGGCCTCATGTTTTATTTTAATGATGTAAATGTGATTTTAGAGCTGAAACATATGGCTTTGGAGAGAGAGAGAGAGAGATAGAAAGAGGTGCATGCATGCATGTCATGTCAAGATGTGCATAGAGAGAGAGAGAGAGAGAGGTGCATGCATGTCATGTCAAGATGTGCATTGAACATGTATTAGCATGGGTTAGTAGTCGCATGGGTGTATGTGAATGTCTTTGACTGATAAAGTCGGTGAGAAGGTGGGGGCGGACAAGCAGAGGGCTAGGATCATTGGATCTTTCTCTTTGAAGGCTCTGATCACTTTCTGATTTCCCACTAGCCTCTGAGTTTTCTTCCTGATTTTAACAAGATGTCCCTCTAAGAGTTAATAGAATGTGAAAACATTTATAATTTTAATACACATATTTTTATACATTTCTTAATATTAATAATAATTTTAAGGGTTATTTTTAATATTTTCATTTTAATAATAATATCAACCATTAAAAATAATCATAGGTATCTGCATTCTGTAATGACGATTTAAGATTAAATATACTCCATCTTTTCATCCAATTTATAGATTTAAGGGTGGCTTCTTAATCTCAAGTTTACACACAATGTACATGTGTGAAGGACCTTAACTAGGCTGACTTCTTGCTCATTTAAATTAAAAAGAAAAAAAGAAAAAGACAAAAAAAGATGACAGTCTGTTTTTTAAGAGATTTTTTCACTCGTGTTGCTTTACTTATAGTTTTTATTATTGATTTTATGACTAATTACGTATCTGTAAAATTATTGTAATTAACTTTGGTTAAACAGAGAGTAACTTTCAATGTACCCAATATTCCACTTTCCACCTCAATCCTTAGCTGTCCATGAAAAAAATCTCCCACTCTTGTTGCATTTACAAGCCAAGTATGTCTGTAAATTACAGACAATGTTGATCTCTCAATGTGAAAACTGATTAGTCATGCCAGCTCATCGTCAATATAATATCTACGAGTACGAAATAATTTTCTCGTATAATCCTGTTGATTAAGTCTGCGCTCCTTCAAACGTCGTCGTTTTACTCCTTGAAAACACAAACGTGAGCTAGCCGGCGGGTGTATGCCGAATATCTCTCAGACGCCTAAGTCAGCAAAACAGACAAATAGACAAAAGCTCTATGTCTTCGAGAATCAAAGTTATGTTACCTCTCCATAGGTGATGTTGTGAGCTTTTATAGGTTCCGCGTGGCACAATCCTAGTAGGACTCTTATTCCTCCATGCAGAGTCCTCCTAGGAATCACTCTTCTGAAAGATAATGCTTATCTTCCAACACCCCCCTCACTACTTAAACCAAGTGAGATGGTTTTACCCCGGTAGTATGACCAAATGACCGAGCTAACATGGCCATGCTAAAGAGGTAGAAATGACCGAGCTCCAACTAGCTCGGTTCTGCCCTTCATTGCTTGTACCTCAGTTTGGCATACTCCAACTGGGTTAACAACTCAAGACCGAGCTAACAATGCGTAATTATCTCGGCGCATTGTGTGATGCTTTAGTCCGGTCTGGACCTCAACTAGGCCCAACCAGAGAGCCTTTAGACCGAGCTATTTCTTACCCCGTCTCATTACGCGGCCTAATTTACAAAGGCAGTTCCTTAGCTCGGCCCAATTTACTCATAAATTACCCTCTCAATTGCCCCTTAATTCCATCTGCACAGCATGATTGGGATTACTTGTTACCAGCCGAGCTAAAAACACTTTAGCCTCTCAGCCGAGCTAAAATTCTACCGGGCTATCGACTAGTTCGGTCACGACGTCTTTTCAGTCACTGTAATTGAATCGCTTTCTATTCTCTTGGACACGTGGCCAGCTTCTATTAGTCAAATACAGCTGCCACGCCGTCTTCGTACTTCGCGAAATTTGAACAGTCTCGTCCAATTTCACATTCTTCACACAAAACCCTACTTTTTGAACCAGCCATACCACTATTCATCATCTTCTCTCTCTACTTTCTGAGCTTCCATTTTTCCTCATCACTGCGTCTGCAAAGCTCTTTCTTGCGATCTTAATCTTCAAACTGTAAGTAACTCAATCTATTTCCTTTTTGTTTCGTCTAGTTTTTGTAATACGTAGCATAATACTCGTATGTTTTTCAAAACACATATACCTTTTGTTTTGCTTTCATTTTTCTAGGAAAGAACCATGTAATAGAACCACTGTATTCATGAATAATCTGAAGAACAACGCGTTTTAATCCATCATAGAATTCCAACCGAGCTAGGAACCTGTTTGTACTTAAGGTATGCTCCCAGCCCAACTAGATTAAGTTCCAATAGGCCTTCTTTTCAGTTTTTCTTAGCCGTACTAAGGAACTGTATTAGGCGTGCGCACTGTCAAACTAGAAAACCTTAGCAAAAGACCGGGCTAACACTTGGCCCCAAACCATCTCCTACTTAATAAAACTAGAACTAAGAATGCTACACCATAAGCTTCAACCGGGCTACAAACTTCTCACTCCACTGAACCGAGCTACCGCCCTTTGCTCCAATCGAGCTAAGGACGGATAGTACCTCTTATGGCTGAGCTAGGACCCCATTTATTTTGCCTTTGTTTCTTTTTAGCACGGTCCAACGATCTATGCTTAACTCTTTTCCTTTTCACTTTGCAGACTCCGACTAGGTTGGCCAGGCACTCCCTTGCACGTCCAACCGAGATACCCAATATCTTCTCATCACCGAGCTAACACTCACGGCTATTTTACACATAATTTAAGACCACATAGGAAAATATAGATTTCTAGTAAACTCACCAGGGGCTATGGCCGAGTTCCGAAGGGACTACCATATCTTTGATGATGTCCACCTTAGCTTAGCCGAACTAGACACTACCCTTTGGGGAAAAATTGGCTTTGTTCCCTTCACCCTTTTTTCCATTGTAGAAACCGGACTCCGTTTTCCCGTTCAGCCTCTTCTTTGTGAATTCCTTAGACAAACAAATCTCTGCCCTACCCAGCTTTTCACAAATTTGTACAGGATAATAAATGGCATCGCCGGGCTAAACCGCCGGCTTAGCCTCAACCTCGGTCTGGTTGAATTATTCCATCAATATTCATTAGGCCA
This sequence comes from Camellia lanceoleosa, assembly GCA_025200525.1. Taxonomy (NCBI): domain Eukaryota; kingdom Viridiplantae; phylum Streptophyta; class Magnoliopsida; order Ericales; family Theaceae; genus Camellia; species Camellia lanceoleosa. Next base: position 64,718,181 of record CM045763.1, read on the forward strand.
AAACGAAGACGGCTGGGTATATTATCTAAGAATAAGACGCTGTCGGGAGAAAATAATAAAAAAATACCCTAGATAAAGATGTAAACGATGATGATTTCTTCTGGGTCTCTGGTAACTTCGAAGACCAAGAAGCCCAGATCCCGGACGACTGAATAAACTGGAACAAGGCGTGGCCAGATACATACCTTGGCTCACTTTTTGCATTCCTTACTTTATTTGTATGTTTTGAACCGCACTAACGTTGTAATTTTCCTTCATGCATTTAAACTTTCTAAAGTCACAGATCTGATTACCCAAATCTTGGCGCCCTCGCACCAAGACTAAGATATCCCAATCGAAGTTGGGCGAGCTACTCAACTTCGAGTGACCTCTGAATCTGGCGGCGGGAGGAAGACCAGGGTGACCGACTTCCTCTTGGAGCCCTCTCCTAAACTTGATCCAACCCTCCCACAAATCAATCTTATTCCATTGACTGCAGAACAAGAGATGGCCAAAAGAGCGATGAAGAGCTCTTATCATCAAACAAACCGGTGAGCCGAGGTACAAACGAGGCCGTGGTAGCGCTCCCCACCTCTCAGCTATCATCATCTCGGCCAAGCAAGTGTGCTCGGACTTCCACAACTAAGCCATGCCTTGTCGACGAAGATGAAAGCATCATTCCCCAGACCATACCACCGAGCCCACAACCATAGCGCCCAGACCGGGCTAGCCCTTCAGAATGGGTGCCTAAAGTCACATACAAGAATCGTGCTATCACTCACTTCGACTCAGTGGTTCCTTCAATCTTGCCAAGAGCGTCTGTCTGCCAGCGGATATGGAACATCACAACCACCTGACTGAGCTAAAAGCCATCTGCTTGGCCACCAAATCGATGGTGTTGGTGAGTTCTTCCTCCTCTTATCCTAATTTGCACATCTGTTTGTTCGGTTTTGCTCAAAAATTTATTTCTCTCCTATTGTAAGTCTTACAGAAGAACCACGTCGCTCATAAGCGCGTGTTGGAGCTTCGAAAAACCACAAGGCAGGCCGTGGCAGAGGCAGATGCTAAATCGGCTGAGCTAGAAGAGGCCAAGAAGAAAATGGCCGAGCTACATACCGAGGTGGCCCGCCTGATCGGTCTTGTTAGCTTGGCTGAAGCTGATAAGCAAAAGGCTGCGGCCGTGCTGAAAGACAAATATTTGCACGAGCTGGCCAAGCTCGAGAAAGAGAAGAATGATGAAATCGCCCAGTTGGAGAAGAGCGTGGAAAATGATGAAAACCAGTGCTACAAGAAGGGGGAGGACACCTACATCCAGCAATGCGAGGCTGCCAAAGATATATTCTTCAAATGTGGACGGAAGGCGGCGGTAACGCAGCTCGGTCTTAGCCCAGAGATCGAGGTCTTCCTCAACCCTCTTCCACATTTTATACCGAGCTACATGGCGGAGTATGCCCATGCCATTCAACAAAAATTTCTTTAAGATGATGATGAAGAAGAGGCCTCAGAGCCCGATAATGCCCTGGTCATCGCCAATGATCCCATCGTTTAGTCAACTCGGGTGGAGCCACTGGTGTAAGACTTGGTTGAAAGTGTGACCGAGCTACCTGCTGAAACCGGGCTTCGAGTTGAGCTGGATACGGATCTTGACGACCTTTTTGCTTGATCTTGTACTTTCTTCTTTTTACTTTTGCAAAGAATATGTAACCGGGTTAAGGCCCCATCTTTTGTACCTTTGACTTGCATTTTGAATGAAATCTATTCTTGTTTCAACTGTTAGTTCGATTAACTGCCAGGCCATGATTGCATTTACTTTCCAATTGTAATCTAAATGCAGTATAACATTTTCTGGCCGAGATACCTATCTCGGTTCTAACCTTGAGACCTTATCTGGTCATACCAGCCAACCTTTTCAGCCTAGGTTGTTACTTTGGCTGAAGATTACCAAAAGTTTGTTATTCCCGCCAACCACTCTTTAGCTTTGATCCTTATCTCGGCTGAAGAGTACTAAGTGTTGGTTTTTCCAGCCAACCACTCTTTAGCCTAGATCCTTATTTCGGCTAAAGGGTATTAAGTGTTGGTTTTTCCAGCCAACCACTCTTTAGCCTAGATCCTTATCTCGGCTGAAGAGTACTAAGTGTTGGTTTTTCTAGCCAACCACTCTTTAGCCTTATCTCAGCTGAAGAGTACTAAGTGTTGGTTTTTCCGGCCAACCTCTTCAGCCCAGATCTTGATCCTAGCTGAAGAGAGCTCAAAGTTGGCGATTCCTGCCAGCCTGAGCTAAGTGTTTGGTTATTCCTACCAAACTTCTTGCAGCCTCGATCCTTATTTTGGCTTAGGAAAAGTGAGTTTTGGTTTTTCCAGCCAACCTCTTCAGCCCAGATCCTGATCTTAGTTGAAGAGAGCTCAAGGTTGGTTATTCCTGCCAATGTAGAGCGAAGTGTTTGGTTATTCACCTTAGCGTGAAGCGAAGTGTTTGGTTATTCCTGCCAAACATCCTGCAGCCTAGATCCTTATCCTCGGCTTCGGAGAAGTGTTGGTTTTTCCAGCCAACTTTTTCAGCCCAGATCCTGATCTTAGCTAAAGAGAGCTCAAAGTTGGTTATTCCGGCCAACTCTGATTTCATTGCCCCTAGTACTCTAAAACTATTTTTACAAAAGAAAACAATTTATGCTGAAAAAAGAAACTACTTGTTTTATTAAAAAAATAAAAACTACAAGTAAGTTTAAAGAAAAGCTAAAAATAAAATAGTTTGAGATTGACAGTGTTTCATGGCCTGGGAATGGCTTTGCTGTCTTCATCTTCCAAGTGATATGTCCCTTTTCCTGCTAGTCCAACCACTTTGTAAGGTCCTTCCCAATTAGGCCCTAACTTGCCATCTCCGGGTACCAGGGTGTTTCCCATTACTTTGCGTAGCACCCAGTCTCCAATCTTGAATTGCCTTGGATGTACTGTCTTGTTATATTTTCTGGATAACTCCTGCTAGTATGAGGCAATGTGAACCAGTGCTCTTTCTCTTCTTTCTTCTGCAAGGTCGAGCTCCAATGCTATGGCTTCTCCATTTAAGTCTGAATCCAAATTTTCACTTCTAATTATGGAGAAGCCGACTTCCAGTGGGATTACCGCTTCTATGCCATAGGCCAAGGAAAAAGGAGTTTCTCCAGTAGACCGCTGAGGTGTGGTACGATAAGCCCATAAAACATGAGAGAGTTCCTCCGCCCACTTGCCTTTTGCTTTCTCCAGTCTTTTCTTCAATCCATCTAAGACGACTTTGTTTGATGCTTCTGCTTAGCCATTTGCTTGGGGGTATGCTGATGTAGAATTGTAAAATTCTATCTTGTACTCTTCACAAAAGCCTCTAAAAATTTTACCATCGAATTGAGTGCCATTATCTGATATTAGAGCCTTGGGTATGTTGAACCGAGTGATGATATTCTGCCAGACGAACTTCTTCACATCTTTCTCCTTTATTGATGCTAGTGCTTCTGCCTCCACTCACTTTGTGAAGTAGTCTGTTGCTGCAAAAAAGAATTTTCTGTTGCCGGGTGCTGTTGGAAGTGGTCTTGCTATGTCCAAGTCGCACATTGCGAAGGGCCATGGGCTAGTTAATGGTAGAAGCTCTCTGGTAGATTGATATATTTGGTGTGCGAACTTCTGTCATTTCTCGCACTTCTTGACATACTTCTCTGAATCTGCTTGCATGTAAGGCCACAAATATCCCTGCGAAATTGCTCTGTAGGCCAATGATCTTCCCTCTTGGTGGCTTCCGCATATGCATTCGTGAATCTCGAACAAGAATGTTTCGACCTTGCTGGGATGAACACGTTTTAGGTAAAGTCTTGTGAAGGATTTCTTGTACAAGGTCATTGATGGGGAGAGCCAAAATCGTTGTGATTTTGCTTTTATTTTGTTAGCTTCTTTCTTTTCTACGGGTAAGACGCCGTCTTTTAAGAAGACTATAATTGGATCCATCCATAAAGGGCCTAATTCGGCACAACATACCTCTTCTACTTCGGGTTCTTCAATGCTTGGTCTTGGTAAGTAGTCAATCAATAGTGGATGTAGGATGGATGTATCTGCCATCGAAGCAAAGCCTGCTAGTTTGTTTGCTCTACTATTTTCTTCCCTGCCAATCTGCTCTATCCACACTACTTCGAACTTCATGATTTCCATTCTGACTAACTCTTGGTACTTAGTCATCCTCTCATCCTTTGCTTCATAGTAGCCTGAAATCTGGTTTACTACTAGCTGGGAGTCGCTGTAAACCATTAGTTTGGTGGCTTGCATGAAAAGTGCTGATTTTAGGCCTGCTAAGAGCGCTTCATATTCCGCCTCATTGTTTGATGCTGGAAAGCCTAGGTTGACTGCTTGTTTCACTGTTAGGCCATCTGGTGAGATGAGGACTATGCCAAGTCCTGCACCGTGCCTGTTAGATGCTCCATCCACGAAGAGCTTCTACATCTCTCCAACGAACAGCTTCTAGCAAGTGGAGGGATCGGAGGATGCCTTGGGGTCATGAGTGTCGCTGTTGTTTTCTTCAAAGTCCATACTTACTGTTTGTCCCTCACTATCTGATTGTACCAAGTTTTTACTTATTGATGAGTCTTTACGTGGTGCAGCATGGTTTGCCTCTTCCTACTTGGCTTCACTCCGGTCTGTTTTAGGATGTGGCTGGGCATCATAATTTAGGGGTTGCGTGCTTTCTGCGCCGCTTTCCATCCCCATTTTGGTTGCATCAGTCAAGTCAACTGGGCAAATGTGATGGCTTCCTGGTATGAACTCTGCCACAAAGTCTGCCAAGGCTTGTGCTTTTATTGTGGTTCTGGGCTGAAACTTGATATCAAACTGTCCTAATTCCACTGCCCATTTCAATATTCGCCTAGAAAAGTTCGCCCTCTCAAACAAAGCTTTTAGGGAAAAAGCTGTTAGGATGATTATAGTGTGGGCGTGGAAGTAATGCGACAGCTTCCTTGAGGCCATCATCAAAGCTAAGGCCAGTTTTTCCAATGGTAAGTACCTGGTTTCTGCGCCCAACAGAGTCTTACTAACATAGAAGATGGACAGGTGTTGGATTCCTTCCGCTCTGACCAACACTGTGCTGACTGCGTGCTGTTAAACTGCCAGGTACAAAAAGAGCTCTTCTCCAGGTATTAGGGTTACTAGCAAAGGTGGAGAAGACATGTACTCTTCCAAGCTTTCTAGGGAGCGGTCGCATTCTTCATCCCACTCAAACTTGGCCTTTAGTGCTTGAAAGAATGGTCGACACCTGTCTGACGACTGACTTATGAACCGGTTGAGCGCAGCTGCCATGCCAGTGAGATGCTGCATTTCTTTTACTGAGTTGGGCCTCTCTAGATCCTAGATTACTTTGATCTGAGAGGGGTCTGCCTCAATACCTTGGTTGGTCACCAGGAAGCCTAGGAATTTTCCTAATCCTACGCCGAATGCACACTTGGATGCATTTAGGTGCAACTTGTTCTTCTTCAGAATCTGGAACATCTCACCTAGGTCCCTGAGATGATCCTTCTCATCCTTGCTCTTGACCACCATGTCGTCGATGTAAGCCTCCATTGTTCTGCCTAACAATGGTTCAAACATCTTGGTGACCGTCCGCTGGAATGTTGCCCCTGTGTTTTTCAGGCCAAAGGGCATGACTTTGTAGCAATACAGTCCTCTTGGCGTTGTAAAGGATGTGACCTCTGATGCGGTTCATACATAGCGATCTGATGGTAACCTCTGTACGCATCAAGAAAGCTAAGTCAATTGTGTCCTGCCGTTAGGTCTACCAGTTGGTCTATCCGCGGTAAGGGAAAACTATCCTTTGGGCATGCCTTGTTGACTGTTTTGTAGTCTATGCAAACACGCCATGTTCTATTCTTCTTTGGCACCACCACAGTATTGAATATCCACTTGGGATAGTGCACTTCTATGATAGCTCCTGCCTCTAGAAGGTTTCCCACTTCTTCCGCCACTATCTCGGCGTGGTGGAGTGCTGATCTGCGAGTGCGCTGTATAATTGGTCTGGCAATTGGGTGGACATTTAATTGGTGACAGATGAAGTTTGGGTCAATGCCAGGCATGTCATACGGCGTCCAGGCGAACACTTCTATGTTAGAGGTTAAGAACTTCATAACCTCTATTCTCTCAGTGCTGGACAATGACGGGCCGAGCAAAAAGAACTTTTTTGGGTCTTTTTCATCTATCCTTACCTGTACCAAGTCTTCCACCGCCTTCTGTTTAGCTGCTTTGCCAACATCTGCGAACAACTCATTGCTTTCAGGTTCTTCCACCATCTGTACATATCCCTTGGCAGCGCAGCTGCCATTTACTATGACGAAGCATTGTTTGGACATAATTTAGTCTCCAAAGACTTCTTCAGTTACTTTGGCTTCGTTGGGAAACCACAATACTTGATGGTAGGTTGACGCTACTGACCGCATGACATGCAGCTACGTCCTTCCCAAGATTATGTTGTAAGCGAAAGGGACTTTTAATACCCAAAATTTCACTTGTTTCGTCATGCTTCCTGCTCTAACTGGGAGGATTATCTTGCCCATTGGCCATCTGGCATTGAGGTGAATCCGATTAGGGGAGATGTTGCAGGCGCCAAGTCTTTGTTTTCCATTTTCAATTGTTTGAAGGTTTCGTAATACATTATCTCACACGAGCTCCCTTGGTCGATCAAAATCCGTTTGATGTCGTAATCCTTGACGCGGAGTGTGACGACTAGTGCATCATTGTGAGGGCAATATATCCTTGCCAAGTCTCTGTTTGAAAAAGATATGACATTCGTGGCTTCTGTTCTCCCCTTTTTGATGGCAGGTTGTGCACTTAATACCTCCTTTAAGTGCTCAGCCTTCTTGATCATTCCCCTAAGCTCACATACTCGCTCAGGTTTGAATACCCCATGTATTACGTTAATCACGCCTTGAGGTGGGGCGTCGATCGGCATTCTGTTTGGGTGATCGTGGTTCTTGGAGGCTGGCTGTGTCCCTCCTTCTATGTACCGGTCTGGGTGCCCAGCTGCCACTAACTCCTCCAAGTGCTGTCTCAACGGTGTGCAATTCTCTGTGCGGTGCCCCTTTTCATTATGAAAGGTACACCGAGATCCTTCGTCATAGTCTTTTTGCGCTTCTCCAAACTTAGCTGGCCATTGGACGAAAGGTTCATCGCGTATCTCACTGAGAATTCGGTAGATTGGTTTTTTGAACACCGTGGTAATGGCAATGCGAACTCTTAGCCATCTTTTGTCTGGATCCTCTTTGTTGGCCCGTCTGCCTCGCCCATTCCTGCTTGGTCGTTCTATCATGTTGACTTTTGCCGAAGTCTTTTTATCTGGTGTTGCTGTCGTGCCAGATTTCGCCTTAGCACGGGCGCCATCCTCTTCCACATGAATATGTTGGTGCACTCTCTCCATTAAGGCCTCCATCGTGAGGGGAGGCATCATAGTAATTGAATCCCTCAATTTGTTGCCGACCGGCAGGCCCCGTTTGTATTGTGTGATGGCGAGGTTTGTAGGACAATCTCCTATCTGGTTGAAAGTTTCCCAGTAGCAACTGTTGTAGGACCTCAATGTCTCTTTGTCACCCATGTCAATGGAGAGTAGCTGATCGATCTCCACTGGCGTTTTGGTGTTCGTTCTAAACCTTGTCACGAACGCTGCTGCCAATTGTGCCCAGGAGGCGATGCTGCCTTCTGATAGCCTTTCGAACCAAGTTAGACCCAGGTCGCCTAGGCTGGACGGGAACAGGATGCACATTAAAGCCTCGTTTCGCCGGTATACTGCCATAACCTGGCGAAAGTAGCTCAAGTGCATGTAGGGGTCCGTCTTCCCCTCATAAGTGGTGAATTTGGGCTGGTGAAAGCCCGAAGGTAGTGGTGTATTCTCAATTGCTGGGACAAATGGCGAGGTCTGCAGCCTTGCCAATGCTTTGTTCGTTGGCTCGTAAGCAAGGTGCGGTATTGGCATTTCTACCTCGACGCTCCCATGCGTCTGAGGAGCCAATCGGTGAAGGGCTGAAACTCTGCACGGGTCGCGCACCCTAGTATCTTCCTTCTATCGTGCCCTTTCTTCTAGCACAGTTCGCAAATCGGATGATCTAGGCAACTCTGTCTGCCTGGATGACATCTGGTGTGTGCGCGAGGGCCGATAGGTGCTTTCCTCAGTATATGACCTCTCAGTTCTCGTTCTCTCAGATCTGGAGTAACGAATCCTGGGAGTTCTTAACTGACTGTCGCCTGTTCTCAGGCTCCTACTCTTTGCTTGCGATGGTGTGGTATGCCTACCACGATCTTCCAAGTGGCGAGGGCGTCTTTGCTTTGCGCCCTCTCCTTTCGCCGCCACTTTCCTTTGATATGGCGCTTCATAGACTCCATGTCTGCTGCCATCTTTTTTATTAACTCATCTTGTTTCTTTACGCGATCCTCTAGGACTTGAGGATCGATCCTTCGCTGTCTTTTAGGACTTTGAGAGCGATAGGGGCTGTTAGTCCGCCTTCCCCTTTCATTCCTCCAGGGGTTCTGTCGCTGGGGCTTCAAATCCGCCATGTGAGGGATAAAAGGAAAACCTTCGCGCCTCCTACCCCCCTCTGGGGTTTGTCCGTCGATGGCGGACTGCGGCAAATCTTCATTGTGCGCCATTACTTCCAATTAGAGAGGAAAAACTTGATTAAGAGGTTTTGTTCTTTCTGGTTTTCCCACAGACGGCGCCAATTGTACGAGCACGAAATAATTTTCTCGTATAATCCTGTTGATCAAGTTTGCGCTCCTCCAAACGTCGTCGCTTTACTCCTTGAAAACATAAACGTGAGCTAGCCGGCGGGTGTGTGCCGGATACCTCTTCGATGCCTAAGTCAGCAAAATAGACAAATAGACAAAAGCTCTGTGTATTCGAGAATCAAAGTTGTGTTACCTCTTCATAGGTGATGTTGTGAGCTTTTATAGGTTCCGCGTGACACAATCCTAGTAGGACTCTTATTCCTCCATGTAGAGTCCTCCTAGGAATCACTCTCCTGAAAGATAATACTTATCCTCCAACACCTCCCTCACTGCTTAAACCAAGTGAGATGGTTTTACTTCGATAGTATGACCAAATGACCGAGCTAACATGGCCATGCTAAAGAGGTAGAAATGACCGAGCTCCAACTAGCTCGGTTCTGCTCTTCATTGCTTGTACCTCGGTTTGGCATACTCCAACTGGGTTAACAACTCAAGACCGAGCTAACAATGCGTAATTATCTCGGCGCATTGTGTGATGCTTTAGCCCGGTCTGGACCTCAACTAGGCCCAACCAGAGAGCTTTTAGACCGAGCTATTTTTTACCCCGTCTCATTACGGGGCCCAATTTACAAATGCAATTCCTTAACTCGACCCAATTTACTCATAAATTACCCTCTCAAAATCCATTCATCAAGATTGTTTTAAAAAAAAGGAAAGTTAATCACTAGTACGTTTATGTGATTTTCCTAACCAATAAAACCGCACAAGACAGAATGAGTGGGATTAGATTTGTCTTTTATGTAATTAATTAAGGTAGATCAGATCAATTCTCATTTTTATTTTGTAACTATTGCTTTTAATAATATGAGAGTAAGTAAATATATATACCCATTTAAGCTCCCTAAAGCCCATTCACCAAGATAATTTTGAAAAATAACACATCACTAAGAATACAGTGGTGTCACAATATTTATCATTTGATGCGTTATTATTACTACATTAGTGACGCATTAAATAATATTAAAAATTTAATACTCAAATTTAATAACCATAGCATTATTGTTATGATTAAATTATCCGTAGAGAAGCTTCTCCAAATCTCAGATTTTGTGGGCTAACATGTGCTATAATATTTGTGTTCACACTGCAAATAAATTTCAAATGCCAAATTGCACATTGCACTTTCAAATCCATCTTTGGAAATGTTCAATGAATTGTGAAAGCCTAACACGAGCTACAAACTTTTCTTTTTTCATTTACTTTTCCCCTCAAAATTAAGAGATAAAATAACAACAAAACAATATCCTAAGAAACCATGTACCATCATCTTTAAGAGTTTGTTTAGGATAATTTAAATAAGTGTATGTTTTTTAATTTTTATAAAAAAATATATCAAAAAAAAAAAAAAATAGAGAGGTGATATGACTCAAAAAAATAAAAATAAATAAATAAATAAATAAAAAAGTGTATTACAATAGGTCATGCCAAATAAAGCCTAAGTACAATCAATGATATAATCAAATGTCTTTTTTAGATGGGGGGATATAATCAAATGGTTGATCACAACAAACCGACATGAATTGCACAATATTAAACAATAAATTTTTTTATTTATATTATTTCAAATTAGGGAAAAAAAGAAGATAAATTAATGTCTTGGAGCTCAAAATCCATCTTTGTTTCTAATTAGGATTTTAAATCGTGGTATAGGTAGATGTATTAGTATCAATTGCAAAGTAATGTTATTGAGAATATCAAATGATACAAATTGCGAATCAGATGTCGCCTTAAACTTTTTAAAATTATCATCCACAAAAGAGTTATATCAATACAGATGTGATTTTTAGTTCAAGCAGCATGTATCTGTATCAAAATGACAAAACTCCAATATAAAACTACCAATACGGTATTATTGGCCCATAAGTAAAATCATGATTCTAATCACGTTTAGGATCGTAGAAACAAGTATTAATACTAAAATTAATACAATTTTGCAACAAACCCATGAAAAGGTGGTAATCCACGCGGTTTAACAATTTGTTTATTGGAAGCAAAATATTTGTTTTATGTGCAAATTAATCATACATTATTCAAAAGCTTAATTAATTAATAAAAAATATTTAGGGTAGGCCCATCGGCCAATCTGCATTAGATAAAAAAATAAATGATAAAAAAAGAAAAGAAAAAAAAAACAATGGGAAAATGCAAACTCGTCAAATGGTTTGCTGAATTTGGAATATGATTAATGAAAGACCAGATTCATTGTAGCCTCAAGTTTTGAATAATCAAGTTGTTATTATTTTCCATACGTAAATTACCATGCTCCACCACCTTTGTGGATGGTTTTTGGAAAACGTTTTTGTGATTGTTTTTTGTGGGTGGATATATATTTTATTTTTGTAATTATTTCGAGAATTGAATAGTTTTGAATTAAGTATTTTAAAAATTTAATAGATTCAATTGATAGTGTAGAGACTTAAATAAATTTTGATTTATATACTATAGTTCAAAGATAGAAAGTGTAATTGTTGGCTGTATAATTTGTAAAAACCAATCACAATTCAACACATGGCACGAAGAGGGCAATTTAGAGAGTTAAATGCAAGTTGCCAACCAAAATCAGACACGTGTCAATCTGTATTGGTAATAATGGATCTGCGTAGCACTGGAATAATCAAGAGATACAATGTGATGTGGCCTAACGGTTACTCACAAAGTTTAAATTCAAAATTATGAGGGAAGCTTAACTGCAAGAGTGGCGTAGTGAGATTGATAGCGAGAGAACATGTTCAGCGATCATGGAAGGACATTTCGATGGTTGGAAGCCCACTTCGACGGTTATCATTGAAAAGTATAAATAGCAAAGAAGACCCTAGAATGAAGGACTCAGACTCAGATCTAGAAACCAGTTTATTTACTTCATTTTTCCTTTCAGTTTTTACAGTTCTTTACATTTCTACACTTTAATTCTTGTATTGCACTTCATTTCCTATGAGTAGTTTCAAATAGCTTGTTGCTGTAAACCTCTACGAGATTGGGTCAGATCATTGTAAGTTTTTTATTTTTAATTAATGAAATTTAGATTCTGAAATTGTTCTTCACTTGTTGTTATATACTAAATTCTCTTAAACAAGCCACCAGTAAAAGTCCTCTTTATTGAGGCTAAGAGAACTATAACACAATCGTCTGATAATTGGTTGATAATCAATATTTTGTAAAGACTAATTAATCTTTGCTAGCACGCTTAAAATTACATTATTAACCTTCGAAAGCCAAAAAGCCAACATATATTTTTGGCACGCCCAATGGGACTCGAAAATGTCTAGATGTAGGAGATAAGGAGAAAATAAACGCTTGGAAGAAGGTGTAGAGGGAGAGGTGGAAGTACTTGATCTAGAGGATAATGTGATAACACATTCTATGGAAGCACCTATCTCATCAGAACCTATGGTTGAACAGGCCAGCACATCAGAACATGCACCACATGTTCAAAATATTAGACGAGGCCATGGAATTAGACCATCCACTGTTCTGCCTACCCAACCAATGAATCCGTGGGGAGGCTTGCTAGATGCCATGGGATAGTAATTAATGTATACAATGGAAAGATGGGAAACATTTTTCATGGATCGAATGAATTTCCATTAATTAACTATCACAAGGCATATAGAAGAAAATTCAAATGTTCTTCAGCAAAGATTGGCTAGAGATAAATAGCCTATGCAAAGTAGTGGACATACTAATTGTCAGACTAATAATCAAAATTATGAAAGACCATCATCTATATCTCAGTCATGGTATCAACCTCTTTTGAGGCCTGTGGTAAATCAAAATATCTCATTACCTAACAGCGAAGCTATACAAATTAGTGGATTTGAGCCAACACTAGAAAATGGCATGAGAATGTTTCCAAATCCTACGTTCGAAGCCATGCTTGGCATAAGGCGGTTTACTAATCCTCTGTTCGAATTCACACCCAGGGGGTTGGAAGGGTTTCCTGCGGCTGGGAGAGAAACAACACATGTTCCTCCTATTGCAACACCTTTCGCAGGTCTTTTCGTAGGACAGACTCAGAGAGGTCAACCATATCCTCAACAGCAGCCAGTACCATAGGGACAACCAGTCCCAAATATACCTCCTTATGGACCAAGAGGACCTCAAGCATAAGGGTTTTCACCAAATCCTGTATTTGTTTCTCCAGTGGTAGTCCAATAAGCACAAAATATGGTTCATAAGGACCAAATTGCTAATATTGTTAGAGAAATGTGTGGACCTATGGCTCGGGGGGTTCAGACTCCTATGTATAGGAAGCTATACCTAGAATGAGTGGATAGGGTGCATGAATACCCGATGGGGTTTAGAATACCAGACTTTACTCTCTTTTATGGAAATGGAATCCAATCAACAGTATAACACATTGCTAAGTTCGCAGCCCAATGTGGTAAATTTACCAATAATGATTATAGGATAAATTACATTGACACCCCCTAAGGTTTATGTTTATTACAGTTCCCCCCTTACCTTTTGCAAATTACATCTCCTTCCCTGAGGTTTAAAGTTTCATTACAGATTCCCCCCTCAGCAATTTAATTTTTTTAAATACCAATTTTGCCCTCACTCGGTATATTACATTGACACTTCTCACATTTTAGAAATTACAATCCCCTTCCTAAGGTTTAAAGTAGCATTACCAATTACCTCTTCGGTTAGTATTAATTGGAAAAAAAATTCATTGAAAAAAAAAATTAATTGGAAAAAAAATTATTTGAAAAAAATTTGGTTAGTAAAATTTTTAAATTTCTGTTTAAAAACTAACGTAAACTCATTTTTTGAATTTACGTAGTTTTCTCAAATTTACAAACTGAGACAACAATTTATAAACCAAAAAAATTATCAAAATTTTTTTTATGACAGTTTTTAAAATTTTTGTAAATATAAATTGAAAAATGAAACGAAATGGTTATCAAATAGGTTTCAGATGGTAAAAATATTGTAAAATTAACAAATAATTAAATAAGTTACCAACGTAAGAAATGACTTATCAAAAGATTCTTGGGCTATGTTTGGTTTGATTTTTAGAATTTTTTTTTAAAAATTAAAAATTAATTTGGTTAAGAAATAAAAAATAAAAAATAATTATCATTTAAGGGTAAAAAATAAATATCATTTTAACTTTTGGACATGTTATATACATATGTATGGTTGTTTCAATTTAATTTGTAAAAAATTATTTCTAATCACTCAAAAGATAAAAATTATATAAAAATGATAATTATTTTTTACTTTTTATTTCTTAACCAAATTAATTTTTAAATTTTTTTTCTAAAAATTAAACCATACATAGCCTAAGAATCTTTTGATAAGTCATTTCTTACGTTGGTAACTTATTTAATTATTTGTCAATTTTACGATATTTTTACCATCTGAAACCTGTTTGGTAACCATTTTGTTTTCAGTTTTTAATTTATATTTACAAAAGTTTAAAAAACTGTCATAAAAACTTGTTTGATATATTTTTTTTGTTTATAAATGGTTGTCTCAGTTTGTAAATTTGAGGAAAAAATGTAAATTCAAAAAATGAGTTTAGGTTAGTTTTTAAATAGAAATTTAAAAATTTTACTACCAAAATTTTTTTTTTCAATGAATTTTTTTTCCAACTAATACTAACCAATGAGGTAATTGGTAATGTTACTTTAAACCTTAGGGAGGTGGTTGTAATTTTAAAAATGTGAGGGTAATCAATGTAATTTACCTAGTGGGGCAAAATTGGTATTTAAAAAATTAAGTTGCTGAGGGAAATCTGTAATGAAACTTGAAATCTCAGGGGGGAGATGTAATTTTCAAAAGGTGAGGGAAAAACTGTAATAAACATAAATCTTAGGGGGTGTCAGTGTAATTTATCCATAATTATATAAAGTTAAGACTTTTTCCAAATTCTTTAATTGGGGCAGCCTTTGTATGGTATATTAACCTTACATCTGGTTCTATCCAAACTTGGTAGTAAATGGAGGAGGCATTTCATACCCAATTCTTCAAACAGAGCCTGAAGTTTCCATGGCAGATTTGGCAAGGTTGAGCCAAAGGCTTGATAAGAAGGCTGCTCAATTTATTACCAGATTCAAAAGAGCACGAAATAAGTGTAGGGTCATTCTACTAGAGCCTGAATTTGTGAGACTGGCTTAAAATGGTTTAGAGTTTAGGCTTCGAAAGAAGTTCGATTCAACTGAGTTTCGAGACTTAGTGGAATTAACCTATAAATTGTGTAGATATGAATCTTTATTCGAGGAAGAACAGGATCGAAGTAATGTATCATATAAGACTTATTATAGGGACCTTAATTATGAAATTGATGTGGTAGAGATCGTTGGGAAAGAGCCTATGACCTGTGAGGCGTTAATTCATAAGGACACTACAATAGACCAGCAATTTAAAAAGAGAGACCTTCATAGGAAGTATTCTTTTGATTTAACAAAAGTAGATGACATTTTTGATTATTTGTTTGCAGCAAATTTCCTAAAGTTACCAAAGGGAGTTAAGATCCCTACCCCAGAAGAACTTAAAGGGAAAATGTATTGTAAATGGCACAATTCTTGGTCTTATTCAACTAAAAATTGTATTATTTTTCAGGACAGGATCCAAGAACAGATTCAAAAGGGGAGTTTAAAGTTACCAGCCAAAGCAGAGAAAGCTATGGGGATTGACACTGACCCATTCCCAGAGATTGGGGAAGTTATAGCCAATGTTGGTGTGCCAGATTTCCAAAACATATCCTTAAAGGAATTGGAGGAGGTCAATGTGCAGATGCATGTTGCTAGCCAAACTGCTTTTAAGAAGGATCCTAGAAGTTCACCAGCAAATGGACAGAGCTTTGCAGACCAGAAGGATGACTCTAGTGAGGAGGCGCTGGATGATAACTCTCTTGAGGCAGCTGTCATGCAAAGAATGTGTCCCAGATGCAGGTTAAGTTATAAATGGTTGAAAGAGCTCTCAATTGATGGGAAACAGTATTACAAGGATGTACAAAGACGCCCTAAGCCAACCAATACCTATAACAAAAGGCCATATCCGACTGGTCCCAGACAGCAGCCATACTTGGCTGGACCACTAACCATTAGAATGCATTCCAAGGGTAAGAGACCTCTACATTAGTTTAGACCACCCAATTACTACAGGATGAAAGACAATTATCCTGAGAGAAGGCCTGAATTGGGCCCAAGTCAAGGAATCAGAGCCAATAATTGGCCTCAAAAATCAATTTTGAGTAAGATGCAAGGCAATCACCCTAAAAGAAGGCCTGAATTAGGCTTAAGACAGGGTGCCAGAGCCAGTGAATGACCTCAAAAGTTGGCTTTGAAGGTGGTTTCAAAGACTGGGAAAGCAAGTTCAGCAACTGAACCAATGAGTTCATAAGTAACTAGGGTGCCAAAGTGGTTTGTCATACAGAACAAGCCTAAGGAGATACCTGCATAGAGAAGTGTCTTTGGAGATTAAACAGAACAAGCCAAAATGATTAAACCTCCCTTGGTGGCTCCAAATAATTGGGTATTATTAAAGCACCCAAAAACAAAGGAACCAAATATGGTTCCAGTGATCTGTAGGTCTCAAAGGAGGAAGATCCAACAAAGTTACACTCAGTACCAAAAGGATCTGAAGGAAAGTGGAGAGAGTTCTTCATTGGCCTAGTTAAAACGCCAGACAGAGGAAAAAGAAAGTCTGAAATTGGATCCTAGTCCAAAATTGGCTCCTCAGAACAAAAGAAGTGTCAGCAAAGAGCAGTTGGCTAAAGTTCACACTGAACTAAAAGCCATGGAAAGATCTAGTTTAGTAAGTCTTGAAAAGCCTTGATGGAAAGCGATAGTAAAACAAAAGAAGAAGTTGAACTAGGCCAAAGGAAAGAAATGGTTGAGGATGAGATGTTTCCTAGTCCAAAATTGGCTCCTCAGAACAAAAGAAGTGTCAGCAAAGAGCAGTTGGCTAAAGTTCACACTGAACTAAAAGCCATGGAAAGATCTAGTTTAGTAAGTCTTGAAAAGCCTTGATGGAAAGCGATAGTAAAACAAAAGAAGAAGTTGAACTAGGCCAAAGGAAAGAAATGGTTGAGGATGAGATGTTTGAAGCCTTCATGGCTGAATAGACATTTTTGGTCGAAAAACCAGCAAGAGTAGACCATTCAAAGGAACTCACCAGTACTGAAGTACCAAAGTGCAGCATGGAAGATGCTTCTAAAATAACTGAACAAGTTAGCCTGGAAAAGAAACAAGTGCAGCCAGCAGTTCAGTTTGGCTCATTTCCTCTAGTGTCAGTGAATATGGTATATATATTGCCACAGGAGTTCCAGGCTGAAGATGGAAACCAAGACGGTCAGGAAATTGATCCTATTCCAGTTTCTAGTAAAGATTCACAGGTTAGCATGATTCAAGATGAGTTTGAAGTGGCCACACCAATGGAAACTGAAGATGAAAGTGAGGAATTGAGTATTAATCTCTCATATCCCTTCGAGTATCCTACAACCTCTATGACATAGCACGTCAAGCCCTTGTATATCAAGGCTTTTTTTTGATAGGATACAAATGTGGATAATGGGACAGTAGTGAACTTGCTTCCGAAGTCCTCTTTGAAGAAACTGGGAAAAAGAAACCCCAGATTAATCCCAACTAGCATAACCATTGCTGGTTTCGTTGGGGATAAACAGATGGCTCAGGGTATCTTGCCCATTAACCTGAGTGTGGGAACTAGAGATTTCATGACAACATTATTTGTTATAGATAATAATGCCAAGTATAATGCTTTACTTGGCAGAGATTGAATCCACACCAACAAATGTGTGCCTTCCTCTTTACATCAGAAAATAATGATGGCCCTATGCAATGGAGAGATAGAGGCGATCAATGCAGACCCTCAATCCTTTATCGCTTGTGCTAATTTTGCAGAGGCCAAGTTGTGTACTGAAGGAGTGACACCGCTCAGTATATTGAGAAAACATGATGGATCAGTCGAAGTGATGGCTGGTGAAGAAGTAACACACCTGAAGCACTTAGTGTAGGAGAGTGTTGATGAAGAATTAGTTATCAAGAATGATAATGATGCCTAGTTATAGGCAAGAAGATGAAACCCAAGAAGCCAAATCCTTGGCTTTAGTTAAGTTTTCAATATTGGACATAAAATCAATAGTCTAGAAGGTTCAAGAACAAGAGAAGGAAGACATGGTAGTTGGCTGTAAACAGGAGCAACAACTGGTCAGGCCGTTGACTTTTGATAAGTACTGTGCATTGGACATCGAAACAAAAGTTCAGGAAATACAGGAAGAAGAAGCCTTATGGACACACTTTGTCTATGAGGAAGAAGGCAAAAATGTTGAACTAGAGAAGGTGGGAGCAAAACAAAGTAGAGAAGTTGTTTCGAAGGCAAAAGAAGTCAAAAAGAGAAGCATTAGTAAGTGCTCAAGTACATGACCCCTTGGAAGAAGTCAATTTAGGGGAATGTTCCGCACATCAACCCACTTATATCAGTGCTTGGTTAAGTGTTCTTGATAGGAACCAGTTATTGGTAGTCTTAAAGAAATATAAGGATTGTTTTGCGTGGTCTTATAATGAACTGCCAGGATTGGATAGGTTATTAGTGGAACATAGGCTCCTTATAAAGCCTAATTTCAAACCACACGAACAAAAACCAAGACAGATGAGCCTGAAATGGTTCAGAAAGTGAAGAAGGATGTAGTTCGGCTTTTCGCGCCCCATTTCGGAAGGATAAATAGCCCGTACAGTTTGGACTCCACTTGTGTTGGTCCTGAATCTGATTTCACAAGTGCAATGTGAAACAGTGAAAACACAAAAAAGTCCAAATTCGACAATTGCTTTTGGAAAATCGATGTTTTGAATCAAATGCCAAAAATGGATTGCTTTACCAGATATCAAAGTCGCCACCTAAATATTTATTTTGGAAAATTTAGGAAACTCATGACTCGTGCCAAAGGCCATTAGTCCGTCGTTACCAAAATGTCTTGGTTCGGGAACTTAGGTATGAGAGGGAAAGGTCAATAATAAGCACCACTCACTCGATCAAAGATCGGCCTCTACTAATTATGATGTGATTCTTGTTACGATATGTTCTTATTTTATTTTTAACAGAACATACAACTATATACTAATTTCACTAGAAGTTGGAACGCGTTTGATTTTATGTTTGTTTTGAAAAAGTATTTTGAATATGTACCACTTGAAAAAGTGATCTCATATATATACATTTAATCAAAGTATCCCAATTTCAAGAATAGCCTTCATCCACAGCATTCAAATAGGTGTATCAAGTAAGCATTTAGCCTCATGGTAGTATGTTTGATATAGCAGCAATCACATTCATGCAATATGCTAAAGCAAAAAAATGCTTACCTTATGTCCGAAGGCGAGTCAAAAGAAAGCAAATAATTAGAAAAAATATATGATCCTAATTAATGCAACATAACTAATGCAACACATATAATATGCAATTAATAAGCTCGGCTACTAGCATGGCATGCGAGTCAATTCAAGGCATGCGATAGCGCACGTACTCAAGTAAAGAGTTTGAATTTGACATTTGAATAATGTGATGAGCCGAACTTTTATGCATGTAAAACGAATGGATGCAAGTCATGGGAATGCTAATTTGAAAATGATGTCCTTAAATTAACTATCATAAGCAGGTAAATAAAAGGGAGAAAGACGTGGGGTTGGAAGACATACACATTATTACAACATTGCGCCCTCACGCAGGAGGGTTCGAATGTCCAAGTGTCCGAATAAATCATTATCACAAATCCGAATGAATAGTAATGAAAAGGGGCTGTCTAATTTATTATAACAAATAATATGTAATGATTGCGCAATGCTCCTCAGGAATTACTCTGTCTGCCTTGCTGAGACTTGTTCTGTTTCACCTTATCATTGCTTTCAACCAAAAGTGTATTGTTTGCAATTTATTGGAGCCTTGCCAACCCAAAACAAGACTTAGTCGAGCCCCAAATCATGCCTTGTTTTTCTTTGCAGAAATCTATTTTTTTTGTGTCTAAGATGAAATAGTGCAGACAGGGTATTCCTAGCCATGTTTGTCTCTTCTACCCTTCTTTATTATAGAAAATAGTCAAGAGAGGAGCGAACTCGGTCCCAAAACCATCTATGGTTGCAAGTTGATTCGCAAGATGACTTTGGATAAGATAGGACAAAGATCAATAAATGCAATGCATAACAACCACCATTCCTTCCTATCATGAAGCGAATTCAAGAAAGGAAGTAGCAACGCTTCAAGATTCATCAAATTATCATGAATTGATGTAAGACAAGTCTTGGCACAATAATAGACTTCAGCATAACGTATGGCCGTAAAGACGCTTCAAGATTCATCAAAACATCATGAATTAATGTAAGATAAGCCTTGACACAATAAACTCGGTATAACGTCCGACCGAATTCAATCAATCATATTGGTTCTTTATGTTGGTTGATTCATTTTAAACTCAATTTTATTAGCCTATTTTATATTATCTTTCCTTTTCTTTAATCCATTATCCATTAAGTCCGAAAGACAATAAAGGAAAATAAGTGTCGACTTAACCCGAGAAAATAAACCTTATTTTCTTCAGAGGAAATCACAAAGGAAGAGTCAAACTTATTTACAAGTTAGGGATTTCAAGTCAAACCCAAGATGCGCAACAAGAACTAGTCAAACTCAGAAGAGTGATAATGACTTAGAAAAACCCAAAGTGAGCAATAATGACTTGAAATCCAAACTTGATAATAAGTGATAATGATACTTTCCTTAGTGATTTCCAAGGGGCAATTAATCCCTTAAAAGTAGACACACTAGTGATAAAAGAACTGAAAAAAAAAATGATTGTACTTTAGTTTAAGAATATTTTTATGCCTTTGGTAGTGAACCTCCGAAGAGATTAAACCATTAAGCATGAGAAAGTTTTATGCCTTTGATAGTGAACCTCTTAAGAGATTAAACTATTAAGCATGAGAAAAGCTTCTTTCTTATACTTGAACCACAATCTTAATTTTTCACAACTTTTTAATCAAAATAATCGAAAAATGGAGGGAGGTTGCAGAGGTGATTATTCAAAGTTGATTAATTGGTTAAGATAACACAAACATAATATGTAAAACAAACTTATTGAAATAAATTAAACAACCCCTAAATAACATACAATAGTGCTGAAATTAAACTATAGAAGGTGCACAATCATAGAGAGATTAAAGCTAGTATAATTATGAGGAAGGGTGGCTAACCCCTTCCCACTTTTACAACTTCAAATCATATAGTTTAGATGTTGAAAAACAGCCCCAAAACAGTCCCAAATCAGCCCCAAAACAGTGGCAAAAGTTGACGAAAACAAGTGGGAAACACAAGGTTTTAAACTAGGAGTAAGGGTCAAGCAAGGGGGATTAACCCTTCCACCTTTGAGTAGCTTTTAATCACAAGTTTCAGCCCTCAAAACAGTCCAAAAATAGTATGAAAACACAAGAAAAAGATGAACAAAGATTGAAAGAAAAGCAAGAGAGCTTTACCTCTTGTAGAGGCGGTGTTTTTGTTGTAAATCAAACTTGATTCCAAGGCACCCTCAAGTTTGAGTATGATTTTCAATTCTCAAATCAAGTTCAGGTTCAAGCTCTTGTATGGTATGCATAGATGATATGAGAGCTTCAAGGCTTATGGAAGAACAAGAAGGATGATAGCTTTGATCTTTTCTAACTCTTGATATTTCTAACTCACTTGATATTGATTTGATCTCTCTAACTAAATTTTATATATGTTTTTCAACCTCCATACAGCAATCTGAACCCTGCTATTTATAGGTCCCGAGCAGGTTTGATCAAAATATCTGTAGAATTGGGCAACTGGCAAAACACTGCTGAAACTGCCTGAAAAGTCATTAGGTCCGGCCAGATGTTGGTGTCTCCGGTCGGATTACTGAGGTCCGGCCGGACTTCAGTGTATTTCCACTATCTCTTACTTTCAGGTTCAATATAGGTTGATGCAAGGTGCAATATTGAAATTCTGGGGTAGAAATACAGTGGGCATGGCAAGTTGGAATTGTTTAGAGCTCGAACTCGAATTATTTTATTGAGAATTTAAACCACTGACTCAATGTAATCGTCATCATCGAGTGCTCGGAATCAAGCGCCTAAGTCTTACGAGCGGTCAAAATTAGGGTGTCTACAGTCACCTTTCTTTGACAGAGCTCGAATTCATTTTACAACGTGAGTGAATTTCAAAGCCCGAAGACGACCCATTTGACAAGATCGTAAGACTTTGGCAAAAACAAACAAATGCACACACAATTGGTTGAACCCGAAGGTTGCCTACGTATCCTATTGCAAGGAATCAAACTTACGTAGTTTAGGGGCAAGATGCAAAATGATTTGTAAAACATAACTTATGATCATGCAATGAAATGCAAAACATAACTTATGATCATGCAATGAAATGCAATCAAGACAATGATGTGACACTGAACGAAAGCATAAATCAGAGCAAAACAAATCTAACCGTGTTTTACACGAGGAATAGTGAAGTTTGAAATCCAATCGCTCTGTTCGCAAGAGGAGAAAAATTTGAAATCCAATCGCTCTGTTTGTCAGAGGAGGAATAGTGAAGTCCGATCGTGTCATGACCCAAACCCGCCCCTATGGGTTTAGTATCGCAACTGGCCAGTAATCCGTGATTACCAAAGGCTTGCTTAACAGTAATGACAGTAATACAGAGTAAGGGGCTGGCGGAAGCCAAACAGTAAATAAAAGAGGTGTCCAATGAGCTGTGACAGTCTGAATGCGAAAAGACTTTTATAAACAAACCACATTCATAAACAAAACATATATACATGCGACATATACACAAACGTCCATGTCAGGGACCAAATCCCTAACCAACTGTACAGTTAAGTCTTATTCATTTATTACAAGACGGAAACAGAAGGGTGAATCTGAACACCCCAAAAACAGCCGTTGCTTGAATAGACTTGGAACCTTGAGGCGAGGCACAAAGGTTGGCTTGACAAAACATGAGCTAACTCGACGCTCCTATCTCCTGCAGTGCCCGACACCTACATATATATATAAGCAGTGAGCTAAAGAACAGTGAATAACAGTTGTGTAAAGAGGTTAAGAATGAATGTCCTTTCAGTATTTAAACAGTCATATCAATCACTTAGAAACCATAGCAAATATATGTGGTACATTCAATAGCAAAAGCAAGACAGGGTCTTAATAGACAAACAAGTCATTGATGGCCATCGTAATAAAGAAATGATAGTAGTTCCAAACATAGGAACAGACAGAGATCTCTGTGGATAAAGAATGTGATGACAAGAATAAAGAAATTGCTATGGATGCCACGAATACAGTTTACAAATAGGACAAACATTCATTCATTAAACAATAACGTTTCAGGAAGTAGAACGGTTGATCATTCAGAAAATTATCATAATTGAACATATTTTTACAACATTGTTACTCACAGAGCACTGGGCTATAGACAAGCTAACGAGCATCTTCGGATGCCAACCCTACAGTTGTAAAATGAACACACAATCGGGATTAATAACTTAGCCCCTAATTATACTTGGTGTGGTTCTATAACATTATCCTCATTAAGATGTCTTAAACTTGGCCTAGGAATGCCTAGGATGGAATGAGGATGCAAAAATGTACTTTAAAAGACTTTTTAAAATTTTTCAGAAAACAGAGGTCTCGCTTGAGCGTGGCTTTCTTCGCTTGAGCGAGCTTGCCAAAACAGTGGGGTCGCTCGAGTGTGGACTTCCTCGCTCAAGCAGTCTGTAAAAATGCAAAAAGTGCTGGATGTTGAAAATCTCCACTCGATGCTCGCTCGAGCGTGAGACACAGTCCTCGCTCGAGCGTAGGTTCCCTAGCTTGAGCGTGCGTCTGCACACGCAGAAAACCTGAGAGCTTGCAATCTACGCTCGAGCCAACATTCCTTCGCCGAAGCGAGCTCAACAAAAGGTGGTCGCTCGGCGTAGAATCTTCGAAGCGTGGAAGCCAAAATCTGAAATTTCAAGATTTGCCTCCCAAGCTCAAACCAAGCATTCAACACATCAAAACTCAACCTTTTGGGCCCATTTTCTGGAAAACACTTGAAAACCCATAATATAACATGTTTTGAAAATCAATTTGAAAAATCAAAGCCCAAAGGTGTAGACACCCCATTTTTGACCGTCCTCAAGACTTGGACGTCACCGTTTGAACACTCGGTGATCATCCATGTGTGTGTTCGTTTGGAGTTCCCGGAGTTCTCGGCTCGCGCGCCGTGCCTCAGGACCTCCGAACTCGACCGTTTGTGTTTGGTTTTGCACCAAACACTTGTGTTTTGCCTTTGAGGCGGGGAATGCCTTCGAGGC
Organism: Camellia lanceoleosa; assembly: GCA_025200525.1. NCBI lineage: Eukaryota > Viridiplantae > Streptophyta > Magnoliopsida > Ericales > Theaceae > Camellia > Camellia lanceoleosa. The sequence continues at coordinate 64,742,266 of CM045763.1, forward strand.
ATCCCCACACCTGCCGGTGGGGCTAGAGGCCACCGGCTGGGTAGTTGTCACCGGCACTATATTGTGCCGGTCGGCACTTTTGTGCCGGTCGGCCTTTGTTTTGGGCGAAATGACCATTTTGCCTGCCGACCTTCTGCACTTCTGTGTGAGATATTTTCTCACGGTGTATGCAACTTGTTTCTCCTCCATACACGTGTATGGAGGGATGAGCTTGCTTAGTGGCCAAGCTTGTAAGCTTTTGGCCTATAAGAGGGAAGGCTCTTCCTCTTGGCTTAAGGTTAGAAAATCTTGAGAGAGTTCAGCCATTGTTAGAGAGTTGGAGCTCTGGTTTAGGTTAGAAACATATATATCTATCCTATATCTATCATTCTCTTGTTAAACTAGGTGTTTTGTGCCATACTATTGCACTAAAGCACCTAGTGTCCCACCTTTCTTCTTGGACCTGAGGCTCCAGCAGGTTGTTCTTGGAGTTTTTGGTGGTTTTTGAGCTCAAGGAGGCAACAACATCAACTCTTGTGAAGATAGTCAACAAGGGTGAGAAGTTTACACTTTATTCCCCATTTTTGCACCTCATTTTTACCTTGTTTAGAACAGTTTTTGTGCTTAGTGATTAACACATAAAATCTCTGTTTTTAAGTCCTCTTTATTATTCATTAAGAGTGTTGTGAGGTTTGGGGAAGTTTGACCCCCTTTAGGCCTTGAAAAGGCCCCATTTTTGGGCTATTTTGGAGAGATCCGAGATTTTGGTGATAGGATCTCTTCACCACTGAAATCTTGAGGATTTCGGTGGTGAAGCTGCCTTGAAGTCTCTCAAGAAGGAGGGACACCCCTCTCCTTGATGTCCTTGAAAAGGACAAATTTTGCTCTTTGAGAGAGCTCCATGTTTGTTTGTGTATTGAGCATGTCTTGGTTGTTTACTATGCTTATATTGCCATGGTATAACATGCCTCTAAGTTGGTTTTGGTCTCCTATACATGCCTAGTGTAGTTGCCTTGTAATGCCTCTTTTATGCCTTAACATGACTAGGTTGTTTGCCCTATTTTCTAGCATGTTTTAGGCTTAGATTTGTGAAGCTTGTAAGCTTATTTTGCCATGATTCAGCTCTGTCCATAGCTATTTTGGCCAATCTTGGCGTGCATTTGGTAGCCTCTTTGTATTTGGCTTGTTGGCCTCAAAGGCATGAATATGTGGTATGCTATTCTAGCTTTGTTTTTGATGGTTGGGACCATCTTCCATGCTATTTCAGTCCCTCATACATGCTTGTTTGATTGCCTAGCATGCATCTTTAATGCTTTGATTACATGTGTTGCACATCCCTTTGAAAGTGCATGTGTGCATGCCCTTGATTTTGAGCCTTTTAGATGCTATCTAGGTGTGCCCCTAGTCTTGTTTAGGTCTGCATGTGACCTGTTTTGAGCCCTCTTGGCCTTGTGAGGTTTAGTGGGTTTGACCTTAGTTCGAGCCCCTTGGCTTGCCTTAAAGCCTTGGGCCATTTATTGCATATTTGGCTTGCTTTGTTGCATGACTTGGCACCATGTTTAGTATGATTTTCGGAGCCTAAGTTGCATGCTAGTAGTCCACGTTTAGCTCATTTCAAGTGTGCTTGAATGTTGTTTGTTATGCCTAAGTATTGGTGTCTTAATGTGTGCATGTGTACATGTGTGTTTAGACTCCATCCTTAGCATTTTGGCCCTTGTTCTTGGGCCTTTTAGAGTTGTCCAATTCATGTGTAAGTCCATTCCTACTTTGCTTTGCATGCTTGTATGTCCACCCAACAATATTCTTGCATTGCATTGTCCATTTTGCACCCTAGATGACATGCTTAGGATTGCACCACATTAACATGCATACCAAGCCTCTTGAAGTGAGTTTGATGGAGGTTAGTATTGCCCTTTTGTGCCTATGTGTTTTGCATGCATTTGAAAGTGAAGGTGCATTCTTGGTTCTTAGGATCATCACGCATGGAAATCGCGATTGATGGTCCGAATCGAGGCACATGCCCTCTTGAGTCCATAGCATGATGAGGATGTGCTTGGTGCATACATGCTTTGGTTTGCATTGCCTTGCCTTTGGTTTCCTCTCTTCTTTGTCGATTCTGCGAGTTCTGCGAGGATAAAGACGTCGGCACTCTTTATTCTTGGCATTTGCCTCTTGGCGACCGATAATGAAATCGAGCGGTGGCTTCCTCCCTCGGCCGGTGGCTCCTGCCTCGGCCGGTGATGTTCCCAGTGCTCTGAAGCACCCTGAAGTTTTGGGAATTTTAGAGAAGGAAGCAGAGGAAGCAGAGGCCACACTTGGGCGGCGGTGTAGTTCGGCGAAAGCGAGCCTTGGCATCGACCTCCTTAGAGGCATTTATCGCTTAAATAGATTAATTAGTCTATTTAATTAATTTAGTTGATTTGTAATATTTAATTAGCTAGGATAATTAATTATTTATTAAACTGTATTATTATTTGTTCCCTCGGCGAGGCGAATTTGTAATAAGCGTGTGTGAGTGGGTGTATGTCTTCCAACCCCCACTTCTTTCTATCCCTTTTATTTACCTGCTTATGGTAGATTAGGGCATGTCTAAATTAGCATACTTTATGCAATGCATGTGTGCATTCATGCATTTGTTTAGATGCACTGGGCTCGGTACATCATACAAACTGCATCGCAATTTTCAATTCCAAAATTGAATACATGCTATTTGATCGCATTCCACATGCCATGTTTAGGGTTAGCCGAGCCTACTCTAGATTGCATTTACTTTGTGTTGCATTAGCCACTTACCATGAACTAGGTCATGCACGTTTGCTAACAGTTTCTTGTTTTGTACAGTACGATGTAAGTCTTTATGGCTTTAGCATATCGCATGCGTGTGAATGTTTACCATGACGGTATGCTTGCCATGCGGCTAAGTGCTTACATGATAAACTGTTTGAATGCTGTGGGTGGAGGTTGGATTGCGAGTTGGAACAACTCATTGAAATCCGCATTTTAGCCTACTTGCAGTAGCAAAAAAGCAACACGTTTTTGAGACAAAAGCGGATATGCAATGCTTATTCCCAAATTAGGCGATCTAGTCTATACTTTTGTGTTGTGCGCATCACATAGTAAATTCTAGGCTAATAATCGGAACAAGAGCATAAAGTTTTCAAAAACGGATATCACGGTTAGTAGAGGCGGTCTTGGACGAGGCGAAAGAGGTGCTCATAGTGACCTTCCTCGATCGTACCCAAGCTCCCGAGCCAAGACCACTTTGGTGATGACGGACATGTGGCCTTCGGCACCGAGTCAGGGTTTCCTAAATTTCCCATTTTAAAATATTTAGGTGGCGACTCTGTAATCTGGCAAAGCAGTCCATGTTTGGCACTACTTTTCAAAAATCTGTTTTCTCAAACGATTTGCCGGATTTGGACTCTTTGGTTCAGATTTAGAACCGCGACACAAATCGAGTCCGAACTGTAGCGAGGTCCCCCGCGGGCGTGCTACAGTTTCTGGCGACTCTGCTGGGGATTTTAGAGAGCTTGACTCGAACTCGTGATATCCTGTTTTGACTACACTTATGTGTTTCTTTGCATTGCATGTGCATTGGTGCGCCTAGGACACCGTGTTGGCCATCTGCTATTCTGGCGGTTTCTTTGGAGGCTTGTCTTGTTAAGGCATGTCCATAAGGTGACGGTTGCGGGCTCTGCCGATGTAGAACACAAACCCGGTTTTACGGGGCACCCTTTGGACCATTCGACCTAGTGCATATCGATCCATAGTGACCATTCCAAACTAGGACAGGTTGCTTACCCGATATAGGTTGTTTGAAAGCTGCGTGCGTGGTGAAACCCTAGCTCGACAAAAATAGGGCGAAACCCTACCCCAACATAGGGGTGTGTTGGCTCTCATCTACTTGTTATGTGCTTTTAGAGTGTATCTCTCTGAGAATGCATATACCGGTTGCAAATTTGAATATCCGACGAGGCACTAGTATCGATGATTGTTGGGAATCGATTATATCCGTGGATATCGATTGATTTTGAACGATGAATCAGGGAAACGATGATCAGCGATATAGTACCGTTGTTTGGCTACCGTGTTTGATCTGTCTGAAATTTGAAATACCGTTTGATTCAGAGATTGATGAGTTGATCGAGCGATTAGTGTCTTCTCCTTCTTTGGCGGGGTGAACATAATGAGAACTCTGAAGAGATTGTGGTCATGACGGCCGCATTAGTCGAGAAACCATCCTGAGAATGATGCTCTTGTTGATATGCCGCACTTTTGCGCCATTGCACACCCAATCCCCGGCTATATCGAGCTCGTGAGCCTACCACATTTGAACTAATGGGGATGATCGGCGACCTCCAAAGGTCTATGGCAGACCTTGCTTATGGGATGTCAGCTCCACCACCAGTCGCACCGTATGTCGGGAACTTTGCACCTCAAGAGCCCCCGCTGTTGGGGCCAATTGTGATTGAATTGAGTCAACCAGAAATGGCCTCCAATTATGGCAATGATGCACCACCATCAACCCAAACTCTCCATCAGGCCGAGGCCAGAGGAAAAGATAAGATGAAGGCAGAATCTGAGCCCATTGAACAAGCTGCGTGGCGATAGAGGCTTTAAAGCGGGGAATGAATAAGCAGCAGGTATCCGTAGTTTTGACAAAAGCTATGGAGGATGCCTTCCCCACCCGCTGAGGCGATGCCGATAAACCGGAGAATCGGGACGGAACCGTCACGCCAAGCAGTTCTTCCTGACCTTGCATGCGGAAGGCTCGAAATCAAAGCACTGCGACCCATTTGCGGTGCATCTAGCAAGAGTGTTCGGGCTCCAAAGTACTGCCCAGAGGCGCGGGCCTTCCATCCTCTTTACATGCCTTTGTCTAGGGCACTTGATTTTGGCCAAGAAGGGCATCTTACACCTCTCGATCCTAGGCCACTCCCCAAACCCCTTCGGCGGACCATGATGCCACTCGATGCTGCGTACCATCAGCGATCTGGCCATGCTACGGATAATTGCTTCGCCTCCGTCACGGTACAAGACTTGATTGATAACAAGATCATCCTTCCGCCCACCTCGGCCAAGTCAATCACTACGGAGTTCTTGGACTACGAGGATCTGAATCTGAAGAACAGATATCATGAGTATGTGATCAGGAGATGAATCGCCTGCGGGCAATATTTGGTACATTTCTGATGTGGCGTTTGTACGCATTTTGAGTACCGCCAATGCTAGTTTTGTAAATCTGACTTGGGTGTCGAGTCGGTCTTTTTGTTTTGTTGTTGAGTCTGTCTCATTGTTTTGAGTCGATCCTTTTGTTTAAAGTGCATCTAATTGTAATGAGTCAATCCCTCTTTTGTATAGAATACTAGGTGACTTCGGGGTTGTTGCCTCAGGCACCGTTTTGTGTTGTGAATTGCTTCTTTTTGTTTCTTGGGTCCCCCTCCATTTGTGGAGCAGTTCACACAGAAACTTAGATAAACGACCCGGCTACCATGCTCCCATGTTTATTGATTGTATTGGGATAGTTGTGCCAGAAAATTCGAATGGGGTGACAACACATTCCGCCTGCTCTCTTGTGCCCTAAAAATTATTGCTTTGACTTAAGTTTTTCAAAACTTTTTTCGAACACTGTGGTGAAAACAAAGAGGAAGGAATTCCTCGGGTTTTTGCAAAATTTTGAATCAATTTGAGAGAAAGAGGCGTGCTAAGCCCTTAATGAATGAAATCATGCTTATCGGCATGAGTACTGAGAAGGACCCTAGTTTCGATCCAGATTGGTCCTACACTGTCTTCGGCGAGCGATTTGTCGCTTTCTTAAAAACTTTCAAAAATGTTTTGTGCGGTCTTGCGAAGACATGTGTGGAATCACTCTTGAGATTGTGCAGCCTAGGATCGCTCTCAGCCTCGAGGCTCGACCCCTCATTTTCAAACCTTGGACCAGTATCCAGAATGTTCAAAAGACAGTTACCAATGCGACGCCTGTGTGGCCCAATTCAAAGCAGCCTATGAATTAGAGGCAAAGAAAGTCAGATCAAGAAGATCATACCTCATCAGAAGAAGCTTGCAAAGCTAGAACAGGAACACCCCTCAAACTAAGGGCAAAGGTGTCAGATGTGCCCGAAGAACCGAAGATGAGTCCTCTTGCAAATCAACAGCCACTCTCCTGGATACGGAAGGCTTCAATCTCAAAACCATTTGACATGGACTTGATAACACTTCTACCCTTTGAGAGGCTCATTTGGGCGAAAACCGAAAGGCGACCGAGACAAAAGTTAAAGCAAGAAAAAGAAAGAAGAGAAAAGAAAATGGAAAAAGATACAATACAAAATACAAAAAAGAAGAAGAAAAAGAAAAAATGAAAAGAAAGAAAAAGAAAAAAGAAAGAAAAATGAAAAAAGAATGGAAAAAGAAAAACAAACAAAGCTACTTAAGGTCGAAAACACGCAGCGTCTTGGCAAAAATTAGAGCACTGAAAATAGTGAAGGTTAAAATACCGAGAGTACCTTACGGAACTCGTAAGGCTTGATTCCCATGTTTGGGATCGTAGGCAACTTCATCATGAAGTCCACCCTAGCGCTTTCATAGCGTCTCGATCCATGTCATGGTTTTGGTCACTTGCCTCCTCCTAATCCGGCGTCTCGGATTTACTTGGAATTGCATGATCAATTTTCTCTTGAAGCCCAACCGCCAACACCTTTCGGTGTTGTGTCCATATATTGATTCAAGCCATCTTCGACGTCTCGGCGTCCGAGGGTCGATCGTCATCAATAAGGAAGCGATGCCTGACATGCGGCATCATCAAACAAGGGCAACTTTCCGTTGCCACCCATTGCCATCCATGTCCAAAAGTTGCCCTAAGTTACCATTCAAACTAGGGGCAACTTTCCGTTACCATATTCCCTTCAAGCGAGGGCAATTTTCCATTGCCTCCGTCCGAGGTTGCATGTCTCGAGGGTAAGTTTCATGCTTGTTGAGCATCGTTTATTTGCAAAAATAGTTTTTGAAAAATTTTATTTGAGGTTGACTTATTTTCTCGAAAACTATTTCATTTTCAAAATTGGACCATGTTTGGACCCCAAAGGAGAATTTTCGGTGCTCACGCGGCTGATTCGCATGATTTTCAAATCAAAAATTGAATAAGTGTGTTAATCCAACTCTCATTTTGATCAAAAGCTGTTTTAAGGAGAAAACAAAAATGGTCAAAATAATGAACTAGGGCACGCAGTTGAGCGGTATCTGTCTTTCCCCACCGTCAACATGCGCTTGAGAAAAGGCACCCCATCTACCAAAAGAAATAGCGCGAGCTAGTCTAATCGGGCATGAACCATAACTTCCTATTCATCTGTCATTCACCTCGGGGAGGGATGCAAAATGAGAGAATAAAGAATAGAGAGGAGTAAGTTGAGAGAAAAGTGAGAAGGGTTTTGTGAGAAAAACCGAACTGAGGTCGAGTGATGTGAGAATCACGCAAATCAGAAAGGGTGGGAGGTGTACCCGGAGGAACTGGCTCCTCGAAATTTGAGGTCTCTTTTAAACATGCCCGTCTGTCGTGTCTTTTGACTTGTCAGTCTCATTGTTGGCTTTGAGTCTTTTCCAAGTATGTCTCGTTGTGCTAGGTCGTGTGCCTTTTGTTTCTTCGTTTGAGTCTGTCTCGTCGTGTCCTGTGGTAGGCTCGATACCCCGGTTGAAAACCCATCCTCTTCCAAAAGGCAATTGCTCGTGCTCAGAATGCTGTGCCGTTCTCTACATCCGTGCAAAGCAAGAAAAGGAAATGGAAGATTTGAGGCATCCGAGGGTGTTTCAACTGCAACCGTATCAATTTTGTGATCCGTCTTGTCAGATTGGGTTATTCGTTTAAGGTTTGCTGTGGGCAGAATGAACCGAGTATTGTATCGCAGGCCGTATGTAGCCCCAATCCTCAGCAGAGTATTGGGTTATATGTTCGGATTGAGCAATGGTTTGTATTGAGCTGTTTTGCTGCTTAGTTGGTTGGTTATTTGATTATCACAGTGCAAGTGTTCAATTGTCAGATACAAATCGATATCATTTGCATTTGAGGTGTGGTATGATGCAATGCGATGCAAAGTATGAAATGTCTTGGTATCTGTGAGACATCTGAGATATAACACTCTTTTAGACAAAAAGTTTGTTTTATATATAATCTTTTCCAGTACATAGTTTTGGAAAGCAAAAACCTGCCTGCGGCAGTACATAGTACTCTATCTACCAAAAAGAGAAAAGTACAAGAAAAGAAATAAGGAAAAGAAGCAGCAAAAATCATCATCATCGTGATAGGCCTCATGCCTAAGGGTGGATCCTCGCCCTCTTCTGGCGAAGCACAAAAGCATCGTCGGGGCTATCCTTTGTCGAACCCGGCTTTGAGCTATCCTGGTCTCCTCAAGAATCGACTCCGTCCGCCTCCGACTCACCATCGCTGGGCTGGGCTCGTGAGCTGCTCCCCACATGACCACGTCCCCTGCAGTGCGAGGAATATCCTGCCATCCAGTAGAGGCGGAGGCCCAGTGGGCAGTGTCACCTTGGAGGGATCGGAAAGGAGGTGAAAATCTGAAGAACAAACACATCGAAAAATTGTGAGCGGTTTATCGGTATAGAATCACGATGTCTCGAGTGCGATGTGTGAATCTAGTGGCGGTTTATCGATCACGATGAATCTGATTGTCGATGCAGTCTGATCTGAGAATGCGGTGTATGAGTACAATGTATGAAAACCGTGGCGGTTTATCGATTTTTGTGCAATGTAGCAGTTATGCGAGGCAGTATGATTTGAGGCGTAGTCGATGAAGCATACCGGCAAGCCGTGAGCGGCGAGCATCAAGAGTCATTGCGGCATCCCCATCGAGGCATTGACTCCACCGTAGCGGGTATACTCGGAAGAAGCACGCAAAAAGTATTAAATACATCGATGATACGTGGGATATCTGAATGAGCGGAATTGACAATGCAAGGCAGAAAATAAAGTAATACATACTGGAGGCAAGTCGGGAATGTGGCTAACTCATGACCAACCGGAGGAGGAGCAAAAGGGATCTGGTAGGTCTCCCCACTCTGCCCCCTGTATGTCAACATAGTAGGCAAAGCGGGCCAGGCCGTCCCTCGTCCCCTCTGCACCCCCCTCTCTTGTGAGCTCGAGCCCTCTGTGATGGCCCGCTCCTGCTCTGTCTCTGCCGGGCAGCTGGCCTTGGGGTCTCTCTGGATCGGCTCGAGAGCCTCGGCTCGAGGCCGCATCAAGAAGGTGGGGACGTGCTCGGAATAGTCGCCCTCGCCCTGTGGCATCTACATCTGGCCCGACCAAGGGTGTAGTCCTCCATCTCTTTGCCTGAAAACCTCTCGGTGTCCCTCATGTGCTCGGGATGCTGGATCGGAACTATCTGCTCCGGCAATCCAGTCAGCATAAGCGCTCACCAGTGCAGGGCAGGCCGGGCCCTCCAGAGAATCCGTGGCCGAGGTCTCGGTGGCGCCCGGCATATCTATCTCGTATCACCGTGGGAGTGGAGCCCACGGTACCGGGTGACTGAAATGAAATCTGATTGATTATCTCTTGATATAGAAATGCGTTTAAGCGAAGCTTCAAAGCGGTGTAAGTAAAACATACCTCGAGGGGTGATGGTGTCGAAAAGCAGCGGTAGAAGCTAAAAGTGTCGGGGTCTCCGGACACATCGCCCGTCATGCTGGCGAAGAGAAGGGGACAGAGGGTCTCCGTCTCGATCTTGGCTCGATCTGGGAAGTAGGCATACACCGGTACCAAGCAAAGCGTCGATCTGATTATCGAGAATAAGCGGTCTGAGAATAAGCGAAATATGAGCCGTGTGTTGTGTATTGTGTTGGCGAGTGTCTGCGGTGTGAGCGATTATGCGATCAATATAAGCAATATGTATGTGCGTGTTACGATATCTGATATCTGAACAACGGTGTGTGCGATGTCTGCTGAAATCTGAGCGAAATAAGCGAAGAAGACATACCTCGGGCTACTTGATAGCCCCGAAACAGCCCATTGCCACGGAAGCGGAGCTCATGTATGGCCGTAAAGGGTGGCGAGCCGCGCCACGATCATCTTGCACAATCCGTCGGGCGTCCACGGTCTTGTTGAGGCGAAGGCCGCAGTGTTCGCCCGTCGGCGAATAGGGTGGTCCCAGCAAAAACATGAGAAGCGCGTGCATACCTCTCGGCGGCCTCTGGGTCGCCAGACGCGTCCACCGGCATAGTCCGCTTTTCAGCGCACCTCAAACCGGGAATAGCGGACAAACCTGGGCGAACAAGCGGCGGCGCTCGCCCGACAAATAAACTGGCGGCGATCCACTCGTCCATATGCGTGTCAAAGGGATCGGATCACCCCCCGATGCGGTGAGCATCGAGAAGTCGAAAGGGTCATCGTCATGTCCCGATCGATAGATGAAAAGAATCGGTGGTGTCCCACCACCTCTGCGCGGGCGGCAAGAAGAGGTCTGCAAGTAGAAAGTGCAGAAAGTCCCTGCGAAGGTGCAAAGCGGCCCGATCCACAATGCGACTAACGGCGTCGGGCGGCTCGGCGTGCGAGCGGCGGTAATGTTCCCATACCGCGGAGTATGGGAGTCCCCTGTAGTCAGAAATTACAAAGCCATATGAAAATATGCGGTTGGTATAAATCTAGTATCGTCTGATTGTCTTTAAAATTCAAGCGAAAACCGGTGCTTGTGTGCTTATAGTAAACTACAAACCCGTGGTCGATTGTGTTTTAGATGCTCGTGTAAACTTGGTACATGTGTGCACATTTTTGATTCAAGCGGATGTCGGGCTTGATGTATTGAGGTAGGCTACGACTGTGATGTATCGATGTGTTTTGTGAAGGTTAGCATCTGGTCACGGTGCATGTGTGCACATTTTTGATTCAAGCGGTGTCGAGGTTTGGCATACGGTGGGTGTGTTCTGACTGTGATATGTCGGTACTCCTATGAGGATCGGTGTAAACAGCGTATGATGTGTTCGTGTGTTTGTATAGTTTTGAGCAAAATTGGCATGCGTGCGAGTCTTGATTCAAATAAGCGCGGTGTCGGTGAATTAGCGATGCAATGCCATGTGTTTGGGTGATCCGGACTAGTGGAGTGTGTGAGCATGCGTCGGTCCTAAGCAGATGTCGATTAGTGAGTTTGTCTACAATCAACTTCTGATGCGATTACATCGAACTAGCGATTAAGGGGTCGATTAGCTACGGCGATTGGCGAAATCTACATTGCGAAAATAAAAGACAAGAATGTTACCTCGGCGCCGAAGACAAGTGGGAGGCGGCTCGCATGAAAGCTCGGGTCCAAAACCTGTCGGCCGCGGAAATGGCGAAGTCCGTCGGGTGTGCTGCGTGAATGGTAGGCGATAGGTCGCCGGATCGAATGGCGCTTCGCTCAGCGGGAGGAGCTCGACCGGGGTCCATCTCATGGTCGGGGAGTCGACATGTGGAACGTCGTCGGCCATGGTAGTGGTAGCGGAAAATGATCGGAAAATGAAAAAAAGGGCGAATCTGAAAAGTCAACCGACAAAGTCAACCAGAGAGGTCGGAAATGGCGGAAAGGGTCGGAATGTGAAAAGACACAAGAATGAAGAAAATCGAGAAACAAGTCGAAAAGCGAAAATAGCGAAAGGAACACGAAATGGAGAAATGTTAGGTTCAAAGTGTTGAAAGCGAAGGTATTCGCGAATCGGACGGCGAAAATAAGCGCGAGAAAATCGAGGATCGAGTCGAAAATACTCTAGAGAGAGAGCAAAAATTTTCGGCTTGAAGTGAAGAAAATAGGGCTAGGGTGCCCTATTTTATAACACCGTAACAAATTGTCAAAAGCGCCCCGATTAGCTATTTTTGGCGGTCGGCCTTTGTTTTGTGCGGTCGGCACTATTTTGTGCCGATAGATGAGTTCATGCGACCGGTGGCAGCGGTGACCACCCCACCAGCCGGTGGTGTTCCCAAGGCCCTTTTAGGCAAATTGATGAGTTTTGGGTCTTCATAGCTCAAGAAAGTACAAGAAGATGCATCCCGATGCTCAGCAAGCCTCCGTTTGACTTGGACCGTCTCTTGTGCGTGATGCTCAAATTCAGCGAAGATTGTATCCTTTTGTATCCTTTTGTCATTCTGAGAGATTCAAAAGTTGCCCCATGAGCATTGTCTAACGCATCGCGCTATTTTCTTGTGATCGCTATCTTGTGCATTACTTTTGGCGCTATTTTGCGCATCGCGCCGTTTAGCGCGCCCTCTTGCATTGTCTTGCATCCTTTGGGGCAGCGTACCTCATTATACTTCATTTCTCATTTGCATCAGCGTGCGCGTCATTTACATTGGCATGTGTGTCTCACGTACGTCGTGCATCATTTTTGATCGGTCTAGGTGACCTTAAATCCTTCGAAGGTCCGAAACCTTTATGCATTGATATGTATCATCATGTCGCCAGCCGCGCATCGCCGCGCATTTTGAAACCATGCACCCATCCGCGTCGGGCGGGACCGAAAACACGCACGGTCCGGCGGGACCAAAAGGACGCACGGTCTAGGAGACCTTAAATCCTCGGCAGGTGCAAGACCTTGGTGCATTAAGGTGTACCTCGTCACACTCATTGCACATTTCATTGCATCTCGAGGCACGTCGCCTCGTTTTGCACTTCATTTTCCATCAAATGAGATGCGTGTGCCTCATTTAGCATTCCGCATCTCGAGGCACGTCGCCTCGTTTTGCACTTCATTTTCCATCAAATGATGCGTGTGCCTCATTTCGCATTCATTGCATCTCGAGGCACATCGCCTCGTTTGCACTTCATTTCCCATCAAATGAGAATGCGTGTGCCTCATTTCGCATTCCGCATCTCGAGGCACGTCGCCTCGTTTTGCACTTCATTTTCCATCTTTTGAGACACGCTGCGTCTCATCGTGTCTCATTGCATTGCATGCACTCAATCTTGTGTCACGATTGCCCCCGTCGGCGGGACCAAAACACGCTACGGTCTAGGAGACCTTAAATCCTCGGGAGGTGAAAGACCTCCGGTGCATTAAGGTGTGCACCTCATTGCATTTGGCATGCATTCCATCGCATTGTTTAGCGCACCTCGCCGGTTGCCCCCCTAGGTCGGCGAGACCTTAAACCCGCTCATTGCATTATCATGCATCTCAAAGCAGCGTTGGCGTTGGCGCATTTCAAAAACATGCATTGTCATGCATACATTATACATCCGGTCTAGGAGACCTTAAATCCTCTGAAGGTGCAATTCCTTTGGTGTTTGTCGTGCCCAAAGCGACTTTCGGTGGTCTGGTAAAGCCACATGCGTGCTGCGGTGAGTTCTAGAGGACTAAGCTGGGGCGGTGAAAACTAGAGTTGAGCGGCTTATGCCTAGAAGCATAAAGGTTGGAATTTCGAGACTAAAGTCTGGTTTAAATACCGGGGATGTACCCTCGGCAGAAATCGTATGGAAGCCCCATAGGTTGAGGCGTGTCTCGCCTCAATGCGATCTTGAACCAACCTAGTGTATCATGGGTTGGTAAGATAGGAAAAGCGCAATCATAGTCATTGCATCAACATGCATTGTCATGCATCATTGTAAATATTGCATATGTCATGCATTGCATTTCAAAAAAAAAAAAAAAAACACACATGCATATGTCATGCATCATCATTGTAGTATAGTGCATATGTCATGCATTTTCTGTAAATATCTATATCTACTGCATTTAGCTTGCGTGCATTGCATCACCTCCATCTATGGCTTGCGCCTTTCCAAATTGAGATTGATGCGGTATGTGCCCATATTTTTCGTGTCGAAACACGATTAAATCGAGCTTTTGTGTCCGAGCCTTGAGGGTAGCGGCACATACGTGTTAGACATGGCCTGTATGTGTACATGCCTTTCCTAGGCAAGATTTGGTTTGGCCCGCGTGCCATATTCATTGTATCTATTCCATTGCATGCATCCACTGCATCTCCTTCTCTCTATGCCTTGCGCCTTCCCTAGTTGAGCTTGGTTTGGTATGTCCCCATATTTTTTCGTGTCGAAACACAGTCGTCGAGCATTTGTGTCCGAGCTTTGAGGGTAGCGGCTCCGCTTACATGTTGAACATGGTTTGTATCGTACATGCCTTTCCTAAACAAGATTTGGTTTGGCCAGCGCCATATCCATTATATCATTTATCCATTTCCTTTACATTGTAGTGTAATTGTTGCATCCGACATTAGGATCATTGTTCTTTTCGTCGTGAATTCGTTACCCACTTATGTCAATCCACCCAATACTTGTTCTTGTGTCGTCGAAGTACTCATAGATCGGAACATCGTTCTATGGGAGCGGACTTGTCACCTCCATCAATCTATTTGACATTTGTGTGGTTTGAACCGCTCATGATTGAATCATGATTCAATTGCCTGCATGTAGTTGCATTTAGTTTTAATTGCACTACATTTTCATTTGCATTATCTATACATAGTTTTGTATATATTGCATATCATTGACATTCACATTGCATATGACATGCATGTTGCTAATCATATTGTACTGTCAAGTTTGCTTTCTTTTGAGCACGATATTGTATGTCTGACTCATTTACCGCCCGGTGGAACGGACGAGTCGCACAGTATTGTATCTCTCCGAGTGAGGCGTTTTGAGAATTGCATAATTCTCTTACATCCTTTCTACATTGTAGTGTAGACTATTGCATGTTAGCTTATAAGCTCGCATGTGTGCTTCATTCTGACTTTCTTTGCATGATCATAAGTTATCGTGGCTTCTTGCATTTTAGGTTGCATTTGCCCCGCCTCTGGTAGCATATCTTATCCTTGGCATGTGTGCCTCTGCATGAACTTCTGTTGGTTTGATTCCTTAAGGATCGTGGCGACTTGCGAGTTCAACCATTTGCGCTTTGTATGTTTGTCCAAGTCTTCGGCCTTGTCAAAAATGGGTCGTCTCTGGGCTTTGACATTCACTCCCGTCATTGTTATGACTTTCGGGTTCTGTCAAAGGGGGGCAACTGTAGACACCCCATTTTTGGCCGTCCTCAAGACTTGGGCGTCACCGTTGAACACTCGGTGATCATCCATGTGTGTGTTCGTTTGGAGTTCGGAGTTCTCGGCTCGCGGCCGTGCCTCGGGACCTCCGAACTTCGACCGTTGTGTTTGGTTTTGCACCAAACACTTGTGTTTACCTTTGAGGCGGGAATGCCTTGAGGCATCCCACACCACCATTTGGGGCTAGAGGCCACCTTGCATTTGGTAGTTGTCACCGGCACTATATTGTGCGGTCGGCACTTTGTGCCGGTCGGCCTTTATTTTGGGCGAAATGACCATTTTGCCTGCCGACCTAATGCACTTGTGTGAGATATTTTCTCACATTTGTATGCAACTTGTTTCTCCTCCATACGTGTATGGAGGGATGAGCTGCTTAGTGGCCAAGCTTGTAGCTTTTGGCCTATAAGAGGAGCTCTTCCTCTTGGCTTAAGGTTAGAAAATCTTGAGAGAGTTGACCATTGTTAGAGAGTTGGAGCTCTGGTTTAGGTTAGAAACATATATATCTATCCTATATCTATCATTCTCTTGTTAAACTAGGTGTTTTGTGCCATACTATTGCACTAAAGCACCTAGTGTCCCCTTTCTTCTTGGGCGAGGCTCCGCAGGTTGTTCTTGGAGTTTTTGGTGGTTTTTGAGCTCAAGGAGGCAACAACACCAACTCTTGTGAAGATAGTCAACAAGGGTGAAAAGTTTACTCTTTATTCCCCATTTTTGCACCTCATTTTTACCTTGTTAAGAACAGTTTTTGTGCTTAGTGATTAACACATAAAATCTCTGTTTTAAGTCCTCTTTATTATTCATTAAGAGTGTTGTGAGGTTTGGGAAGTTTGACCCCCTTTAGGCCTTGAAAAGGCCCCATTTTTAGGCTATTTTGGAGAGATCCGAGATTTTGGTGATAGGATCTCTTCACCACTGAAAATCTTGAGGATTTCGGTGGTGAAAGCTGTCTGTGAAGTCTCAAGAAGGAGAGGGCCACCCCTCTCCTTGATGTCCTGAAAAGGACAAATTTTGCTCTTTGAGAGAGCTCCATGTTTGTTTGTGTATTGAGCATGTCTTGGTTGTTTACTATGCTTATATTGCCATGGTATAACATGCCTCTAAGTTGGTTTTGGTCTCCTATACATGCCTAGTGTAGTTGCCTTGTAATGCCTCTTTTATGCCTTAACATGACTAGGTTGTTTGCCCTATTTTCTAGCATGTTTTAGGCTTACATTTGTGTAGCTTGTAAGCTTATTTTGCCATGATTCAGCTCTGTCCATAGCTATTTTGGCCAATCTTGGCGTGCATTTGGTAGCCTCTTTGTATTTGGCTTGTTGGCCTCAAAGGCATGAATATGTGGTATGCTATTCTAGCTTTGTTTTTGATGGTTGGGACCATCTTCCATGCTATTTCAGTCCCTCATACATGCTTGTTTGATTGCCTAGCATGCATCTTTAATACTTTGATTACATGTGTTGCACATCCCTTTGAAAGTGCATGTGTGCATGCCCTTGATTTTGAGCCTTTTAGATGCTATCTAGGTGTGCCCCTAGTCTTGTTTAGGTCTGCATGTGACCTGTTTTGAGCCCTCTTGGCCTTGTGAGGTTTAGTGGGTTTGACCTTAGTTCGAGCCCCTTGGCTTGCCTTAAAGCCTTGGGCCATTTATTGCATATTTGGCTTGCTTTGTTGCATGACTTGGCACCATGTTTAGTATGATTTTCGGAGCCTAAGTTGCATGCTAGTAGTCCACGTTTAGCTCATTTCAAGTGTGCTTGAATGTTGTTTGTTATGCCTAAGTATTGGTGTCTTAATGTGTGCATGTGTACATGTGTGTTTAGACTCCATCCTTAGCATTTTGGCCCTTGTTCTTGGGCCTTTTAGAGTTGTCCAATTCATGTGTAAGTCCATTCCTACTTTGCTTTGCATGCTTGTATGTCCACCCAACAATATTCTTGCATTGCATTGTCCATTTGCACCCTAGATGACATGCTTAGGATTGCACCACATTAACATGCATACCAAGCCTCTTGAAGTGAGTTTGATGGAGGTTGGTACCCCTTTTGTGCCTATGTGTTTTGCATGCATTTGAAAGTGAAGGCGCATTCTTGGTTCTTAGGATCATCACGCATGGAAATCGCGATTGATGGTCAGGAATCGAGGCACATGCCCTCTTGAGTCCATAGCATGATGAGGATGTGCTTGGTGCATACATGCTTTGGTTTGCATTGCCTTGCCTTTGGTTTCCTCTGTTCTTTGTCGATTCTGCGAGTTCTGCGAGGATAAAGGGCGTCGGCACTCTTTATTGCCGGCCATTTGCCTCTTGGCGGCCGATAATGAAATCGAGCGGTGGCTTCCTCCCTCGGCCGGTGGCTCCTGCCTCGGCGGTGATGTTCCCCGGTGCTCTGAAGCACCTGAAGTTTAGAATTTTCGGAGAAGGAGAGAAGCAGAGGCCACACTTAGGCGGCGGTGTAGTTCGGCGAGCCACGCGCAGCGGCACGACCCTCCTTCCGAGGCATTTATCGCTTAAATAGATTAATTAGTCTATTTAATTAATTTAGTTGATTTGTAATATTTAATTAGCTAGGATAATTAATTATTTATTGACTGTATTATTATTTGGTCCCTCGGCGAGGCGAATTTGTAATAAGCGTGTGTGAGTGGGTGTATGTCTTCCAACCCCCACTTCTTTCTATCCCTTTATTTACACCTTATGGTAGATTAGGGCATGTCTAAATTAGCATACTTTATGCAATGCATGTGTGCATTCATGCATTTGTTTACATGCAGGCTCGGTACATCATACAAGCGCATCGTAATTTTCAATTCCAAAATTGAATACATGCTATTTGATCGCATTCCACATGCCATGTTTAGGGTTAGCGAGCCTACTCTAGATTGCATTTACTGTGTTGCATTAGCCACTTACCATGAACTAGGTCATGCCGCGTTTGCTAACAGTTTCTTGTTTTGTACGAGTGCGATGTAAGTCTTTATGGCTTTAGCATATCGCATGCGTGTGAATGTTTACCATGACGATATGCTTGCCATGCGGCTAAGTGCTTACATGATAAAGCTGTTTGAATGCTGTGGGTGGAGGTTGGATTGCACGAGTTGGAACAACTCATTGAAATCGCATTTTAGCCTACTTGCGAGTAGCAAAAAAGCAACACGTTTTGAGACAAAGCGGATATGCAATGCTTATTCCCAAATTAGGCGATCTAGTCTATACTTTTGTGTTGTCGCATCACATAGTAAATTCTAGGCTAATAATCGGAACAAGAACGCATAAAGTTTTCAAAAGCGGATATCACGGTTAGTAGAGGCGGTCTTGGACGGGCGAAAGAAGTGCTCATAGTGACCTTCCCGATCGTACCCAAGCTCGAGCCAAGACCACTTTGGTGATGGCGGACATGTGGCCTTGACCGAGTCGGGGTTTCCTAAATTTCCCATTTTAAAAATATTTAGGTGGCGACTCATGTCGGCAAAAGCAGTCCATGTTTGGCACTACTTTTCAAAAATCTGTTTTCTCAAACGATTTGCCGGATTTGGACTCTTTGGTTCAGATTTAGAACCGCGACACAAATCGAGTCCGAACTGTAGTAGCGAGGTCCCCCGCGGACGTGCTACAAAAGGTAAGTCAATTAAGCACAAATTTCAAATAAACTTCAAGAACAAGATGTACATTTAATATGCATGTATTCAATTGAATTCAAAGCTTCTAACACATGATCAAATGAGTCAATCCTTCCAAAAATATGATGAATTCATGAACTACAACTAGAAAATGGACATGCATGTGAGGATTTTATGAAAACAACCTCAAATTCCAAGAACATGTACATGTATGCATGAATTAGCTACTCAAATCAACTCTTTAAACCAATTCTTGACTTAGATAACTGATGACTCATGAACCATGCAGGATACAACTAGAATTCACAATCAAGAAGATGATTTCCTACCTTAGGTCTTGAATATCAAGGTATGGAAGCTTAATTTTGCTAATTCCCTTCAAGTCTTCTAAGTCTCTAAGCTAAATTTTTTGTTGAACTCAATTTCTCCCAATTTTCCTCTCTCACCCGGTTTGCTCAGGAAGATAAATGAGGAAATGATGCTAAACAATGTAAAGGTGAGAGAAGTGGTGGCCTAGCATAATCCACTCAATGGAAAATTCGTAATAACTCAATCTAATGTAATTTAATATTATTTAATCTAATTTAATTATTCCAAATCAAATTTCAATTAAATCTACCATAAAATCACATAAATTCTAATTAACACATAACACTAATCAATTTCTGATTCAGCCGCCGATAAGGCTTTCAATTTGCAGTTCGAAATTAAAACATAAACAGATTCATTTAGAAATCAAACAGATAGAAATGCATTTAAAATAATACAATCCTACAATCAATTCAAGATTTCATTCTAATCAGTTACTTATCATTCTCAGTCACAGTTTAGCATTAATCAGAGGTGTGGGTTGTCACAGATCGCTCCATTCGCGAGAGAAGGAATAGTGAAGTCCAAACGCGTCTTTTCGTGAAAGGAGGAATAATGAAGTCCAAACGCGTCTTTTCGCGAGAGGAGGAATGGTGAAATTGAACTTGAGATTGAAGATCTTTTGACTGGATAAACATGAAATTCTAATTTTGAAGTCCAAACACGTCTTACATGAGTGGAAGAAGGTATGGTAGAATGATTTCTTTGTTTTTGTTTGATTTGATTGATTTTTTTGAAGTTTTTTTACCTATACATATACGGGTATATACACAGATATATACGGGAGATATATACGATACGTGTACGCAAAACACACAAAAAGAAAGGAACAAAATACATTGATGTAGAGATACGAGATTTCGAATCCCTGACCTCAGGTTTAACTCCTTGGTCACTCAACCACTGAGCCATGCCACTCTTGTAACAAAATATACAAACAAATATATATATACTTATATAAGACATATATACACAAAACCAAAACAAAACAAAAAGAAACAATTGTTGTGGGGTTCGAACCCCCGACCTCGGGTTCGACCTTTAAGCCTTCAACCAGAGCCAAAGTTATTTTTGTAACAAAAATTCAAACAAATATGTATATGATACATAAATATACAATACATGTACATGTATGTATACAATTCTCCCACCTTCATCACGACCCAAACCCGCCTCTATAGGTTTAGTATAAATGGCCCGATGTCCGTGATTACCAAAGGCTATAACTTGAATGACAACGAGTCTGAGTAAAATTTGGCGGAAGCCAAACAGTAAATAAAAGATGTCCAATGAGCTGTGAAAATTTGAATGGAAAAAGACTTTTATGGACAAAACCCCATTCCTAACCATAAATATATATACATATCGGATACACATAACGGGTTAGGGACCTAATCCCTTCACCATAAGCATGCAGTCAAGTCTCAAACATTCGATTACAAAAGCGAAACAAAAGGGTGAATCTGAAGCACCCCAAAAACGACCTTGGCTTGAGTAGACTCGAACCTCGAAATGAGGCACAATAGTTGGTTGGATAAAACATGAACTTAACTCGACGCTTCTAGTTTCGGTCCGGTGCCTGGCCACCTACATACATATATAAACTGTGAGCTAAAGTCCAGTGAATAACAAATGTGTAAAGGGTTTAAGAATGAATGTCCTTTCAGTAATAAATGCAATCATTTGCATCAGTGGATCAGTCATTGAATCAGTGACTCATAGTTCATGTCATAGCAGTCATATGTGGTACATTCAATAGCAAAACAGTACAGTGGGTCTTAATAGACCGAACAGTCAGTTGATGGCCATCGAAATAGTATATAGTATGGGTTCCAAACATTGGAACTAATAGAGATCTCTGTAACAGTAACAGTAAGTTGCTATGGATGCCATGAGTACAGTTCATAAAATAGGACAAACATTCATTCAGTAAACAATGTCACTTCAGAAAGCAGTACAGTCAATTGCTCAGAAAATAATTATAATTGAACATATCTTTACAACATTGTTACTCACAGATTACTGGCCTATAAGCAGGCTAATCAACATCTTCGGGTGCCAACCCTACATAGTAGCAGAATGAACACACACTAAAGTACACACACGGGATTAATAACTTAGCCCCTATCTTGACTTTGTGTGGTTCTATAACAATATCCTCATTAAGATGCCTTAAACATTACCTAGGAATGCCTAAGATGGAATGAGGATGCAAAAATACACTTAACAACATTTTCTCAAAATTTGCTGAAAACAAGGGTCTCGCTCGAGCGTGGCTTTACTCGCTCGAGCGAGCTTACTGAAACAGAGAGGTCGCTCGAGCGTAGACTCCCTCGCTCGAGCGGTCTGCAAAAATAT
Source organism: Camellia lanceoleosa (assembly GCA_025200525.1). NCBI lineage: Eukaryota > Viridiplantae > Streptophyta > Magnoliopsida > Ericales > Theaceae > Camellia > Camellia lanceoleosa. The sequence continues at coordinate 64,763,609 of CM045763.1, forward strand.
GCAAAGTACTCGTTGCTGAAATTCTCCGCTCGATGCTCGCTCGAGCATGAGACACAGTTCCTCGCTTGAGTGTGGGTCTCATCGCTAGAGCGTGCGTTTGCACACGCAAAAACTTGAGAGCTTACAATTTATGCTCGAGCCAGCATTCCGTTGCTCGAGTGGAACTTTGAAAACAAAGGTGGTTGCTCGAGCGTGAAAGCCAAAATTTGGGTTTTCCAGATTTGCTCCCAAAGCTCAAACCAAGAATCAAACATGCCAAAACTCATTCTTTTGGGCCAATTTTCTGAAAAACACCTAGAAACTCATAATACAACATGTTTTAAAGGTCATTTCATAAAATCAAGCCCAAATGTCTGACAATTGAACACAAATTTAAATGTAAATATGAAGAACAATGCAAGAACATAACATGCATGAGTTCTTATGAACTCTAATGCTCTAACGTATGATCATATGCAAGATTGAACTAAAAAACATGGTGAATTTCTAGAGTATAACCATAACATGGACATGCATGTGGAAATTCACATGAAAATGATCTCAAGATTCAATGATATGGACATGCATGCAAACATTATTTCTCAATTCAACACTTTAAGCTAATTCTTGACTCTAATCACCAATTTTTCCATGAATCATGCATGTAACAACTTAAAGTCACAATTAAGAGAATGAATTTCCTACCTTAAATCCTGAATTCCAAGTGTAGAGCCTAATCTCTTAAGTCTTCTTCAATTTCCTCTAAGTTTCAAGCCAATTTCTTGTTGAATTAATTTTTCTTCCAACTCTCTCTCTCTCTCTCTCTCTCTCTCTCTCTCTCTCTCTCTCTCTCACGTTTTTTTGTCAAGAAGATGGATGAAGAGTGGAGTGCCAAACATATATGAATCAAGATTAAAATAAATGGTCTTGTAAGGCCCACTAATGGCAAACATGTAATTAACCTAGATTCAATTAATCTAGCATTATTTATTCTAATTTAATCATTCCAAATTGAATTTTAATTAATCCTGCCATAAAATCATATAAATCCCAATTAGCATATAACACTAATCTATTTCTGAATCGGTCGCCGATAAGGCTTTCAATTTGCAATTCGAAAATTAAAACATGAACAGATCATTTAGTAACAAACAGATAGAAATGCATTCTAAACAACACACTCACACAAACAATTTAGGATCTCATCTTAATCGATTACTTATCATGCTTAATCATAAATTAACACTAATCAGAGGTGAGGGTTGTCACACTTTCTCTCTTCCTCCGAAAACCATGTCTGACACGTGGCCTCGCCTTTTGCGTCAGCCGGTGTCAGCTAGCCGACTAATGCCTCGGCCCTCTCTTCCTCTTTGTCTTTCTCTCTCGTTTTTTTCTTCTCTTCTTTCTCCCGTCTCTTTCTTCTCTTCCTTCTTCTCTTCTTCATCTATTTTCTTCTTCTCTTCTTTCTCTGAGAGAGGTAGAACAAAGGGACTACGAGAGACAGAACTCAGTCTGCTCTCTGCCATTTCTCTGTGACTCCCTTCTTTTATACCTTTCTCTTCTTACATGGCTTCATCTCGCCTCTCTCTTTCCAGATCTTAATGATCCATCGAGCTCCTTTAGGCCAAGTGCCCTGCTTTTACTCATCCTAGTCTTTCTACACTAACAGTTGAGCAAGTGATGGCTGCTCAAATTGACATTGAGGCCAACCACTACACGTTGAAGTCGAGTATGGAGCGATGGCAGCATGATCACTAACTTGTCTTATCGTCGCAAAAGCAGGGGCGTGCGAGGTACATCGAGTTAATTCCCAACTCACTCTACTTGACATATGTACAAGGATGTGCGGCGAGATTTGCGAAGGCGGAGAACAAAGAGGCTGAAACGAAGGCCACCTCCATGGAGAATGAAGAGGTAAAGCGATAGGCCACTTACGTGGTCGGTTGAACACCGTACGATTTACCTTTGATGGTCGTGAAAAGTTAACTCTCTTAGTGAAAGCTTTGGGCGGGGCCTTCTTTTGGTGAAAACATTGAGGCGGGGCCTTCGAAGGTCTCCTAGAACGAAATTGAGATGAAGAAATCGGCGGAAGAGTTAAGCAAATAAGGTCGACGTATGGCCGTTTGTTGAAGGTCAGCGTGTGGCCTTTTCCAAAGAAGAAACAAGAACAAGATTCCTCTCTTTTTTTCTTTTTCTTTTTCTCTCTCTCTTTTTTTTTTGTTTTTCTTTTATTTTTTCTTTTCTTTTTTTTCTCTCTCTCTCTTTTTTTAAATATTTTTTATTTCTTTTTTATTCTATTATTGATTGATTTTTTTTCTTATTATTTATTTTTTTTGTATATATTTTGTACAAATGTGATCAATAAAATTTTTTTAATTTTTTTTTTTTATGTAACTCCAAATAACAAATCCGAATAATGGACATAAAACGACACTTTTTATGCAACTCTAAATTTCGAATAAGAAATCCGAATAATGAACATAAAATGGACACAAAACAGACAAAACTTGATAAATATACCCAAAACTAGACACAAAATGGACCCAAACAGAGCAACATATATAGAATAGAATACCAACTTTACGGATTTATTGGAACAAAATAAAATAAACAAAATTCTTTCTTGTATTTATTTAGTAGTATTATTATTATTTATTACTATTATTATTACACTCAAAATAAGCAATTTGTTTTTCATATATATATATATATACTCAAATAAAATAAAAAACACATTTTATATGAATAAAAGAAAACAACCCAATTCTCTCTTCTTCTTTTTTTTCCCTTTATATTATTATGAAATAAAACTGTACAACAAAGGATTTGATTTTCCCCCCCTCTACTCTTTTTTTTTGTTGTTGTTGTAAAACAACAATTAATAAAACTACACAAACAAAATGATTTGATGATATATATATATATATATATATTTATATTCAAAGATATAAAGTATAAACATATTATTATTATTATTATTATTATTATTTATTTATTTATTTTCAACAAAGTCTGGCCGGATGTCTATGAGGTACGGCCGGACATACGGACATCTGCTCGGACTTCGATGGCGGCAGGGGCAGATTCGGGAAGCCCTCGGCTTTTCTTGTTTTAAAACAAAACAAACCCCTCATTTCCTCACACTTCCATATTCGAAAATCACCCATCTCTCTCTCTAGCATCCCTCTCTCTCTAGATTTCTCTTTTCTTGCTTTTACCCAACAATCCATGCCATTTTTTCTTTGAAACCTTTGTTTTTCTCTACATTTTGAACCGAACAAAAATTGATTTAGCACAAGTTTGGGTTTTCTCATTGTTTTTCTCACTTTTACCCACATTTTTCCTCTTTTTCCTTTTGATTTTTCATCCTCTTTGTATTTCTCTCTCTTAGGGTTTGAGATTTTGGGATTTTTACCCATTTTCACTTAGTTCTCCACTTTTTCCCTACCTTTCCTCATGGCTAGTGACGAGGTTCCTCTTCCGGACCCGGCCATAGATATTGGTGCCGTCCTTGGTGCAGACATGGAGGCCGAGGATGCTCCCGCTTTGCTTCTCCTCGCGGATTGGCCATTTGATGAGGCCACTGAGGAAGACTAGGATGGACTTCACCCCTGGGCTGGAGGAAGACTAGGATGGACTTCTCCATGCACTCACATTTTCCCGCCAACTGGATTTTACAATTTATGGACTTCATCCCTGGACTGGAGGAGGACACACTTCTGCGCGAGCCCATGGAGCACTTATCCGCCGAGGCCTCTACGGTAAGTAACTTTCCTTTTCTTTGTACATATGTTGAAACTTATGAACAAAGCATTCGTCTCTGTTGTACATATATTGATGTATTCCCTATTTACAAGTTGTAGCCAGGAGGATTATCGGCTATGGGACCATATTGGGGCCTCGACACTGGTATGTACAGCTTCCTGCGGAGGTTCGCACAGTAGTAGATGCTGCTAGCTTTGGGCCCTTCTGCTCTAGGCTCATTCAGATGTGGGCTAAGTTAGTGTTATATGAAGCTTTAGCGGAGAGGTGGTGGGACACCACAGACTCGTTCCACTTCTCTTCGATTGGGGAGATGACGTTGACGCCATATGACTTTTCCATGCTGACTAGCCTGCAAGTCAGAGTTAGTGGCCCTATCCCATTTGACCCAGATATGGCGCAGTAGAGAGCTGCACAGCTCCAGCTTTTTGGAGCGATCCCAGACATCAGCAATCAGGGAATGGTGCGCTACAGCTGGTTCTACGATCACTTCATCGATAGTCAGCCAGCTACTGCAGATAAGATTGCCCAATACGCTCGTGGCTTCCTTATGTATCTTCTTGGTACTACCCTATTTGCGAACAGGGAGAATGCTGTGGGGATATATCTTCTTGGAGCACTGGTACATTTACTGCGGGTGGCAGAGTATGACTGGGGTAACGCTAGCTTAGCCATCTTATATTGCTACATGAGCTCAGTGTCCCGCCGCAAGGCGGATTTACTCGATGGCTACTGGAGAGTTTGGAAGGTACACGTCTCACCCCTTTACTTTTCTATTCAACTTTGCATTATGTGCTTGCATTTCCTGTTCATCTTTACTCTGCATTTCATATCTGCTCATCTACTTTATTCATGCTCATATGTTTACAGCTCTGGGTTTACACGTATTTCACCACTCTAGCTCTAGTCCCAGTGAGGCCGATTGAGTTGTCAGTACCCCGCTCTCGGTACTACAACTCATGGTTCAAACGTCGCCACCTAGTAGACTGGACCTTCCTATACTTCCGTCGCTTCTTTGATACGATCACTACGGACCAGGTAACATAATATGATTCCTTGTATTACATATCACTGTTCCCATATTGTACTAGCATCCTCATACTGTTGACATTTGCCACTGCACTGTTTTGCTCATTACACACTAATTTTCTGACACTGCACTATCACTGCACTGATAACTAACATTGCACTGACATCTGACATTGTACGGATTCACAGGTTGATTGGCATCCTTGGGCGGGTATCTCCCTAGCGTCCAGAGCGACTTATGTTGCTGCCTGGTATGCCTCTACCATATGGATTCTATTCGAGGGCCCCTTTGTTCGGGCCTATTATTTGGAGGAGAGGTTCATCCACCAGACCCGAGGCGTTGCCTATCCAGACGTTTCGCATCCTCCTCCTGTAGGCATGATGTCAATTGATGAGATACATGACGGACCTATGATCGACCTCTTGATGGAGGGAGAGGACGGCGATAGATATCATATGGCCAGCGACTTCACTACCTTCTTGCACACTCGGGTGATAGCTCCCCTCACCCTGGGCGTGGCTCGTGCTGTTCCGGAGGTCACGGTTGCTGGTGCTGGTGATGCCCCTGCTAGAGGTGCCCCGACTGTTGCTCTGATTCTTGGTTTCTTGTGATTCCTACGAAGGTCACATACATGCGCCCAAATGGGGTGCTCGAGCAAATTCTGATCGATGAGATCGAGAAGAGAGACTGCCGGATAATTTTTGCTTCGGGCATTGAGCAGGTACACATTTCCTTATTGTTTCCACTCACTGTACGCCATCTTATTTTATTGCTTCTGTTTCTGGCTATATTTCTCAAACTCCACTTTTTCTTTTGCAGGTACCCTGGGCATTTGCATATGACCTTGCTCGAACAGTCGATCGGCTACTCCTCATGGTGCGACGGAGTCAGACCACTCTAGCTACTCACGGGCTTGAGGTAAGCTTTGCCCCTAGTTTACAGTCATTTTATTCTGACTCTGTTTGTCATTTTATAACTATATGCACACTCCTTTCTTTCCCTGTTTTCAGCTTGGACCAGCACCGGTGGCATTTGTAGGACCTCCTCCAGCTAGGAGACAGAGGCGGGGCCCAGTGAGGCGGAGAAGTGATCAAGGAGAGGTGAGTGGCGTGCTTACTACGAGAGTCCTTTGAGGGCTCTTCGACCCTTGGGGAGGAGGGAGAGGAGTTTGACATATAGTTTAGGAGTGCTAGTGATGACAGCGATGCACCTCTTGCACAGCTGAGGAGGAGGAGGAGAGCTAAGATTAACTATTAACGATGATGATGACTTTTTTTTTTTTTGCTTTGTAGTTTTAAACACTAGCTTCAGGTAGACTCTTTATTTTTGAAAACCTTTCTTTTGTGTTATGTTTTATTTTGTAAAACAATGATCGGTGTTGGACCCACGAGTTTATAAAAACAGGTTTGCGAATTTCTTGTATTGTGTTTGCATATGACGAATGGATGACAATTTGCATGATAATCTTCTCGATACTTGTGCTTAATTCATGAATTGGATAACAACTTTCAACTGGATAAAATGTTCAATACAACTCGATAACAAGAAAACATAATGGAAACAACTCAAAACCATTACAACAGACAAGACTCAAAATACACCCACAACACAAGAGAACAAAGAGCAGCCTTTTCTACTGGTGTACTGTCTGGCCCACCACTGAGGTACGGTCGGACCGCTCTGAGATACAGCCGGACCATGATGAGAGGTTTGGTAGATGCCCAGCTGTCACCCACTACTCCATCCAAAATTCTATAAATGTTGTTCCCATACTGTTGTTTCTGGCAAAAGAACAAGTCTTTTAGATTTTGCTTTCAAAATGAAGATGTTGCTCATTCATAGGCTCCAAGACTGGATAACCACTCTGGAGAAAAAGTGAACTTTTGCGGTTTCAGCCTAAACGCTCTTTTTCCATTGAGCCGCGCTTCACTTTGTTTTCCATTTCTCTATGTTGCTGCTCGGTGCTGGAATCCAATCATATATGTATTCCGCTCTGGTTCACAAGAGATGTGTCTGACACTTGAAGAATTTCAAGCATTGATGGAATCTCAACGTGATAAGGAAATCATGCTTCAACCCCATTTTGGCCATGCTCAAGCTTTAGGATGGATGTGTGGGCTTACTTTGCACAAGGCTCGATCCTTGGTTCACAATGGGGAATTAGGCATTCCGGATTTGATTAGTCGGTTTTCCCCTACCGGTGATAAAGAGAACCTCCTTTGGTGGGGTTATCATTAGCATGCCCTCTGTTTATGCTTACTTGCACACTTCCTTCTTGCCCCTAGTCACGATGGAGCTAGTATTAAACTGATTGAAGTAACCCAGTACCTTAAGGAGGGTAAGAGTTGTATGGGCTTAGTGTTGGCCAAGACTTTGACAGGTTTAGATGCTTTTTATCAACGAGAGACTACTCGTTTTGCGGGGAGTCCATTACTTCTCCAGGTATTATTCCCTACCCTTCTTATTTAAGTTCCTCACATCACTTGGCACATAAACTCTATTTTTCTCTCGAAATCCTTTTCTTACTTTTCCTTCAACGTACATCTCTCTATTATTTTGTTCTCTCTTATTTTCCTTTTCTCCCCAGGTATGGCTAATGGATAAGTTGAAAGTAATAGACCCCTTGCCCTGAGTACTCGGCCAGGGCTTATTCTCTTCGCTCACAACTAGCGGAGTTCTCCCCATAGGGAATGTGGTATGACTGGATGCGCAGTAGGTTCGCGGTTAACATTGCTTGGCATGGCCCTTGGCTTAACTTCGCTAAGATGAGTTACAGCATGTTCTGGCAGCCAGGTATACAATTGATTGGCCTTACACACTGTGTGTTCTATTTTTCATTCAGGTTCAGATGCCAGTTTGGACATGATCAGACTTGCCTAGATAAAGGGATAAAGCACCCAGCTTCATTTCCTATTCATAGTTCGTACTTGCCTCGATACCTCACTGCTTGGAACACAAGAGAATTTCTGACTCCGGCCTGAATTTCAGTTGCATCCTTCCTAGCGAGTACTTGGTTTAGCTCGAGGATGAGGACCAAGTTAGGCCGACTTTGGTTATAGAGACTTCCATGGGTATGAGAAAGAGACAGAGAATTGACACTTGACTCATCTATGCCCTTAGTTTATTGCTTCGTCTTTTTTTTTTTTTTTTTAATGTAAAAACAACTTCATTTTGGAGAATGTACTTGTGGTGAAATCAATAAAATTAAGGTAAATATTGAAAAGTCTCATTTTGTGTTGTAAAAAGTAAAATTTGAGAAACTTTAAAAACCCATTTTCGGAGAAGGTTACCATAAGATACACACTGAATCAATCCTACGCTATACAACCCTAAATCATCTTGTAACTGACCTTTTTGCCCAAATGGAAGCACTAAGCCGAGAAACGGTGGAAAATGAAGGATTGATTAAACCGAATGAACAGGACAGTTGAGTTAAAAATGGTTATGGCCGAACTTCGGGATGAAGTTGCCTACGTATCCCAAAGATGAGAATTAGGCCTTGCATAGTTCGGTGAGGGTTCACTCGAGTATTTATTCTCTCCTTTTGTGCTCTAATTTTTGCCAAGGTTGCCGTTTCGGGTTTTCGACCTTGCAAGCTCAATTTTTCTTTATCTCTAATTTTCATGCTCTAACTTTTGCCTAGGTTGCCTTTTCGGGTTTTCGGCCTAGCGAGCCTCTTAGGGATAATATTTCTTCAATTTGTCGATGTTGATCGGCTATGAAAACTCTAGGCCATCCAAATCCATAAGGATAATTGCTCCTCCAGACCAGATTGACTTGATGATATAAGGGCCAGTCTAATTGGGTCTGAACTTGCCCCTAGGGTCATGGATGGGGCTCCGTTGTCTTTGAGCACCATGTCTCATTCTTTAAGATTTCTGGACTTGACGTTTTTGTTAAAATCCCTAGCAATTCTACACTGGTAGCCTTGGATGTGATACAATGCCTTCAACCTCCTTTCGTCGAACAATATCAATTCTTCAAATCTGCTCTGTTACCCATTCGCCTCTACTATCTGACATTTGGCCATGATTCTCAGTGACGGCACTTCAATCTCAATTGGCAAAATAGCTTCCATCCCATAGACTAGAGAATAGGGGGTTGTTCCTGTAGATGTTCAGATTGATGTTCTGTAGCCCCAGAGTGCAAATGGCAATTTCTCTGGCCAGTCTCTGTAGGTTTCCACTATCTTCTGCAGGATTCTCTTGATATTTTTGTTTGCAGCCTCAACGGCTCCATTGGTCTATGGTCTATATGTTGATGACTTATGAAAAGCAAAGCCACGTTATATTTCCTAAGCAAGTCTATCACCTCTTTCTTGAAATGCAAGCCGTTATCTGAGATGATCTCGTTGGGCACCCCATACCCACAAATGATGTTGTTTTTGATGAACTTGGCTACATGCGATGCTTTTGGCACGGAATAAGATTGGGCCTCCACCCACTTTGTAAAGTAGTTGATTACTACTAAAATGAACTTGTGCCCATTTGACCCCTTTGGCGTGACTGCGCCAATAACGTCGATTCCCCAAACCGAGAAAGGCCATGGCGAAGTCATATTGTAGATCTTCGACGGCGGAATGTTCATGCGATTGGTATGGATCTGACATTTGTGGCATCGCTGTACAAAGCCAATACAATCCTCTTCCATGGTTGACCAGTAGTAGCCTTGTCTAAGGATTTTCCGAGCTAGCATTACAACGTTCATATGAGCTCCGCACTCTCCTCCGTGAATAGCTTCCATAAGGTGCCTTGATTCTTCTTCCTTAACATACAGCTTATGCATTCCCAAATGGCCTCTTTTGCACAACTTGTTTCCGCAGATGATAAATTGGATGGCTAGCTGCCGTATTCCCCTTTTGTCCTTGGCATTTGCCCCTGCTGGATACGCCTCTTTTTCTAGGAAATTTCAAATGTCGTAATACCAGGGGTTCGTATCTTGAACTTCATTTATTATGACAATGGTCTCATAAGCCGGCGTATACTTCTGTTCAATAATAATCAGATGCATCTTTACTCCAAGCGGGATGTCCACTATGGAAGATAGAGTTGCTAAAGCATTAGCACATCTAAGGCCTGATGATAAACCTTCATTTTCTCTTCTTTAACCTGCCAATCTCTGTTGGCTTAAGAGAAAACCGAATTCGAATCCCCAATGACGTCCAACCTTATTGCCCCTAGTTCTAGGGCAGCTTCCAAGCCAGCAATACACGCCTCGTATTCTGCTTCATTGTTGGACACTTTAAACTGGAGTTTGAAAGCTAAAGGTATATGTGAATTATCAGGTGCTATGAGCAATACACATATCCCATAACCATATTGATTTGATGCTCCGTCAAAGTACATCGTCCATGTTTCCTCTTTTATCCGTAGGATGTCTTCATTTGGGAATAGGTACTCCACTGCTTCATCATCTCCTTCTATTGGGTGTTTTGCCAGGAATTCTGCTATGGCCCTCCCTTTGACTGATGTGCGTGTGACATACTTGAGATGAAATTCGGAGAGAAGAAGCAACCAACGAGCTAGCTTACCCGTAAGTGCTGGTTTCTTAAAAAGATATTTGATGGGATCTAATCTCGAAACCAAAATTATGGAATGCGCTAAAAGGTAGTTACTCAACTTCCTTGTTGCCCAAACTAAAGCTAAGGAAGCTTTCTTGAGGGGAGTGTAGCGAGTTTCAGAATCCAACATCTTCTTGCTTAGATAATAGATGGCCTTCTCCACCTTAGCTTCTGATTCTTGCGCTAGCATGCACCCTATGGTCGAATCTGTCACTGACAAATACAAGATCAATGGTTTCCTTGGTTCTGGTGGCGACAATACAAGTGGATTCTGAAGGTACTGTTTCGCTTGTTCAAAGGCGAACTGATATCGATCATCCTATTGGAATTTCTTTCCTTTCTTCAACAGATCAAACAGTGGTTCACAAATCAAGGTTAATTTTAAGATGAATCGTCTTATGAATTGCACCTTGCCTAGAAAGCCATGCACCTCTTTTTAAGTCCTCAGTGGCGACATTTTTACGATGGCTTTGATTTTGGAGGGATCTACTTCAATTCCCTTTTGTGTAATCGAAATCCCAACAATTTTCCTATAATCACGTCGAATGTGCATTTCTGTGGGTTCAACCTCAATCTGTACTCCCTGATCTGCTCAAAGAATTTTTCCAATGTGGCGTAGTGGCCTTTTCACTCTTTAGACTTGACAATCATATCGTCAACATACACCTTAACCTCTTTGTGGATCATGTCATGCAAAATGGTGGTCGCAACTCTCTGATATGTAGCCCTGGTGTTTTTCAATCCAAAAGGCATAACTCTATAGTAGTAGGTACCCCACGGCATGGTGAAAGCAGTTTTCTCTCTATCCTCTGGTGCCATCAAAATTTGATTATACCTAGAAAACCTAGCCATTAATGAAAGCAAAGCATAGCCAGCTGTAAGGTCTACTAGTTCATCGATATGGGGTAATGTAAAGTCATATTTCGGGCTAGCTCTATTCAGATCCCGGAAGTCGACGCAAACTCTGATTCTGCAGTCCTTTTTTGGAACTGGAATGATATTAGCTAACCAAGTCAGGTACTCAGATACTATTAAGAAACCCGCATCAATCTGTATGGTGACCTTCTCTTTAATCTTCAATGCCCAATCTGGGTGAACTCTATGCAGTTTCTATTTGATGGGTCAGGCTTTAGGGTCAAGAGGGATCCGGTGTCATATAATCTCAGGATCGATTTCAGGCATGTCTTCATAGGACCATGCAAAAACATCTTTGAATTTTTTTAATAAAGCGATTAAACACTCGCATTCCTCTGAAGACAACGTGGATCCAATCTGGACCAAATGGGGATCCTCCTTAGTACCCACGTTAATTGCAATGATTTCATCTGTGCATGGCTTAACACGTCTTTCCTCCTTTTGGTCAACCAAATTTTTGAAAGCCCGAGAAATTTCTTCCTTTTTGTTTAAGTCAAAATTTTGAAAATGAAGATTAGTACAACAAACTAAAGGCACAGAGAAGTAAGCAAAGTCTACGACATTTCCATTAGTAAAGTCTGGGTCCTCGGTTACAGTTGACTCAAAAGAAAAACTAAAAAACAACTTTGACAAGACTTTGGTATTCGGGTTACCACCCCCGGAAGTACCAGACTTAGAAGAACTCGAATCTGACTCAGACTCAGTGGAATCAGATTCGGACTCATCATCTGATTCAGAACTGCTGATGATGATCCCCTTTTCAAATTTCCAGACTAGGTGCGGAGCCTCAGATGCATCCATAATAAGATTAGAGAAATCCGCTGTTGGTTTATCCTCGATCATTGAGATAGTAAAATTATCCCCCAAGTTATCAAACTTAGTTCCAATAGTAGAATTCATTAGTAGGTCAGTCCGTGTTTTTCCCAATAACTCTTCTTCTTCAACATCCATATTTGCAGCCATGCCTTGATCTGCATTAATGTTCAGGTCCATCTGCTCATCTTCCTCTTCTGGTAATTGGTGCCCGAAGAAGATCTCGAACCTGGGATACATTGTCTTTGTCTTTTGGTCAAACCAAGGCTCTGGAAATCCACAAAAAGGAAAATCTTTCCCTTGGCGAAGAAAGCGTCCATTTAAGGTTCCCGTATTGGCTTGTGGACTAACTCGTCTCGCTTCCAAATTTTTTGCTTTAATTCTTCCTCTCAACTTAGCTCCCTTCCTTTGTCAATCTTCCACGGTAGGTTTGTATCCCAGCCCAAAAGCATGGGGATTGTGAATCATCTCCTTGGCAGCAGGACCTCCTTGCCTGCCACGCCTGATCTAGGCATATGTCCCTGCTTGTTCATCATATAGATAGACTGAGCACTTACATAAGTTCCGTCACCTTCTACCATGATGGTTTGAACCACCAGAGCCTCTGTCAGCGAGAAGCCAGAAAGGAATACATCCTCTTCCCCATGCATGATTTCTAACACTAGAGTGGCAGTCTTTTAGGGAGGATGGATCGCAGAATTACCATACACAGTAGCAATTCCACCTTTAAAATGGTATTTCACCAACTGGTGATCTATTGATGACACAGCCTTTATCTGATGCAACCAAGGCCTTTCCAGCAGTAGATTGAAAGTTGCCGGTACATCCATTATATGCAATTCGACCTCATGTTCGGAGGGGCCAATCAGGATATGGTTTTTGAACGTTCCCATAACATCCCGGCTCGTGTTGTCATAAGCTCGAACGGATTGGGTTGTGGGTGTGAAGTCAATAGGCCTCAAACCTATGGCATAAGCAATCCGTATCGGGCACACATTAATTGCTGATCCAGTATCCATTAACACCACCGGAATCCACTTTTTTCGGCTCTCTAGAGTCACGTACAAGGGTCGGTTGTGATTGGCACCCTCAAGTGGCAGCCCTTTATCTGTGAAAGATATTACTAGCGTAACATCTCCGGATGTGACTAACAACACTAGTTGATCGGTGGTAGTGTCAATAGGCAGTTTGATCCGATTCATTACCTCTAGCAGTGCTTGGCTATGCTCCCGGGAAGCCATTATCAGTCCCCAGATTGATACATCTGAATCTTCTTGAGTTGCTTCAAGACCGTTCTCTTCATAATCCTTCTTTTTGTGTTCACAACCTCTTTGTTGGAGGATTACGGTTGATCTAAAGCCACATGTTTGAAGTCCGACCACTTGGTCATGTGATTGATCTCGTCCGTGATACCACGTATTGTCGTGGATATCAGATTTCCACCCTTCATCCGTGTACGCGTAACTCAAATCATTATCTTGCCACCACTTCCCTACAGTCATGGTTAGATTTTTATCAGGCTTTACCTGGAGCATGTTCACATCATGCCTCTCATCAACAGCTTGCCATCCCTTTTCTACTATGGTTTTGGTTTCTGTATTCTAGAATGGTATTATTTTGTTGTCATTTACTCGCTCTGAGACCATCTTTATTTGGTTTGCTTCCATTTTTTCCCGCTGGAATTGTTCCAACACTTGTTCTGTGCTAATCAAGGATGCAACCTTGGCCTTTTTCTTTTTGACCTCTCTTGTCTGTTCTACCTCATCTAGCTCTTCGTTACTGAGCCAACCATTGTTTGTTTCTGGTTGACTTGAATCCCACCAGCCTATCTAGACACTACTTGTATCCTCTTCGTCGAAGAAGTAGAGATTGGCTAGGTCTTCTTCCATATGGGCTCGATCTTCCTAGGGATGGAAATTTAAAACCGGTCCGACGGGGACTCGATCCCTCGTCCCTGATAAGAGTGGTTTTTCCCTGAAAAATACTCCCGACGGGACGGGGACGGGGATCACTTTCACGCCCGACCGTCCCCACTCTGCCCGTTTCCCGAAAATCTATTATATATCTATAATATTATCTCTGACTCTAATCTATTATATCTATTATATATTTCTGACTCTAATCTATTATACTATCTCTGACTCTAATATATTATATAATATCTCTGACTTATATATCTCTGATCTCTCTAATCTTCTATTATATTTATTATTATTATATTATCTCTTCTCTGACTCTAATCTATTATATATCTATTGTATATCTGTGCTCTCTTCTCTTTGATTTGTCTCTCTTCTCTCACTCTCTCTCTCTCTCTCTCTCTCTCTCTCTCTCTCTCTCTCCACAGACGCCTCTCCGTCGCTTCTTTCTCTCATCGCCTCACAGACGCCTCTCCGTCGCTTCCTCCTTTCATCGCCTCCTCTTAGTTTTCAGCAAAATTTTGACATTAATCCAGTTGTTTTGATTTATGTGCACTTCCCATGTATCTGTTCAATAGTTCAATATTCATTTTCTTAAATTATAAATAATAAATAACAAACTTGTGCCATTATAAATTTTTCAAATTGCAATGTCAATTTGATCATAAATAAGTGATAATCCCTACCCCTAAAAAAAAAAGGATAACTTTATAAAAGTGGTAGTATCACAAAATAATTGTAAAGTGATAAAAATACAAGCAATTTACACATTCGGTTGTGCAAGTTTTATACTTCCATCACTTTGCAATTATTTTATGTTGTTATCACTTTTGTACAATTGTCCTGAGAAAAAATAGGTACACACAATTAAATTACAAAAAATTTCTAGAATGCTGGTTTTATTATCTATACCCAGAAGTGCTCCCAAAGAAAAATATTGAGAATACTAGTTTAGGTAGTCTTTGCGTAACCCTATGACATTGTTGATGCAGTGCTCAAGAAGAATACAAAATCACAAAACACACTAGGTAGGGCATCATTCATCGTTCTTTTTTTTTTTTTTTTTTTTTACATCGGAAATAAAAAAACAAGAGACTACACACGTTCCTTAGCTATTCCTATCATAGCAGCAACAAGTAAACTTCTGTAAAAAAACAAGGGACTACACATGTTCCATAGATATTCCTATCATAGAAGCAACAAGTAAACTTCTGATCTTAACTGGTGGTTCATTCACCACCAGCATATCCTCCGATTGTGCTGCTCCAAGTTTGGCAAGTGCATCAACACACAGATTACTTTCTTTCCAAACATGTTGGACAGTGCAGTTGCATCCTCATAACAAAATTTTGGCATCTTCCACTAGATTCTTGAAAGGGCATTTATCCCCTATTTTTTCCTCCATCAATTGGACAACTTGGGTTGCATTTGTCTCTATGATCACAACATTTAATCCTTGTTGAAGAATGACTGTCAGTTCCTTGTATAATGCCCATAATTCTGCTTCAAGACTTGTTCTTGGCTGCAATCTACCGTAATAACCACACACCCAAGCTCCTCTTTCATCTCTAATCAGTCCTCCAAAACCTCCATCTCCTCCTATTTTCCTACTTCCATCTGTGTTAAGCTTTAGTTTCTTTGCATTCATCTTTCATCTATCTAACAGATGTGGGTCAGTATTGTCCCATTTATAAAATCTCTTGCTATGCTGTTGATTAAAAACACCATATGAATAATACCACGTAGTACTTCTCAGGGAATACTCAGTAATTACACATTAATCTTTATAATTTAATTAAGTTTGTGCAAGTATATCAAGTTGCCAACTAACACTACAAAAAATTAAGGTTTTAGAGGCCAAATTATTTTTTATGAACCAAATATTTTTGTTACAAAAAGTGTCGTTATTATACTTTTAGTGACAAAAATTACACATTAGTGATGAATTATTATCTTTTTGGAACCAAATTTTTTGTCTCAAAAAATAAACCATTTTGAGACCAAATTATTTTGTCCCTAAAAGTCTATTTATTAGTGACATTTTAAAAATTTTGTCACAAAGAGCTTTGTTTTTGACTTTTCATGACGACCTTTTAGAGATTGTACTCATGACGGTAGAAATTAGTCTTTATATACCTTTTGCAACAAAATTTTTACTTTTAGAGATCAAAACATTTGGTTTTTAAAACTCTTATATGTTGTAGTGTAAGAAATACAAGGCACTTGTATCATTTGCAATTTGAGTGCAAGAATTGCATATTAGTTCCTACTTTTGCAGTTTTATTAGGGCTGTAACAACCCACATTCATGTCTTAGTCATGCTTGCATGCATTTATATGATTTGCCATGTTAAGTTGCGTTCATGAATCTTGTCTTGCTATGCTTAAGTGTTGCTTGCATTCTCTGTTCCTTCTTTGTTGTCCCCAAGCCTAGGTCATGTCAAGCCTAGGTCATGCCAAGCCTAGGTCATGGGAAGCCTAAGTCATGCCAAGCCTAGGTCATGCCAAGCCTAGGTCATGTCAAGCCTAGGTCATGCCAAGCCTAGGTCATGTGAAGCCTAAGTCACGCCAAGCCTAGGTCATGTTAAGCCTAGGTCATGCCAAGCTGAGGTCATCTTAAGCCTAGGACCATCTTGGAACCACCTTGGTTCACCTCCACCATCACCTAGGCATATTGGCCGAGATGTCATCATCTAGGCCGAGGTGTACATCACCTAGGCCGAGATATGCATCACTAGGTCGAGATGTTATCATCTAGGTGTCCGAGATCCTTAATCCTTGCACCTAGTGATCTTGTTCTGGAACTGGAATGACCTAGACCGAGGTGTGGCACAGCTTGGCCAAGTGTTATCCTTCCTAGCCGAGATCATTGAGACCTTACTTGCCGAAGCCTATGTCCTAAGCCGAGATAATTACTTGCCGGAGTGCCTTGCCGTGAAGCTTGTTAGATACGCTTTGTCTTACACATGTCTTGTCAATCTATCACCTTTTTGAGGAGAACCAACCAGCTGAGTGTTAAATCAGCCGGCAGAGAGAGAAACCTATCATTTGTTATATCCTTGTTTTTGAAGAGGAGAGAGAAGCTCTAGGAGAGGAAGATGAGTTCTTGTGGGAGAGTAGATTTCCAAGCTTGATCCCTAGAGATCAAACCGTTAGATCCGTGTTCTAAGGTTAGATTCTTGATCTGCTCATGTCGTTCTTCATGATCATGTTATTGCATTGCATGATTGAATATGATTTGTAAGCCATGCATTGCTTTGAAGTTCAATTTTAGAAAGAGAAAATAGCATTCATGTGTTCTTCAAGAAAAGTCATGTTTTGATCCGAAAGCTCATGCCAAGATCCATGTTTTCATGTTTGTTTTCATATGATCTTCAAGTATGGGTACCCAGGTCCATGTTTCGAACTCATGCCATGAAATCCCAGATTTTTGTAATAACAAGTTATGATTTTAGCATTCATGTTCTTCATGATTCTTCATGTTCATGTTCTTCATGTCCTTCAAGGAGGAAACCTAGATTTCCAGACCTCATTTCCCTAGGTGTGATCACCGAGACCACTCTTGCCTAGATCACATACCTAGGCCAAGCATCGTATCTCACCTTGGCCTACCTTGCATGATCACTTGCACCTTAGTCTATCTTGCATGCATACCTAGGCTAACCACTGCATCACCTAGGCCGAGATGTTCATCATCTAGGCTGACCATGGCACACCCTTGTCGGCATCTTGTAACACCTCGATAGAGAGCTGCACACAGAAGCCTAGGTAACCACACCTTGGCCAAGAGGTGTGGGACCTCGGCCAAGACCTCCTGAGTGCACCCAGCTAGGTCATTTTAGCCTAGATCATCTCTGTGCATCCATTCCAAGACCTGGTTGGTACCTAGCATGTTTTCCCTAGATATTTTCCAGCATGTTTTCCCTAGATGTTTACCAGCATGTTTTCCCTAGATGTTTTCCAGCATGTTTTCCCTAGATCATTTGCATTCATTGAAGCTTGTTTTTAAGAGTGCATTCAATAGGCTTTGCCATGTGTTTGTAGGACTTGGACCTTTGCCTTGATCCCGACGTCCCAAGAACTAGGTGAGTGGTATTTTAAATAAAGTTATGTTATAAAGTTTTGATAAAGCCTTGCTTCGTTTTAGAAAAGTATTTGACCAAGCATGAATGATTATCTCTATTTTGTGTATCAAGTATAAGCTTTGTTTTGATGACATTCTTGGAAAT
Source organism: Camellia lanceoleosa (assembly GCA_025200525.1). NCBI lineage: Eukaryota > Viridiplantae > Streptophyta > Magnoliopsida > Ericales > Theaceae > Camellia > Camellia lanceoleosa. The sequence continues at coordinate 64,781,815 of CM045763.1, forward strand.
TCCTCCCATGCTAGGGGGCTCTAAGCCCATGTAGCACCATGTTTGAGAGATCTCTGCTATCGACGGTCTATGAACGGATAGCCCCACTGACGGTCTACGAACGGGTGGATTTGTCTAATCGATTCCGAGTCGATTATTCCCTTGTTTTGTCTGGAATGTCATCACAAGTATTATGTAGATGTTATTAACATCCCAAGCAAGATTTGAAAGACCAAGATTGATGAACTTGATTCATCCCATGTTTTGTACAAGCTATGATATGTATGTTTGGAAAAGATCTCGGATATCATTCATTCAAACCTTTATTTCTGGTACCATTCACTGAGTGTCCAAACTCACCCTCTATATATATATATGTAGGTAACAAGCAAGAAGGCGGTGACGCCGAGATGTGTGTTTTGCAAGATGTTTTGGAATTCATGTTATGTCAGCATCATAAAGATTATGCTTCCTGACTTTGTATTTCATATATTTTGTCATGCTCATTGAGAAGCCCTTTTTATCAAGATGTAATATGTATTTTACTTGTGTTGTATTCAAGTTGTAAAACTATGATTAAGATGTATGCCATTTCATTTGATCTATGCACAGCTCTTATGGACTAATTAGTTTCAATATATTGCTTCCGCACTTGTAAGCCCCATATATTATACTCTGATTGTGTGTGAATTTTGAAAGTTGGCCTTCGGTAATCTCGGATTGCTAGCCATCATGGCACCATCCTACTAGGGACGGGTTGGGGTCGTGACAAGGGCTCAGTTGAGTCGTTCACATCACACACTATTATTTGAGTCACTCACATCACACACGATATTATATGTTACACAACTAGAAATTTTGTATAGTAACATAAAAATATGTTAATGACTAGTTTTTTATTCTTATTTTATTTAATATATTGGACAAATTTCATATGTATCGGTTTATAATCGATTCACGAGCTAATTCACAATGATACGATCAATTTGATTGATATAAAGCTCTTTTTTGTAATTAATTTTAAATTCACGACTATATCATTTGATTCTTGATATGTATCACTCAATACTCTCATTCGTGATTGATACTACTACTTAAAGCCCCATTTGATAGTCAAAGTTTTTTTTATTATTTTATATATACACAATTTAAAAAAAAAAAAAAAAAAAAAAAAAGTTAGTGGGCTCTTGTTCATGCACGTTGGTTGGGAGTTAGTAGGCTCAAATTGGAAAATTTATGAAAAAATTAAGTAATGAGTGGGCGAGTTTGGTTATCAAAATATTTTAGGCAAAACCCAATTTAGAATGAATAAGCTTAGGAAGACAAATTTGGTTACAAAAATATATATGGATGGATAAGAGTTTGCACAAGTGGATTCTATCAATAAATTATGTAAATTTTTTTTATCAATTCAAATGTATTTTAATAAGGTTATGGATACAAAATCAATTACAGAATTAATCACATAAAATGTAAGTTGACTAATTTAAATAAAATTGTTTCTTTTACAAAGATTCCACTATTTGATATGTATGATCAAAATTATTTTATGCGATTAATTTTATATCCATGAATTTATATTATATACATAATTGCAACATTGCATGCATGGTTAAATGTATTGAGTACGTACGTAGGAGGATTGGTTATCCTTTGTCTAAGTGGAAATGAACCTAACTTCCAATACAAGGAGAACTTAAAATCAAGCTTTAAATTAAATCATGTGATTATTTCATTTTATTCATCATATATAAATCTAACATTTCATGAACACCATATGATTATGTACTATCACTTAATAATAGGGGATATACAATCACTTTTAAGAAGGGGGAAAAAAATGTGAACGATCATTAATTATTGAACGTATATATAGTCATAATATTATTTATAATTTTTCCTGTTTTGTTTGGTAACCTTTATATTAATACCTTAGTAGTAAAATAGCTCTTCTTATGATGAATTATAAATTTAAAACATTTTAAGCTTGACTTCTAATGTAAGTTGTACGGAAAGAAATAAATCTTCCCGTATAATCCTCGTTGATCAAGTCTGCTCCTCCGTGACGTCATCGGTTTACTTCCTGAAAACACAGACGTGAGCTAGTCGGCGGGTGTGTGCCGAAAACCTCTCCGATGCCTAAGTCAGCAAAATAGACAAGTTGTGTCTTACCTCTCCATAGGTGATGAGGTGAGCTTTTGTAGGTTCTGTGTGGCACAATCCTAGTAAGACTCTTACTCCTCCACGTAGAGTCCTCCTAAGATTCACATTCCTGAAAGATAATGCTTATCCTTCAACACCCCCCTCACTGCTTAAACCAAGTGAGATGGTTTTACCATAGTCGGATTCCAATATGACTGAGGTAAGCAAGGCTATGCCAAGCTGCAGAATAGACCGAACTACACTTAGTTTGGTTCTTCCTTTCGCTGCTCTTACTCGGTTTCTCCTACACAAACCGTGCTAATCATAGTGTTTGTTTAGACTGTGCTAACAATTGGCTATGTCTGACCGAGCTAGCCGCACTATGCCATGACCGGGCTAACTCAGCGTAGTAATCTGGCGACCGAGCTATCCGCAGTGCTCTTCTGGACCAAGATAACAATAGGCACTCTGGGACGGGCCTAACTTTAAGGCCTTTTGGGACCGGACTAACTTCAAGGCCTTCTGGGACTGGACTAACTTCAAGGCCTTCTGGGACCGGACTATCTTCAAGGCCTTTTTACTTAGCCCTTCGTATTGTGGCCCACAATGGCTCATTACCCAGCTCGGCCTAATATTTATATAAATTACTCTCTCAATTGTCCTTTAATTCCATCTGCACAGCATGATAGGGATTACCTGTTACCAGCCGAGCTAAAAACTTTACCCTTACGACCGAGCTAAATTCTTAAGCCTTTCTAGCCAAGCTAAAAAAACTCTCTAGCCTTTCCAGCCTAGCTAGGTTTATACCGAGCTCTATCTGTCCGATCAAAACGTCTCTTCAGTGAATCGCTTCTCATTCCGTGTACACGTGGCAGATTCTGATTAGCCAGGCGTAACTGTCACGCCGTCTTCGTATCTCGTGAAATTTGAACAGTCTCGCTCTTTTTGTCCGTCCTTCTACACAAAACAAACTTTTCATTTTAAATCTACCACTACACTATTCATTTCCTTCATTCTCTCTATCTGTGTCTCTATTTTTTCAACCCCTGTGTTTGCTGAGTTCGTGTTCTTCACTGTTGTCGCTTCCATCTTCAATTTTTCTACCTTAATCTGGTAAGTAACTCAACCTTTTAATTCCTTTTGGTTGATTTCGCACCTTTTTTGCAATACATTCCTTAGTATTCACATGTTTTTTCAAAACACATTATGTCTGCTTCTATTTTCTGCTTAGCTTTGTGCTTTCTGAAAGAAAAAACTTAGTAATAGAACCACTTGGATTCACGAAATAATCTGAGAAACACTAGTTTTTATCCAAAATCAAACACCAACCGAAATAAAAACTAGTTTGTTCTAGATGCAAGCCCAGCAAAACCGAACTGAAACGCGCTTTTCTCATATTCTACCATAGGTCAGAGTGTTTTTTGCTTCTCTTAGCCAAGCTACCAAATCGGACTAGGCTTTGCGAAGCACCACGCTTAGAAAAATTGTAACTACTTGACCGGGTTGAAACTTGGGGCTGAGCCAGCTTCCCTAGTCAAAAACCGGACTAAGAACGCTGCCCCAAAGGCTCAACCGGTGCTAAAGCCCTTTCTCCAACCGAAATAAAAACTTCGTAGTATCTTTCATAGCCGAGCTAGGACTTCATTTATCTTGCCTTTGTTTCTTTTAGCACGGTCCAACGGTCTGTACTTAACACCTTTGTTTTTTCACTTTGCAGACTTTAGGTTGCCCAGGCACTCCCTTGAGCGCTCAACCGAGCTACACAGCACCTTTCTTTGACTGAGCTAACTCCATTTTAACTTATTTATAGCTTAAAACACAAATGGGAAAGTATAGGTTTTTAGTTAATTCACCTGGTGCAATGGCTGAATTCCGAAAGGATTATAACATCCCCGACGATGTTCATCTCACCTTAGCCGAGCTAGATGTCACACCTTGGGAAAACCCTAGTTTTATTCCCTTTACCCTCCTTTCCATCGTAGAAACCGGCCTAAGATTCCCTGTACAGCCTCTCCTCTGTGAATTCCTTAGGCAAACTAGGATATGTCCTACCCAGCTCTCCACAAATTCATACCGTATAATAAATGGCATAGCCGAGCTAAACCGCCGGGCTGGTATTAACCTTGGTTTAGCTGAACTTTTCCACCAATATTCCATAGGATCAAAAGAAGATGGCTGGGTCTACTATTTGAGAATACGACGCCGTCGAGAGAAAATAATCAAAGATACCCCGGACAAAGATTTAAATGATGATGATTTCTTCTGGGTATCTGGGAATTTTGAAGATCACCAAGCCCAGATCCCAGGTCGTAGAATAAACTGGAATAAAAGAACCCCCGGTATAATTACTTCGGCTTCTTTGCCTGCTTCTCTTTATTTCAGTCTCCAATTCCTGAACCGGTCTAACTTTTGTCTTCATTATGCAGATTCAGCCCACCTCAAGTCGCTGTATAGTTACCCCAATTTGGACACACTTCGCGCCACACTGCGATATCCTGAAAGAAGTTGGGCCAAGCTACTGAACTTTGAACCGACATACAGATATAACAGTCGACGAAAAATGAAGGTAACTGACTTTTTGCTAGAAGCCTCTCCTGAACTGGACCCAAACTTGCCTCAAATCAACCTGGTCCGTACTACTACTGAACAAGAAATGGCGAAAAGGAATAGAGTATGGGCCCTTCTAACCAAAACACACAAAGCCGAGGTACCACAAACCAGTCAATCTACTGAGGCTGTGGTAGCTCTTCCCAGCCAACAACTTTCGTCATCTCGGGTGAGCAAGGGCGCCCGGACTACAATTGCCAAGCAAAGCCTCGTTGATGAAGAAGAAATCATCTTTCCCCAAACCACTCCACCGAGCTCACCACCTGCCCGCTCGGACCGAGCTAGCTCTTCTAAATGGGCTCCAAAAATCACTTTTCAGAACCGAGCTATTCAAGACACTGATTCGGTGGTTGCTGAGAAAGATCACTTACTGGCATTCAATCTTGCCAAGAGTGTTTGCTTTCCAGCAGATATGGAGCACCACAATCATTTGACCGAGCTAAAGGCCATCCGCTCGGCCACAAAATCCATGGTGCTTGTAAGTAGCTTCTTCTGTTAATCTTTCTAATTTGCACAACTTTCATCTCAATTTGATTACAAGTTTTTCCATTCTTTTGTAGGCCATGAAGAAGAACCACATCGCTCATAAGCGTGTGCTGGAACTTTGCAAGACTACAAGGCAAGCCATAGCCGAAGTGACTGAAAAAGCTGCCGAGCTAGAATAAGCCAGGAAGCAGATAGCCGAGCTTCAATCCGAGAATGGCCGTCTGACAGGATTGGTTAGCTCGGCCAAAGCAGACAAGCAAAAGGCTGCAGCCGTGATAAAAGACAAATACCTGCGGGAGCTGGCCAAGCTTGAAGGAAAGAAGAACACCGAGATTGAGAAGCTGAAGAAGAGTGCAAATGACGCCGAGCTCCGGGGTTACAAGGAGCGGGAGGCGACTTACATTAAACAATGTGAAGCTGCCAAGGATCTCTTCTTCAAATGTGGGTGGAGGGCGGCTATAGTGCAGCTCGGTCACGGTCTAGAAACCCAGGTCTTCAACGCTCCTGCATACTTCATACCGAGCTCCATGGCGGAATATGCTGCTGCCCTTCAACAACAATTTCTTGAGGATTCAGATGATGAAGAAGAAACCGTGCCCAACGATACCCCGGTTGTCAATGACCTGTTAATCGAGCTTTGGTGAGCCAATGGTGGAAGACTCGACTAACGAGTAGCCATCGAAACCATGCTTCCAATAATTTAATGAAATCGGGCTCCGAGTTGACCTTGATGTTGATCTTGATGATCTATTTGCCTGATTTTGTACTTCTCTTCTTGTTGCTTGATTTTAGTATTTTCTTCTTTTTGTTGGACAAAAAAGTTTGTAACCGGAGTGAGTCCCCAACTATTGTAGCTCTGTTTTGCTTTTGAATGAAAAACCTTTCAACTTTTTGTTCGGTCTGTGCCATACCTGCATTCACTTTGTATACAAACTAACATTTTCTTGCCGAGATAATTATCTTGGTCTTAATCTTGCAATATAATTATAGCTGCCAACCACTCTTTAGCTGAGATACCTACCTCGGCTGAAGAGTACTAAGAGTTGGTTCAGTCCAGCCAACCATTCTTTAGCCGATATCCTTACTTCGACTGAAGAGTACCAAGTGTTGGTTTAATCCAGCCAACCACTCTTTAGCCGATATCCTTACTTCGGCTGAAGAGTACCAAGTGTTGGTTTAGTCTAGCCAACCACTCTTTAGCCGATATCCTTACTTCAGCTGAAGGGTACCAAGTGTTGGTTTAGTCCAGCCAACCACTCTTTAGCTGATATCCTTACTTCGGCTGAAGAGTACCAAGTGTTGGTTTAATCCAGCCAACCATTCTTTAGCCGATATCCTTACTTCGGCTAAAGAGTACTAAGAGTTGGTTTAATCCAGCCAACCTCTAAATTGGTTATTCCTGCCAATTTAGAAAAGTGTTTGGTTCTTCCTGCCAAACGTCCTGCAGCCTAGATCCTTATCCTGGGCTTAGGAAGGGTGTTGGTTTGTCCAGCCAACTTCTAGATTGGTTTTTCTAGCCAACCTAGAGTAAAGTGTTTGGTTATTCCGACCAAACGTCCTGCAGCCTGGATCCTTATCCTGGGCTTAGGAGGGGTGTTGGTTTAATCCAGCCAACCTCTAAGTTGGTTTTTCCAGCCAACCTAGAGTAAAGTGTTTGGTTATTCCGACCAAACGTCCTGCAGCCTGGATCCTTATCTTGGGCTTAGAAAGGTTCACAGTTGGTTATTCTGGCCAACTATGTTTTTAATGCCCCTAACTCACTAAAACAACTTTTACAGAATAAAACACTTATGCTGAAAAGAAAACTACTTGTTTTATTGGGGAAAGAAAAATTACAAGAATTCTAAAAAAAAAAAAAGCTAAAAATAAAATATTTTGAGATTGGTAGTATTCCATGGCCTGGGAATGGTTTTGCAGTCCTCGTCTTCTAAGTGGTATGCCCCTTTGCCTGCTAATCCAACCACTTTATAAAGTCCTTCCCAATTGGGCCCTAACTTGCCATCTCCCGGTACCACGGTGTTTCTCATCACTTTGCACAGCACCCAATTGCCGATCCTGAATTGCCTTGGATGCACTGTTTTGTTGTATTTCCTAGATAACTCTTGTTGGTATGAGGCAATGTGAACCAGTGCTCTTTCTCTTCTTTCTTCTGCAAGGTCGAGCTCCAATGGTATGGCTTCGCCATTTAAGTCTGGATCAAAAATTTTGCTTCGAATTGTGGGGAGGCCAACTTCTAGTGGGATTACTGCTTCCATACCATAGGCTAAGGAGAATGGAGTTTCTCCTGTTGACCGTTGAGGTGTGGTACGGTAGGCCCATAAAATATGAGGGAGCTCTTCCGCCCATTTGCCTTTTGCTTGTTTTAACCTCTTCTTCAATCCATCCAAGGCGACCTTATTTGATGCTTCTACTTGACCATTTGCTTGGGGATATGCCGGTGTAGAATTGTAGAACTCTATCTTGTACTCTTCACAAAAGCCTTTAAAGATTATAACAAACTCCCTTATGGTTCTTACCACATTCGGAACAGGACGGAAAAGAACGGTTTCCTTGACTAAAAGTAGTCGTTGACCCTGTATTCTGTTTCTTATTTGATGGGTTATGCTTGCCTTTCTTGAATTTGAAATTCTGTCTTTTACCACGCCATTTAGACGCCGGTGTTTCAGATTGTTTCACAGCTTCGATGTTTGACTCGGCCATCAATGCTCGATTAAGAACACCCACATAGGTCGGTAGCTTTAAAACATTTATTCTGTCCAGTATTGCAACATTCAGGCCACCTTCAAACCTTCTGGCCTTCTTGTAATCAGTATCCACCATATATGGTGCATATCTAGCAAGCCCGGTAAATTGTGTTTCGTATTCGGCGACAGACATCGTGCCCTGCCTCAGTTGTTCAAATTCAGTCACCTTCCTATCCCTGACACATTGAGGGAAGTACTTTTCAAAGAAGGCTACTTTGAATTGAGCCCAAGTCATAACGGGGTTGTCCTCACGGGTAAGCATCCACCACCTTCTTGCTTCCTCTTGCAGAGTAAAGGTAGCCAGCAGCACTTTATGTGCCTCAGAGCATGGAAAAACCTCAAACAATTTTTCGGTCTCAAGAACCCAAGTTTCAGCCTTTAACGGTTCAAGGCCTCCCTAAAAGGATGGCGGTTTCAGTTTGCTGAACTTCTGGGTGAGAGCAATTATATCCCCATCATTAATATTCACATTTGGTTCCGGCTGTACCGGAGGAGGAGGAGGTGGGGGCTGTTGGTTTTGTTGTTGCTCAAGTCTGGCAGTTATCAATTCCATCATTCTTTCCATTCTTGCCATTCTTGCCTCAGTGGATGAGGACTCAGATTCATTTGCATTATCCATTTCACTATAAGCAGTTATAACAATTATAAACATAAATAGTTGCATACTTAAACAGTTTAACACATTAGCATATATTCAGTCATGTCATAACCACACACTTTTCATGTTCATGCAATGCCCTAATCACCTTTCTAGGACATCCTATAGCTCATTTGGACACGTGTGTGCGGTATAACTCGTGGTTAAGTATCGCTCTGATACCACTCTGTCACGACCCAAACCCGCCCCTATGGGTTTAGCATCATAATCGCCAAGAATCCGAGATTACCAAGGCCCGCCTAACAAGATATCTGATACAGAGTACAGGGGCTTGGCGGAAGCCAATACAGTGAATAAATAATGTCCAATGAGCTGTGATAGTCTGTATGCAAAAAGACTTTTCATACATATTTACAGAACAGTACATATACATACATGTCATTCAGTGAAACAGGGACTTAATCCTTATTACAGTACAGTACGGTGCAATATACAGTCTATACAATATTACAAAACAGTGCGGAAGGGGAATTACTAAAACACCCCTAAGCCTTAGCTTGGTAGGCTCGGAACCTCGCGGTGAGGCACATTGGTTGGCTTGACAAAACTGGAGTTAACCCTGACGCCTCTAGCCTTATCCGGTGCCTGTACACCTACATATATATATGAGCAGTGAGCTAAAGCCCAGTGAATAACATAATGCGTAAAGGGGTTTAGAATGAATGTCCTTACAGTAATGAAAACAGTTCATTAAACAGTATTTCAGTGATTCAGTACAATCAGTCATATGTGGTACATCCATTAGCATAACAGTACAGTAAGCAGTAGGTCTTAAAGACCGAATAGTAATGATGGCCATCAATCAGTAAACAGTAGTGGTTCCACGAGGGGACCGACAGAGATCTCTGTAATAGTAACAGTAAACAGTAGGTGCTAAGGATGCCACAGTACAGTTCAGAATATAGGACATACATTCATTCAGTAACCAATATCAGTTCAGTAAACAATTTAGTTCAGTAATCAGAAGATAATCATTTTGAACATATCTTTGCACAGTTGTTACTCACAGAGTTCTGGGCTACAGTAAGCTAGAGCGTCTCCTCGGAATGCCAACCCTATACAGTTAACAGATTGAACACACTCTAAGTTTCACAGTTGGGAAAGATAATTATTAACTCCCTATTATGCTTCGGTGTGTTCTACATCTATATCCTCATTAAGATGTCTAAAACTAGGCCTAAGAATGCCTAGGATGGAATGAGGATGCAAAGATGTACACAGAAAACATTTTTAGAATTTTCAGTAAAATAGGGTTCCGCTCGAGCGTAGGTTTCCCCGCTCGAGCGGACATGCAAACAAAGGGACCCACTCGAGCGTCGACTTCCCCGCTCGAGCGTGTCACCCAATACTCCGCTCGAGCGTACATTCCTCCGCTCGAGCAGACTGATGAACAGTGCAAAGTACTGGATGCTCTATTTCTCCACTCGAGCGTGCATCACTCACCGCCGGCGGATCAGAAACAGTCAAAATCTGGGAGCTTGATTTCCGCCGGCGCTTACTTCTTCGGCGGGATGCATCTGGAAAAATCGAATCCAGTTTGTGTTCTAAGTTCAAAACTTCAGTTTCCCACACCAAATTCGACCCTCTTGGGCCCATTTTTTGGAAAACTCTTGTAAACCCATAGAATAACATGTTTCAAAGGTGAATTTGAGAAATCAAGGCCCAAGGGTGTTTCAATTAAACTCATTTTCAAACCCATTTTCATGAATATGAAGAACATGCAAACATGCATGGGTTTAAACCACTTCAAAGCTTCAAGGCTTGCTCAATTGAGCTCATTTCTTCAAAAACATGGTGAAATCATGGATTATGGTCAAAAGATGGACATGCATGCAAGATTTCCATGAAATCAAACTCAAAACTCTTCAATATGCACATGCATGCAAGGTTTAAGCTACAATTCAACATTTTTAGACTAAATCATGACTTAGATCACTAGAGGCTCAAGAATCATGCAAGAACAATCTTAAGGACGACAATGAGGGGTTGAAAATCATACCTAAGTCTTGAATGCAAGATGAACAAGCTCAACTATGCAATCTATGCTTCAAATCCTTCAATTTCCAAGCAATTCTCTAGATGAACAAGATGAACTCACACTTTCCTCTCACTCTCTCTTCCTAGTCGGCAAGAACAATGAAGTAGGCTGAGGAAATGTTTTGTATTGAGTGCAATAAGGCTCTACAATAATAATAAACAATGGCCCACTCAATGGCAATTCCGTAAATAAGGCAACTCTATTAATTTGGCTTAAATTAATCTAGTTTAATCATACCAAATCAGTTTTCGGATAATTACACCATAAAATCACATAAATTCTACTGATCAGAGAACATCAATCAATTTTGGATTCAGCCGCCGATAAGGCCTTCAATTAACAGTTTAAACAAAAAAAACTGGACAAATAATTAAACAGTCAAACAGATAAAATGTAGTTCAAACGGATACAGTCAATCAATTCAGTTTCAGATTCCCGTTAGTCAGTTCAGTAATTTGGCCAGTTCAATTATCAGTCAAGATCAGTCTCAATTTAACAGTAATCGGTAATTAATCAGTCATTAATCAGTAAACAGTATGAGGGTTGTTACAGGTCCTGAGAACGATTTCTTGTACAATGCCAAAGATGGGGAGAGCCAAAGTCGTTGTGACTTTGCTCTTATTTTGTTGGCCGCTTTCTTTTCTTCCAGTAGGGTGCCATCTTTTAAGAATAGTATGATGGGATCCATCCAAGAAGGGCCTAGCTCGGCGCAACATACCTCTTCTGCTTTGGGGTCTTCAATACATGGTCTAGGTAGGTAGTCGATCAGCAATCGATGAGGGATGGAAGTATTTGCCATTGAAGCAAAGCCTGCTAATTCATCTACTCTGCTGTTTTCCTCCCTGCCGATTTGTTCTATCCTGACTACTTCAAATTTCTTGATTTCTGTTCTGACCAACTCTTGGTACTTAGCCATCCTGTCGTCCTTTGCTTCGTAGTCACTTGAAATTTGGTTTACCACCAATTGTGAGTCGCTGTAAACCATTAGCTCGGTGGCCTTCACGTAGAATACTTATTTGAGGCCTGCAAGAAGCGCTTCGTACTCCGCTTCGTTGTTTGATGCTGGGAAGCCAAGGTTGACTGCTTGCTCCACTACTAGGCCGTCTGGAGAGATGAGGACTATGCCGAGTCCTGCTCCATGCCGGTTAGATACTCCATCCACGAAGAGCTTCCACATTTCTCCAACGAATAACTTCCAGCAAGTGGAGGGATCAGATGATGCCTTGGAGTCCTGAATGTTGCTGGTGTTTTCTTCAAGGTCCATGTTTGTTGTTTGCCCCTCGCTATCTGATTATAACAAGTCTTTATTTATTTGTGAGTCTTAGCTTGGTGTAGCATGGTTTGCTTCTTCCTTGCTTTCTTTATTCTGGTCTGCCTTGGGGTCTGACTGAGTATCCTGTACCAGGGGTTGCGCTATTCCGGCGTCAACTTCCATCCCTAGTTCGGTTGTATCAATCAGGTCGACTGGGCAGATATGATGACTTCTTAGGGTAAATTCAGCAACGAAGTCTGCCAAGGCTTGAGCCTTTATCGCGGTCCTGGGTTGAAACTTGATGTCATATTGTCCCAACTCTACTACCTACTTCAAGATTCGCCCAGAAAAGTTTGCCCATTCAAAAAGAGCTTTTAACGGGAAAGCTGTGAGGACGATTATGGTATGGGCATGAAAGTAGTGCGACAGCTTCCTTGAGGCCATCATCAAGGCTAAGGCCAGTTTTTCCAGTGGCAAGTACCTTGTTTTGGCGCTCAGTAATGTCTTGCTGACATAAAAGATAGACAGATGTTGGATTCCTTCCGCACGGACTAACACTGCGCTAATTGCGTGCTGTGAGACTGCCAGGTACAGGAAGAGTTCTTCTCCAGGTATTGGGGTGACAAGCAGTGGTGGGGAAGACATGTATTCTTTCAGGCTTTCCAGAGCGCGGTCACATTCTTCGTCCGACTCAAATTTGGCCTTTAAAGCATGGAAAAATGATCGTAGTCTGTCTGACGACCAGCTTATGAACCGATTGAGCGCAGCCGCCATGCCGGTGAGATACTGCACTTCTTTTACTGAATTTGGCCTCTCCAGGTCCTAAATTGTTTTGATCTGAGAGGGGTCTACTTCTATACCCCGGTTGGTCACCAGGAAGCTTAGGAATTTGACAGATTCTACTCCGAATGCACATTTAGATGCATTAAGGTGCAACTTGTGCTTCTTTAGGATCTCAAACATCTCACCTAGGTCCTTGAGATGGTCATTCTCATCATTGCTCTTGACCACTATGTCGTTGATGTAAGTCTCCATTGTTCTGCCTAACAATGGTTCAAACATCTTAGTAACCATCCGTTGGAATGTCGCCCCTGCGTTCTTTAGGCCAAAGGGCATGACCTTGTAGCAGTATAGTCCTCTTGGAGTTGTAAAGGACGTGACCTCCTAGTCCGGTTCCTACATAGCGATTTAATGGTAGCCTTTGTTTACATCAAGAAAGCTAAGTCGGTTGTGCCCCACCATTAGATCTACCAGTTGATCTATCCATGGTAGGGGGAAGCTATCCTTTGGGCATGCTTTGTTAACTGTCTTGTAGTCGACGCAGACACGCCATTTACCATTCTTCTTTGGCACTACGACTGTATTGGAAATCCATCTGGGGTAGTGCACCTCTCTGATTGCTCCTGCCTCCAACAGGTTTCCTACTTCTTCCGCCACTATCTCGGCGTGGTGGAGTGCCGATCTGCGAGTTCGCTGAATGATTAGTCTGGCAGTTGGGTGGACGTTTAATTGGTGACAAATGAAGCTTGGGTCAATGCATGGCATGTCGTACAGTGTCCAAGCGAATACTTCGATGTTGGAGGTCAAGAATTCCATGACCTCTATTCTCTCAGTGCTGGACATAGATGAGCCAAGCAAAAAGAACTTATCCGGGTTCTTTTCATCTATTCTTACCTGTACCAGGTCTTCCACTGCCTTCTGTTCAGCAGCTTTGCCGACATCTGCGAACAGTTCATTGCTCTCAGGTTCTTCCACTGAATGAACATATCCCTTGGCAGCGCGGCTGCTGTTTACCGTGACAAAGCATTGCTTGGACATAATTTGGTCTCCAAAGACCTCTTCAATTACCCTGGTTTCATTGGGGAACCGCATTACTTGGTGGTAGGATGACGCTACCGATCGCATGGCATGCAGCCATGTTCTTCCTAAGATTATGTTGTAAGTGAAAAGGACTTTTAGCACCCAGAATTCCACTTGTTTCGTTATACTTCCCGCTCTGATTGGGAGGATTATTTTGCCGACTGGCCATTCTGGCATTGAGTTGAATCCAATCAGGGAAGATACGGTAGGTGCCAAGTCTTTGTCTTGTAGCTTCAATTATTTGAATGTTTCGTAATACATTATCTCACATGAACTACCCTGGTCGATCAAAATCCACTTGACGTCAAAATCCTTGACTCGGAGAGTGACAAGCAGGGCATTATTGTGGGGATAATATATCATCGCCAAGTCCCTATCTGAAAAAGACATGATGTTCGTGGCCTCTGTCTTCCCCTTTTTGGTAGTAAGTTGTGCACTTAGTACCTCCCTTAAGTGCTCGGCCTTCTTGATTGACCCTCTGAGCTCGCATACACGCTCAGGTTCGAAGATTCCATGTATCACATTGATTACGCCTTGAGGTGGGGCGTCGATTGGCATCCTGTTGGGGTTATTGTGGTCTTGGGGGGCTGGTTGCGTCCCTCCTTCAATGTATTTATCCAGGTGACCTGTTGCCACCAACTCCTCCAGTTGTTGTCTTAATGGCGTGCAATTTTCAGTGTGGTGCCCCTTTTCCTTGTGGAAGGTGCACCGTGATCTTTTGTCATAGTCTTTCTGAGCTTCTTCTAGCTTAGCTGGCCATCTGACGAAAGGCTCATCGCGTATTTCGCTTAGAATCCGATAGATCGGTTTCTTGAATACCGTGGTTATGGCAGTGCGGACTCTCAACCATCTTTATCTGGTCCTCTCCGTTGTCTACTTCGCCTCGTCGTTTTCGCCGGACGGTCTCTTGTTGACCTTTTTGAGGCATTTTCTCTCGCATCGCGGTCGTGCGATTTTTGTTTTGGCACGTGCGCCATCCTCCTCCACCTTGATGTGCTGATGGACTCTTTCCATCAAGGCTTCCATGGTGAGGGGCGGTGTCATGGTGATTGAGTCCTTTAGTTTATTCCCGACTTGAAGGCCTCTTTTGTACTGTGCAATGGCGAGATTGGTGGGGCAGTCCCCAATCTGGTTGAAGGTCTCCCAGTAGCGACTATTGTAGGATCTTAAGGTCTCCTTGTCGCCCATGTCGATGGAGAGCAGCTGATCGATCTCTACCGGGGTTTTGGTGTTTGTTTTGAACCTTGTTATGAACGCCTCTACCAATTGCGCCCAGGAGGCTATGCTGCCTTCTGGAAGTTTTTCGAACCAAGTCAAGCCTAGGTCACCAAGGCTGGATGGGAAGAGGATGCACATCAAAGCCTCGTTGCGTCGATATACGGCCATAACCTGGCGGAAGTGGCTTAGGTGCATGTAGGGGTCTGTCTTCCCCTCGTACGTGGTGAATTTGGGCTGAAGGAAGCCTAAAGGTAGGGACGCGTTTTCAATTGCCGGAACGAACGGTGAGGTCTGCAGCCTCGCTAATGCTTTGTCCGTCGGTTCGTAGGCTGGGCGCGGTATTGGCATTCCAACCTTGACACTTCCATGTATCTGAGGAGCCAACCGCTGAAGGGCAGATATTCTGCGAGGGTCGCGCGCCCTAGTATCCTCCTTCCATCGTGCCCTTTCTTCCAGCACGGTTTGTAGGTCGGACGATCTTGGCAACTCCGTCTGCCTGGATGATGTCTGGTGCGTGTGCGAGGGCTGATAGGTGCTTCCCTCAGTATAAGACCTCTCAGTTCTCGTTCTCTCAGACCTGGAGCAATGAGTCCTGGAGGTTCTGGATTGAGTATCGCTTGTCCTGAGGCTTCTACTCTCTGCTTGAGATGGTGTGGTATGTTTACCACGATCTTCCGAGTGGCGAGGGGGCGTCTTGCTTTTGCGCCCCTCTCCTGTCGCCACTCATTTTCCCTTCATCTGGCGCTTCATGGACTCCATGTCCGCCGCCATTCGTCTTATCAATTTGTCCTGCTCCTTCACACGGTCCTCCAGAGTTTGAGGATCAATCCTTCGCCTTTGTCTCTCAGGACTTTGTGAACGAGAGTGACGGGGGCTGTTAGTCCGCCTTCTCCCCCTCGCATCCCTCCTGGGATTCTGTCGTTGTGGCTCCAAGTCCGCCATAGGAGGGATAAAAGGTAGACCTTCGCGCCTCACACCCTCCTCTGGTGTTTGTCCGTCAATGGCAGACTGTGGCAAATCTTCGTTGTACGCCATTGATTCTAAAGAGGAAGAGCTTGATCAAGAGGTTTTGTTCTTGTCTGAATTCCCACAGACGGCGCCAATTGTACGAGAAAGAAATAAACATTCTCGTATAATCCTGTTGATCAAGTCAGTGCTCTTCCGTACGTCGTCGCTTTACTCCCTGAAAACACAAACGTGAGCTAGCCGGCGGGTGTGTGCCGGAAACCTCTCCGATGCCTAAGTCAGCAAAATAGACAAGTAGACAAAAGCTCTGTGTATTCGGAAATCAAAGTTGTGTCTTACCTCTCCATAGGTGATGAGGTGATCTTTTATAGGTTCCGTGTGACACAATCCTAGTAAGACTCTTACTCCTCCACATAGAGTCCTCCTAGGATTCACATTCCTGAAAGATAATGCTTATCCTTCAACACCCCCCTCACTGCTTAAACCAAATGAGATGGTTTTACCATAGTCGAATTCCAATATGGTGAGGTAAGTAAGGCTATGCCAAGTCAGAATAGACCGAACTACACTTAGTTCGGTTCTTCCTTCCTTACTCTTACCTCGGCTCCTCTGCAAATTGTGCTAATCATAGTGTTTGTTTAGATTGTGCTAACAATTGGCTACGTCGATCGAGCTATCTATGCCACAAGGCTAACTTAGCGAGTAATCTGGCCGAGCTATCCGCAAAGGCTCTCGGGTGAGATAACAATAGGCACTCTGGGACCGACCTAACTTTAAGGCCTTCTGGGACCAGACTAATTTTAAGGCCTTCTGGGACCGGACTAACTTCAAGGCCTTCTGGAAGTGGACTATCTTCAAGGGCCTTTTTACTTAGCCCTTCGTATTGTGGCCCACAACGGCTCATTATCCACCTCGGCTCAATTTATATAAATTACTCTCTCACAAGTTCAATTTAATTAACATATATAATTTGTGAGTGGTTATAAATATTCAAAATTCAGTAAAGTTGGATTCAATATAATATAATCCTATCTTAAAGAAGTTAGAAAAAAAAAAATGAATAATTTAGGTAAAATATGACTTTAAGACTGATTAGTGATATTGATTTGTTTTGAAAAGTGAGTTATAAATTAATTTTTTAACTTATTATAGGAAAAATATACAAAAAAATAAAAGAATAATATGACCAAACAAATTAACAAGTCAACAATTTTTTTTTTCCTTTTCGTCCCCAAAGGAGACCTCATGTTTTATTTTAATGATGTTAATGTGATGTTAGAGCTGAAACATATGGCTTTGGAGAGAGAGAGAGAGAGAGAGAGAGAGAGAGAGAGAGAGAGAGAGAGAGGTGCATGCATGTCATGTCAAGATGTGCATTGAACATGAATTAGTATGAGCTAGTCTAAGGTGGGTGTGTATGTGAATGGGGCAAACAAATAAAATAATGTGACTTCGACTGATAAAGTTGCTGAGAAGGTGGGGGCGGCCAAGCAGAGGGCTAGGAAATAGAAAATATGGCTAAAATGTGAATAAAATATATTTATATTTCACTTAATTTTATATATATATATATATATATGTATTTTTTAAATTTCTTTCTAAATTTTCTAACTAAACACAGCATAAGAATTAATAGAATGAGAAAACATTTATAATCTAAATACACATATTTTTTTGTATATTTCTTAATATTAATAATAATTTTAAGGGTTATTTTTACTATTTTCATTTTAATAATAATATCAACCATTAAAAATAATGATAGATATCAGCATTCTATAATGACAATTTAAAATTAAATATACTCCATCCTTTTATCCGATTCATAGATTTAAGTGTGGCTTCTTAATCTCAAATTTACACACTATGTACAAGTCTGAAGGACCTTAACTAGGCTAAATTCTTACTCATTTAAATTTTTTTAAAAAATTAAAAATTAAAAAAAAGGACAAAGTTTGTTTTTGAAGAGATTTTTTTCACTCGTGTTGCTTTACTTATATTTTTTATTATTGATTTTATGATTGATTATGTATCTGTAAAATTATTGTAATTAACTTTGGTTAAGCCGAGAGTAACTTTCAATGTACCCAATATTCCACTTTCCACCTCAATCCTTAGCTGTCCATGAAAAAAAATCTCACACTCTTGTTGCATTTACAGGCCAAGTAATACAGACATTGTTGATCTCTCAATGTGAAAACTGATTAGTCATGCCAGCTCATCATCAATAAGATCTATTCATCAAGATTGTTTAAAAAAAAAAAAAGAAAATTAATCACTAATACGTTTATTTGATTCTCCTAACCAATGAAACCGCACGAGATAGGATGAGTGGGATTAGATTTATCTTTTATGTAACTAATTAAGGTAGGTAAGATCAATTCTTATTTTTATTTTGTAACTGTTACTTTTAATAATATGAGAGTAGGTAAATATATATGCCCATTTAAGCTCCAAGACTACCTTGGCTTGATAGGCTGAACATGGTATTACAATTTTTTCTTGACCAATGAGGTCACAAAAGACTCAATGAATAGGCTCAGATTGACTCTTGCTATTAATTTTTTTGATTATTGTTTTTCTTAATATGAAAACATGTTAGTTTGCCCAGTTAGTCCTGATGACAACCGAATATATAATAAATACATAAGAGCTTCTCCAAATCTGAAATCTTGTCACACTCCAAATACATTTCAAATGCCATTTTTCCTTAATATTGGTGTTGACAATTCCAGCACTCATAAAGCCCATTCACCAAGATAATTTAGAAAAATAACACGTCATTAAGAATACAATAATGTTAAAATAATCAAATTTATCATTTGATGCGTTATTATTACTACATTAGTGACACATCAAATAATATTAAAATTTTAATACTCAAATTTAATAACCATAGCATTATTGTCATGATTAAATTATCCATGGAAAAGCTTCTCCAAATCTCAGATTTTGTGGGCTAACATGTGCTATAATATTTGTGTTCACACTGCAAATAAATTTCTAATGCCAAATTGTACATTGCACTTTCAAATCGATCTTTGGAAATGTTCAATGAATTGTGAAAGCCTAACACGAGCTGCAAACTTTTCTTTTTTCCTTTACTTTTCCCCTCAAAATTAAGAGATAAAATAACAACAAAACAATATCCTAAGAAACTATGTACCATCATCTTTAAGAGTTTGTTTAGGATAATTTAAATAACGTATTTTTTTATTTTTTATAAAAAAAAAAGATATATATATATATATATATAATTTGAGAAATAATGTGACCCAAAAAAAAAATAATAATAAAACAAAATAAAAAAGTGTATTACAATATGTCATGCCAAATAAAGCTCAAGTACAATCAATGATATAATCAAATGTCTTTTTTAGATGGGGGGATATAATCAAATGGTTGATCACAACAAACCGACATGAATTGCACAATATTAAACAATAATATATATATATATATATTATTGCAAATTAGGAGAAAAAAAGAAGATAAATTAATTTGATTCTAATTAGGATTTTAAATCGCGGTATAGGTAGATGTATCAGTATCAATTGCAAAGTAATGTTATCAAGAATATCAAATGACACAAATTGCAAATCAAATGTCGCCTTAAACTTTTTAAAATTATCACCCACAAAAGAGTTATATAAATACAGACGTGATTTTTAGTTCAAGAAGTATGTATCTGTATCAAAATGACAAAACTCCAATATAAAACTACCAATACGGTATTGTGGGGACATATTTTTGTGGACAACAACACGTGGCGAAAGTGGCACCGGAATGCCAGCCGAGGTGCCGCGTGTTTTGGTCATGGCACCGAGGTGATCTCGGCTAGGTCGACGTTATTTGCGAAGATACCGAAATCCGAGATGAACGGATAAGGGAGAAAAGTCTAAGAATGGGAGAGGATCTTAATCTGGATAAAGATAAGACTCTTAGAGAGTTTATCTCTATCTAGCTAGGAGTCTAAGATAAGCATTGAGTCAGAGTCCATTGAAGTTAGGCTTCTACAGGGATCAGGTTAGTGCTGGCTACAACAGTTAGGCACCCTCGTGAGTCTAAGGTACGCTTTTATATTCTGGCTTAGTGAGCTAAGCACTGTTTGCTATCTTTGAGAGATAACTAAGTATTGACTTGATTGTCGAAGTGTCCCTGGGTGGACGAACCACCGTTGGAGTCTTATCTTTCTGTGACAGGTTGTTCGGGCGAGATCTATTCTGCCGGTGCTCTCTAGCTGGGTACCTGTTGGGCAGTGAGGTCAAAAATCAACACCCACAATTTGGCGCCGTCTGTGGGAATCAAAGGAGAATAGATGGCCAACGACAGACAGAAAGAAAAGATTGGGGACGACATCTCTACTGGAAGTGGCAAACACATTGACCCTAATGTAGAGGAAGAGAACTGCAATGAAGAACCCCAGGAGCAGAATCCCAGGGAAAAAGACGTTGGTAAAGAAAGAGACATGCCAAAGAAGGCAGACCGAGGCGAGTATTACCATGAAAGCGACCTCCAGGTATGGAAAGATAGATACTTGAGGAAGGACGGTGAGATGAAGGGGATGGCAAACAAATTGGCGGACCTGCAATAAGTTACCAATTTCATGATGCAGAACAACGTCATGCAACCACCGTTCCCATTGGAGGACACGCCAATTCCAGCAGCCAAGAACAATGCCTAGAAAGGGGGGCAGAAAGTAATCCCCGCAGTCCCCCAGCATGACAAGGCGAGGGAGCATTCTTATCGGCTTTCACAGGAGGTCGGAAGAGGATAATCGATGAGAGGAGAGTCTCAAAAGACACATCGTGCCAAAGAATCCTATGCCAAGGAACATCGGTATGTTCAAGGGAAGGAGCTTTGCTTTGACACGACGAATAGAGGGAGGTCCAAGAGGATTCATAATGACACCGGGAGCAGCGCACCCAAAAGGCTGAAGTCTGTCGATAGCCGAGCTCCTGAACGGACTAAGGAGGATTTAAGAGACTACCTATAGAGGAAGCGACAAGATGTCGAGGTAACATCTCCGGTTAAGCCGAGAACACCGTTCTCAGTAGAGCTGGACAAGTTTGAGGCCTCGAAAAGATTCCACATGCCGAGATTCCAGATATACGATAGCAAATATGATCCTAACTTCCACGTCGGATTGTACCTGAACTCAATGGCACTGTACACCGGGAACGAGCTGCTGTTGTGTAAGGTATTCCCCTCGTCCTTTGGGGAAATCGCATCAGACTGGTTTCACAAGTTACCAAAAGGAACTGTGAAAAGTTGGGAAGGGCTGGTCGAGATGTTCGTGGCCAGGTTTGTGACAAACAAACTACAGCCATTGAGGGTAGACTCCCTGATGGCTCTGAGAATTGGTGAGGATGAAAGCTTCAGGGCTTATGCCAAAAGGTATTATGAAGTGTTTAATCGAATACCAGGGTGCAATTAAGAATTGGCGGTCGTTTCTTTTAAGAACGGCCTGAACGATGACTGGTTGCTTTGAAAGTCACTGGCAAAGATGCTGCCCAAAAGTATGGAGGAACTCATGGCCAAGCGGGCCCCCGTCAATTCTTTTGAGTTTCATTCTTGCGAACGTACTCCCCAGGCGGGATACTTAACGCGTTAGCTCTGACCTTTGCAGTCGTCGCCTGACGCCTAGTATCCATCGTTTACGACTAGGACTACTAGGATCGAGAAGTATGCAAGAGTCGAAGAAAATACGCTAGGGACAAAGGCGTCGAAGCAAGAGAAGAGAAACGGCTCACCGAAGCGAAGCCGAGGAAATACTAGATATAACAGGCAAGAGATAGGACTAAGGGTTGCATAGGCAGTCACCACAGTGTTTCGGATTTCGGTCTACAAAGTCCTGGAGAGAATCAGGAACCAGCCTTATTATAGAGCGCCAGAGAAGATCCCTGGCGAATTTATGGGAAGGAGCCTAGGGAAGCATTATGCCTACCACAATGAGGATGGACACTTGACTCAGGGGTGTAAAGCCCTAAAAACACACTTAGAAGACCTGGTTAGACAAGGCTACTTAAGGGAGCTGGTGGATGAGGCCAGAACAAGGGAAGAATAGGCAAGGTTGCCCCAGGCACGGGCAACACCACCCCCACCAACACCGCAACCACAAGCAGAAGGACCTCGAGTGATCAATGTGATTCACTTGCGGGTCAATGAGAACAAGATACGTGGGGAGACTCAGAGGGTAAGACACTTACAGCACGTGTGTCAGGTCCAACAAAAAAGGCCTAGGGTAGGCGAGTGCCAGGAACCAATGGTATCTTTTACTAAGGCCAACCTAGACATAGTGCAACATCCACACAATGATACTCTAGTGATATCCTTGAAGATTGAAGAGTGCCAGGTAAGGCACATTTTAGTTGACCAAGGAAGCTCTTGTGACATCATGTATGTCTGATGTTACAAGGAGCTCGGCCTTCACCAAGACAATCTGGAACAGGCCAACAGTCCAATGGTCGGGTTCAATGGGACACCGACATGGCCCTTGGGGGCAATAAATTTGGAGGTATAGGCAGACACCAAGAAAGTGAGCACGGAGTTCACAATCATTGACACCCTCTTACCTCACAATGTTATCTTGGGAAGACCGTTGTTGCACGTAATGAGGGTTGTTCCCTCAACATTGCACCAATTATTGCGGTTCCCGATGGAGCAGGGAATTAAAGAGATCAGAGGACACCAGGTATAGGCAAAGAATTGCTCCATGGTAGCACTGAAATCCACCTGCACCATACGAGAAGCAGACATAGCTGAGATTGAGAATGAGGACATGGAGGTCTTGGACGACGTCGGCAAAAAACCAGCTGAGAAAAGTGAAGAAGCCCTGAAGAAAGTTCTGATTCGAGAAGATGATGAGGAGCACTTCTTCCTTTTCGGCTCAGGTTTAGCCGAAGAAGAAGAAAAGAAGTTGGAAGCATTCTTGCGAGCAAACATAGAGGTGTTTACTTGGACGCTATACGAGATGCTTGGCATTAACCCCGACGTAACTTGTCATAGACTGAATGTAGACAGGTCGGCTAAACCTGTCATCTAACGAGCTAGAAGGCCGACCTTGATGCATGTTGAGGCAGTAGAAGAGGAAGTGAATAAATTGCTAGAGGCCAGATCCATTTGAGAGGTAAACTATCCAACATGGTTATTAAACACAGTTGTTGTGAAGAAGAAAAATGAAAAGTGAAGGGTCTGCGTGGACTTCACTAGCCTGAATAAGGCCTGTCCCAAAGACAGTTTTCGCTCCCCAATATCAAACAATTGGTAGATACCACTTCAGGGCATAGAAGGATGAGCTTTCTAGACGCTTACAGGGGTACCATCAGATAGCCATGTATCCGCCCGATAAGGAGAATACTGCATTTATCACCCCAAAATGGCTGTATTACTACAGAGTGATGCCTTTCGGGTTGAAAAATGCAGAAGTAACTTACCAGAGATTGGTAACTAGGATGTTCAGACATCTAATAGGCAAAATAGTGAAAGTATACATTGATGACATGGTCGTGAAAACCAAAGAGCCTGAGGATCATTTGGCCGACCTGAAAGCAGTCTTTGATATCCTAAGGACATTTTGACTCCAACTCAATGCGTCGAAATGCGCATTTGGAGTTAGGTCAAGAAAGTTCCTGGGATACTTGGTTACTAGAAGGGGCATTGAGGCGAGCCCAGATCAGATCAAGGCCATCTTGGACTTGTAGAGCCTGACATCGGCAAAACATGTGCAGATGTTAACTGGAAGGGCCGCAGCCCTGAATAGGTTCATAAACAGAAGTTCTGACAAATGCAAACTTTTTTTTAGTTTAGTGAAGAAAGCCACAGATTTCTTATGGACAAAAGAATGCAAAGTCGCCTTGGCCGACTTGAAGAAATATCTTACCACAGTCCCAGTTCTCTCAAATCCTATACTAGGAGAGGAACTCTTCTTGTACTTGGTAGTTTCGGAGCATGCAGTGAGTGCAGTGGTAATTAGAGAAGAAAAGGGGGAACAAAGGGCAGTTTACTATGTGAGTTAAACCCTAGCAGGCGCAGAGACCAAGTATTTGCCCCTGGAGAAATTGACACTAGCTTTAGTGATGGCGTCCAAGAAGTTGAATCACTACTTCCAAGCCCACAAGATTATGGAATTGACTGAGCCTCCCTTGAAATCCCTACTACAACAAGGAGATCTGACAGGCAGGATAGCCAAGTGGGCAGTAGTATTGGGCCAATACGACTTGGAATTTAGGTCCAAAACAGCAATCAAAGGCCAGGTTCTGGCAAACTTCGTGGTCGAGTTCACACCTGGAGCCATCCCACATCGGGCTCCGATGAGCCGCGACTTAGGATTTCCTGGAGAGCAAGAAAAGACCCAGCTGGGAATGAAAAACCCCACAATAGAGCAAAAGAAAGAAAAGAAACTCAAGCCCTGCGATATTTACATCGGCGACTCCTTTCGTCTGTTTGTTGATGAGAGTTTAAACTGACAGGGAGCGGGGGCAGGAGTAGTACTAGTATCTCCAGATGAACAAATGTTAGAGCAATCAATTTGTTTGGGGTTCAAAACCTTCAATAATAAAGCAGAGTATGAAGCATTGATCGTAAGATTGAAGCTGACAGCAACAATGGAATCCGACGAGGTTGTGGTCTTTTGTGACTCCCAACTTATTGTGAACCAGGCAACAGGTGAGTATGCAGCCCGAGATGAAAGAATGATAGCCTACGTTAAGGAGGTTGTTAAACTACTGGCCTTTGTAACGCGTCCGCGGGGGACCTCGGCTACAGCTCGGACTCGATTTGTGTCACGGTTCTAAATCTGAACCAAAGAGTCCAACTCTGGCAAATCGTTTTGAAGAAAAACAGATTTTGAAAAGAAGTGCCAAACATGGACTGCTTTGCCAGATTACAGAGTCGCCACCTAAATATTTTTAAATGGGGAATTTAGGAAACCCGACTCATCAAGGCCACATGTCCGATCATCACCAAAGTGGTCTTGGCTCCTGAGCTTGGGTACGATCGGGAAGGTCATTTATGAGCACCCCTTTCGCGATCCAAACCGGCCTCTACTAACCGTGATATCTGATTTTGAAAACATTACATGCTCTTATTCCGGTTATTAGCCTAGAATTACTATGTTATGCGCACAACAAACAAGTATAGACCAAATCGCCTAAATTGGAACAAAAACATTGCATGTTTGTTTTGAAGATGATTTGCTACTCGCAAGTAGGCTAAAATGCAGGTTTTGCCACCCTCAAGTGGGCTTTAGAAAAAGATGGTTTTGCCACTATCTAGTGGGCTTAAAAAAACTCACAGTTTTAATGCATTATCCCAATTTAAGTAATTTGACCTCCATCCACAGGCATTCAAGCAGTTATATCACATAAGCAGCTAGCCTCATGGTAATTATGCAATCATGTTAACATTCACACGCATGCGATATGCTAAAGCATAAAAGCTCACCTAGTACTCCAAGCCAAAACAGAAGCTTATTAGAAATCCATGCATGGACCTAAGCATACTGAAATGTCTAATGCAACACATGCAAAGATGTAATCTAGGCAAGCTTGGCTATCCTAAACATGGCATGTGAAATGCTAAATATCATGTATTCAATTTGGAATTGAAGATACAATGCAGTTTGTATGATGAACCGAGCCCGGTGCATGTAAACAAATGCATGGATGCACACATGCTGTCATACTGTATGCTAATTTAAACGTGCCCTAATCTACCATCATAAGCAGGTAAATAAAAGGGTTAGAAAGAAATGGGGGTTGGAAGACATACACCCACTCACACACACTTATTACAATTATGCCCTCACTCGGAGGGACCAAAATAATAATACAAATTAACTACGCAAGCTAATTAAAATATTACAAATTAATTAAATTAATCAAATAAATAATTAATCTAATTAGGCAGTAAATCACCTCGGGATGAGGGCCAAATGCAGCGCGCGCTCGGGACTGGCTCGGAATCGCACTGCCATGCACGGATTACCTCTGTTTCCCCTGCTATTCTCTTCTGAAAATTGCCAAAACTTCAGGGATGCCTCTCAGGGCACTGGGGAGTACCACCGGCTGGGGCAGCATACCATCGGCTGAAGGATGTGGCCACCGGCACTAAATGAAACTATCGGCTATCAAGATATCTGCGCTTGGCATCTAAATGCGGTCGGCACTAAATGCTCGTCTGCGCAGAGACACTCACAAAGAAGAGAGGACAACAACATGCATGGCAATACAATTCAAGCCATTTATGCACTACGCACACCCCTTATCATGTTGATGACTCAAAGGAAGGTGTGCCTTGGTTCTCGGACCACCAATCGCGCATTTCCATGCATGATGGTCCAAAGAACCAAGAGTGCAAATTTGATTTCAAATGCATGCAATGCACATAAGCACATAGGGGTGCTAAGCCTCCATCATGACTTGGTCAAGAGGCCTAACATGCATGCCAATGTGATGCAATCCTAGACATGGCAACTAGTATGCAATATGGCAATACAATGCAAACCTACAAGTGAGCACACAAAGCAAGCATGCAAACCAATTGAAAGATGGACTTATACATGAATTAGGCAACTCCAAAAGGCCTAAAATCAGTGGCCAAAGTGCCTAAAAGTGGGGTCTAAACACACACACACATGCGCATGTTAAGGTACCAAACCCAAGGCAAGAACATGGCAACTCTTAAGCACACTTAAAGAGACCAAACATAGACTGTGAGCATGCATTGTAAAGCTCTGAAAATCATGCTAAACATGGTGCCAAACCAAGCAAAAAAAGTAGGCTAAGCATGCATACAAATGGTCCAAGCATTAAGGCAAGCCAATGAGGCTTTGAACCACACTTAGCACAACCACACATGGCAATACTTAAGCAATTAAAATCAGAGTTTTAACACATAAAACTAGGCCCAAAGGACCCCCTAGATGGCATCTAGATGGTTCAAATACAAAGGCATGCGGCAAGACCAAAACATGGAGCATGCAACACAAGCTTAAGAAGCAACAAAGAGGCATGCAATATAAACATACAAGCACCTCTAGGGGACTGAAATAGCATATGAAATGGTTCCAAACCATCAAAATAATGCAAGCATGGCATGCTACACATTTATGCTCTTAAGGCCAACAAGCCAAATGCAAAGAGGCTATGTAATGCATGATGAGATCAACCCAAATGGCTATGGATAGAGCTAAATCATGGCAAAATGAGCATACAAGCTTCACAAATGCAAGCCTAAAACATGCTAGAAGCTAAGGCATACAACCTAGACATGTCAAGGCATCAAAGGGGATTACAAGGCAACTATGCTAAGCATGCATAAGGGGCCTAAACCAACTTGAAATCATGTTATAACATGGCAATATAAGCATGAAAAACAATCAAACATGCTCAACACACACTCAAGCATGAAGCTCCATAAGGAAGCAAAATTTGCCCTTTTCAAGGACATCAAGGAGAGGGGGTGGCCCTCTCCTCCTTGAGACTCTAAGGTATCATCTCCACCACTGAAGTCCCTCAAGATTTCAATGGTGGAGAGGCCCAAGCACCCAAGTCTCGGATCTCTCACAAAATGGCCCAAAATGGGGCCTTTTCAAGGCCTAAAGGGGGTCAAACTTCCCCAAACCACAAAACACTCTTAATACACAATAAAGAGGGTCAAAAATCAGAACTTTTATGTGTTATAAACTAAGCACAAAAACAGTTCTAAACTAGGTAGAAATGAGGTGTAAAAATGGGGTAAATAAAGCAAGTTTCTTACCCTTGATGACTATCTTCACAAATGTTGTTGTTGGTGTCTCCTTGAGCTCCAATCCAGCCAAGAACTTCAAGAACAAGCCTCAAGAACCTCAGTTCCAAGAGGAAGGTGAGACACTATGTGTTGGTGAGCAATAGTATGGCAATGCACACACACTAAGCTAAAAGGGGAAAGAGAGAGATATATGATAGATATAGAATTCCAAACCCTAAACCAGAGCTTCTCCTATGTCTAACCCTCTGAAATTTCTAACTCCTCCAACCCTTGAGCCAAGAGAAGAGGCTTCTCTCTTATAGACAACCAAAGCTTACAAGCTAAGGCATCCAAGGGCTCATCCCCTCCATACACGTGTATGGAGGGAAAACAAAATGCATACAGCTGTAAGAAAATATCTCACAAAACAACTGTATAAGAGTCGGCAGGGCAAAATGGTAATTTTGTCCAAAAGAGTGCCGACCAGCACAAAAGAGTGCCGACCGGCACAATAAAGTGCCGGTGGCAACCACAGCCAGCCGGTGGCCTCTAGCCACAGCCGGTGGTGTGTGGGGATACCTCACAAGGCATTCCCTTCCCCTCTAGGGCAAAACACAAGTGTTTGGTGCAAAACCAAACACAAAACGGTCGAGTTCGGAGGTCCTGAGGCAAGGCGTGCGAGCCGAGAACTCCGGGAACTCCAAACGAACACCAACATGGATAATCACCGAGTGTTCAAGCGGTGACGTCCAAGTCTTGAGGACGGTCAAAAATGGGGTGTCTACAGTTGCCCCTCTTTGACAGAACTCGGAAGTCATAACAATGACGGGAGTGAATGTCAAAGCCCAGAGACGACCCATTTTTGACCAGGCCGAAGACTTAGACAAACAAACGAAATATAGATAGATAAATGGTTGTGCCCGCAGGCTTCCTACGTATCCCTTTGCAAGGAATCAAACCAGCGTAGTTCAGGGGCAGGATACAAAGTGATGCACAATGCAAGTGCATAACTTATGATCATGCAAAGAAAGCTGTAATGAAGCAATTATGCAAAATAAATGCAACATCTTAAGCGAATGCTATGCAAACAAGTAAACATGAACCAAACTACATATCATGCAGAAAGGATGTAAGAAAATTATGCAATTCTCACGGCGTCTTGCGTGGAGAAGGATAAAAGCGACTACCGAGAATACCCGAAGTCTCAAACACAACATCTCTCAGCGTATCGTACACAGGAGAGGAAAGAGCAACACTTCTCAACGTAGTACACGCGAGAGAAGAAAGATAAAATTTCTCAGCGTAGTACACGCAAGAGAAAAAGGATGAAATCTCTCAGCGTAGTACACGCAAGAGAAGAAGGATAAAATCTCTCAGCGTAGTACACGCAAGAGAAGAAGGAAAGGCAAAGAGAAACCTCTCAGCAGCGTAGTACACGCGAGAGAGGAAAGATGAAAGCAAAAAGAAACCTCTCAGCGTAGTACACGCGAGAGAGGAAAGAGAAAAGCCTCTCAGCGTAGTACACGCGAGAGAGGAAGGACAAAGGCCTCTCAGCGTAGTACACGCGAGAGAGGAAAGAACAAAGAAAAAAGAAACCTCTCAGCGTAGTACACGCGAGAGAGGGAAAAGGAAAGCAAAAAGAAACCTCTCAGCGTAGTACACGCGAGAGAGGAAAGAGAAAAGCCAAAAGAAACCTCTCAGCGTAGTACACGCGAGAGAAGAAAGAGAAAAGTCTCTCAGCGTAGTACACGCGAGAGAGGAAAGAACAACAATGCAAGTAAAAAGGCGCACAACAATGTGGGCGAAACATGCATGACAATGCAAGTGAAATGAGTGCATAACAATGCAACTGGGATGTGCACCACAATGCAAATGAAGTGGGTGCATAACAATGTAGGTGGAAGGGTGCATTTTCTATGCAAGAGATGCAAGCATTTAACATGTACTCTGGTGCCTCTGATTTACCTCTCAGAGGGTTTTGCAATACACTCAGCTCAAAAAAAAAGGGTACACCTTGTTCATATTGGCAAGAGATAACATATGCCGCTGCTTTAATTGCCATTCTGACTTGAAGCAGGCTTACACTTGGAGTAGAGGCACACTCATACTTCGGTAGCATTGACAAGGCCTGAAGAGGCACATCCGGAGTACAATCACGGAATTCGCTGAAGGTGAAACACTCTCAGATGCTTCAATTTTCCCTCTTTTCTTTTGCTTTGCAGTCTGGAACCTATATAGCTTCAGATAGATCCTGGTTCTACTGTTCTCACATGACCTGGGTTGAACCCTGCGGTTTTTGAAAGAACAAAATCTTGTTTTGCAAAAATGTGGAGAATGGCACAGCACTCTGAGCACACAACAAATCATTTTTGAGGTTGAGAAAATGAGTTCTCGACCGGGTATTGAGCCTACGACTGAACACAGCGAGAAAGACTCAACAACGGAAAACAAAAGGTAAACAACCTAAACACAGACGAGACACGCTCGGAAAAGACTCGAAACAAAAGTTGAGGTAAACAAGACAACAGACACGACATACAGACGTGTTACAAAGACGAGAGACCTCAGATTACGAGGAGCCAGTTTCTCCGGGTATGCTTTCCCACCCTTTTCTCATTTGTGATTCTCACATCACTTGGCCCTCAAGCCCGGTTTTTCTCACAAAACCCTCATCTTACTTTTCTCTCATCACACATCTCTCTATTCTTCAATCTCTCATTTTAAATCCCTCCCCTGGGTGGTTGATGGATAAGCTGGGAATTGTGGGCTCTTGCCCCTGGCATTCCGCTAGATTCTTCTTCTTGTTTACAACAGTGAGTTTCTCCCACAGAGGGGTTGTGCTACAACTGGGTGTGTAGCAAATCTATAGCTAACATCGGTTGATGATGCCCTGCTGGGGAGTTTGGACACGGTTAGATCTGTCCAGATGAAGAAGTGGAGGATCTTGATCCATTCGAATTCGTGCTCCGCATTTGACTTGATACCTCGTTGCTTGGAGGATGAGAGAGCTTTCAGCCCTTTGTTGTTGACTTCAGTTGTGCCCTTTTCTGGCAGGTAGAGTGCCATTTCTGGCAAATACATTGACAACAGGGAAAAGACAGGGAGCCTGACTTAACTGTGCCCCTAGTTCATCATTTTGACCATTTTTTGTTTTTGCTTTCTACCAAAACAATTTTGACCAACATGAGAGTTAGATTAACACACTTGTTCGATTTTTGATTTGAAATCATGCAAGTCAGGCTACGAGCACTGAAATTTTTCCTTTTTTTTTGGGTCCAAGAAAAGGTCCGGTTTTGGAAAAGATGGAATAATTTTTGAGAAAGTAGTCAACCTCAGTAAAAATTCTCAAAAACTATTTTTGCAAACGGCCAATGCTTAACAAGCACGGAACCAACTCTTGAGATGCACAACCTATAAGCAATGGAAAATTGCCCCTTGTCTAAAGGACGATGCATGGCAACGGAAAGTTGCCCCTTGTTTGAAATGACGCCGTGGCGTTTTGAATGGCAACGGAAAGTTGCCCCTTGTGTGAATGGCACCACGGCGCATTGTGATCAGTCCTCAGAGCGATGATTACAACCGAACTCTCGGATACAGAGAAGGCAAGGATGGTCAAAACCATTACATGGACACACTTGAATTTGAAATTTTTATGGCTGGACTTCAAAATGAAGTTGCCTACGTATCCCAAACATGGGAATCAAGCCTTACGTAGTTCGGGGTTAAGGTACACTCGGGTATTAACCTCTCCTTTTTATGCTCTAACTTTTGCCAAGGCGCCTGTTGCAGGTTTTCGACCTTGCGAGCTTTGTTCTTCTTTCTTTTCTTTCTTTTTCATTTTTTTTCTCTTTTCTTTTTCTTTTAGGCTCTAACTTTTGCCAAGGCGCCCAATGCGGGTTTTCGACCTTGCGAGCTTCTTTTTCTTTTCTTTTCTTTTTCTTCTTCCTTTGTTTTTCTTTTTTTTCTGTATTTTTTGCATTTTTTTTTATTCTTTTTTTTGTATTTTTCTCTTGCTCTAACTTTTGCCTGGGTCGCCCTTCCGGGTTTTCGGCCCAGCGAGCCTCTCAAAGGGTAAAAGTGTAACAAGTCCATGCCAAATGATTTTGAGATTGAAGCCCTCTGTATCCAGGAGAGTGGCTGTTGTATTGATTTGCAGAAAGATCCACCTTTGGCTCTTCGAGCACATCGGATATTTTTTGTCCCTAGTTCAAAGGGGTGCTTCTGATCTAGCTTTGCAAGCTTCTTCTGATCTCCTTGATCCGACTTTCCTGGCCTCTTGTTCGAGGGCTGCTTCAAATCTGGCCACACAGGCCTTACATTGTGGTTGACCGTTGAACATTCTGAATGCAAGTTCAAGGTTTGAAGGCAAGGACTCAAGTCTCGAGGCTGAGAGCGATCCTAAGCTACACAATCTCAAGAGCGATTCCACACATGTCTTTGCAGGACCGTGTAAAACCTTTTTTGAAAGTTTTTAAGAAAGCGACAAATCGCTCGCGCTGAAGACAGTGTGGGACCAATCTGGATCAAGCCAGGATCCTTCCCAGTACTTACACTAACAAGCATGATTTCATTCATTAAGGGCTTAGCACGCCTTTCTTTCTCTCAGTTTGATCAAAGTTTTGCAAATCCCGAGGAATTCCTTCCTCTTTGTTTTTATCACAATATTTCGAAAAAAAGTTTTGGAGAACTTAGGTCGATGCAATGAATTCAAGGCACAGAAAAGACATAGCTTCTAGTCAAATACCGCCATCTCATTTAGAATTTCTGGCACAACTGGCACACGGCTGAAGCAAATGCAAGAGCGTGAAAATCACTGTTGTTTCATTCAAATCTGTTGGCACAACTGGCTCCCTGGCAGAAACAAACTCAAAGGAAAGCAAAAGGACAAACACGAGACAAAGCAAGTGATATCCGAGGTAACATTCCCGGAATCACCCGACTCTGACAAAACAGGACTGACTCAATACAACAAGACAGACCCGACTGACTCAGTATGAAAAGACTGACTCAATACAAAACGACACGACTGACCCAATACCTAAGCCAGAAAGTACAAAACTAGCATTCGCAAATGCTCAAAGCAGTGCGTGCCAAACGCCACATCCGGAGTAAACTAAGCGCCGCCCGCAGGTGGTTCATCCCCCGATCACATACTCGTACTATCCCCCAAGTTCACTGATCCAGTGACGATAGACTTTACTGAGCTGGTGCAGGGATGACCCCGTTGTCAATCAAATTTTGTATCTCGTGGCGGAGACGGACGCAACTGTCGGTGTCATGACCGGTTTGTTGATGGAAAGCACAGTACTTAGTCGGGTCATGCTTTGGAGGGAGAGGATCGGGTAGAGGTCGTTGCTCTAACGGTTTCAGATGTCCTTTCCTGAGTAGGACCCCCAGGGCTTTAGACAAAGACATATAGAGTGGGGTGAAAACCCTCTTGCCTCGAGGTAGATAGTCTGAAGTTCGGGGGTTTGAAGTGGATGTACCAATAAAGGGGGTGGCTGCTTTTGGTGTGGTGGTGGCGACCATGCCCACGTTGGAAGATCTTGCAGCTGTGTCACCGCTGGTGGTGTAGACACCCCATTTTTGACCGACCTTAAGACTCAGACGTCACCGGTTGAGCGCTCGGTGATATTGCATACTGTGCTTGTTCAGAAGTCCCAGAGTCACGCGGCCGTGCCGCCTCGGACTTCCGAACCACCTTCTCTACCTTGTCTCGGTTTGCGAACCAGGCTCGGTTTTCTCTGTTTTCTTTCCTGAGGGAAGGGAGTGGTCCCGTAGACTATCTCCCGGTGGCCGTGAGCTACGTTTCGTGGCCGTAGGCCATTTTGCCCACTTCGGAGCGGTTCGGTTTTGAACCGTCGGGCCGTGTGCCTCGGCTCGGACCGCAACCATCTCCGAGTTCTCCGGTTTTTGGCATGCCTCTGTTTTAGTGTTCCGAGGACAGGGGCCCTGATGCCCTTGCGCGAACACCACTTAGGTGCGGCGACCCATTTCGGGACCCCAAACCGCGGTTTTGGGTCGAGCCATTTTGCATCGGCCTTCTCCGGTTTTGGCGAGACCTCTGTTTTAATATTTCGAGAACCACAGGGCCCCGATGCCCACCGTGGCCGTATGCCACTTCGGTGCTCATAAGCGGTTTTGGGACCCCAAATTGAGCGGTTTGGGTCGAGCATTCATTTCGCATCCATTTTCTCCGATTTTTGGCAGAACCTCTGTTTTGTCATTCCGAGGACAGGGGTCATGAGATGCCCACTTCTGAACACCACTTAGGCACCGCCATTTTGGGATCCCGAATCGCTCGGTTTTGGCTCGGCGTTCATTTCTCATTAGTTTTTGTTCAAATTTGGCGGTACCTCTGTTTCAACACGGGAAGATCCTTTGGGGGTGGGAGGCCAGCAATTATCCCAGATAACGGTTTAGCTCCTCCCGAGCCGTTTTCTCATAGGGCCAATGTTGAACACCCTGGGGGTATTTTCTTCCAACCAAAGCTACATATCTGTGATTAGGGGACATGGGAGGACCCTAAAAACTATTGGTCGGCCAGAAACTCAGAGTTTCATTTTTGAGCCTCTCCTTCAAGCTCTATGTTGTGCCTCCTGCTTCAGAGTTGCCAAATTCCAACCATGGAACCTTGTTCTACACACATGGGAGGACCCTAAAAATTGGTGGCCGGCCATTAATTATTTTTTTCATTTTTGAGCCTCTCCTTCAAGTCCAATGTTGTCTCTCCTGGTTTACAGTTGCCAATTTTCAACCACAGGGTTGTGTTGAGGACACATGGGAGGACCCTAAGGTGCTATGGCCGGCCATTAATTCAACACTTTTTTTGGCCATGGCCGGCCATAGAGGTGGCTGGCCGACCGGGTGAGGTGGACCGGCCACCTGCAGAGAACCACTGGCCCCGGATTCTTGCTTTCCAGCCTGTCCCAGCTGTCCGGACATCTTCCAACATATCCCGGGGCATCCGGGGGATATTTCGGGAGGGAAAGATTGGGTGCTTTCCCTCCCCTTTTACACCCCATTCCTTGTCTATTTGAACGGCCCTCCCTCTCCTTCTTCAAGGTTGGAAAAAATTGTCTCAAGAGATCATCTTCAAATTCCTCCATTTTCATAGCTCAAGACCTCAAAAAGCTTCTAAGTCCCTAGGTCTTCTCTTCATCAACACCTAGCCTCACCATCCCTACTACCATTCCAGCAGCTAGGAAGTGAATTTCAGAGGTTGAGAAGCTACAAATCAAGGCCAAGAATCAAAGAAAGGCAAGTCTTCAAGGGTAAGTCTTCAAAACCAACTTTTAGGGCTTTTTCTTGATTCATTTCTATACTCCAATTGGTTGAGAATTGGGGCTCCGACCCCTACTGATTTTGTGCTTGTTTTGAGCCCCTCTACAACTTTGTAGAAGGGCTCAACTTCATTTGATGCTCCTATGATATACTTGTTTCAATACCTAGCTTTTATGCCATTATCTTGCATGCTAGTTTAGGCCTATTTCCTTTTGTTTTCATGGGTCAGACCCCTAATGGTTTTGTGCTCATTTTGAGCCCCTCTACAACATTGTAGAAGGGCTCAACCTCATTTGGTCATTGTATATACCACCTCCTTCAAATTCCATCAAGTGTGCCCTTTTTTGCATGCAATTTTTGACCTATTTGTGTTTGTTTTTGGGATTTCGACCCCTACTGGTTTTGGTCTTATTTTGACCCCATTTACATATTTCATGAAGAAAGTTTTGTCATTTGGTGTGTGCATTGCATGTCTCATGATATAGCATATTTGGAAGCCTACTTTGCATGGATTTTATAGCATGTTTGTATTCTGATTTTGAGGATGTCATCTTCTGAAATTGTGCTTATTTTTATCTCATCTTCAATGTTGTAGAAGAAAGTTTGTCCATTTGGGGTTTGCATATATCACTTGTCTCAATACCCCTCTTTCGGTCACTAACTTTGCATGCTATTGCTGATCTATCTATGCTTGCATTTTGGCCATGTTTGTTACTGGAAAATGCCATATTTGGGACTGCCTTGCTACTGTTCTTGCTGCCATGATCATATTTTGCATGTATAGCATGGCTATAGGCCATTTCGGGGCTTAATTTCACACTTTCGGGATGAATGCATGCTTCGAGTGTTATTTCGAATTGTCTCGGGGCTGTTTTCCCCTTTATTTAGGTGCTGAAATTCCATTGCCATGCTTGCATATCATTCCCTATGCCATTTGCATCATTTTTGCATTGCCTCGGTTTGCGTGCCAGTGTGCACGCCTTCGGCGCCTCATTTATCATCCGGCCCTATGTGTGTGAGCTGAGGCTCTCCCATGTTGGTGTAAGTCCATCGCGGCATTACGTGTGTCATTTCATTGCATTTCATCATCGCCTCGATTTGCGCGCCTGTGGGCACGCGTTTCGAGGCACTTCGGTTTTATCCGATTTTCATGCTTCTACATCATTGCCTCGATTTGTGTGTCCGTGTGCACGCATTTCGAGGCACTTCGGTTTTATCCGATTCTCATTTTATCATCGCCTCGGTTTGCGTGCCTGTGGGCGCGCATTTCGAGGCACTTCAGTTGTATCCGATTTTGCTCATTTCATCATCGCCTCGGTTTGCGTTCCTGTGGGCGCGCTTTTCGAGGCACTTCGGTTGTACCCGATTTTCTCATTTTATCATCACCTCGGTTTATGTGCCTGTGGGCACGCGTTTCGAGGCACTTCGGTTTTACC
This sequence comes from Camellia lanceoleosa, assembly GCA_025200525.1. Taxonomy (NCBI): domain Eukaryota; kingdom Viridiplantae; phylum Streptophyta; class Magnoliopsida; order Ericales; family Theaceae; genus Camellia; species Camellia lanceoleosa. The sequence goes on from CM045763.1 coordinate 64,818,215, forward strand.
CGATTTCTCATTTCATCATCGCCTCGGTTTACGTGCCCGTGGACACGCATTTCGAGGCACTTCGGTTGTATCCAATTTTCCCATTTTATCATCGCCTCGGTTTGCGTGCCTGTGGGCGCGCATTTCGAAGCACTTCGGTTGTATCCGATTTTCTCATTTTATCATTGCCTCAGTTTGCGTGCCCGTGTGCACGCATTTCGAGGCACTTCGGTTTTATTCGATTTGCATTTTTGTCATCACCTCGGTTTACGTGCCCGTGGGCACGCATTTCGAGGTACTTTGGTTTTATCCTATTTCTCATTTCATCATCGCCTCGGTTTGCGTGCCCGTGAGTGCGCATTTCGAGGCACTTCGGTTTTATCCGATTTGCATCTCACATCATCGCCTCGGTTTGCGTGCCTGTGGGCGCGCATTTCGAGGCACTTCGGTTTTATCCGATTTACATTTCACAGCATCGCCTCGGTTTGCGTGCCCGTGTGCACGCATTTCGAGGCACTTCAGTTTTATTCGATTTGCATTTCATGCCATCGCGTGCTGCGTGCCGCACGCTTCGGCGTCTCATTTTCATCTCATTTTCATAGCATTGAGCATGCTAGGTTGTATATTAGTTGCATTTCATGCATATTATGCATATTGCACGGGAAACGAGGCGCGTTTTGTACTCCGAGTAACGAAACGGGTCTCAATTCCCAAGTCATCGACGCTCCGGATTACCCATGATGGAGTTAGGTCTTGTTATAGCATTCACCTACATTCATCCCTATATTGAGTTGTGCAATTCGGCTCCTCGGCCATCATGCATCGAGATGCGTGATTGGTGGCACAAGGATCGAGGCATGCATACATTTGTGAAATACATTGCTATGCCCCTTTTCCTGCTCTCTGTTGCAGCAAAATCAAAGATCAACAACTTTTCGGGAATCCGGCGCGCATTTCGAGAAACAATGCAAACAGAGGCTAATCGGGGCATCCCAGTGGATTTCCGCGCCAGGCAGCCCAACATACATCATCTATCAGAAGCAAGCGAGGCACGGCTGCGCGATTCTGACTTTCTTAGTTTAATCTGTCAATTAATTAGAATTTGTATATTTATTCGGACTGTATTATTCGGACTGTATTATTTATTCGGACCCTCTGCGCGAGGGCAATGTTGTAATAAGGGTGTGTGAGTGTGATGTATGTCTTCCAACCCCCATTTCTTTCTCCTTTTTATTTACCTGCTTACGATGGTTAGATATAGGGCATATTTCAATTAGCATAACAGTATGACAGCATGTTTGCATCATTCATCTGTTTTGCACGCACCGGGCTCGGCGCATCATACAAACTGCATCTGTATTTCAATTCCAAGTTGAGTACTTTTTAGCTGTAGCATTTCACATGCCATCTTTAGAATAGCCGAGCCTGCTATAGTTGCATTTTGCATGTGTTGCATTAGGCATTTCAGTATATTTAGGATTCATGCATGATTTCTAATCATTTTCCTGTTTTGGCTTGGAGTACTCGGTAAGTTGTTATGCTTTAGCATACTTGCATGCGTGTGAGTGTTGCCATGATAGCATGCTTACCATGAGGCTATGTGCTTATGTGATATAACTGCCTTGAATGCCTGTGGGTGGGGGTTGAGTTATTTGGATTGGGACAATTCATTGACTGTTTGTTTTAAGCCCACTAGATAGTGGCAAAATCATGTTTTCTAAGCCCACCCGAGGGTGGCAAATCCGCATTTTAGCCTACCTGCGGGTAGCACCATCACACCATTTTCAAACAAACAAACATGAAATGTTTCGTTCCAATTCAGACGACTCGGTCTATACTTGTTTGCTGCGAGCATCACATAGTATCCTAGGCTAATAATCGGAATAAGAACACATAATGTTTTTCAAAAATTGATATCATGGTTAGTAGAGGCCGGTCTTTGACCGGGCGAGAGGGGGTGCTCACGATGTGACCTTCCCTAATCGTACCCAAGTTCCCGAGCCAACTTTGGTGATGACGGACACGTGGCCTTTTGGCACCGAGTCAGGGTTTCCTAAATTTCCCATTTTAAAATATTTAGGTGGCGACTCGTTATCGCAAAGCGATCCATGTTTGGCACTTCTTTCAAAAAAATCTGTTTTCCTTCAAAACGATTTGCCGGATTTGGACTCTTTGGTTCAAGATTGAGAACCGCGACAAAATTGAGTCCGAACTGTAGCGAGGTCCCTCGCGGGCGTTGTTACAGGTGGTCGCATTCGAACTGCGAGAAAATGCCCTCCTGGGCTGCTCCTTCTCCTGGTCGATAAGGCCCTGCTTTATAGCGTCCTCGATCTGTACTCCCATCTCATGTAAGTCTGAAAAGGTAGGGAAGGGGACTACTATCATCTTTTGCATCAACCTGGGTTGGAGATTGCGCACAATCATCCGTATCTGGTCCTTGTCAGTCGGCCTGGTGGTCATCGAAGAAGCTTTGGCCCTCCAACGGGTTACAAAGTCAGAGAAGGCCTCTTTCGGCTCTTGCCTGGTTGTCTCAAGATCACGGGTTGTGATCTCGATCTGGGTATTGTATGAATATTGTGCGACGAAGGCCTCGAACATCTCCTCCCAGCTTCGTTTCACTGAGTCCTCTAATTTGGCGTGGGTGGCGCGATGCAGAGGTCTGCTAAAAAGGGAGAGCTTCTGTAATCTTGTCAAGCCCATCGGGCGCAGAACATCTGAAAACAAACTCAAGTGGACCATGGGATCTCCCAACTCGTCAAAACGGTCGATGTGAGGCATCTTGAACCTGTCTGGCAATGTCACAGCTGTGTCCGTGTATCCATCCTCAATGTCGGGAATGGACTTGACTCCTTGGGATTTCTTAAACATCTTTTCCAACTTACTCAGCTTCAGCGCTGTGGGGTCCGCTTCAAACTCGAAGGGAGAGTTTGGCACGTTGACAGGCGTGGGTGCCTTAGATAGTTGTGGTAGAATCGGGGGCGGAGCTGGCCCCGTTGGAAGGTCTGTATCCTCTTGGACATTAGCTGTCTCCCCAGGGGTTGGAATCCCTGATGGGGGAGGGGCTTGTTGCGAAGTAGACACTCTGGCTTGCTGTTGTAGTCTCACGATTAACTCTCTGCTCACAATCGCGCTTCTGTTGCTGGCGAACTCTGCTGGGGACGATCTTGCTACATCGTTTTCATGCTCTCTTGGAGGTGGCGCACCATCTCCTCTAAACTAGCCATATTGCCCTGATTTGATTGAATTACTGGTATATCTGTGCCTGCAATAGGCTCGGAAATCTCAACCCGACTGCTCAAAGGTCACTGATCTGGTAGCTGTTGTATTGGTGGTCCGTACCTGACTAGCCTTCTCTGGCCCTGATTACCCTTGAACTGAATCTCTGACCTGACAAAGTCTATCAGCACAAATCCAATGTACCCAGGGGATAGTGGAGCCTTCTGAAGCTATAGTTCCAGGACTACCTAGCAAAAGAGAAAACAAACAGCATCTCAGCTCAACTTCACTGGAACAGATATGAGTAAAGTGAATGATCAGATTCTATTCTTGATCACTGTTCTGAATCATCGCCCCAAAATCGAATCGATGCAGATATAACTGATTCTCCAAAATACTATTACTGGTGCCCTCGGGCGGATACCCAGAACTTGGCGGTATATGCATTCCCTGTAGAGATACACTCTAAAAGCACATAGCAAGTAAATGAGAGCCAATACACCCCTATGTTGGGGTAGGGTTTCCCTGTCCTATTTTGTCAGGAGCTAGGGTTTCACTATGCACACAGCGGTTTCAAACAACCTATATCGGGTAAGCAACCTGTCCTAGTTTGGAATGGTCACTATGGATCCGAATATGCACTAAGTCGAATGGTCAAAGAGGGTGCCCCGGTAAAACCAGGGTTTGTGTTCCCATACTGGCAGAGCCCGCAATCGGTCAGCCTTATGGACATGCCTTGACAAGACAAGCCTCCAGCAAACCGCTCAGGAATAGCAGATGGCCAACACGGTGTCCTAGGCGCACCAATGCACATGCAATGCAAAGAAACACATAAATGTAGTCAAAACCAGATATCACAGGTTCGAGTCAAGCTCTCTAAATCCCGGTAGTCGCGAAATCGTAACACGTCATCGGGGACCTCGCTTCTGACTCGGACTCGATTTGTGTCACGGTTCTAAATCTGAACCAAAGAGTCCAACTCTGGCAAATCATTTTGAAGAAAAACAGATTTTGAAAAAGTGCCAAACATGGAATTTGCTTTGCGGATTCTGAGTCGCCACCTAAATATTTTAAAATGGGGAATTTAGGAAACCCTGACTCAGTGCCGAAGGCCACATGTCCGTCATCACCAAAGTGGTCTTGGCTCGGGAGCTTGGGTACGATCGGGGAAGGTCAGCTATGAGCACCCCCTTTCGTCCGGTACGAAAATCGGCCTCTACTAACCGTGATATCCGATTTTGAAAACATTACATGCTCTTATTCCGGTTATTAGCCTAGAATTACTATGTTATGCGCACAACAAACAAGTATAGACCAAATCGCCTAAATTGGAACAAAAACATTGCATGTTTGTTTTGAAGATGATTTCATACTCGCAAGTAGGCTAAAATGCAGGTTTTGCCACCCTCAAGTGGGCTTTAGAAAAAGATGGTTTTGCCACTATCTAGTGGGCTTAAAAAAACTCACAGTTTTAATGCATTATCCCAATTTAAGTAATTTGACCTCCATCCACAGGCATTCAAGCATTTATATCACATAAGCAGCTAGACTCATGGTAATCATGCAATCATGTTAACATTCACACGCATGCGATATGCTAAAGCATAAAAGCTCACCTAGTACTCCAAGCCAAAACAGAAGCTTATTAGAAATCCATGCATGGACCTAAGCATACTGAAATGTCTAATGCAACACATGCAAAGATGTAATCTAGGCAGGCTTGGCTATCCTAAACATGGCATGTGAAATGCTAAATATCACGTATTCAATTTGGAATTGAAGATACAATGCAGTTTGTATGATGAACCGAGCCCGGTGCATGTAAACAAATGCATGGATGCACGCATGCTGTCATACTGTATGCTAATTTAAATGTGCCCTAATCTACCATCATAAGCAGGTAAATAAAAGGGTTAGAAAGAAATGGGGGTTGGAAGACATACACCCACTCACACACACTTATTACAATTATGCCCTCACTCGGAGGGACCAAAATAATAATACAAATTAACTACGCAAGCTAATTAAAATATTACAAATTAATTACATTAATCAAATAAATAATTAATCTAATTAAGCAGTAAATCGCCTCGGGATGAGGGCCAAATGCAGCGCGCGCTCGGGACCGGCTCGGAATCGCACTGCCATGCACGGATTACCTCTGTTTCCCCTGCTATTCTCTTCTGAAAATTGCCAAAACTTCAGGGATGCCTCTCAGGGCACTGGGGAGTACCACCGGCTGGGGCAGCATACCATCGGCTGAAGGATGTGGCCACCGGCACTAAATGAAACTATCGGCTATCAAGATCTTAGACTAAAGGTCGGCCTTGACTAAATGAATGTCTTTCTTGGTCCCCTTTTGAGATGTGTGCATCCTTTACAAGTTGAAGACTTCTTATATGAAATACACAAAGGAGTATGTGGAAGCCACGCTAGGGGTAGGTCACTTGCTCATAGGGCCATTACTCAGGGGTACTGGTGGCCCTACATCCAAAAGGATGCTGAAGCCTATGTCAGAAAGTATAAGAAGTGTCAAAGGTTCGCACCTTTGATACATCAACCAGCAGCAGATTTAAATTCAATGTCCAACCCTTGGCCATTTGCCTAATAGGGCATGGATCTAGTTGGGCAACTACCCGAAACAACTAGACAGAAAAAATTCCTGCTAGTAACAACAGACTACTTCACCGAGTAGGTAGAAGCAGAACCCCTTGCGAAGATTCGAGATATTGATGTAAAGAATTTCATATGGAAGAACATCATTACCAGGTTGGGATTCCAAGGGCAATAATAGCAGACAATGGCAAACAATTTGACAGTAAGCTAATCAAGAGCTTCTGTGCCAAGTACAAAATCAAGAACTACTACTCCACTCCAAGCTTCCCTCAAAGCAATGGTTAGGCAGAAGCATTCAACAAAACTATCTTGGATGGGATCAAGAACAAACTGTAAGCAGCAAAGGAAAAGTAGGTAGATGAGTTGTCCAATGTACTCTAGGCATATCGGACTACGCCGAGAAGATCAACTAGGGAATCCCCATTTGCCATGGCTTATGGCACCGAAACAGTCATCCCATCGGAAGTCGACATCCCCACGATCAGAACCCATGGAGTAGAGAATAGTACCAATGAGGCATTCCTGGCCCAAGATCTGGACCTGTTGGAAGAAAGAAGGGAGAAAGCAGCAATTCGGCTAGGGGCATACCAACAACAACTTGCTAGGGCTTACAATAATAAGGTTAACCCAAGAGAGTTTCAAGTTGGGGACCTCATCCCGAGAAAGGTCGTCGGCAACAAGAAGGATCCCAGAGAGGGCAAGCTAGGCCCAAATTAGGAGGGACCTTATAGAATCATCGTAGTCGCCGGCAATGAGGCATATCGGCTTGAAGACAATGAAGGCAAAGGGTTGCCAAGACCTTGGAATACTTGCAACCTGAAGTTTTTCTATCATTAGATTTTTTGTTTTTAAAGTTTTTTGTTATTAGCCGAAGTAATAATAAAATTTTAGCCCGATTTTTAATTTCAAACTAGTGTAATGCGACTGACCAGTCCTTTGGTGGTGTTTCTAAGCGAAACATGATGAATAACTTAGACTTATTATATGGCAGAGTTGAATTGCGCTTGCATATAATAGAGTTGAATTAAGTTGGCGATATTTCTAAGCGAAACATGACGAATAACTTAGACTTATTATATGGCAGAGTTGAATTGTACTTGCATATAATAGAGTTGAACTAAGTTGACGATGTTTCTAAGCTAAACATGACGAATAACTTAGACTTATTATATGGCAGAGTGAAATTATACTTGCATATAATAGAGTTGAACTAAGTTGGCGATGTTTCTAAGTGAAACATGATGAATAACTTAGACTTATTATATGGCAAAGTTGAAATATACTTGCATATAATAGAGTTGAACTAAATTGGCAATGTTTCTGAGTGAAACATGATGAATAACTTAGACTCATTATATGGTAGAATTGAAATTATACTTGCATCTAATGAAGTTGAACTAAGTTGGATTAAACTAGATTTGCCAGGTCGACACAATCAAACTCAAATTGGAACCAAATGCCTTTCAATAAGATTAACAGAGAAACCAAGGTTGAGAATCTCGGCTATAAGGTGCTTGAATCTAACTTTGGCAACGAGATCATCAGCACCTGCTTAATGTGAACTTAAGTTACTTATGTTTACATTAGGGGGTAGAGAGCTAGAGAATGATTAATTAAAGCTTAAACTCTTGGGACTTGTTGAAATTTTATAGAAAAATTTACAAGTTAGAGTTATCCTGAGGTATGTTTGAAAGAAGTACATACGTACTTGCCGAGATTACCAGGTTGCCAAACTTGGAAAGTATAGAAGACATAAGTCTTGATAAGTAAAAGTGAAGTGGTAAGTTTAAAACAACACTTGTGAAAATATTTTTATATTTTTAAGTGTTAAGCCAAAAGTCGAGATAAAACATTACGAAGTTATGTCCGAGGTATTATACTTCGAAGAGGTTATACAGATAAAGGTACACTGTGAAGTCATGCAAAATATTCTAAGCATGGAAGCAGTAAAGCATACAAACATACAAACACTTGAAAGAAGAAATTATACTTGCATTCAAAAGAAAAAAAGGCACTTCGGCCTGCAGAGGGATTACTTGTTCAAATACAAAAGCGGCCCATCAGCCAAATGAAAAGCTGACATTGTTCGGAAAAAAAAGTACAAGGTACAAGAAAAAGGAAAAGCATCAAAATAGACTACTCGGCATTAACAGTTGGTTGTATGTCGGCCTCAGAAGACAACTGGGAAGTCTTCTCAGTAACCTTCTCAACCTGGATCTCGACATCAATTTCTTTAAGGGTTTGATCGAGGCTCTTCTCGGCTATAGGCACCTCAGGCATAGTCTTCTTGAGGGAGGTACTTTTTGAGACCTCGTCCTCCTCATCTTGAGTCAAGTGTAGGACTTGCTCATTCAAAGTTGAGGACTTGGCCCTAGCCGAATCCTCAACATCGGCTGCCATCTCAGCCTCTTCGTCCCATCTTCCTTTCCATCTTTTTCTTCTCCTTCATTTCCCCCAGCCTTAGCCTCAGATTGGCTTGAAGCGGGAGTAAATGGCACCACAAGTTGGCCTTCATCTTTAAGGGGAGAGTCCTCGGGAACAGCCAACTCTGTAAGAGCAGCCATCCAACCAAGGATGTAACCCTTGTTGCATGTCTGTCTAACTTGCTTCTTGTACTCCTCACGGATGTCGGCTACCCCCTCGACGTAGGCCTTCTCATCCTCCTCTTTGATTTCGGCAGCCTTCGTGGACAGTGCTGTTTGGAGCTCGAATTGGGCCTGGGCCTGGGCCTGGGCCTCTTTTTCTTTGGCCTCTTTTGCCTCGGCCTGTGCGACCTGGGCAACGTTCTCCACAGCCTCGGCACGATCCTTGGTATTCTTTAGGGCCAGCTCAGTAACCTTGGCTTGGTCCAAGAGACCTCGGATACAAGCCTCGGCTTTGTTGAGGGAGGTAAGGAGTTTAGCTGCCTTATTGGTCTTTTTGGTCAGCTCTTTCTTGAAATCATCAACCTTGACTGCTGGGGAGTGACCCTACTGGATAGCCTGCAAGATTGCAAAAGAAGTAAGTTAAGTATGGAAACCAGAGTTAAAAGTTAGGTAAAAAGCTACAAGTGTTGGGACTTACCAAGACGCAATGTTGTATCATCATAGCATAATTTTCATACTCCGTAAGCTCAGCCATCCAGTTGAGGTTGGCTGGAAGAAGAACGGCGGTGGATATGGCAGCACCGACCTCTAAGCTATCAAGGGCACTATCCCCAGCAAGGAGTGGTCGGTCTCCGACCATAATGGGTGGATTCCAGGGAGCATTGGCTTGGAAAGTAGAAAGCTCAGAGGAGCCGCTGGATCTTGACCTTTTGGATCGAGGTGGGTCAGACGCCTCGGTCTCAGCCGGCCTCTTGTCAGTCAAAGGATTACTTTTCTCAGCCTCGGCCAATTTTGAAATCGGCAAGGTGTCTTCAAAATCGATCTGAGTCACCGTTGCCTTCACTTGGACTTTCTTCAACCTCTTTGGCTTGGCCTTTAGCTGGGACTATGATGGGGGAAGACTGAACTGACACAACGCTAGGGATATCGGCCAGGAGATCTTTAACGACAGCTTTGCTGCGTCCCATCTCGTCGGCGGTGGTGGAGACAATGACCTTGGTACCGAAGTGAATTGCTAGCAGTGCAGTAGGCGGGTTTGTTGGATCGTAAGCTGACGCCTCAGAGGATTGGCATTTTCGGCTATGAGTTCTGCCTACAGGAGCAAAGATGGGAACTCGGCGACGGCGTTGACGCTAGGCAGGAGGGATTAATTGTGGAGCAGATGTTGATGGTTGCTCAACAGGACATGAGGTTGATCCCTGGTCTGGCCTTAACGATGATTCAGCCTGCGGAGTCATAACAGAAAGGGGAGATTTGCTTTTCTTGGGGACATCGGGTAGTGCCGATTTGTAGGTTGGAATGTAGTTGAGCAGCAGAGGGGCTTTCCACTGGTCAACCAGCGAACCCAGCAGTTTCTTGAAATCTTTACTAGGGTAGAAGGTTTTACGGAAGTCCCCTGGTGGTTGAGGAAGAACTGCAAGTAAAAAACAGTCATTAGAACATATGGAGGAATAAAGTAATGAAGATTGAGAACATGTAAAGTGACACTTGGTTCTTACTATTTCCCTCTTTAAAGATTGTTCGGCTCAAGGGGTAGAGGTGAAGGTCGTCATCGGATGGGAACTCCCAGTTGTTTGAGACTATGAAATAATCATCTCCAACACCTTTGTTGGAGTTTGGGAGGTCGGCAATGAGTTTGTATTCTGTGGATCTCGACTTAAGGTAATAGATGTAGCCCTTTTCTGATTTTAGGCCACACATGGTGTAACAGTACTGGATGTCGGCTAATGTTATCTTGGCGTTCTCTCGGCTAGCTAGGGCAATTATACCATTAATGACTCTCTAAGAGTTAATGGCCAGCTACATTGGGTTAAGCTTGTAATAATGAAGGACTTGGCAGAAAATGAAGTAAAGAGGGGACCTAAGTCCACACTCTATGAAAGCTACTACAGGGAAAGGCATGGAGTCCCCATCAGGCATGATGGAGTCCTTCTCCCCTGCCAGCCTAAGGTGAACATCGGCTGGGATGGAGAATTCTGTCCTAAAGTACTCTAGTTTGGCCGGGGTGTCTACCCTTCACTTGAACATACCCATGACGTCGACTAAAGGGTTAAGGTGTAGGATTTCAGAAGGAAGTAGTTTGTGTGGGTTTAAAGGACCTCGGCTGATTCATAGAGAGCACTAGAGTATAGGTTTCTGAAGATCTAAGGGGATTTTGTAGTTCGGTTTTCCTAAGGAACAGAGTTTTAAAGCAAAACCCAAGCCTAGGTCTACAAAAATGAGAATTGAAGGCAAGAATCTGGAAAATGTAACAAGCGAACAAGAAAAAGAGCATGATTTAGACTCAAAAAAAAAAACAAACAGCAATTCGGGAACACAGATTAAAAACCAAGAACAGTGGCAAATTGCTAAAGTACCAAGTGTGTGTGAGCAATATGAATGTGTATATATAAACACATAAATAGATTGCACAACACAAAGTCGTAAACAAGCATGCTTGGGACCCAAAATAATGAAATTTAAAGAACAAGATAGATTCAAGATTAAGGAGTGATAGCCAAATTATGAAGATACAAACAGCAACGAATACATTCCAAAAAGCATGGGGCAAATACAGATGCATTAAAATAATACAGAACTGGGAATGAAAATAAAGAAGCTGAGGACTTACCAAGTAGCGTCAACAGAAAGAACGCCGGAATGACGATCGCCGGAGTCAGACAACGTGAATAGTTAGAGCCAGATGACGAAATACTCGCCGGAAGAGATGATTAGAACACGTTATAGAAGCTTCAAAGCACGACAATGGCGGTTTTGGAGGAAAAACTTTAGAGAGAGAAAGACTGGAAAACGGAGGGAAAGCAAGAAATGTAAAGTGAAGAGACGAAGAGAAAGATATTTTGTTAAAACGCGAAAAGGCGGCAAAGAATAAATGACATGCTTTGGACGACGTGTCTGTCAGACGACGTGCGCATAAGTGACGCGACCTGATGGCGCATGTCAGGTACGAATCAAGGGAAAAAAGACACGTGGCGGAAACGGTTGAGAAATCGTGCGTGACAGCTCATGCACAGATAGAACTCTTGAAGTTCTTGGTTTAATGGAGTGAGAACCTCCGTTAGGAGGATGATCTCGGTTAAAGAACTTGAAAAACCTGGTTCTTGGTTCTAAGGCATTGATAAGACACACTACAGTCTTGGTCATATGAAGTTGACGTGTGATGACCCCAATAATAAAGGGTAGAGTAAGTTTTTAGCCGACGTGCTATGTGGACAAATGGTATAGGTTCCATCACCTCAGGACGCTGAGGTAATAGAACCTAGGGGGTAGTTGTGGGGGCATATTCTTGTAAATAACAACACGTGGCCAAAGTGGAACCTGAACGCCAGCCGAGGTGCCACGTGTCCTGGTCATGGCACCGAGGTGATCTCGGCTAGGCCGAGATTATATGCGAAGATATCGGAATCCAAGATGAACGAATAAGGGAGAAGAGTCTAGAAATGAGGGAGGACCTTAGTCTGGATAAAGATAAGGCTCTTAGAGAGTTTATCTCTATCTGGCTAGGAGTCCAAGATGAGTATTGAGCCAGAATCTGTTGAAGCTAGGCTTCTACAGGGATCAGGTTAGTGCTGACTATAAAAGTAAGGCACCCTCGTAGGTTTAAGATGCGCTTTTTGTATTCTGGCTTAGTGAGTTAAGCACTGCTTGCTATCTTTGAGAGATAACTGAGTATTGACTTGATCGTCAGAATGTCCCTGGGTGGAAGAACCACCGCCGGAGTCTTATCTTTCTGTGACAGGTTGTTTGGGCGAGATTTATTTTGCCGGTGCTCTCTAGCTGGGTACCTATTGGGCAGTGAGGTCAGAAATCAATATCGACAGGTATTATTGGGCCATAAGTAAAATCATGATTCTAATCACGTTTAGGATTGTAGAAACAAGTATTAGTACTAAAATTAATACAATTTTGCAACAAACCCATGAAAAGGTGGTAATCCGCGCGGTTTAACAATTTGTTTATTGGAAGCAAAATATTTGTTTTATGTGCAAAATAATCATACATTATTCAAAAGCTTAATTAATTAATAAAAAATATTTAGGGTAGGCCCATCGGCCAATCTGTATTAGATAAAAAAAATAAATGATAAAAAAAGAAAAAAAAAACAATGGGAAAATGCAAACTCGTCAGATGGTTTGCTGAATTTGGAATATGATTAATGAAAGACCAGATTCATTGTAGCCTCAAGTTTTGAATAATCAAGTTGTTATTATTTTCCATACGTAAATTACCATGCTCCACCACCTTTGTGGATGGTTTTTGGAAAACGTTTTTGTGATTGTTTTCGTGGGTGGATATATATTTTATTTTTGTAATTATTTTGAAAATTAAACAGTTTTGAATTAAATATTTTAAAAACTTAATAGATTCAATTGATAGTGTAGAGACTTAAATAAATTTTGATTTATATACTTTAGTTCAAAGATAAAAAGTGTAATAAACCTAATATAAAAAATAAATGAAAAAAATAATGAAAATTAAGAGCGAGAAGTTATTTCTTACGTACTTTTTACTTGTACTGAACACACATTATACTTGCACTCAATTATTTTAAACAAAAGATATTTTTGATGATTTTTCTTTTTCAAAAATTATTTTTTTTTAAGAAGCGTTTTCTGATTTTTAGTGACGACTTGAAAATAGTTAAATTAGTTGCGCTGTTGGTGATGGTGGAGGGTGGTAGTAGTGGTGGCAGCAACGCGGTGGTGGTGCTGGCAACGAGGTGGTGGTGGAGGGATTGTGATGGTGGTAGTGGTAGTAGTATTAGTAGTGGTAGTAGCGTGGTAGCGGTGGAAAAATTTTAGTCCGAAAAATATTTTTTACTTTTCAAAAATGAAAATATTTTTTATTTAAATAGGTTTGTTTTTCGGTGACCACCGAGAGCATTTTCTGTTGACTTTCATTTCCGTCATACCAAATGTCAAGGAAAAAAAAAAGTTTCCTAAAAAAGCATAATTAGTAATTATTTTTCTTGTAATATTCTATAATATACTAGTTAAAAAGAAAGAAAATATAAAAGGGGGAAAAACCTTGGGAGGGTAATTATAGCAATAACCACACAATTATATATAAATTTGAAAATTCAAAAAAACAATTATAATGAAATATAAGAACATTAATTCAAGAAAATTCAAAAATAAAAATTAATTTGAAAAGTCAAGAAAGCACTTGATACCACTTTACTTTGAAAATTCATAAAAATAAATAAATAAAAATGAAAATCATGGTAGGAAGAAGAAGCTTACATGAAACATAACTCAATTCTGTTTCAACAACCACAACAAAGAAACAACCCTCTAAGGCAATTCCCAACTTCCAACCTAACCCATGATCTATTTCTTCTACTTACGTTATGATGCATGTTTTGGAGTTTGGATTCTTGTGATTTTTCTTAAAAAGATCTTAGAATTTATTTATTTATTTATTTTTGGGGAGGTGGTTAGGGTTAGGGTTTGAGATTAGAAGGTAAAATAACTATTATAACCTCAATTTTTGTAGAACTAAATTGGAAAATTTGGTTGAAATTCTCTCATAATAAAACTTTAATACATTAAGGATAAGCACAAAAAAAAATTCTTCAAAATTTCAACACATACCACTATTATCAAAATATTAAATTTTAAAATAATATAACTTTTGATGTAAGTATCAATTATTAATAAAATTAGTATTTTTAGAATTCTCTCATCAAAATCTATCAAATAAGATCCATATTGACTATGAAATTCTTAAAAAAAATAAAAATTTATTACCGTTAAAATTGATGTAAACAGTAACAAAGAGTAACATGTTACTTTGACAATATTATCTAAGTAAAAAAAAAAAGAGAGGATAAATTACACTGATACCCCTTGAGGTTTATGTTTATTACAGTTCCCCCTCTCACCTTTTGAAAATTATATCTCCCCCTTCCCCGGAGGTTTAAAGTTTCATTACATATTATCCCTGAGCAATTTAATTTTTTTAAATACCAATTTTGCCCTCACTTGGTAAATTACATTGACACCCTTCACATTTTAGAAATTACAATCCCCTCCCTAAGGTTTGAAGTAGCATTACCAATTGCCCCCTCGGTTAGTATTAGTTGGAAAAAAAAATTAATTGGAAAAAAAATTATTTGAAAAAAAAAATTGTTAGTAAAATTTTTAAATTTTTCTTTAAAAACTAACGTAAACTCATTTTTTGAATTTATGTTTTTTTCTCAAATTTATAAACTGAGACAACCATTTATAAACCAAAAAAATTATCAAACAAGTTTTTATGACAATTTTTAAAATTTTTATAAATATAAATTGAAAACTGAAAGCGAAATGGTTATCAAACTAGTCTCAGATGGTAAAAATGTCGTAAAATTAACAAATAATTAAATAAGTTACCAACGTAAAAAATGACTTATCAAAAGATTCTTAGGCTATGTATGGTTTGATTTTTAGAATTTTTTTTTAAAAATTAAAAATTAATTTGGTTAAGAAATAAGAAATAAAAAATAATTATCATTTAAGGGTAAAAAATAATTATCATTTTAATTTTTGGGCAGGTTATATACATACGTATGATTGTTTCAATTTAATTTGCAAAAAATTATTTCTAACCACTCGAAAGATAAAAATTATATAAAAATGATAATTATTTTTTATTTTTTATTTCTTAAACAAATTAATTTTTAATTTTTAAAAAAAATTCTAAAAATCAAACTATACATAGCCTAATAATTTTTTGATAAGTCATTTCTTACGTTGGTAACTTATTTAATTATTTGTTAATTTTACGACATTTTTAGCATCTGAAGTCTGTTTGGTAACCATTTCGTTTTCAGTTTTCAATTTATATTTAAAATTTTTTAAAAAACTGTCATAAAAACTTGTTTGATAATTTTTTTGGTTTATAAATGGTTGTCTCAGTTTGTAAATTTGAAGAAAAAACGTAAATTCAAAAAATGAGCTTACGTAAGTTTTTTAACAGAAATTTAAAAATTTTACTAACGAAAAAAAAATTCAATTAATTTTTTTTTCAATGAATTTTTTTTCCAACTAATACTAACCGAGGGAGCAATTAGTAATGCTACTTTAAACTTTAGGGAGGGAATTGTAATTTCTAAAATGTGAGGGGTGTCAATGTAATGTACCCAATGAGGCAAAATTGGTATTTAAAAAAATTAAATTGCCGAGGAGGGAATTTGTAATGAAACTTCAAACCTCAGAGGGAGAGATGTAATTTCCAAAAGGTGATGGGGGAACTGTAATAAATATAAACCTCAGGGGGTGTCAGTATAATTTACCAAAAAAAAAAAAGATATTTTACTTTATCATTACTCAATTATATGTTTTCTCCTTACACTATGTTTGGATTGAGTGATTTGGAGAGAAAGAAAAGAAATAGAGAGATATGTATTTCTCTTATTTGTTTGGATAACTTAAGTGGAGAGAAATTAGGATAAATGGAGAGAAACTCATTTCTTTTATAACTCTCATTTCCAATCTTCCCAAAAGTAAAGAGATTAGAAGAGAAAAGAAACCAACAGATTCTTATATTTTCATAATACCAATTTTGTCCGTGTAAAAATAAAATAAATAAAATGATTGACACCCATCAGTTATTTCCTTTGGGTCAACCAACGTGGGTGCTCCAACTGTGGCTGATCGAGTGGTCCCCGAAAGGGCGTGAGGTCATCCATCGACGTGGAAGCTGATGGCTACTGTTTACCTACGTGAGGGAGGTTAGACTGATAGTAGTGGTACTGAAGTTGGTAGCAAATATTCTGAGGAAAGGCGAAGTCTTCAGCCCAATCAGGTGTTTCATCCTCCTTCGCTTCATCATTCTCGGAGCGGTCTGAGCATAGAATTGGACGACTCAACCTGGTAGTTAGAACAACATGAGCTGGCTCGATGCCTGATTGGCTACATCGCAGATGTTCGCCGTTTTGGGTCTTATCTTATGCAAATGCATGTCAATGATTTATGGCATCTGGAAGGATCCGTGTATGTATATGGTCGTAGTAAGAATCATTATGTTTTTCTGTTTGAACGAGTAGGCGACATGCATCGTATCATCGACAATGGTCATTATGCTATCCAAGGGGAACTTCTCATTGTTGATTACTGGAAGCCGGATTTGGTTCTCAATCGGTTGATTTTCGATAAAATGTTGGTGTGGGTTCAGTTGTATGGTCTCCCACTAGAATGTTTTACTGAAGAGGCAGGGGTCCGACTAGGACGTGCTGTTGGCGAGGTGGTTAAAGTTGATATTGATTCTCTCATGCCTCGCAATATCCGATTTTTGCGTTTATGAGTGTGGGTATTTCTGGATAAACCATTGATCAGTGGTTTCTTTCTTAAGTTCCGCAATGGTCAACAACATTGGATTAGCTGTCGATATGAGCGGGTTTGTAAGATTTGTAGGAATTGTGGTCGTGTTGGTCACACGATCAATGCTTGTGCATTATCCTTTGATGACGCTCAACGACAAATTGATGATAATCTTCAGGACATGAGTCGGCGCCTCCATTCTCCAGTGATGACTCAAGAATCGTCTCCCATGTACTCTACTACTATTCGAGCTAATGCCCATAGGCCGGATCGTCGCACTACTCGGATTTTTCAACAGTCCACACATTCTCAAATGGAGATCCCTGAAGAAGAGATTCCACTTCACAATGGCCAGGATAACAATTTGGATGCGGATTTTGCCGCTATGTGGGAACACGATTGGGATACCGGTTTACAACAAGGGACGCCTGAGGGGAGTGAGTCCACGCCACCAATTGTCCGGAGGGATGGAGTTATTTCGCCTGCCTTCTCCCCGCCAAATCGGTTAGTTGAGTCCGATGTACTTTCGGGTTTGGGTCAAGCTCCGGTGGACTCGGTAGGTGAGTTGGAAGTAATGTGGCATCAATGGGATGGTCATCTCTCATCAATGGGCATCAGGCCAGGGCAGTTGGTGGCTGAACGAGTCGGCGTTAATGACCATGGCGTCAACAAAGACATTTACTATAGTTCTCTTAATGGTCCCGATCAAAGCCCGCTACTTGCTTCAACGGAGGACGTTCTTTGAGCTGTTCAAATTAATGGGCCTGGCCCACGGTTGAATTTTCCTATGGGCGAGGCCCCACTTATCACTCGGGCCTTTGTCTGAGAAAGCTCAAGTAACTGGACACTAACAGGCTCGGCCAACTTTGAAGTTGGCCAATCTAGTTCTATGATAGCTAATGGACCCCAGCCTTCTACTGTAGCAGCTGAAATTCCTACTCCTACTTCTTCTGTCTCTCTTGTAAGTGGGCCTTCAATCAGGAAACGACTAAGGGATATGGACTCAGGTTTTGACTTATTATATGATACAGAGCTCATGTTTGTTATAGATACGGTAAGGAGCCCCTTAACAGATGGTCCGCCTGAATTTTTTCTGCATAGCTCGGGTATGGTCTCAGACTCCATGTGTCCTCCTCAGAGCTTGGGTTCTCTTTTACATAAGCATATCTGTCGCCGGAAGAAAGCAAGGTACACTACTCCGTTGGTCTTGCATGGCCATGCACCTGTTGTCCCGTGTCCACCAAGGGTGGCGTCGGCCAGGTCTATGCCACAGCGTCGCTCTCGGAAGTTGTATTTTCGCTCGCGCCATATCCTGGCTGGTACGAGCTCTTCACTGGGCTTCTCTTCTCAGCGTCGTCGGGACCAATCCTCACATGCTTTTAGTGGCCATCAGAGGGGTGGTTCTACTACTACGGGTCTTCTTGTACAGGATGCCATCACCTCATAATCGGGTTACGATACTGGGGTCAGCTCACCGGAAGGCTGTGGTCTCTGCTATGAAGTTTCGCAGGCATGCTGTGATGCCCCTGTTCCGTAATATGCTAATTGGCCCTTAATTTAAATATGATTATGTGTTTGATATGACTTTGTGTGCCAATTGTGTGAATGTATGTGATTTTAGGACTTTATCTGCTCACCGTAGAAATATCTGTTTGAATAATCTGCTTCGAAAATTTAATTGAGGGCTTTATCGGCCATAGAACCCGAAATTGATCGTGCCATTGTGATTGGCATATTTTTAAAACCTACGGTGAAATTTGATTGAAAATTGATTTGGGCCAGATTAAATGGATTAAATTAATGTTATGGTGCCCAATTATTTTATATTAAAAGAATGTATTTGAGGGAGCTTTTAAAAAGGGCCATTATACACACTCAATTCCTCTTTTTGTTCATTTTGGCTGATTTAACTCTCTAGAGAGAGAGAGACCCGAAAATTAGTGAGAGAAGAAGAAGATCATCTAAGTTTTACTCTTGAATCTTGGAAGCCTTGAAGGTTACTCAAGAATTGCTATAGATTGTGAGAATTTAAGCTCCTAGGTGAGTATTTCATGGGTTATAGTTTGTAATTTTGTAAAATTAAAGTTGATTAATGATCAAGAGCAAGAATTGTGCCATAAGTGAAGGAATTGTGTAGTATTTGATGAATTTGAAGTCAATTGATGCATACATGTAGGAAATTGCTATGAATTTCCATAATTGAGCACAATGTGTGTAATCCATGTAGGATTTTGGTTAAAGCTCATGTTTGTAATCACCATTTACACCATGAAAGTTGAAATGGGAGTTATATTCCACATGCATGTACAATTTATGGAAATATGAGTAGAAAGACATGGAATTGTTATGTTGAAAATGAGTTTGGTGTTGATTGGGACATGCATGTGATTATATTGTTAAATTGAGCTTCAAAATGTTGTAATTGGGTATTTATACCATGTTAGTATATGTATATGTGAAGATTGAGCCAAAAACATGCATCTTGAACCTTTGAATATCAAGTTGAAGCTCAAGAACACATTCTGAAAAACCCAGAAAATTTGGTGCCCACTTGAGCATGAAAAACGGGCTCCCAGCATTTTCTGCAGACATGGTGTCCGCTCGAGCGGGGGAAGTTGACGCTCGAGCGGGGAGCTATGTAGACGCTCAAGCGGCAGGGTTCACGCTCGAGCGGGAATTTGAGGTAACCAGCACTTTTGTGGGCTTAAGGGTCCGCTCGAGCGGGGAAGTCCACGCTCGAGCGGGGACCCTGTTTTCTGAAATTCTGAAAATGCATTATGTGTTATATTTTCCGTTCTCTTTCACTTGTAAGCACTCTTAGGCATATGTTAAGCATTGTAAATGAGTTAATGAGATAAGAATAAAGCCTAAAGAGGAATATGTGAATTAAAGAACGGATTGAGTTATTTGTGACCCGTATATGTTATGTGATGTGTAGGGTCAAGCTCCAGGGCAAATTTGCAAGCCGATCACTGTGAGTAATATCTTAACAAGATAATTGTAGTATGTTATTGTCCTATTGTTACTTCTGCGTAAGTTTCGTAAGTTCATTAATTTGGATAATTGGGCCAAAGGCCGATGGAAATGAATAACTGGGCCAAAGGCCGATGGAAATGGATAATTGGGCCAAAGGCCGATGGAAATGAATAATTGGGCCAAAGGCCGATGGAAATGGATAATTGGGCCAAAGGCCGATTGAAATAAATGATTGGGCCCAAGGCCGATTGACATGAATGATTGGGCCGAAGGCCATTTGTTGTACTGTTTCAATAATTGCTTATGTAACTTGTTATTTGATATTATTCACTGGGCATTCGCTCACGCTCATTCATGTAATTGTAGGTGAACCAAATGAGGTCCAACCCCAGCCCCAGTGAAGTCAGCCAGGGTCAGCAGGAGTTTTGGGAGAGTCAGCCTTGAGTCTCACGCACGAGACCCAACCTTGCCATTTTGTTACGTATTTATATTATGTTCTGTTGGCAAGGATCTTTGTGTATATTTGTATATAGTTTGCTATGGGTTGACTCAGTCGGTATGATCCTGTCTGTAAAGAAGCTTTGCTACTACACTTTTGATGTGGGTTATTAACATATAGGAGTATGGCTTGTTTTGGTGTGCATATAAGCACAGCTCTATGGACAAAGTTTTAAGTTTTTGCTTCCGTTTGGCCCCTTTTTCTCTGATAATTCATATTTGTTGCTATTGAGGCCATAGGTAATCTAAGGATTACTGGCTGGTTATGTCCTTAACCCTTAGGGGCGGGTTCGGGTCATGACAGAGTGGTATCAGAGTACGAGTTAATAACTCACACACTTGTCCAAAAGAGCAATAAGCGTCTAGAAAAAACCTAGGATGCATTCATAAGTATGAATTTGACAGCACCAAGTGTATGCATAAATGTTTCGATATGAACGACTATGTGCCAGGAATTATGATTTGCCTGCATCGCAAATTATCTGGATGTGTGTGCTCTTAAATATATGCATAAAATATGTTTTTATGAAGTATAATGTAAGTTGTCTCAGATGGTGAGAACAAGAGGCGATGAGTTGGAGGAATCCTCTACAGCCAGAATAGACCAAATGGAAAGATTGCTACAGGAAATGGCAGAAGCCTTGAGACAGCAACATGAGTGGCAACAACAGTGGCAGCAACCATATCCGCCACCTCCACCACCGGCACCCCCTGTGCCAGATAATCAGAACGATGACCGAATCATAGCCCTCACCAAAGAGTTCAAGAAAATGAAACCACCCCAGTTCCATGGCGGACTAGATCCTTTGAAAGCTGAAGCTT
Organism: Camellia lanceoleosa; assembly: GCA_025200525.1. Taxonomy (NCBI): domain Eukaryota; kingdom Viridiplantae; phylum Streptophyta; class Magnoliopsida; order Ericales; family Theaceae; genus Camellia; species Camellia lanceoleosa. The sequence goes on from CM045763.1 coordinate 64,839,210, forward strand.
GGGTCCTCGGCATCGAAAAACTGTTTGAAGTATTCCCATGTTCAGAGGCACAGAAAGTGCTTCTAGCCACCTTTATGCTAAAGGATGAAGCGAGAAGATGGTGGATGTTGATGCGTGAGAGTTACAAAGATGCTGATTGGGCAAAGTTTTTAGAAATATTTTACGACAAGTACTTTCCGCAGTGTGTTAGGGATAGGAAAGTGGCGGAATTTATGGAACTGAAACAAGGCAGCATGACCGTAGCTGAGTATGAGGCCAAATTCACCGAATTGGCCAGGTTTGCGCCACACGTGATTGACACGGATTATAAGAAGGCGCGACATTTTGAAGGTGGGCTCCGAGATGATATTCTAGAAAGGGTGAACGTCTTGAATTTGGAGACATACATAGGGGTGCTAGACAGGGCCATTATCTCAGAGACTAATATAGCTAGACAAGCTAAGCCAACAACAGAATGGAAAGCTAACAAAAGGCAAGGTTTCTTTTCGAAGAAAAAGTTTTCAAAGAAGCAAAATACGGGCTCCTCGAATACCTCCAATTCTTCCCGAGACGCAACCCCGTTGTGTGCCACCTGTGGTAATAGGCATCGTGGGGTTTGCTACCGTATGACAGGAGCTTGTTTTAATTGTGGCAAGTAAGGGCATATAGCCAGAGATTGCAAACAAAATCGTGGGAAATTTGCTGCTAGTTCAACAGCATCAGTCCCAAAGCCGGGAAATGTTATGGGACCTACCCCCACCGGAGATACTGTGAGACAGGGGAGAGTTTTTGCGCTTGTTCCGGGTGATACACGGAATGCCAATGCCGTTGTCTCAGGTACTATCTCAATATGTAATCAGGATGCTTTTGTATTAATTGATTCTGGATCAACGCACTCATTTGTGACATATGCATTTGCATCTAGACTGAAAAGACCTCCAGAATTGTTGCCATATTTGTTATGTGTGTCTGCACTATCGGGGGAATCTGTGTTATGTGACTATATATATCGGTTTTGTGACATGCATATTGAGGATGCTACCATGTATGTAGATTTGTTGCCCTTAAACTTTAGACACTTCGATGTAATTTTGGGCATGGATTGGTTGACCAAATATTGTGCCACCATAGATTGTGTGACAAAGAGGGTAGTGTTTAAACCACCAGAACAAAAAGAGATTGTGTTTGTGGGAAATGGGGTAGTGCCTCCACCATATTTGATATCTGCAATGAAAGCATGTAAATTGATCAGGAAAGGGTGCCAGGGTTATTTATGTTATGTATTGACTGAACAATCTGTGAATGTTGAATTGAATGATATTCCCATTGTTAGAGAATTCCTAGATGTGTTTCCAAATGAATTACCAGGGGAATTGGTAGACAGGGAGATAGAGTTTACTATTGAGACAGTGCCAGGCACCCAGCCTATTTCTAAAACTCCCTACAGGATGGCTACCGCCGAAATGAAAGAATTAAAGGAACAGTTGCAAGACCTTCTTAATAAAGGGTTTATCCGGCCTAGCACTTCGCCTTGGGGTGCACCGGTGTTATTTGTGAAAAAGAAGGACGGTACTTTGCGCCTGTGCATCGATTATCGGGAATTGAACAAGGTAACGATAAAGAACAAGTATCCGTTACCCCGTATTGATGATTTATTTGATCAGTTGCAGGGATCACAGGTGTTTTCCAAGATTGATTTGAGATCCGGGTATCATCAGTTGAAGGTTAAGGCAGAGGATGTTGAGAAAACAGCATTCAGAACGAGTCTTCATCGACGATATCTTGATATATTCTAAAGATAGACTTGAACATGAACAACATTTGAGGACTGTCTTACAAATACTTCGGGAAAGGAAATTATTTGCCAAACTAAAGAAATGTGAGTTTTGGTTGAGTGAAGTTGTTTTCTTAGGACATGTGATCAACAACAAGGAAGGAATTTCAGTGGACCCATAGAAAATAGAAGCAATCGTGAATTGGCCTACACCGACTAATGTGACAAAAGTCCGTAGCTTCATGGGCTTAGCTGTGTACTACAGGAGGTTTGTGAAAGATTTTTCGAAACTAGCTGTGCCTCTTACCCAATTGACACGTAAAGGGCAACCATTTGAGTGGAACAGTGAAAGAGAATCAGCCTTTCATGAATTGAAGACAAGATTGACCACTGCACCAATTTTGACATTACCTTCAAGTATCGGAAATTTCGTGATTTTCAGTGATGCGTCTTATAAGGGTTTGGGTTGTGTGTTAATGCAGAACGGGAAGGTTATTGCTTACGCCTCTCGACAGTTGAGGCCACATAAGAAGAATTATCCAACACATGACCTAGAGTTGGCCGCGGTTGTTTTTGCTTTGAAAATTTGGCGGCATTACTTGTATGGGGCAAAATGTGAAGTCTACATGGATCATAAGAGCCTGAAATACTTCTTCACGCAGAAAGAGCTGAACATGCGCCAGAGAAGATGGCTAGAACTGATAAAAGACTACGATCTAGAGATTCAGTATCACCCCGGGAGAGCTAATACAGTGGCTAACGCTTTGAGTAGAAAATCAACAGGGAATATGGCTTGCTTGCTTACTGAGCAGAAGGAGATTTTGCAGGACTTTAAGAAGTCTGAAATTGAAGTGGTGGTATGTTGTAACAACCCTCACCACTGATCACTAATTGACCGCTGATTACTGATACTGTCGCTGTTTACTGCTAAACCGAGACTGATTATGATCGGTAATTGAATTGATTGAAATACTAAACTGACTGACTGAAGTACTGAACTGATCGATTGACTGTAACTGTTTAAATGCATAATCTATCTGTTTGACTGCCAAATTATCTGTTCTTGTCTTATGCATTAAACTGCAAATTGAAGGCCTTATCGGCGGCCGAAGCCAAAATTGATTAATGTTCTGTGTTAATCATAATTAATGTGATTTTATGGCACATTTATCTGAAAATTGATTTGGTATGGTTAAATTAGATTAAAAATGGATAAAATTTAAAGTTTGACTTATTTACCAAAACGCCACTTAGTGGCCACTACTCTACATTTGTTGAGACTTGTATTCATGGAATCAAAAACACTTCATCAGCTCATTTGTGGCCTCTCAACCGAAATTAGAGAGAGAGGGAGGGAATTGAAAGGGATTTTGGCTATAATTTGATAATCCTTGAGGAAATTGAAGTATAGTTTGCAAATTGAGCCTCTAAACCCTGAATACAAGACTTAGGTATGAATTTCAACCCTCATTGATGTCCTTAAGGTTGATTCTTGCTAGATTCATGGCAAATTATAGAGTTAAGACATAAATTGGTTCTATAGTGTTGAATTAGAACTCATTTCATGCATGCATGTGTGTATTGATAAATTTTGAGTTGATTTCATGGCCAATTGTCACATGCATGTGCATAATCAAGCTTAAGTCCATGTTTTCAACTTGTTTTGAAAAGAATGAGCTCATTTGAGCAAGCTTTGAAGTTAAATGTGGTTTGAATCCATGCATGTTGCATATTCTCCATGTTCATGAAAAATGGGTTTGAAAAATGGGTTTAATTGACTCACCTTTGGGGCTTGAATTCATAAATTGAGCTTTGAAACTTGTTATACATTGAATTTAGATATGTTTTCCAGAATTTGGACCCAAGAGGTCGAGTTTTGAGTGAAAGAATGCTTAGTTTGAGCTTAGGAGACAAATCTGGGAATTCCAGAATTTGGCTTCTTCGCTCGAGCGAAGGATTCTTCGCTCGAGCGACCAACCTTTGTTCGAAGCTACGCTCGAGCGTAGAATTGGTGGCTCGAGCGTAAAATTGCAAAGATCGATTTTTTCTTGTTTTTGTGAGACCGCTCGAGCGAAGGATTTCTCGCTCGAGCGAAGCCTTTGATTTTGGAAGCTCGCTCGAGCGAAGGAAGGCTCGCTCAAGCGAGGATCCTATTTTCAGCAAACTTTGCAAAATGTTTTCTGAGTGCATCTTTGCATCCTTATCCCATTCTAGGCATTCTTAGGCCTAGTTTAAGACATCTTAATGAGGATATAGATGTAGAACACACCGAGGCAAATTAGGGATTAAGTTATTGATCTTCCCCAACTGTATAGCTTAGTGTGTGTTCATCCTGTATACTGTGTAGGGTTGGCTTACTGAGAGGACGCTCTAGCTTCGTAGCCCGAACTCGTGAGTAACAAGCGTGTAAAGATATGTTCAAAAATGATTATCTTCGAATCGCTATTTACTTTATTGAATTGCTTACCTTATTGATTTGTCTACTTTATTGAGCTGTTTTCTTTGAACCGTTCCTCGAATCAAATGTTTACTAAATTGAGCTATTTTAAAGCCTTATTGAATTGAACTGGTTACTAAACTGTTCACCGAATTGATATTGTTATCGAATCTTGATCTTGTGTCTTGAATGAGCGTATGTCTTATATTACGAGGCATCTTTGTGGCATCCTTGGCACCCTCATTTCTTTATTCTTTGTGACAGAGAGACCTCTGTCGGTTCCCAAGTTTGGAACCACTACTGTTTACTGTTATGATGGCTATTCTGTATTTCTGATATGGAACAAAGTCTTTGTCGGAACTAAGTGCTACTGTGAGCCACCTCTAGAATCTCTGAACTAAGTGCTCTGATGTGAGCCACCTCTAGAATCAGACGAGACACCTCTTGAATCCACAATCTTGTCTTGTTCTCTGAAATAATCTTTATTCTTATTCTTTATCTTGATGGCCATCATTCTTGTTTGGTTTGTTAAGACCGGTCTTTTAAGACCTCTTGTTTATTGTATCTATGCCAATGGATGTACCATATATCAACGCTTTAAGCGAATAGTATTATAACTCGAACTATGAGCCACAAATGAATAGTGATAAAGTATTTGAAATACTGTTTTCAATCTTGAAAGGACATTTATTCTTAACCCCTTTACGCATTGTGTTATTCATGGGCTTTAGCTCCTTTGCTCATATATATATGTAGGTGTCACAGCACCAGACCCATGACTAGGCGTCGAGCAAGCTTTAATTTTGTCAAGCCAACCACGTGCCTCACTGCGAGGTTAGAGCTTATCACGCTATGGCTTAGGGGTTTAGGGCTGTTTTATTTCCCTGTTTGTCTCAGTAATCGATACATTTCTTGTATGGTGATATGCCGTCTTGTCTTGTTTAATAGGGATTAAGTCCAGTTTGGTGATTGTATATTTTGTGCATACTATTCATCTTGAAGGTATAAATGTATGAAAAATCTTTTTGCATCTGATATCCTGACTCATTGGACATTGTTTGTTTCCTGTTTTGGCTTCCGCCATGCCCCCATACTACGCTTTACTATTTTCTTTATTCACGAGGCCTTTGGTAATCCGGATTCTTGGCGATTCTGATGCTAAACCCATAAGGGCGGGTTTGGGTCGTGACAGAGTGGTATCAGAGCGATACTTAACAACGAGTCGTACCGCACACACGTGTCCAAATGAGCTATAGGACGTCCTAGAAAAGAAGTAAGAGCATTGCATGAGCATAAGAAGTGTGTGTGGTTATGACATGACTGATTATATGCTAATGTGTTAAACTGTTTAAGTATGCAACTGTTTATGTTTATAATTGCTACCACTGCTTATAGTGAAATGAAACGAAGCCTATATGCATACTAAAGAAGTTAAATGGAATGACATGTAATGTTAATGTACTCTTGTTGTGAAATCTATAAGAAAATGAGCGTGTGAAAGTGAAGGGTCATGTGACCGTACTGGCTGAAATGAAAGTATACACACGTCTGATATGAGATAAAACGTGAAATCAGTAAGAACCTCTCCTATATTGATAACCACCCCGTTGTGCGAAACAAGGGAAAGGATGAGGAACGTAGGCGAAACCGAATCTTCTGATGTTAGAGTTAACAGGCTAGAAGGAATGGTTGACGTCTTAACTGGAAAATTGAAGAGATAAAAAGGGCCGACATACGTGCTTGAATCAACTGAATATGAACTCATGACATTGATACAAAAAACCCAAATAAACTGAAACCACCGAAATTTCTGGGAGGTACCGAACCACTGAAAACTGAGACTTGGGTTTAGAAATTGAGAAAATATGTGAAGTTTCTTCGAAAAATACTTTCCCCAATGCATCCGAGGTAGGAAAGTACCTGAGTTTGAACAACTTGAAAGGTGATAAGACTGTGCTTAAATATGAGGTAAAATTTACCTAACTAGCTTGATAGGCACCCCACATGATAGGTACGGACTACAAAGACTAGAAAAGAACTGAAGGTGGGTGTGACCTAGATGTGATTGACTGAATCGACGTTTTAAAACTGCCAAAGTATGTAGATGTCCTGGATAGAGTATAATGTCTGAGATAACGTAGCGGCATTGAAATATCCAAATCAACATCGTCAACTGAATCAGAAAGAATGCAACGGAAGTAACAGAAAGTGAAAATGACCGGTAAATCAATGACCTCCGTGAATGGAAAATCTCGGGTAATAGCTTTGACCAATGAAGGTCGAAGAAGCAAAGTGAACATATTGACTGAACCGATTGAATTACCGGAACTATGAACCAGATATTATGAGAACTGTTAGGACTTGTGAACGACGAGAACTTGCTGAGTTAGGTCCTTGTAACGTATTGCAACAACCGAATGTGAACTGTTAGATGTGACCTTTTGAACTGTGTTAGAACTGTTGAATATGGGGACACCTTATGATTGACTGTAATTCGAGAAATTTCTACAACTATGATTCGTACTGAACTGTTAGCTATTGAGGGACATCATTGAATGAACGAACTCTTGAACTCGAATTATACACATGAACTGTTTGTGTGTGGGACTGCTGAAATTAAGAACCCATATTGGTCTGTAAAGATGAACTTCTTCTTATGAATTTGTGAACGAATGCCTACATGAAAAACTGATTTTTGAACTCACACCTGTATTGTAACGACCCAGAAATTCTTTCCTCCGCTCGGCGGAGGTAGCGCTTCAGCGGACTTTTGGGGTTTCAGCAATTTTTGACGGCCTAAGATTAGGAGTTGTGATTCTCCGCTCGAGCGGGGGAGTTTACGCTCGAGCGGGCGACTTTGTTGGTCTTGGCTCGGCGCAAGGTTGGCGCTTCGGCGGGTCGCCTGGGTAAGTTTGGTTCTGAAGCATGTGGATTCATTTTTGATGTTCTTCTTAGTGTATTTGAAATGTTCTTACCCTATTTTGGGATATTAATCGAGATGATAAGATGATGGTAATGTAAGATGGGACTAAAAACTTTAATTGGAATAATTCGTTTGCGACCAACCGTCATTCATTTTCCCTTTTCTTTTTCCTCACTTTGAATTTGGATGTGAGGTTAGAACCATTGGAAAGCTTATTTCCGGGGCTTCAATTTGAACACAAGAACGACCTAAAACGGAGTCCGGATGGGAGAGTTACACCTATTTGAAGTTTTGGGAATCTGTCTTGAACAGTCCGCTCGAGCGGGAATATGGACGCTCGAGCGGGAATTACGGACAGCAGCTCTAAAAACGAGATTTTGAGATATTTTTCCACATCTTCTTTCCCTTTCTTATTTCCTCTTCTCCTAGGTCTGAAACCCTTGAAACCCTAGCCCAAAACCTTGATCTCCTCTAGTTTGAGCAACAATCTACCATGATTTTGGCATCAAGGATGGAGAATAAGAGAAGACAACGTTTTTAACCGATTGGAACTTGGATTTATGGAGGTTTCGTCTCAAGCTTGCTCCTTTGTTGATTCTTGAGGTAAGGGTTCTAATCTCCTTCAAGATTTACATTAAGAGCTAGAGTGGTGGTAGTTCCATTGTATTAATGTATAAATTTGCATTTTTGAAGCATATTGAGTAACTTATAAGATTTGGGAATTTCGGATTTGAGGCATGGAGGGGCCAATTGATGGGTTTAAATGATGAATTATGGATCCTAGATGTTTAATCAATGGAAAAAATTAGAATATAAAGTGTTGGGTTATAAGTTAATTATTTCTTGAATTTTCACTATTTTCTTGGAACCCTAGATCGATTAAGGTTGATAACCAAAGAGTTGGTCCAAATCGAAAGTAGAATAATGAAATTAGGGTATTGAATTAGATATATACAAGTTTAATTGGAATTTGGTGAGACTTGGAAATTATGTTTAAAATTCTGAATGAACTTCAATTAGGGACATGGTGAATCATGCTATTATGTGAGATGAAAATTAAGGAACAAGATCATTAATGTTAAGGATGATAAGAGTCTTAGGATGAAATGATGAAATGGGATTTAAGACTTCACTTTGAAGGATGTTGAATTATATTTAGGGGTGATAAGTTGAATTGCCAAATATGCGACTTATATTGGCTTGTATTGAGATATGAATGAATTGAGATATGAATGAAGAAGTGTGTTGAGTTAATGATATGAATTGCAGCTGGATATGTATTTTAGTATAAAGAGAATAACAAGTTAAAAGCGGAAGAAACTATATGTGACCCGATTTTTATGTGTATTATTGTGTAGGGTCAACTACAAAGCGGACCAAGCATCCAATGCTGTGAGTAATAGTCGAAGATTTATATATTTTATTTATCATTGACAATTGTTATCACTAACGTGTTGTCTATTGAAAGTATTACATGAACATGTTACACAACCAATTGTGATGATTAAAAGTCAGTGAGAACGTTGAAAGACTGGCAAATATCGGTATGACTTTAAATGGACCTATGTTCGTCCTTAAACCAAGTATCCGTATGAAATTGAGATGATTTGTGTATCCTATGGTTTGACGATATTCGAGATGACTTTGGGATTAATCTACTCTGTTTATGTATTACATTTATATATTTGTCTTTCGATCCGTTCCGTTTATGATGTAGCATGATATGTATTGTTGGTTTTAAAACTTATTATACGCTATTTACGTACCCTTACACTTTATGCATTACATTATCTCACGGTGATAAGCCATTCACATTATATTTGGGCGAAAGGCTATTTTGTATCTTTTGGGGATGGCTATTATTCATTATTTGAGCATATGAACATTTTGGATCCTCTGTACATACTAAAGCGCTTTGTTAAAGCTGGACTCATGATTGTTGAGTTATATTCTGAGTAATTAAACATATACTTATGCGATTATATACTTTATTGTTTGAGTTGAATATTACATGACTTACGTACAATTATTCACCGAGCTTGACTCACTTTATTTTATATGCATTTACGTAGGCACTTTCATCACGGAGGTCAACCTTAACTTTGTGGCTTCCGTTACTTGCCAAGCCTTGAGTGTCTAAATTGTTTGATGTTGACCGTTTAAGTTTTGGAGTTTTGTTAAGTTTTAATTTGTACCCTAAGTGTTTATTAAGCTCGATGTATATGTATATGTATTTAGCTATCTCCAAACACGTCAATGTATATTTATCGCATTATGTCACATGCGTGATCTGGCATAGTAGTGGTAGCTCAATGGATATTATTTTATACTATTATGATATTAAATGCTTCCGTTCGGGCCCCATAGGTAATATTTATCGGGTTTGGTGTCCAATTTGAATGGGTCATGCCCAAATTTTTAGGCGGTTGGGGCGTGGCGGGTGGTATCGAGCACGAGTTGCTATCTCACACGGATCCATTGAGTGTAGGATGTCTAGAAAAGACTTAGGCTTCATGCATGACATCCTTAATGCATATGAAAAGACTGATAAGCGTTAAGAGTAATTTTTTACGTTAACGATTATGAACCATGTCTATTTTGAAAAGCTGTTTTGATGACATTATGGTTGTTCGCTATGATACTCGTTTTGCTTATAATATGACATGATGAGACTTATTGACTTACGGTGTGGAGCAAAGTCTTTGTCTGGAACTAAGTGCTACACTTTAGTGGGAGCCACCTCTAGAATCGTCTGAGCCACCTCTTGAGTCCATACACATTTACGTATGTTTACATTACGTATGTTTCGATATATCTGTGCCAAAGGGCTATCGTGCCAAAGGGCTATCTGTCTTGAAAAGGCTATCTGAGCTTAAAGGCCAATCTGATTACAGGCCAACATGCCAATCTGTTAAAATGGTATAAGTAATTGTGGCACCCTTAATTTCTATGGCCCTCGCCGGTAATAATATCTAGTGGCCTATGGCCCTCGCCTGGGGTAACAATACCGTGGTGTTGGTATCAACTTTGTGGTCATTAGACCTACTGTTGTGGTCTTCGGACCTACTGTTGTGGTCTTGGACCTACATTGTGGTCATTAGACCTACATTTGTGGTCTTGGACCTACATTGTGGTCATTAGACCTACTGTTGTGGTCTTGGACCTACATTTGTGGTCTTCGGACCTACTGTTGTGGTCATTAGACCTACATTGTGGTCTTCGGACCTACTGTTGTGGTCATTGGACCTACATTTGTGGTCTTGGACCTACCGATCGATAGTTAGCCATATATGATCGATCTGAAATGTAAATATGAATATGATTATGAGCATGTATCTGAATCTGTTTGATTGTCATAAATTGCTTCAACACTAAGCATGAAAGATTTAGTTATGATATAGTGATGCCTTTCTTATCATGCTATTGTTTGGACCTATGATTTAAAAAGGTATTGTGGTATGTATTTTGATAAGTTGTGTTTTGGATAATGGTTGGACCCATGTAAGAAATGACTTATTCTATTCTGTTAAGTGCACGATAATGACATGATATGACAAGCACTGTTTCATTTTCTGATACGTTACGTTACGAATTAAAGAATGATGATCCATGTATGTAAAAATATTAAGAACCCTTGCCCGGGGGTAAAAATACCGTGGTATAAGTATGTTACAAGATATCTCTTGCCAAAGCGGTCTTATGCGGGTGGATTATGATCAAGTATAAGTTCGATTTTTGTTTGATTCAAGTATAACTAAGAATCTGCACAAATATGCTTCTATTTATTTTAGTTTATGCTATGTCATAACATGATGTGGATTGATAGTGTCGAATGAGTTCGGTTCGTGTAATTAAGATCAGTTGTGAAATCGTGATTTGTGATATATGAGGGTGATAAAAAAAAATAATAATAATAAATGAAAGAAAAAGGCGACTATTGACTACTTGAAGTCAACCTAAATGATCGATGAAAGTAGCTAAGCTATTGCAAGAATTCAAATTCTGTCTTTGTATATTAAGTGACTTAGGATTGAGAAAATCATTCCTGTGAACTATTTTATGTGACTATGCAAATGTTAGAGGTTGTGACATTGTTACGTATCACCTATATGGAAGTTATGATGTGAACTGTTTTGCGATCTCGTGGATTACGTGAAAACAAAAGGACATGAAAATATTTCGTTTTGATAATGGGTTAGCAATACATATTGGCCATTTACTTTCTCTTACATGTTTAGACAACTTTGGACAATATTCACTACATAATTATAATTGATTGACTACGCATTGAGTTATTCTACCACAATTACGTTTTATTAAGAATTATGAATTTTGATGTTGTGAAATCAAATTACTCCTTTGTTATACTATTGCATATGTTTTGACACTCTGAATCTGGAAGGATTTGATTCTTATAGTTCTTGATTTATGATCCTATGAATGAACTTGGTAGAATTCTGAGCGAGGAATAATCTGGAAACGCTATTTATGTTAGCGATTGAGCGGATGTGGTCTCTAAATTCTCAGATGACCGTTCTTGACCCTCGATAATTACAAGTGGTGAATATGAAACCATGTGATTGACCTCGTGTTTTCCAGTAAGAAAAAGAAGAATTGTTTGAATGATAGAAAAAAAAGGGTGTTACCTTACGATTATGAATGATTAGTCAAGTATGATTTTGAATTCAATTTACGGCCTTGTTTTGATAATTGTCTTTGTTATTTAGATTCCCACATATGATGGCGTGATCGGTGTCTATAATGGGGATTTTTCTTTCTACCGTTCGATCTTGTTAAAAAGTAGAAGGTGGGTTAAATCTACATAATGATGTGATTTTGATATGTTTTCGTAAATGGAAGATATGGTACCTCTCGGTGCGAGAACCTTATTTGGTAGGGTCTAAGATCGATTCAATGTTGCCTAATCGGATTTAAGTCTAACCATATAATTAAGCTACTTGGGAACTACGTCATGGTCGGGGACCACCGAGTAAAGCTGCATTAGAAGATAAGTTCGAACATATACTCTCTAATTAAAATTGTGTAAGAACAATTACATTTGGTGACTTAGTTAGAGACTTTGTGGAGGTACTTTCATTACGAGGAACTTAGCATGCTATGGGAACTCATTTTGCATAATTGAATAAGAAATTTGAAACTTTAAAGGTTTAATTATCCGAAATTGATTATGTATTTGTGACCAAATAATTCTTATGTAATCTTAAGTATGTTTCTGAGATTTCCATTTTGGAATGTAGCGATTGGATTGTATCCCATATGTTTTATGTATGACCATCTATATATATATATATCCAAGTCTTCTTACGCCTAGAAAGAAATAAGGATTGAAAAGAAAAGAAGTAAATGAGAAAGTGAAAAAGGGTGTATAGATTTTAAAGTTTAAGGAATGTTGAGCTTTTGATTGACCTCTCTTGAAGTTGAGTGGGAGCCTCTATGTGAGTGTCTTTAAGAAGTAATTGTATGATGGTCCTCACTATTCTATGTTTTTAGTGTCAATGAAATAAAGAGTTGGTGATGCCGTTAATTGAAGTACAATATGAATTGTCTTTGAAATTGAGAAGTTGTTATGGGCCTTGGGATTATAAGCTGGTTAGTGTTGTTCTTTGCGTTGAAATTTTGATGCGTATATGTTGATCGAAAGTATTTGTGATCCTTTCTATCCCAAGTGTGGATCTAGTTTTGGAACATTACAGGTGTGTTTACGTATATGTTTGACCTATTTTCTATTTGGTTTTCTCAAATTTAGGGCCGAAATTTTTGTAAGAGGAAGGATGTAACGACCGAAATTCTTTCCTCCGCTCGGCGGAGTGGCGCTCGGCGGACTTTGGGGTTTCCAGCAATTTTTGAGACGGCCTAAGATTCAGGAGTTGTGATTCTCCGCTCGGCGGGAGTTTACCTTTCAGCGGGCGACTTTGTTGGTCTGCGCTCGGCGCAAGGTTGGCGCCGGCGGTCGCCAGGTAAGTTTGGTTACGAAGCATGTGGATTCATTTTGATGTTCTTCTTAGTGTATTTGAAATGTTCTTACCCTATTTTGGGATATTAATCGAGATGATAAGATGATGGTAATGTAAGATGGGACTAAAACTTTAATTGGAATAATTAGTTTGCGACCAACCGTCATTCATTTTCCTTTTCTTTTTCCTCACTTTGAATTTGGATGTGAGGTTAGAACCATTGGAAAGCTTATTTCCGGGGCTTCAATTTGAACACAAGAACGACCTAAAACGAGTCGGATGGGAGAGTTACACCTATTTGAAGTTTTGGGAATACGTCTTTGGAACAGTCCGCTCGAGCGGGAATATGGACGCTCGAGCAGGAATTACGGGACAGCAGCTCTAAAACGAGATTTTGAGATATTTTTCCACATCTTCTTTCCCTTTCTTATTTCCTCTTCTCCTAGGTCTGAAACCCTTGAAACCCTAGCCCAAAACCTTGATCTCCTCTAGTTTGAGCAACAATCTACCATGATTTTGGCATCAAGGATGGAGAATAAGAGAAAACAGCGTTTTTAACCGATTGGAACTTGGATTTGCGGAGGTTTCGTCTCAAGCTTGCTCCTTTGTTGATTCTTGAGGTAAGGGTTCTAATCTCCTTCAAGATTTACATTAAGAGCTAGAGTGGTGGTAGTTCCATTGTATTAATGTATAAATTTGCATTTTTGAAGCATATTGAGTAACTTATAAGATTTGGGAATTTCGGATTTGAGGCATGGAGGGGCCAATTGATGGGTTTAAATGATGAATTATGGATCCTAGATGTTTAATCAATGGAAAAAATTAGAATATAAAGTGTTGGGTTATAAGTTAATTATTTCTTGAATTTTCACTATTTTCTTGGAACCCTAGATCGATTAAGGTTGATAACCAAAGAGTTGGTCCAAATCGAAAGTAGAATAATGAAATTAGGGTATTGAATTAGATATATACAAGTTTAATTGGAATTTGGTGAGACTTGGAAATTATGTTTAAAATTTACGAATGAACTTCAATTAGGGACATGGTGAATCATGCTATTATGTGAGATGAAAATTAAGGAACAAGATCATTAATGTTAAGGATGATAAGAGTCTTAGGATGAAATGATGAAATGGGATTTAAGACTTCACTTTGAAGGATGTTGAATTATATTTAGGGGTGATAAGTTGAATTGCCAAATGGTACAGCTTATATTGGCTTGTATTGAGATATGAATGAATTGAGATATGAATGAAGAAGTGTGTTGAGTTAATGATATGAATTGCAACTTGATATGTATTTTAGTATAAAGAGAATAACAAGTTAAAGCGGAAGAAACTATATGTGACCCGATTTTTATGTGTATTCGAATTGTGTAGGGTCAACTACAAAGCGGACCAAGCATCCAATGCCTTTGTGAGTAATAGTACGAAGATTTATATATTTTATTTATCATTGACAATTATTATCACTAACGTTTTGTTTATTGTAAGTATTACATGAACATGTTACACAACCAATTGTGATGATTAAAAGTCGGTGAGAACGTTGAAAGGCGGCAAACATCGGTATGACTTTAAATAGAACTATGTTCGTCCTTAAACCAAGTATCCGTATGAAATTGAGATGATTTGTGTATCCTATGGTTTGACGATATTCGAGATGACTTTGGGATTAATCTACTCTGTTTATGTATTACATTTATATATTTGTCTTTCGATCCGTTCCGTTTATGATGTAGCATGATATGTATTGTTGGTTTTAAAACTTATTACTTCGCTATTTACGTACCCTTACACTTTATGCATTACATTATCTCCGGGCTGATAAGCCATTCTGTTATGATTTGGGCGAAAGGCTATTTTGTATCTTTTGGGATGACGGCTATTACATTATTTGAGCATATGAACATTTTGGATCCTCTGTACATACTAAAGCGCTTTGTTAAAAGCTGGACTCATGATTGTTGAGTTATATTCTGAGTAATTAAACATATACTTATGCGATTATATACTTTATTGTTTGAGTTGAATATTACATGACTTACGTACAATTATTCACGAGCTTGACTCACTTTATTTTATATGTCTGTTTCAGAGGCACTCATCACGGAGGTCAACCTTAACTTTGTGGCTTCCGTTACGGTTGCCAAGCCTTGAGTGTCTAAATTTGCCATTTTGATGTTGACCGTTTAAGTTTTGGAGTTTTGTTAAGTTTTAATTTGTACCCTAAGTGTTTATTAAGCTCGATGTATATGTATATGTATTTAGCTATCTCCAAACACACGTCAATGTATATTTATCTGCATTATGTCCTGTCTGTGATCCTGGCATAGTAGTGGTAGCTCAATGGATATTATTTTATACTATTATGATATTAAATGCTTCCGTTCAGGCCCCATAGGTAATATTTATCAGGTTTGGTGTCCAATTTCGAATGGGTCATGCCCAAATTTTTAGGGGCGGATTTGGGGCGTGACATGTATATATGTTCCCATGCTTGTGATACTGTTAAGACTGAGAGGAATGGACTGTGATTAATGAATCTCTTGAAATCTACTGTTGATGCGAACTATATGTACAACACTGTAAAACCTTATGTTAACATTTACCTGTGCTATGGAAACTGTTTAGACTCATGTACATATCTGCTTACCTTTGCTTAAGGATGTTACTAAACTGAATAGACGTATGACTGGTTACCTTAACTATCGTATCTGGGGAAACTATTTGGTATTGTACATCAGACTCGTGAACCCGAATTGGGAATGTTAGTAGACTCTAAACATGCACACATATGATGATACCTTTGCTCGAAATGATTATTAAGTTATTTATCGATAATTTAACCGTTGGGACTATGACCCTGTGACTGCATGACTGAATCAAGACCCCAACTGATAAACTCTTGACTGGGAATTGTGATGGTGGAAAATTGACATGACTGGTTAATTAAACCTGCGAGCCTATGATTCAATGACTGTATGATTGATTTGGAGCCCTCGTAGGGAAACTCACTATTATGTGTCACCAAGAACCTTGTGTGATGTATTACTGTGTACCGTGTGCCTTTATGAAAGATTTCTTTGGAAAACTGCTATATTGACTGTGACGCTTACCTCTCAATGTGAATAACTGCATGCCTATGCATTTGCCTGTAAACTTATTGGGAGGAACACATTGCATATGACATGTACTGCTTTGATATGAACTGTAATGGTACCAGACTCGGATGTAAGTTTGACAATTGATGAACTCATACTGATTGTGAAACTACTGACTATGTACCGAAATGACTGTAGTATAAACTCATATCCCTCATCTGGAAATGATAGGAATGGAACTGTTATCCGATCTAATCTGATAGAACGGTGAGTTGATGAAAACCTTTGTGTGACTGATAGAATTTCTGTTGAATGCTTGTGCTTTGAACTTTTACTTGAAATGATTGAGCAGAACTTGCATCTGACATGACCTGGTCGAACTTTCATCGAGTTGACCTGAGGGAACCCCTATTGAGAGCTATTACTTGATTTGCTTACAATGTGGGGAAAACTGAGTATGTGGCATGTGATGACTTACCCGGTATTACTGTTATGACCGTGAACTTGTTTGACTAGGAAATGACTGTTTTGGTAATTACTGTACTTCAGAACTGATGGGATCTGTTGACAACAGACTGGTTTTGATCATAAACTCTGACTGTCCGGAAGTATATGTAATTTGTATGACTGTTTTCATACTGACATATGCTATGACTGAATCTGTAAAAACTGGAACTGATGAATAGTAAATGAATACTTACTCCAGAATTCTGCCTACTGCTATGGGAGTAATGTACAATTCGCTTTATATTCGCGATAACTCCCGAAGGAACTGGACTGACTGTGATGGATTACCGGATTGAGAACCAAATTGAACTAAGACCGGGTGAACAACTCGGAAGAGAATGGATCAAAACTCTATAACTTAACGAGGGAAATTACTTATGAAACTGAGACCAGTGCAAATCTATAACCCCGATAAGTACTTGATATAAGTAGTGTGAATACTACTATCTGCCATCTTTATCTTTATTCAGATTGTTACCAATTCTATCTTGTCACCATTGTATTGACATTAAGTACTCTTGTAACCGCTTTCATGTTCTATGTCACGAAATAAATTTTGTTTCTGAAATGCTATATGCTGTATACTGAATGGTTGTTTGATTTCTGATATATATTCGTGACTCTTGATATTATGTAATATATGTTAGCTGCCCGGTAACGGAAGTTCCTTTATGGAACGTATATCGTCGCTTCACATTCTGGAGGCCTCGTCATGGGGCTCGGCTTATATTGTATATGTCTGTCTTGTATCAGATTCTATCTTTGCTCTGCTCTAGTAGTCTTGAATGAATGCACCGTGTATGCCTAAGTAAGAATTGTGGCATCTATGTATGCTCTGGACTAGAATATGAAAATGAACATGTATCCAAATCTGTTCTTGACTGAAAATAGAATGTGCATAAGATTCTGTTTTAATATGATTATGCTCCTGTCATAGAGTGAAAGTTACCTTTATGCTAGGTATCATCTCTGTTGTCATATGTTACTTCGAGTTTGGAGGACCAAACTCTTTATAAGGAGGGGAGACTGTAACAAACCTCACCACTGATCACTAATTGACCGGCCGATTCTTGAGCATCGTCATTTCATCGCTAAACCGAGACTGATTATGATCGGTAATTGAATTGATTGAAATACTGAAATCGATCAAGTAATCGAATCGATCGATTATTTATGCTGTTTAAATGCATAATCTATCTGTTTGATCGCCAAATTATACATTCTTGTCTTATGCATTAAACTGCAAATTGAAGGCCTTATCGGCGGCCGAAGCCAAAATTGATTAATGTTCTGTGTTAATCATAATTAATGTGATTTTATGGCACATTTATCTGAAAATTGATTTGGTATGGTTAAATTAGATTAAAAATGGATAAAATTTAAAGTTTGACTTATTTACCAAAACGCCACTTAGTGGCCACTACTCTACATTTGTTGAGACTTGTATTCATGGAATCAAAAACACTTCATCAGCTCATTTGTGGCCTCTCAACCGAAATTAGAGAGAGAGGGAGCGAATTGAAAGGGATTTTGGCTATAATTTGATAATCCTTGAGGAAATTGAAGTATAGTTTGCAAATTGAGCCTCCAAACCCTGAATACAAGACTTAGGTATGAATTTCAACCCTCATTGATGTCCTTAAGGTTGATTCTTGCTAGATTCATGGCAAATTATAGAGTTAAGACATAAATTGGTTCTATAGTGTTGAATTAGAACTCATTTCATGCATGCATGTGTGTATTGATAAATTTTGAGTTGATTTCATGGCCAATTGTCACATGCATGTGCATAATCAAGCTTAAGTCCATGTTTTCAACTTGTTTTGAAAAGAATGAGCTCATTTGAGCAAGCTTTGAAGTTAAATGTGGTTTGAATCCATGCATGTTGCATATTCTCCATGTTCATGAAAAATGGGTTTGAAAATGGGTTTAATTGACTCACCTTTGGGGCTTGAATTCATAAATTGAGCTTTGAAACTTGTTATACATTGAATTTAGATGTGTTTTCCAGAATTTGGACCCAAGAGGTCGAGTTTTGAGTGAAAGAATGCTTGGTTTGAGCTTAGGAGACAAATCTGGAAATTCCAGAATTTGGCTTCTTCGCTCGAGCGACCAACCTTTGTTCGAAGCTACGCTCGAGCGTAGAATTGGTGGCTCGGCGTAAAATTGCAGCATCGAAGATTTTCTTTTTTGATGCATCCGCCGAGCGAAGGATTTCGCTCGGCGAAGCCTTTGATTTTGGAAGCTTGCTCGGCGAAGGGCGGCTCGGCGAAGATCCTATTTTAAAGAAACTTTGCAAAATGTTTTTACGAGTACATCTTTGCATCCTCATCCCATTCTAGGCATTCTTAGGCCTAGTTTAAGACATCTTAATGAGGATATAGATGTAGAACACACCGAGGCAAATTAGGGATTAAGTTATTGATCTTCCCCAACTGTATAGCATAGTGTGTGTTCATCCTGTATACTGTGTAGGGTTGGCTTACTGAGGGGACGCTCTAGCTACTTGTAGCCGAACTCTGTGAGTAACAAGTGTGTAAAGATATGTTCAAAAATGATTATCTTCTGAACTGTTTACTTTATTGAATTGCTTACCTTATTGAAATTTGTCTACTTTATTGAACTGTTTCTTTGAACAGTTCCTTTGGTGAAATGTTTACTAAATTGAGCTGTTCTGGCCCTTCTTGAATTAGGCCCATTACTAATTGATATTGTTCTTGAAAATCTTGATGTCTTGAATGAGCGTATGTCTTATATTACGAAGCTGTCTTGTGGCATCCTTGGCACCCTCTTGTTCTTTATTCTTGTGTGAGAGAGACCTCTGTCGGTTCCCAAGTTTGGAACCACTCTTTCTTGTTATGATGGCTATTACGTATTTCGATATAGAACAAAGTGTCTTGTATGGAACTAAGTGCTGCTTGTGAGCCACCTCTAGAATCTCTGGAACTAAGTGCTTTCGGTGTGAGCCACCTCTAGAATCTGACGAGACACCTCTTGAATCCACAAATCTTGTCTTGTTCTCTGAAATAATCTTTATTCTTTATTCTTTATCTTGCTCTTGATGGCCATCATTTCTTGTTTGATGCTGTTAAGACCGGTCTTTTAAGACCCTCTTGTTTCTTATCTTGTTATGCCAATGAATGTACCACATATCCGCTTTAAGCGAATAGTATTATAACTGAACTATGAGCCTAAACCGAATAGTGATAAAGATTTGAAATACTATTTTCAATCTTGAAAGGACATTTATTCTTAACCCCTTACGCATTGTGTTATTCGCGGGCTTTAGCTCCTTTGCTCATATATATATGTAGGTGTCTGAGGCACAGACCATGACTAGGAGGCGTCGAGCAAGCTTTAATTTTGTCAAGCTAACCATTGTGCCTCCTTTGCGAGGTTAGAGCCTATCAAGCTATGGCTTAGGGGCTTAGGGATGTTTTATTTCCGTTTGTCTCTATAATCGCTACATTTCTTGTATAGACTGATAGCACCGTACTGTACTGTTTAATAGGGATTAAGTCCCAGTTTTGACTGATTGTATATTTTGTGCATACTATTCTGTACTGAAGGTATAAATGTATGAAAAATCTTTTTGCATACAGACTGTCACAGCTCATTGGACATTGTTTGTTTACTGTTTTGGCTTCCGCCATGCGCCTGTACTCTGCTTTACTGTTTTACTGTTACGAGGCCTTTGGTAATCCTGGATTACTGGCCGGTTATGGTGCTAAACCCATAGGAGCGGGTTTGGGTCGTGACATATGTGAACCGGGCGGATTGATAGCCGCCATTACAGCCGAGCCGGCAATCATTGATGAAATCAAGCAGAAACAGAAAGAGGATGAGTCCCTTAGAAAGGTGATTGATGAATTTAAGACGAGTCCAAAAGCAGAATTCAGCATTGAGAATGAACTGTTGAAATTCCGAAACAGAATGTGTGTCCCCGATATCCCGAAACTAAAGAAGAGAGTCTTAGATGAAGCCCACAGATCTGTATTTGCTATGCACCCCGGCAACAATAAAATGTACTGAGATTTGAAACAAACCTATTGGTGGCCTAAGATGAAGAAAGAGATTGCAGAATATGTGTCCAAGTGTCTTCAGTGTCAGCAAGTTAAGGCTGAACATCAGAAACTAGGCGGTCTACTTCAACCTCTCCCTATTCCTGAGTGGAAGTGGGAACATATGACTATGGATTTCGTCGTCGGCTTACCTCGGACTTCACAAGGTATGGATTCTGTTTGGGTTGTAGTTGATAGACTGACTAAATCTGCGCATTTTTTGCCTGTCAAAAAACTACGTTTACTGCTTATATATAGATTGGCTACCATTTATGTTGATGAGATTGTCCGTTTACACAGAGTCCCAGTGTCTATTGTGTCGGATAGGGATCCGAAATTTGTATCTAGATTGTGGAAGAGTTTGCAGGAAGCTATGGGAACAGAATTAAGGTTCAGTACCGCATTCCACCCACAGATAGATGGGCAGTCAGAAAGAACGATACAAACTTTGGAAGATATGCTTCGCATGTGTGCTTTAGATTTTCAGGGGAGTTGGGAAGATTATTTGCCGCTGGCAGAGTTTGCCTATAATAACAGCTTCCACTCCAGCATCGGTATGGCACCATACGAGGCTTTGTATGGTAGGAGGTGTAGATCACCTATTTGTTGGACGGAGGTCGGGGATAGAGCTTTGCTTGGGCCAGAAATCGTGCAAGACACTTCTGAGAAGATCAAGACTATCCGCCAAAGGCTCAAAACAGCTCAGGACCGACAAAAGAATTATGCAGACGTCCGGAGAAGACCTCTTGAGTATGAGGTTGGCGACCATGTGTTCATCCGTGTTTCTCCCATGAAAGGCCAAGTAAGATTTGGAAAAAAGGGCAAGTTGTCGCCCCGTTACATGGGGCCGTTTCAGATTTTGGAGAGGCTTAGCCCGGTTGCATATAGAGTTGCCTTGCCACCAGGGTTCGAGCAGATTCATAATGTGTTTCATGTGTCGATGTTGAGAGGTTACCTCCGAGACCCGTTCCATGTGATTGATTATCACCGGGTTGCTATTGATGAAAATATGGAATATGCGGAATGGCCAGAAAGAATTGTTGACCGACAAGTGAAAGAATTGAGAAACAAGTCCATCCCAATGGTGAAAGTAGAATGGAAAGAGCACTATGGGACGGATTCCACATGGGAAAAAGAAGAGGAAATGCGACTACGCTATCCACACTTGTTTCCCGACAAAGGTAACTTAAGTTTGGAGGACCAAACTTCCTAAAGGGGGGAAGACTGTGATGCCCATGTTCCGTAATATGCTAATTGGCCCTTAATTTAAATATGATTATGTGTTTGATATGACTTTGTGTGCCAATTGTGTGAATGTATGTGATTTTAGGACTTTATCTGTTCACCGTAGGAATATCTGTTTGAATAATCTGCTTCGAAAATTTAATTGAGGGCTTTATCGGCCATAGAACCCGAAATTGATCGTGCCATTGTGATTGGCATAATTTTTAAAACCTACGGTGAAATTTGATTGAAAATTGATTTGGGCCAGATTAAATGGATTAAATTAATGTTATGGTGCCCAATTATTTTATATTAAAAGAATGTATTTGAGGGAGCTTTTAAAAAGGGCCATTATACACACTCAATTCCTCTTTTTGTTCATTTTGGCTGATTTAACTCTCTAGAGAGAGAGAGAGACCCGAAAATTAGTGAGAGAATAAGAAGATCATCTAAGTTTTACTCTTGAATCTTGGAAGCCTTGAAGGTTACTCAAGAATTGCTATAGATTGTGAGAATTTAAGCTCCTAGGTGAGTATTTCATGGGTTATAGTTTGTAATTTTGTAAAATTAAAGTTGATTAATGATCAAGAGCAAGAATTGTGCCATAAGTGAAGGAATTGTGTAGTATTTGATGAATTTGAAGTCAATTGATGCATGCATGTAGGAAATTGCTATGAATTTCCATAATTGAGCACAATGTGTGTAATCCATGTAGGATTTTGGTTAAAGCTCATGTTTGTAATCACCATTTACACCATGAAAGTTGAAATGGGAGTTATATTCCACATGCATGTACAATTTATGGAAATATGAGTAGAAAGACATGGAATTGTTATGTTGAAAATGAGTTTGGTGTTGATTGGGACATGCATGTGATTATATTGTTAAATTGAGCTTCAAAATGTTATAATTGGGTATTTATACCATGTTAGTATATGTATATGTGAAGATTGAGCCAAAAACATGCATTTTGAACCTTTGAATATCAAGTTGAAGCTCAAGAACACATTCTGAAAAACCCAGAAAATTTGGTGCCCGCTCGAGCAGGGAAACCGCCGCTCAAGCGTGAAAAACGGGCTCCCAGCATTTTCTGCAAACATGGTGTCCGCTCGAACGGGGGAAGTTGACGCTCGAACGGGGAGCTATGTAGACGCTCGAGCGGGAATTTGAGGTAACCAGCACTTTTGTGGGCTTAAGGGTCCGCTCGAGCGGGAACCCTATTTTCTGAATTCTGAAAATGCATTATGTGTTATATTTTCCGTTCTCTTTCACTTGTAAGCACTCTTAGGCATATGTTAAGCATTGTAAATGAGTTAATGAGATAAGAATAAAGCCTAAAGAGGAATATGTGAATTAAAGAACGGATTGAGTTATTTGTGACCCGTATATGTTATGTGATGTATAGGGTCAAGCTCCAGGGCAAATTTGTAAGCCGATCACTGTGAGTAATATCTTAACAAGATAATTGTAGTATGTTATTGTCCTATTGTTACTTCTGCGTAAGTTTCGTAAGTTCATTAATTTGGATAATTGAGCCAAAGGCCGATGGAAATGAATAACTGGGCCAAAGGCCGATGGAAATGGATAATTGGGCCAAAAGCCGATGGAAATGGATAATTGGGCCAAAGGCCGATGGAAATGAATAATTGGGCCAAAGGCCGATGGAAATGGATAATTGGGCCAAAGGCCAATTGAAATAAATGATTGGGCCCAAGGCCGATTGACATGAATGATTGGGCCGAAGGCCATTTGTTGTACTGTTCCAATATTTGCTTATGTAACTTGTTATTTGATATTATTCACTGGGCATTCGCTCACGCTCATTCATGTAATTGTAGGTGAACCAAATGAGGTCCAACCCCAGCCCCAGTGAAGTCAGCCAGGGTCAGCAGGAGTTTTGGGAGAGTCAGCCTTGCGTCTCATGCACGAGACCCAACCTTGCCATTTTATTACGTA
The DNA here is from genome assembly GCA_025200525.1 of Camellia lanceoleosa. NCBI lineage: Eukaryota > Viridiplantae > Streptophyta > Magnoliopsida > Ericales > Theaceae > Camellia > Camellia lanceoleosa. Next base: position 64,863,149 of record CM045763.1, read on the forward strand.
TTTATATTATGTTCTGTTGGCAAGGATCTTTGTGTATATTTGTATATAGTTTGCTATGGGTTGACTCAGTCGGTATGATCCTGTCTGTAAAGAAGCTTTGCTACTACACTTTTGATGTGGGTTATTAACATATAGGAGTATGGCTTGTTTTGGTGTGCATATAAGCACAGCTCTATGGACAAAGTTTTAAGTTTTTGCTTCCATTTGGCGCCTTTTTCTCTGATAATTCATATTTGTTGCTATCGAGGCCGTAGGTAATCTAAGGATTACTGGCCGGTTATGTCCTTAACCCTTAGGAGCGGGTTCGGGTCATGACACATGCGCTCCATCAGATTTAGCTCAGGTTCATCATCAAACAAGCCAGTTTATGGCCTTCGTTTTGGATCCTAGTCTTGGGTCGTTTCGACGGGTTTCGCAATAGGTTGTCCCCCAACAACCTCCTCCCTCGCCATGAAGCTTCTTAGCTAGAACTGCAGGGGTCTGGGTCATCTCCTGACAGTTCAAGCAGCTCGTAATTTGACCCGTAAGTATAAGCCCGACATTTGCTTCTTCATGGAGACCAAACGTATGGTTATGCAGGATACTAGATTTGGGTCTTCATTGGGTTTCAAGAATCATTGTGGAGTGGATTGTAATGGTAGAGCCGGTGGTTTATGGGTTGGTTGGCATGATGATACTTTGATTGAGGTCTGCGAACTGAATTCGAATTTCATTATCTTACATATTCATGACTCTGTGCGGGGGAATTGGTTTATTATTTTCATGTATGGTGCTCCTTGCATTCTAGCCCGGGGCCAAGTATGGAGTACCTTAGAAACCAAATTTCAACACTTTCAAAAGCCTTTTATTATTATAGGGGACCTCAATCAGGTTCGGGGTTGGGCCAAAAAACTCAGCTCACATAAAAGATTCATTCTTGGAGCATCGGCTTTTAATGATTTAATCTTTTGTAATAGGTTGGTGGATATTCCTTCTCAAGGGGTGTGGTATACTTGGTGTAATAATCGCAAGGAGACTAAAGTGGTTAATGAGCGCTTGGATCGGGTGCTGGCTTCATCTAGTTGGACAGCCATCTTCTCACAATTTTCACTGGTAACATTGCCTATTCAACGGTCTGATCATAGTCCGCTACTCCTTAACACTAGCCGAATAGAACCTCTCGGGCCGAATGGGGCAAATTTGAGGCAGTTTGGTTAGCCGATCCGTCCACCCAAGATATTCTTAAAAAAATTTGGCAAAGCCCCATTCCTGATGTTGCTTCATGTGTTCAGCGGCAGGCCGTTGTTTTTAGACATTTGAAAAACTGGAATGCTTTATCATATAGGAGTCTCCAAGGCCAAATTGACGACCTTCATGCTCGTTTATGCCAGGTTCAGGGGTCGTTACCAAATCTGGGATTACATTCTAATGAACAAGAGCTGTGGTTTCAACTTGATATTTTGTTACAGAAGCAGGAACTTTATTGGGCTCAGCGATCTAAACAACATTAGCTGTCTTTGGGGGATCGCAACACAAAAATTTTTCACCGAATGACGTCCTGGAGACGGAGTAGAAATCACATTGCTCTCATTCAAGATCATAATGGCCATGTTCTCACACAGCCACAAGATATCCAAAGGGCTTTTGTCGTGCATTTTAAGCAACTTTTTGCATCGTCACCGGACTCTCAAATTGGCTCAGGTTCCTTTCCCTCTCACTTTAATTTAATTAGTATCATCAATACTCATTTGACTCTTAATCATTCTACTTTCTTGGAACAACCATTTTCCACTGAGGAAATACAAAAAGCTGTCCTTCAATTTGGAAAGTTTAAGGCTCCGGGACCAGATGGGTTTATCGCTGGTTTTTATCAAAAATATTGGTCTATTGTGGGAGCTTCAGTGACTGAGGCTGTGTTGGGTTTTCTCACTACCGGATCCTTATTCAAACCGATCAACAAAACTTTTATCTACCTTATTCCCAAAACGAAGAGCCCACTTACGGTAAATGGTTATAGGCCTATTAGTTTATGCAATATGCTTTATAAAATAGGCGCGAAAGTTCTTGCTAATAGACTTAATATCGTCCTACTGGATTTACTTGTTGATAATCAATGTGCTTTCCTGAAAGGTCGTCTTATATCCGACAATATTTTGTTAGCCCACGAAGTTATTGAATATATTAAAAAGCACAACAAGCAGGGGAGTTTATCCTCTTTTGGATTGAAGTTGGACATGAATAAAGCGTATGATAGAGTGAGTTGGGCTTTTCTTGAGGCGGTTATGGCTAAAATGGGATTCTCAACTAAGTGGATTCAATTGATCTCGCAATGTGTATCTACTATCCAATTTGCTGTCTTGCTTAATGGTACCCCGTCGGAATTTTTTGATCCTGCTGCTGGTCTGCGGCAAGGTGATCCCCTTTCGCCGTATTTGTTTTTATTGGTGATGCACGTCTTATCAGAAGGATTCGCGCATTTGGCGTCTCTTAATATTTGCCGTGGTATTGCTATTAGCCGGCAGTCGCCCCCAATCTCACATTTGCTCTTTGCTGATGATTGTTTCATATTTCTCAATTATAAGCCAGATGAAATTTGGTGCTTCCATTGGTTTTTAAATGCTTTTTGTCACTATTCCGGGCTGCGCATAAATTTTCACAAATCGGAGCTTTATCTTATTCCAAATTTTTCACATTTGGCTAGGGACTGGCTAGTTTCCCTTTTTGGTGTTAAAGTTGTTCCAAAACCCGGAATCTATTTGGGGGCTAACTTGGGTTTCTCAGGGCGCACAAAGTCGGACATATTTAATTCAATTTTGAGTAAAGTTAGCCATAAGCTCCAAGGCTGGAAGTGTAATTTTCTAAATTTTGCAGGACGAGGTATTTTGGTAAAACATGTCCTTCAATCCATTCTGGTGTACCTTATGACTGTTCTTCGTATGCCTGACTCGTTTCAGCATAAGCTTACATCAATTATTTGTCAGTTTCTTTGGGCCTCCTCCAGGGGAAAAGGGATATCTTGGAAAAAATGGACATATTTGTGTCTTCCAAAAGACTGGGGCGGTTTGGGTTTTCGAAACCTTACGTGTTTTAATCAAGCTTTGTTAGCTAAGCAAGCATGGTGGATTCTCTCATGTCCCAATTTATTACTCTCGCGAGTGTTGCTTGGGAAATATTGTCAACGGCGTTCTTTTCTTGACATTCGCCAATCTTCGTCCTCTTCATGGGGATGGCGGAGTATATTATGGGGCCGTTCTTTACTGGACTCGGCGCTTCAATGGGTAGTGGGGAATGGACAGCGTATTAATCCATTTGAGGATCAATGGATTCTGATCGTTTCAAATCCTTGTAGAGGCCAAGGCTGGAGTGCTATTTGTCCTGATTTGAGGGTTGCACACTTCATCGATCCCTTGTCTCGTTCTTGGCGTCTTGAGTTGTTGAAATTGTTTTTTCCTGCACATGTTATCTCTTATATTTTATCCATGCACATCTCTCAAATTGATATTGAAGACAAAATGGTGTGGGGCCCAACTAAAAGTGGAGAGTATTCAGTCAAATCGGGTTATAGACAGGCGTTGACCCATCATTTTCCTGATCATTCTAGGCCTGATCCGGACTGGCAAGTTTGGAAACGATTATGGCAGGTCAAGATCCCACCCAAATGGATCTTGTTAGTGTGGAAATGTCTTCATAATATTCTTCCGGTAAAAAGTGAATTACAGAAAAGAGGGCTGCCAATTGATCCAATTTGCTCCAGGTGTCTTCAGCATGAGGAATCCATTGAACATTTATTTTTTGATTGCCCCATTTTGCAACGGATTTGGCGCGGGTCGGTTTTGGGTTTAGATTTTGAAGTGGGAAGACCTCTGTCTTTTTTTCTCATGGTTCCAAGGCTGGGTGCAACAAATTCATGACCCGGACATTTTAATTCACTCTATTGCCTTATTATGGGTCATTTGGTTGCAACGTAACTCTGTGGAATTTCATAGAGTTGAGATATCCACAGAACGATCGATCATGCATGCTTCCGAGTTATTAACATTATTTCTTTCACCTCAGCACAATGTTCCCTATGAGATTTCTCACTCTAGTTTTTCTCCTCCACCCAGTTTTGCTCATCAGGTTGTTTTGCGACATCTTTGAAGCGATGCTGCTTCTTCTGTCGCGCATGCGCATTGTGGTGGATGGCTCTTGGGTTGCTGTTGGTGAGCGAACTGGCCTAGCCTGGGTCTGCTTCGATTTTGATAATCAGCGAGTCTATGAGGAAGCTATATTGGGGCCTTCAATGTTATCTCCTCAACAAACCGAAGCAGTTGCTATTCTCCATGCTCTGCGTTGGGCATCCCATTATGGCATCAACAATGTGCTTCTACAAACGGACTGCTTAGTACTCATTCTGCTGCTCCAACACCATGATCAAGAATACAATTGGAGTCTCCAATCCATTCTAGTTGATATTATGTCTTCTTGTAAACCTTTTTATCATGTTGTTTTAGAAAAGGTGGACCGTGATGTGGTTCACACTGCTCATCACCTTGCTACTGCTGTAAGACATTCTGCTTAGTTAATGTTTATATTGTTGTGTTCTACTCAAAAAAAAAAAAAAAAAGGGCTTTTCATATCCAGCAAAAGGTTATTTTGGTAATATGACATAAAAAAGTTTCTTTTCTTTTCTCTTATGAAATTTAACTAAACAAGAACGAGAAAAATCACAATTATTTCTTCTTCTTTTTTATTTCTTACTAATCCAAATAAGAATGTGAGAAATCACAATAATTTCTTTTCTTTTCTTTTCTTTTCTCTTATAACTTATGTAATCATTTCATTTCATTTCTTTTCTTTTCTCTCCTAGATTCCCAAACATAGCAGGTAATTTATGAAGCAAAATAAATTGGGCGGTCCTTTTCACCAAATAAGGGTCCAATTGAGGAGTTTTGGTTAAATTTCTCAATTAAATTTCAACTATCCAAAAAAAAAAAAATTACTCTTAAAATCACTGTAGGAAAACTCATTTTCGAGGATCCAGACTATTTTGTTTTGTGCATATTAAGTAACTAACAAACTATCCTAAAAACTTGAAACAGTTAGAAAATCAAATCACTTCAACAATGTACATCAACCTACTTTTGTTTTAATTTGGGTATATAAACTCACAACAGCAGTTGTAAAACCACCAATTTTTTTTTTTTTACACTCTAATCATGCCATCTAATACAAAGTCTTATGAATAAAATCCGAATACACACAATGACCTATAAATCAAGAGTATCGGTTAAGTCCGAATGCTATGAGAGTTAAATATGAGTCGTTACCCTAAAGTTGAACTCCCATGGGAAAAAAAATGAGAGAATGAACAGCCAATATATCAAGAATGGAAAATGATACAATTTGAAATGTCAAGAAAAACCAACTTGATTACTCATGAGTCTGACAGAGCAAAACATGAAAGTGCAGTACTATAGGATTTAAAGAAGTTATTGCATCTAGTACTACCAAAATGAGCACAAGTTCAAGACCATGTGATTGAACCAAAATAGGAGGCTTTGAATGAACTTGGTGAGACAATGGATGTTCTTGAATCTCATATGTTTAACTTTGTCCAATAATAGAAAATGAATGTCCATGAAACAACTACAATAAAACCAAACATCTGCCTACTGATATATGTTTGGACTGTTCAGCAAAATCTCACATATAAGCATAAGTGTGCCATCACCTCAATAACTAGCTTATGAGGTCAGACTTAGCCAAGATCGCATAACATTATATCAGAGTTGGAATTCATAGGGTTGGCCTAGAAACCCTGCATGCGGTAGGTATTGTTGAGTGAGCTTGTTACACGAGAGGGAGGGTGTGAAACAAAGTGCCACATTGCTTGCATACGGAAGATGTGCAGTATATAAGCATGAGTGCACCCAAGATGTTATATAACATGGACAACATCAACATTTTGGGAGTACTAGCTTTCGAGGGCAAAACTAGGTCCAACTTTTCTCTAAAAAGATTAGCTCTTTCACTCTAAATGCTAATAAATTATGCCAAGTGTTTTTATAGTTACACTTTAGGGTTGGCTGGTTGGTTATCAATCAAAAAAGAAAAAACAACAACAGCATACAAAGCTCCCAATGCTGTGGGATTTGGGGACAATCAGATGTACAAAGCCTTGCCCCATTTGCAGATAGGCTATTTCTGTGTTTCAAGAGATGCAAAGTCACAAAAAAGGCTGTTTGGATCAACACCGTGCTGCGTACTTATTCCTTTATTATTAACCATAAAACTATCCCATCCAAAGACATATGCTTCCATACTTGGGTCATATGCAGTTGGAAGACATGTTCAAGTAGGCATATACAGGAAAGGAAAGCACGAAAATAAAAGGATAGAGAGGGGAAAAAAAAGGATAGGTTGGGCACAGGTCTGTGATATTGCAAATCAACATACAACTCTTAACCTCTTTTTTCTTCTCTTTTATAGATTAGCAGAACAGTTTACTTGATTTAGTGCTGAAGAGTTTACTTAAAAAAGATGGTGGCACTTCCACACGTAAGAAGATAGTTAAATATAGTATCCGGGAGTTCTTCAATCGCATGAGCCCTCATGCTCCCAGATGTCCGCTAAAAATTCTACCATTTCCTGTCAGTAAGAACAGAAAAAATTGTTAGGGTTTAGGGTTTAAAGTTTAGCAACAATCTGTAGTTAAAAATACAGTGAAATTTCAGTGTTCAACAAAGTGAAATTTTCAAATTGAGAGCTCCAGACTGCATAAGCTGACTTACAGAGAGTGGGATTGGTTGGGTGAAACGTTTGTTAGTACTAAGCAAGCTCTCATAAGTAGCATTCCAACTGTGAAAACACAATCAGTTAGTAACTGGAAGAGAAACACGTGCTAGACAGGAAAAAGTATGAAAAGAAAGTACAGATCACAAGCTATAAAGACTTTGATAAATGGTTGAATAATGAAATCTGGAAGCTATAATGTTTTCCTTTTGCAAAAGGCCTCCGCACATAAGATCACTGTTCTAAATTGTTTATTCTAGAATTTAGTTCACATGATTTCTACACAGAAGTAGGACTACTCCAAATTATGAATCTTCCAATGGAAACATAAAAAACCACGATGCTGACCTCAATCTAGGTTCACAGACTTGTCCATGGTTCTTAGACCTTTTATTTCCAATCCACTGAAGCCTGGTCTGATTCCAGAGAAGAAGGCCTGCAAAACAAAAACAAAAACAAAAAACCACCAAGGTTACACCACATGCTTCTAGAGAACATGACCAAGAAAATGTTTTGTTAAAAAAAAATATATTAAACAACAGTGAAACACAATGGTGCATAGTACTACGACAAGCTAAGAAGTATAGACACTTCTAAGAAGGTAATGTCTCACATCGGACACTAACACGACACGACACTTGTCGAACGCTTCCCAACACTTAGACATGTATAACACACATTACAAGTCAGAATAAAATAACTTGGAACCCAATGATAAAACAAAAATAATGTATATTTATACCCATTCGCCTCTTTTAAATTTTAAAAATTATAATCTGACTTAAAATACTCATATATTGACACATATTAATTATTTCTTATTATATATGACACACATTAAATACATAAAATTATATATTTTGTTGTGTCCTAAAAAAAAAAAATTTTTAAATTTTCGTGTCCATGTTTCAAAGACGACAAACCAAGATGCCACATGAGCAGCAGACTTAAGCCAACTATTGCATGGACACCATGTACAAAAGGAAGATTACAGATTAATGAATGGTTGCATATGAAAACCACTCTTTTTTCAAAATCTTCAAAGAAGAAAATTGTGTTAAATAAAATTAAACTTGCCATGATTTACGAATTCAGAATGGTTGCTAGAGCTGCCAGGGCCACTACTCAGGCTCTCGTTTGACACACTGATAGATGAGATGCTTCTCTGAGAATGAACAGCGTTATTGTCCATCTCATATGTGCTGGTGCTCCAAAAATCTTCATATGCACTGCTTTTCCTCACTCTCTGCCCAATTCTGAGCTTCTTTGCTGGCGCATCCACAGCAATAACTGGTGTGGGTTTGGAATAGCATCCCATACAACCTCTGCTCTGTTACAATTCATAAGTATCCACACATACAATAAATTGCCAACAACAAGGCAAAACCAGGTTTGTAGCCAGAAAGCTATGTTACATGGACTCTATTTCCTCAAAGTACCCATGTCCACCAAATAGGACAAGGGTAAGGGTGTGGGATATGCATTCGACAGTCGTACCTAATTTGAACACTCAGATCTTCAATTCTTATAATGTTTCAAGAATAAGAAAGTCAAATTTACTAAAAAAGAAACATTTATAGCCTCTAACATAGATGACAAATAGAAATTCTATATTTTTCGTAAATTCTATTTAATTTCAAGTACATTTCTACATAGTTTATAACACTTCATTAAAGACTATTATATAATATGTAACATATAGAAGTGTTTATAATGAGTCCCCATACCCATATCTTACTTTTGGATACATATCCCAATATCTTAAAATTTAAGTTTATGAAGGTCTGATGCTTGGACAAGTACCCGTACCCGAGTCCATGTAACATAGGTCTAATCAGGTTGACATAATCATTTTCCAACAAAAATCTCAAAATTCTTCTGAACTGTATACCACAGAGGGACATGTATGATGTAGCAATACTCCAAAAAAAAATTATAGCAAGCAGGTCTCGTTGGAGATATTGTAGTAAAACAATCATAATAATGGTCATCAATTTGATTTCAATTCGTAAGTCCAAGACTCAGGCGTAGAAACAAATCATAAAGAGGTTTACTGAAGGAAATATGACAAGCAAAAGATACAGCCCAAAGAAGGTTCAAAACAAGCATCCACATAAATAAATAAATAAATAATGATTTCTAAATATCACATCATAAAATATAAAATGAATTTAACGGACAAGGAATTGGACATCCATATTCTATGATTTATCATACTTGATATTAGGCCATTGGATATCCAACACTTGAATTTCTCAGCCAGTAGACATATTTTTTTTTTTCTTATTTATTTATTTTATGCATACGACAAATTAAAGTGCTTCCCTTGGCATACATGGAACAGGCTACTGAGAATCAGGAGTCAAACACCCCCAACTGACCTCTTTCTATCTACTCTCCTATAGCTTCCATCAGTAAGATAGTTTCATCCATCAATGGCTTATGGTTTGCCATGCTCAGCCACTTGGGTTGTGTTCTTCTTTAGAAATTATACACATTTATGTGCATTGAAGAAAATATATTCAAATTATTGGGTTTCCGAACAAATCAAAATCTCAGATCAATTAAATCTAACAACTCTCAGATCACCCACCAATTGAATTTGAAGGAGGTGAAATGGAGTAGTGAATGAAGTACATACCCCATGCAAGCGACGAAGTGATCGATCGAATCGAATCAGTGAATAAAGCGTGTATAATCATCAGTCTTCTCGTCCTCCTTAACTAACAAAGGCCGTAAAATCGACTCATCGAATCTCCAATACCTTCAACAAAGACAAGGGTGTGGAAAAGCTGAGAAAATGGATGAGATTCAAATGATTTGAGATCTGTCTAGTGAAAACCAAGTTCCCAAGGTTTGGCTCTATCTCTCTCTCTCTCTCTCTCTCTCTCTCTCTTCCGCCGCCACGTCACCTCAGTGGTTTGCTTCCAAAAGTGGTGTGTTATTGGCTCATAACTGATAAGTATTTACTAGTTTTTTACTTTTTGGTTGGCACATGCCATGCACCTGTTTCCTTCATTCATTTAGGCCCTCGTTTGCCAACATTTTAATTAAAAAATCAAAAAATTATTAAGAATGTCAAAAAATTTATAATTTATATTAAAAAATTAAAAAAAAATTTCTCTTTATTTTTTGTATATTTTTTTGTAAAAAATTCAAAAAATCATCTGAAACATATTAATTTTTTTACCTCATATTTTAATCAAAGAGTCATGCAATTACTAAAATAATTTGTTTCCAAACGAGGCCTTATTATGCTCTCTGTTTTAAAATATTAATCTCAAATTTTAATTTTTATTATTTCAAAATATTAATTTTTTTTCAAAAATAAAATAATATGAATTTATTATTTTATCTTTCTTTTAAATTTATTAATAACACAAAAAGTATAATTATGATAACTAGTATTTTCAAAACAAATACTATTAAGGATAATTTTAAAGAATTAATATTTTTAAAATATAATAATTGTACTATCAAAACAAAATTAGATTCTAAAAAAGAAACCATTATTTTAGAACGAAGAGAGTAGTATTTATCAAATGTATTTTTTATTAGTTATTATTAAAATAGATAATGATATACAAACTCAATTTTTAAATTTACATAGGCCTGGTTTGAGAATTTGGTTATTTTAGTTAATTTTTTTAAGTATTTGGTTATTTTAGTCTAGTTAAAAAATTTGTGTTTGAGATGATAATTGACTTTTTTTTGTAGTTGATTTCATAGTAGTGAAAAAAAAAGTGACATAATTATAATTTTGATAAGACATTTTGTGTTATTGACTATTTTAATCTATTTTATTTTTATACGCTATTTTAGCCAAAAAAATAAATATCGATTGACTTTTTTGTAGTTGATTTGATAGTTATAAAAGAAAAAATGAAATTGTTATAATTTAAATATGACATTTTATATTATTGACTATTTTAACCTATTTTATTTTTATTGACTATTTTACCAAAAAAAAAAAAAAAAAGAAGCCATATTTAGGCCTTAATGTCAAAACTTTTTTTAATTTTTTTTTTTGAACAAAGCAAAGCTTTTGTTTGGTTTGATTTTTTAAAATTATTTTTATTTTATGTTTTTTATTTTAGTAAATTTTTTATTATTATATATTTTAATTAATTTCATATTTTAATTAATTAGATTAACTAAAAATAAACGAAAGCCTGACTAAAAACACATACATGTTTTGTTCGGATTTTGTTATACTTTTGTCCATTTTTTTTAATATTTTAATTTTTTTTTTTAACTTTTTAAAAACATCTAAATAAGTTGTATCTATTAAAAATTACAACAAAAAAAAGGGGGTAAAATATGAAAGAAAAAAAAAAATCACTATTTGTCTAAAAATAATTTTTAAAAAGTAATGATATATAAATAATAAAAAAAATGATACAAAATTTTCATTTTCTAAAGATATAACTTATTATAAACCTTTCACTTCAAAACAAAATATAATTGTAGATGAATTTATTTATAGTAATGGTAATATCACATCATTCTTGTCTTATTTTTTTGTACGAATTTTGTGTATAAATAGAATTTTCCTTTTTAAAAATTCAAACCAAATTTTTTGTAGATCTGATGTTAAAACTATAGTTTGACATGTTATTATAATATAAAAAATATCAAATTTTGACATTGTGTAAATATTATTATGATACATCCAACAAGTCATTGTTTATTTCTATTTGTTGAATATTTTTCAGACCCAGACCATTGTATTAATAAAAATGCTAGCCATCATGAAAAATGCTTCATGAAAATGATCATGAACAAATCCCCATCCTTATATTACACTTTGTAACTTATTGTATATCTAATCTAAGGGTCAAAAATCTTTCATGATCATTTTCATGAAATATTTTTCATGATACTTTGTATTACTGTTGTATTAAAATCTTGTTTTGGTTTGGGTGAGCAGCGCTGGCAGAAATGAGATTACTTTTTGTCAAATTTTGCGTTAAACTTGTAAAGAGCAGTTTAGTCCCAGAACATATAAAAAGGAATGAGGGAAGTGACCTTTTTTTTGGTTTATTCGTTTTTATTTTTTTTTTTTAAAAATGCAAAAAAATAAAGAGATGATGTGACCAATCAATAAACTAACTTTTTTTCCTAATTGCCAAAATACGCCCTAGTCAAGCAGTAAAAAAATTACTACAAATTCGGTGAGAACATCATCAACCTGATTGACCTCCCCATGCACAACAAAAACTAAATTAAATGCAAAGAGTCATACAAAGAGCTTAATGTGCACGAATCCTCGTCTGTCATCTATGTAAAGACTTGACTCTTTACAATTGGCGAATGGAAAAACATTCCAACCATCCCACAATTCATAAAACATTCCAACCAGAAAGACTAATACATAACTAGACCTGCCAAATGTTTTATTCATCCATTTCAAAAGCCAGACATAGCAATCCTAATGGCCCTAGTAAAATGAATAGACTATTTTGAATTCTAAATTACGATTGTTTTTTAATCCCAAAACAAAGAAAGAAAGGTGTAACCAAAATCAAACAATTTCAACAAGACTAGTCAGCAATGAAAATAAAGATTGGTTTCCATACATGCAACATACGCAAATGTTTTTCCAGTATTTCGCTTCCTTTTTACTGTAAGGTATTCTCCCCACCGGCGAAGGTAGTCAAAAGTACATAATCATGAGACACACAGAATTAGTAAAGCACTAATGCAATTCAAGGAGCTAAAAATAGGTAGTACTGTCTGTTGACCCATGATTCCACATTTCTGCATTATCTGCTACTGCTTACTGTCCTGATTGAATAAAAGAGAAGCAAGACCCATTCTCCATCCAAACATAACAGAAGGTTCATTCTTTTTTGGAATAAGAGAAGGCACACCAGCTCTCAAGCTGTGAGCGAGCGAAGTCTCCTGATTGGCATTTGTCTCCGAGGATCTGCACAAATTACCAGTATACACACAGACCTTACATAAAAATAAAAATGATAAGTAAGCACATTGCTTAAGCAAGAGAATGTTTGTGTTGCCAAAATAACTATTGTAAGAGAATCATTTCAGCATAGGCACCAGCCGTTCAATTTGTCGAACAGATGACAAGGTGGCTTCCTCCAGATGAAAATAATACTATTTTTTTTTTTAATCAAAATCAGGGAAATTGTCTGTATGCAAAATTTGAAACCAAAAGACAGTATTTCAAATGAGACAATATATAACGGATTAGAGAGAGAGAGGTCCATAAACATTAACAGAATTCTGCAATTCAAGAATTGCAATCAGCACAAAATTTGGGAATGATGATTCCACAAAATTTTTGGGAAGAAGCTAATAAAATCACAACAATTGAATTGACCAGAAAAATAAAGTTTCAAGCAGCACAAGTAAATTGAGGAAACAACATACTGACAACACGCAGACATTAAACAAGGAATCCGTATTGTTCCCAATTGAGAAGCTAGAACTCATAAAATAAAGAACAATATGGTAGATGTAGACTCAAGCATTATATGATAAATGAACTCCTCAACATATGAGATAAATCGCATCTTTTTGCAACTATATGCATCTATTAACTAGTTAAGATTTAACTACTATGGATGATAACACTACAGACACCAATTGCCAACATGGACCATGAGATCAAGCTCAATGGCAATGACAACGCCTGCTAACCAATGCAAAAAACCCATAAATAGTGGGCACAATATCAGTACCGTGCATACTATTACTAAAGCTAGGTATTACCTAGACGCCTTGATGACAATGACTTGATGATGAATACCACTCGAGCAACTCCAAAAGAGAATCAAAGAGAAAAATAGTTTAGCTCTCTCAAGATGGAAGCTTATGGTACTACATAATAGGGTATGCCAAAACTTCAAAGGTGAAGGCCATTTTGTCAATACAAACTAACACGCATGTGTGAGCAGGCAGACACTTGCAACCATGAACAACTTACAAAGAGAAAAGAAAAATAAAGAGACAGCATCAGAATACATACATCAGAGGCAGTGGGCCTTCATATGCAAATGTTGACATGCCTTGTCGTTGTTTGTGCTTGGGATTGGCTGTGCATAGTACATATACACGCCCACGACGTTTAACTGTCCTACAAAACTCGCACATCTTCTTCACTGATGAACGCACCTTCATGGCTAATCACTAATGATGATGGAAGTAAAGCACACATGAGACAGTTTATCCAATAACCAAAGGTGAAACAGAAAGCAGTTTCAGCAAGAGCAAAAAGAAAGTCCTTGGCAATTGTGTGCATCAATAGTTTATATAAAGGTAAATGACCACCCCCCTTGAGGTTAAGCTAAATTACATATTCCCCCTGAGATTTCGGAAATTACATCCCACCCCACCGCAATTAACGCCTTTAACGAAGATAGTAAATTGACTAAAATGCCCTTTGACTGGTACATCATGTCAAGTCAGTACTTGTAGAAGGGTTGTATTGTGTTGCAATTTATATAGGTTTAACAATTTCATAAGCTTCACTTTCTCCATTTCTTCATCTGAGAGAGAGATGGAAAAGGCAATGCAAAGGGGAAAGTGAGGGTATCGTTGTTTATCGTTGGATGCGTAGATCTAAAAGAAGAAGAGACAACGCAAAGAAGTTTAGATCGTTGATTGAAGAAAAAACTGAAATTTGTATGTCTATATTGCTTTGAAACACTGTAAGTGATCCATTTTTACTCTCTCATACTAAACACTGAAATTTGGGAGTTTAGGATTCTTTGTTCATGATTTTTATTATAAAATTTGTTTTAGGATTATTTGCTTATGAAATTTTGTGAGTGAAATTTGTTTTGGGGTTTGTCTTTAATCGATTTTTTTGGGTCTGTATTTTACCCTATTGAAAAAAATTTAGGGTTTAAAGGTTTGTTTTCAATCTATTTTAGGGTTTTTTTGGGTTTCTTTCTACCTTCTTTTTAATTAAAATTTTGGGGTTATAGGGTTTGTTTTCAATTAGTATTTTAGGGATTTTTTTTTTTTTTATTTGTTTTCTACTCTTTCTTTTACTAAAATTTTGGGTCTATTTCAATTGAAAAAAGACTGCGACCCCCACGGACGCCGACCCCCACGACCCCCTTTGATTTTTCATTGGACAAAACTGTTTTTTTTTTTTTTTTTTTTCTTTTCCACCCACTCACCAACCCCCACGTGTGTGTGGGGGTGGAGGGGGTGAGTGGGGGAGGGGGTCTGTATCATCAGTGATTTCAATTAGTATTTTTGGGAATTTATTTGATTTGTTTTCTACTCTTTCTTTTTCTAAAATTTGGGTTTCAATCAGTATCTTAGGTGGTTTTTTTGGGTTTATTTTCTACTCTTTTATTTACTAAAATTTCGATGTTGTAATGTAAGCTTGCTGTGTAAATGGTTTTCTACTCTTTTTTTTGGAACTTGATCAACTTTTACCTTCATTTGTCGTAACTGATACTCCTACACTAGTGGAAAGGGACACGTCAGTGTTTTAAAAAGCGCATTTTGAATGTTAACCTTACGAGTATAACTACATGCAATTGTTGGTGATGGTTGTGGTTGCACTCAGTAAGGAGGGCTTTTGTTGTGGGCCATGGGCTTTATCTTTTTTTTTTTTTGAAAAAAAAAAAAAGTCTTTGTGGGCATGCCTATAGGATTCAAAACTCTTCAATATAAAATGACCAAATGTGGTCAAAAGAGAGCAAAAAGTGATACTTATTATATAATAAATAATATATTTACATATAATATATAATATATAATTGATACATATATATATATAATATTAGATAATACCTATAATATCTATTATATAATATATAATATATAATATACTTATATAATATATAAAATATAATATATACTTATTCATAGTAATAAAAAATAAACACATATGTAAAATAAAATATAAAAAATTAATTTTAACACATTATGTAAAAAGTATAATAAATAAATAAATAAAATAATATATATATTAAAAAAATTAATTATTTTTTTTTCTTCTTCTCTTCTCTTCTTATTTAAAAAAATAATAATATACATATTAAATACTTTTTATGTTGAAAATTGTGTTATATTAATATTTTGCTTAACTTTTATAACTAGCCTCGCTTTGGTGATGGCGCCTCACTCGCGCCTCGGCTCGGGCTCAGTGACCTTAGGCGCCTCGATCGCCTAGGGCTTTTAAACTCTCTTGGGACACGTGGTGGTAGTGGCACAAGTATGAGAGGTGGTGTGGGTAGTAACATTGGAAATAGATCGGTAGTAGTTGATGATTTATTTAGCAATGTGGATGACTACTAATATGTTGATTGAATTGAGTTAGGGATTTTGAATTTAGTAAAGCGGATGTTGATGAAGAAAATGCTTATATCATTAGTGATGAGGATGATGAGGACACCTCGGATAATGATAAGGGTAGTAATGGATCGGATGAACCAATTGAGGCTAATGATGGCGGTGTCGGACTATGAATCGATGATATAGGAGGAAATATTCTCTTGATGAAGAAGATGTGCAAGGTGTTAATGTTGACATATATATGAGGGAAAATGTTTGAAATAAAGGAAGGGAAGAAAATAACATTGGAGAAGGGAATGATATTTGATGATGTGTATCACTTCAGGACTGTGCTCCAGGAATTTGCAATTGAAAGAGGTTTTAAATTGATTAAAATAAAAAACGACAAGAAAAGAGTGACTTGCATATGTGCTTCCTCGATGTGTGAATGGAGAATTCATGCTTCGCCATTACCTGATGGGGTGATATATAAGATTAAGACATTGGGCACTGACCATACATGCATTAGAGTAGAAAGGAATACTGAAGCAACAACATCTTGGATTGCTACGAAGTTTGAAAAAACTCTTAGAGGGAATCCTAGGATCACTTTAGAGGCAATGCATGATGAAATAGCTGAAAATTATGGATTGGAGACTACAAGGATGCAACTGTACAGAGGAAAGAGGAAAGCCATGGAGGCAATTGAGGGTAATCATGCAAAGGCTTACACCAAACTTCCAATGTATGTTGCAAAAGTGTTGAGGACCAATCCTGGTAGTTTGGTCAAAATTGAAAGGGAAAGAAAGCCACCATTTAAGCCAAACTTACCTCCTCCCTTACCAACATTCAAAAGAATTTTTCTTTCATTTGCAGCCATACAACATGGCTTTAAAGAAGGTTGCAGACCTTTCATAGCTGTGGATGGGTTTCATTTGAAGGGACCATTTGGGGGCATATCGTTAGCTGCAGTTGGTCTTGATGGAAATAATGGTCCTTATCCTATTGCAATTGCTGTGGTGGAGAGTGAATGTAAGGATAGTTGGGCCTTTTTCCTTTACCACTTGAACACCATTTTTGGTAATGGCCCCCAAAACATGCATTGACAATCATGTTTGATGATCAAAAGGGCATTGAGCCAGCCATGAGACAAGTAATACCCCAAGCAACTCATAGGAGGTGTTGTAGACACATTTTTCGCAACTTGAAGGGCAAATTCCCCGGTTTAAAGATAAAAAGAGCCTTTTGGGCTGCAGCTAAAGCTTACACCATCAAGGATTTTAACATTGCAATGGGACAAATGTTGGAGTTATCTTCTAAAGCACATAGCTGGCTTTCTAAATTTCCAATTGAAATATGGGCAAGACACACATTTGATCATAGGGTGAAGAGTGAACATGTTACTAGCAACATGGTGGAGTCATTTAATAATTGGAAACCTATCTTGACATTGTTGGAAAATATCAGATTGAAATAGATGAACAAATTCTGAGAAGAGGTTTGAAGAGGCAGCTTCATGGCAATCTTTGGTAACCCCTAACATTAAGAAGAAATTGGATGGAGTAGTTATTTAGTCTAGGCTTTGTAAAGTGACTTTTGCAGGACAAGAGGAATATCAAGTGGTTGAAGGTTTGGTGTCTTGTACTATGAACCTACAAAGAAGGTCATGTTGTTGCAGGATATAGGACATAAGTGGAGTCCCTTGCAAGCATGCAACAGCTTGCATCACTCATAAGAGGATGAACTTGGAGACCTATTGTAACACAATGTACTACAAACACATTTATTTTAAGGCATACAAGGAAATTATACATCCAATGCATGATAAGAGTTTATGGGGTCCAGTTCTTGGAGATAAGTTAAAGCCTCCACCTCTTAAGAGGATGCCTGGAAGACCTAGAAAAAGTAGGAGAAGAGAAGTTGATGAGGCTGCACCATCAAAAAGATCATGCACTGTGAGATGCATTACATAAGGAGATTGGGCACAATAAGAGGACATGCCAGAGGGCACCTATTAGAGGTAGGGAAATGGGCACAAATGAGTCTACTCAGAGGGGAATTGGTACTATTGTTGAAAGGAGCACTATTGGAAGGTCCACAGCCACTGAGAGGAGCACTGTTGGTGTAAGCGTACATGACAAATGATTGTGTTATTTTATTTCATTTTTCCACATGGAATTTGAGGCCAACTAATCCAATTCATTTTTTAGGATCAAGGACAAGATGGGGTGCTTCCAACTCAGTGGAGCATGACTTGAACCATAGGTATGCATGTAATTGCATCATGCATAACACTTAAAATATATTCATTTGTGTTTATTAATTTGTTGTTTTTTGTTTTTTTATTTTTCAGGTGATGCTTTTTGTATAGGGGATGCTAGAAGGAATTAAAGACTAGGGTATACTTTTTTGTGTAATTAGTGGGTATACTTTGTTAGAATAATATATTATTATTTGGGTTATTTCTGTAATTATGTAATGCCTTAGGGCTCCCTTGTAATTATTAATCTTCATTAATATATATAGGGATGATATTCTAATCATTTTCTAATGGTATTCTCTTAAAAATAACATGGTATCGAGCCTAATCCAAAACCTAAATTCCTCCGCCCATCTGTACCCACCGGAGCCACCAACCCAACCCATGAATCACATTCAAATCATTGTCATTGGCCGTTGTCCACATTTGTGTCAAGCTTTGAGGGTTTCGGCTCACCTAGGGTTCGGAACTCACCTGGTGTGATGAACGTGGATCACTGAATCACCTTCGACTCATCATCGTTGGCATCGTTGGATCATCGTCGATGCCTGAATGACCCAGCCGACAGCTCCTAAGCCTTCTTTGGCTTCAGTCGACTGCCTCGCCTCTTCCGCTCTAACAATGTCTTCATATTAGTACATATCAAAAGGCATGCATCCTTGCTCACCATAGGTTTTGGAATTGGGTGGGCTACTACTCTTTTATTGACTTACAAAGTTTTTGATGGACAAGAATTTGTAACTAAGGCTAAGTTTGGCATCTTCAAAAAAAGTCAAAAAGTCATTATCCTATTTAAGTCACATCATCTTATTTAAGTCACATCACCTCTCTACCACATCATTTCAAATCCAACCCATATTTCATAAAAAGTCAAAAAGTACACTTATTTAGAACATCCCAAACAATCCCTAAGATATAGTATTGCAAGGTTTATTTTGGTGGACATGAATATGTAACTAAGTTAATATTTCAGACTTGTGTATATGAATTTCTAAGCTAATATTTCAATTTCAAGCTACTTGAGTGCTCTTTCTTCATTCCTTCCATGTTGAAGAGGATTCATGGTACTTATTTATTACCCAAAAAATAACTATTCACCCAAAAAAAAAACTCAAAAAATAACAAATTAACTGAATAAATTGTGAATACAAAATTAATTAATTTAATAATTTATGAAATGCAAAATTAAAATGGAAAAATACTTATCATATGGTAAAAATATCGTAAAATTAACAAATAATTAAATAAGTTACCAACGTAAGAAATGAATTATCAAAAGATTCTTAGGCTATATTTGGTTTGATTTTTAGAAATTGTTTTAAAAATTTAGAAATTAATTTGGTTAAGAAAAAAAAATAAAAATTAACTATCATTTTTATATAATTTTATCTTTCGAGTGGTTAGAAATAATTTTTTACAAATTACATATATTTCTTCATATTTATTTTTTTAACAAAAAAGTTTGAATTTTTTTTTAAACAACAAACCAAAGGGATTTTAAGTTAAATCAGGTTGTTTGGCTATGTTCAACCAAAAAAAGAAAAGAAAAAAAAAATTGTTATTTGGTGCTTTGGTACAGGTTAAATCAAGTTGTCTGGTTGTGTTCAAAAAAAAAAGAAAGGTTGTTTGGTGCTTTGAAAGGTCCCAGGCACAATATCGTCCATCAATATATATTTTGATGATGTCAGCACGCTTCTTTAACAATTTAGTTCATGGCAAGGGCCAAATTGTTAAGCGAATATAAACCTCAGGGAGCAAGATGTAATTTCCAAAACCTCAGGGGGGAATCTGTAATTTAGCTAAAACTCAAGGGAGGTGTAGGTAATTTGCCCTTTATATAATGGTAGTTCACTAATTTCATATATTAAAGGATTGCTTGTTTGGTTACTGATTATGTAAATTTCCACTCATGGTAAGGATTATTTTAAGGATTATTTGAGCCATTCTACGAGCTTAGAAAGTTACATTTGCTGGAAATGACTATTTTCAGGAGTCTAAATATTATATAGTTTCTATATGGGTATGGCATTTTATAGTCTAGGAGCTCTTCCTTGACTCTGGTTATTAGTCTTTTCTTGAATTATCACTCAGCTCTTTTAGGAGGTTAGAAAAAATCAATTTCAATGTGATGCAAGTTCAATGTGGCTACATAACACACACATATATATATACGAATTGGATCCCTAACTCTAAAACAAGATACGAGTTTTCTGAATGGTTTTCTTGGTTTAACTACAATAGTGGAACCCTAAACCCTCTCTCTCTCTCCAATAACCAAATCTGAACAAGGCTGAAATCATGGAAAACCTTTAACGATCACCTTTTCCACGAATCAGCCAAAACTAAATTACCTAACACATACTGTGCCAATGTCGTAACACTGCAACTACCTGCTCATAAGCTGGTACTTGAGAATTTCTATGGAGAACTGGAATCCTATTGCGGTTTATATCTTCTATTCTTATTTTTTCATTATTAATTTCCATCCTATTATGTGCAGAATGATTCTTGGCATGCTCGCCATAGTGCAGGTTGGAGCTTGTTATCATAAGTTGATGCCATGGTGCTATAAATGGAATTGACACCAGTATGGGACGCCGTATTTGACAAAGAAAAAGAAGAGAATGGTCCAAGGATAGCAATAACTGATACACACATAACCACAAACCCAAGTTTGCGCACAATAAATAGCAAGATGTTTAGAATGTAAATAGATTCATGCAATCATTTTGCATAATTCCCATTTAGATAAAGCCAATTTAATGAGTTTGGAATTTGATAGGAAGATTCCTTCTTTTGGCTGGTCAAATCAAGGCCTTAGAGCTGCCAAGTGCAAGTTTGGCTGTATTGATAATTTTATTTATTTATTTTTGGTATCTTGATGAAATTGATCGCCCCATCTATAATTTTCATAGAATTCAAAAGTAGAAATTTACCATCTTGAAGAAACTATCAGGGAAAATGGCAGCCATATAAACTAATGTGTGTAAAACTAGGTGAAATATATGCATATTTTATTCACATTTTATCTACCTTTTTCCTTTTTCTTTTTAAATCCCCCAACTAAATACAGCGTAAAATTAAAAATTTATACTTCAATAACTTTTAAGGATTTAGAGAGGGATTTGAAAAGGAAAAGGAAAAACTTACATTTTATCTAGTTTCACACGCCATTTCCATTTCCCTTTCCCTTTCCCTTTCCCTTTTCCTTTCTCTTTCCAAATCTCTCCTCAAATCCTTGAACGAAACACAGCAGTTGTGTTTGGTTGAGAGATTTGGGAAGGGTTTTTGAAAAGGAAAAGAGAAAATTGTGCAAAACTAAAGTAAAATGTAAGTATATTTTATTCATATTTCACCAACCTTTCATTTTTCCTTTCTAAATCATTTCTCAAATCTCTCAACCAAATACAGCGCGTTAAGGAAACCAGTAAACAAAAGAACTAGACATTAAAACACTAACTGTGTTTGGTTGGGAATTTGAGAAGGGATTTGAAAATATAAAAGAAAAAATAGATAAAATATAAATAAGATATATCTATATTTCACCTAATTTCACACATATTTTCCCTTATCCTTTCCATTTCCAAATCACTTCACAAATCCCCCAAACAAACACAAATACCAAACCCTAACCTAACCTAACTAATTTCAAAAAATTAAACCCAGTAAAATTCTAAACTTTTTAATCTATTCCCACTAGTGTGAACAAACCATTAAACCCTAGAAAATTGACTATACCAAATCAGCAAAAATAGCAGGAAAACTTACATCTCTGGATTGCAAATCCATATACATATACAAACAAATAAACATATTTATATATACGTGTATATATATACTTATATACACATAATGAATGAGAGAGTACGATTGATGAGAGAGAGAGTACGATTGATGAGAGAGAGAGAGAGAGGACTTGAGTGTTGCCGATTAGTCAAAATTGTGCAGTGTGTTTGTTCACGAAGCATGTTCATGGGCTGGGCTTGGAATGTCAAGGCCCATGAAACTTTAAAATGAGAGGCACTATTTATGGGCCTAACATAAAAATGACTAATTTAAGAAAATTAAAAGGAAAATGACCAGGCTGTGGCCCATGTATGAAGAGAGAGTCACATTGGCCCAGCCCGTAATTTACCCATATTTTTAGGTCTAACCCAAAACTATATATTAGGGGTGTTTGGGAAGTTGTTATTTTAGTAGGATAAAATTTTTATATTTGAAAAGCTGATTAGATTTTTTTGTAGTTAGATGTAATGTTTGTCAGAAAAAAAATGAAATGATTATGGATTTGATGAGATATCTTGTTTTATTAGCTATTTTAGCATATTTTGTCTTTTTATAAATTTTAGTCTAAAAAAAGCTAAAAAATTTCTTGCCAAACACCCCTAATGTCTTACTTTCAAACTAAATTTTTTTTTTGAGTTTTGTGTTGCTTTTGTGGTTTTTTTATTTTAGTAATTTTTTTTCATATTTTAATTATTTTTTATGCACCTAATTTGGATGTATCTAAAATGTAAAATATTTGTAAATAAATTTTAAAAATTAAAAGCTCACTAAAAATAATTTGTTTTTTTTTTTAAAAAAAAGCACATTTCTATGATTTTTTTTATTTTTTTTTGGTATGTAGTTCACAAATATTTTTATTTTTAAGTGGTAAAAAAAATAACTAAAAAAATTCAAAAAATAAACCAAACAAATTTTAAGAGAACAGTTTGGGTAAAATCCCAAAGTCAAGATAATGATTCAATAATACTAAAGTCGCGTGTTAGACCATCTCCAACGTTTCATCAGATTGAGCATTACATTTAATTTAATAAAAAAAGTCACTTTTTCTCTCTCCAATGGGTTCACCAAACTGATATCAAATTGAGAGCAGACAAAACTTTCACCAAAGCGAGGAGTGGGTGAGATTTCATCATTTTCCTTTGTGTGTTTATGTTGGAGTTGGGTCCCATCGGTCCAAAGCGCATACAAAGGCGCTTCAAGTTGAAGTGGACAAGTCCTTGCACAGCAAAATTCAAAATTGTACATAAAGAAAGCAAGAAGGCAGGATAGAGCTCTTTTCTACTACTTTGTTAAAGTAGAAATTGATCCATCTTCAAAGCCTCTTGTTCTCTAGTTAAATGGAGGTTGGTTCTTGTTAGAAATTCCTTTAATTATTCAAATCATAATACCCAAATAAGAAAAAGGTCATATAATTTCAATTCTGCATTTTCTATACTGTGATTGATTTTACAGGGCCTGGTTGTTCATCTGTTAGAGCTGGAGCTTTCTGTGAGCATGGACCTTTTAAACCATCTGGACAGGTTTTGGTCAAAAATGATTGTAGTTGGAATAAAGATAACTCTCTCTCTCTAAATTGTGATTTCAATTGTCAATAAATAACTCAAAATATATGTTTCTATAGAAGCAAACATGCTATACTTAGAGTCACCAGCAGAGTCAGTTTCTCTTATTCAGCAAATAAATCCTTCTATACATTAGTGAACAACGAAATCACAAGTTGTTCTTGAATAAATCTTAATTAACAGCCAAAAGAGATAATCCATGCTTTCAAGAATTCTGTATCTAAATCCACAAGTCATAGCCTACATCTTTAATGGAGTGAAAAAGAAATAGGAAACGAATTGGGAACAAAAAGGGAGGGAAAATTTTTTTTAAGTTGCCTTGCCCGGTCGACCTGCTGGTCATCCCACCGAACGTCCCCAATGTTTTGATGTAAGCTACAGTGCAATGGTTTGAGCTACTTGTATTAGATTGAGGAAATTGCTTTTTTTTTACTTAAATTTGATGAAAAATTCTTGAGCAGATTGGAGATGCTCTTACTTTTTATTTTTTTAATAGAGTGTTTGAGGTAGTTTGTATGTTTCTCGATTAATTTTAAAATTCTAAAGTTAACGATCGGATAAATATTCAATTGTCCTTTGAAATGACTCAAACTTGAGATTTTAAATCATATCTTGAAGTTTTTATTGCTCAACTGATCTCTTGGATGCACTAAATTGATTTCAATCCATTAAGCCCAATACCTATTACTCTTAGCACTTGTTTGGCATGTGCAATTTTGAGGTGATTAAAATAGACACAAAAAAACAAGATAAACTAAAAAGTCAATAAGATAAAATGTTACTTCGAAACTATAATTATTTCATTTTTCTCTCATAAAGTCAAAAATCTCAAAAGTCCATTCCAAGCGGGACTTTTTATGCTTAGTGTAAAATAACTAAAAAACTAACTCATCTATCAAACGAAGCCTTATAAAGGCTTCTTTTAAGTCACATTACTTCTCTTTTATATATATATATATTTTTTTTTCAAAAAAAATCATAAAAAATCAAAAAATTAACTTTTAATCTACTCTCCAAAATAACCCGAAGGGCAATATTGATTTAAGCTGGATTGAATGTTAAAACTAGCTGAATAATTTTGATTTTTTGCCTGAAACCAAGAACGTTGTTATGATACAATTAACAAGATTTTTAGGAGCTAGTTCTCACAATTAATTACCAATAAACACAAATTGCAACTAGCTTGGACATCACATTAATCTTTGGATAACGTAACAAGGTGTGAAAATTAACTTAAAAACTTGATGGCAAATTAGAAATAATTGCGTGCTAATGGTGGATTATTATATTACCGACTATAATAATACCAATCTAATAAGCATATGCTACTATGCTAGGAATTTGCCAACATTTAACAAAAGTCGCATAAAGGAGCATCATCACCACTAACAAAGTACCGAAAATTAACCTTTAATTAATGATTGACACACTAACACTTATCTTCAAATCACCAAAACTTTCCACATCCAATTGCTCAAAGAAATTCAAGCCCTACAATGTTAACATCAAGGCATGGCTTTCCATCATCACTGATCACCTCTCTCTCCCACCTAAAATTTGCAATTTGATGACACTTTTTCTATATAAAAATGATTAGGTATTTTCTTAATGAGGGATAAAGAGCACAATCCAACATGATTCTATAGAAAACTAATGAAAGGTGGTTTATTATGTGATTGCCAAGGCTTGACTAGGGAAATGTTTTTCTTTTTTAGGCAAGTACTGGGGAAATGTTATTATCTCAATGATGCAAACAAAATGCCAAAAGAGGGTGAGGTAAGATTGGGAAATGTTATGGGTGACTTTTCTTTTCTCGGGCCGATTTCTCTTCTATGGGAGAAAACTGCTAGTTGGTTTTGCCAAGTCTACTATAGGTCTCATTTTATTAATTTGAATAATTCATCTATAAATTATCTATTAACAAAAATTAGATTGAACCATAACGTAGTCACAATTTTATCAAATTCATTTTAAAAAAATAGATGACGAGAAAGGTTTTAAATAAACCATCTATTTATATTTTTTAAGATAAATTTAATGAAATTATGTGGATATGATTATCTAATCTATTTGAACGTTTTAATCATCTAATTAGACTGGATTGAACTAATCACTAACTAGAGAGAAAATCCTTCTATATTTTTATCCTATTGTGTTGCTTTAGATGAGCAAAAGCATTGGCTTTTTTATCTTTAGCCATGGACCACTTAAAAAGAACCCTATGTTTTTCAAACAACTACTTTTTCCCTTCTTTTTTTTTTTTTTTTTTGCTTTTTAAAATGTTTTATAAAGTTTGATGAGGTCAGGGTTGGATCTAGGAAGCAACTTCTAACAATGTCATCTTTGATTAATTAATGTGATAATTCTTCATTAGAGATGCATGTGTCATGTTCCAATAAACTTACTTTTTCTGTTATGTCAAAAGTAGGTCTCATTATATTAACATTTATAATTTTATTTCAATTTTATACATGTGAACTTTTTTTTTTAGATAGATTTTATACATGTAAACTTGATCATATACTAAACATATATTTTCTTTAAACTATAAAAACATGAAATAAAAAATTGAGGTCATTATTTGTGGCAAACACCTCAATTGCCTATTTGGTTGAGCCATTAAATGATTGGAACAATTCTGCTAGCACACTAATCTGTAAATCATATATGAGAAATTGGTGTGACATGTAACAACATAATATTGAAATTTAAAATCAACTCTCTAAAATTAAATGATTGAAACAATTCAATTATCACATCAATATAAAAATTAAAATTTATAAAAATATGTATTTATATGACATTACTCATCATATATATGCAAAAATGGAAATTTCACCTCGGGCTTGTTCAATCACTACTCAAACATGTTTTGGGGGATTGGTCATTAATGGTATAATGTTATCTCATATGAACTCTCTCTCTCTCTCTCTCTCTCTCTGGGCTTGGAATGGTAGTCAAACACACCAAAAGAGTTAGGTATGAGTAACCCACCCCTCTAGAAATTCTAGAATAATGTACATGTTCCCACTTACTGGGTGTTTAAGAAAATAAATAACAACCAATAAAAAATATATATAAAAAAAAGAATACGTAATGCGTTCCCACGTGTAATATAGTATTAAAAAATTTATAATTTGATTAATATATTTTGAATTCTAATACTTTTCTTTACATTATTTTTATCATTGCATAACACTATGTTAAATATTTTTTATGATTTTGTAGCATTATTGATATAGTGTGTCTCATCATAAAAAAATAAAAATTAAAAAAATAAAATAAAGTCAATGAAAGCTGATATATACATATTTGGATATGTATATGTAAAAGATTTTGTTCCAACAAAAATGCATGTAAGCTCCACAACCATTGAGTTGTCTGTTGGTTCATATTTTTGTTTCATTGGCCTGTCCAACCATCTTGAAGAAACAATCAGGGAAAATGGCAGCCATATAAACTAATGTGTGTAAAATTAGGTGAAATATAGGCATATTTTATTCACATTTCGTCTACCTTTTTCTCTTTTCCTTTTTCCTTTTCGAATCTTCCCACCAAATATAGCGTAAAATTAAAAATTTATACTTCAATAACTTTCAAGGATTTGGGGAGGAATTTGAAAAGGAAAAAAGAAAAACTTACATTTCACCTAATTTCATACACCTTTTCCATTTCCCTTTCCCTTTTCCTTTTCCTTTTCCTTTTCCTTTCTCTTTCCAAATCTCTCATCAAATCCTTGAACCAAACAAAGTGTAAAACTAAAGTAAAATGTAAATATATTTTATTCATATTTCACCAACCTTTTCATTTTTCCTTTCCAAATCATTTCTCAAATCCCTCAACCAAACACAATATTAAGGAAACCAGTAAACAAAAGAACTAGACATTAAAACGCTAACATTGTATTTGGTTGGAGATTTGGGAAGGGATTTGAAAATATAAAAGAAAAAATATATAAAATATAAATAAAATATATCGACATTTTACTTAATTTCACACATATTTTCCCTTTTCCTTTCCATTTCCAAATCACTTCACAAATCCCCCAAACAAACACAAATACCAAACCCTAACCTAACTAATTTCAGAAAATTAAACCCAGTAAAATTCTAAACTTTTTAATCTATTCCCACTAGTGTGAACAAGTTAGCAAACACACTGCACAATTTTGGCTAATCGGCAACACTCCGCAAGCCCTCTCTCTCTCTCTCATCAACCAGGTACTTCTCTCTCATTCATTATGTGTATATAAGTATATATATACACATGTATATATAAATATGTTTATTTGTTTGTATATGTATATGGATTTGCAATCCAGAGATGTAAGTTTTCCTGCTATTTCTTTGAGGACCCCCATTAACATCAAGCATTGATACTTAAAGCAAGTTATCACGCACCATCATCCCTTGTATATAAGAGTCCAAACACTAGGAACACATACATAGTTCTGGATGCCAGATGCAACTGCCATTGTGAAGAGCATCATATTTACCACAACAAGTCCACAAAAAATCAGATCCCACAACAAAAAATCAGATCCCACAACAAAAATAAAAAAGCAGAGATGAAAAAAATCAGATCTGTTCATCCACAAAAAATCAACGATCGGGAGAGAGAAAGACAGAGATTGACAGAGAGAGTTCACCTGTGAAGCAGATCGGCTGTGCGATGATGATCAGTATGATGAGATAAGAAAGAGAGTGATCGGCTGTGCAATGATGAAAAAAATCAGAGATCACCTGCGAGATCACCTGTGAAGTCGATCGGAGATGAAAAAAATCAGAGATGAAAAAAATCAGTTCTGTTGTTCATCCACAAAAAATCAACGATCGGGAGAGAGAGAGACAGAGATTGAGAGACAGAGTTCACCTGTGAATGAAGTAGATCGACTGTGCTGTGCGATGATGATCAGTACGATGAGATGAGAGTGATCGGTGTGTGCAGAAACGAGAAGAGAGTGAGAAAGAGAGACAGTGCGATGAGACTGAGAGGGAGTGAGGGAGGAGAGGAGCCGATCAGATTATTATTAGGGTTTTTTTTTTCTTTTGTTTTGTTTGTTATATAGTATAGGTGAGTGACATTGTGAGTGAGTGAGAGAAGAGATGGACGGTTTAGATTTGACGGAGGGAAAAAAAAAAAAAAATTAATGCGGGCGGATTGGGCGGGTGCGATTCAAACCCGCAACCCGCCCGCAATCCGAAATTTATATAAAATCCAAACTGCACCCTATCCTAATATGTTTACGAAACTGCCCACATGCGTGCGGTTCGGTTCGGATAGGACGGTTTGGGCGGGTCGGATGACCCTATGCCCAGCCCTAACGAAGCATGTTCATGGGCTGGGCTTGAAATGTCAAGGCCCATGAAACTTTAAAATGAGAGGCACATATTTATGGGCCTAACATAAAAATGACCAATTTAAGAAAATTAAAAGGAAAATGACCAGGCTGTGGCCAATGTATGAAGAGAGAGTCACATTGGCCCAGCCCGTAATTTACCCATGTTTTTAGGTCTAACCCAAAACTATGTATTGTGGGTGTTAGGAAAGTTACTATTTTAATAGGATAACATTTTTGTATTTTGGAAAATGATTAGATTTTTTTATAGTTAAATGTGATATTTGTGAGAGAAAAAGTGAAATGATTATGGATTTGATGTAATATCTTATCTTATTAGCTATTTTAGCATATTTTGTCTTTTTATAAATTTTAGTCTAAAAGAAGCTAAAAATTTTCTTGCCAAACACCCCCAATGTCTTACTTTCAAACTAAAATTTATTTTTGAGTTTTGTGTTGTTTTTGTAATTTATTTATTTTAGTAATTTTTTCATATTTTAATTATTTTTGATGCACCTAATTTGGATGTACCTAAAATGTAAAATATTTGTGAATACATTTTAAAAATTAAAAGTTCACTAAAAATAATTTGTTTTTTTTTTAAAAAAAAAAAAGCACATTTCTATGATTTTTTTTTTTTTTTGTATGTAGTTCACAAATATTTTTTTATTTTTAAGTGGTAAAAAAACTAAAAAAATTCAAAAAATAAACCAAACAAATTTTAAGAGAACAGCTTGGGTAAAATCCCAAAGTCAAGATAATGATTCAATAATACTAAGTCACGTGTTAGACCATCTCTAACGTTTCATCAGATTGAACATCAGATTTAAATTTAATGAAAAAAAATCATTTTTTCTCTCTCCAATGGTTTCACCAAACTGATATCAAATTGAGAACGGAGCAAAACTTTCACCAAACTAAGGAGCTAGGTGGAGCTTTCACCATTTCATTGTGCGTTTACGTTGGAGTTGGGTCCCACCGGTCAACCGACCGGATGTCCGGCCAGTTGACCCATTGGTTGACCAGCGCATACAAAGCTGCTTCAAGTTTAGAAGTGGATAAGTCCTTGCACAACAAAAATCAAAATTGTACATAAAGAAAGCAAGAAAGCAGGACAGAGCTCTTTTCTACTACTTTGTTGAAGCAAAAACTGATCCATCTTCAAAGCCTCTTGTTCTCTAGTTAAATGGAGGTTGGTTCTCGTTAGACATTCCTTTAATCATTCAAATCATAATACCCAAATAAGAAAAAGGTCATATAATTTTAGTTCTACATTTTCTATACTGTGATTAATTTTACAGGGCCTGGTTTCTCATCTGTTAGAGCTGGAGCTTTCTATGAGCATGGACCTTTCAAGCCATCTGGACAGGTTTTGGTCAAAAATGATTGTAGTTGGAATAAAGGTAACTCTCTCTCTCTCTCTCTCTCTCTCTCTCTCTAAATTGTGATTTCAATTGTCAATAAATAACTCAAAATATATGTTTCTCTGAGAAACATGCTATACTTGGAGTCACCAGCAGAATTGGTTTCTCTTGTTCAGCTAATAAATCCTTCTATACATTAGTGAACGAGGAAATCGCAAATTGTTCTTGAATAAATCTTAATTAACAACCAAAAGGGATAATTCATGCTTCCAAGAATTCTGTATCTAAATCCACAAGTCATAGCCTACATCTTTAATGGAGTGAAAAAGAAATAGGAAACGAATTGAGAACAGAAAGAAAGGGGGGAAAAAAAATTTGAGTTGCCTTGCCCGGTCAATCAGCTGGTCGTCCCACTGGACGTTCCCAATGTTTTGATGCACACTACAGTGCAATGGTTTGAGCTGCTCATATTAGATTGAGGAAATTGTCTTTTTTTTTTTACTCAGATTTAATTAAATTTTTTTTTTAGACTTTTTAAAAGCATCTAAATAAGTTGTATCTATTAAAAATTACAACAAAAAAAAGGGGGTAAAATATGAAGAAAAAAGAAAATCACTAGAAGGTAAATAAAAATTCGTCTAAAAATAATTTTTTTAAAAGTAATGATACATAAATAATAAAAAAATGATACAAAATTTTCATTTTCTAAAGATATAACTTATTATAAACCTTTCACTTCAAAACAAAATATAATTGTAGATGAATTTATTTATAGTAATGACAATATCACATTATTCTTGTTTAATTTTTTGTATGCATTTTGTGTATAAATAGAATTTTATTTTTTACAAATTCAAACCAATTTTTTTTTAGATGTGATGTCAAAACTATAGTTTGACATGTTATTATAATATAAAAAATATCAAATTTTGACATTGTGTAAATATTATTATGATACATCCAAAGGAATAAGGGAAGTGACTTTTATTGGTTTATTGGTTTTTTTTTTTTTTATAAAAAAACGTGTAAAAAAATAAAGATATAATGTGACCAATCAATAAACTAACTTTTTTCCTAATTGTCCAAATAAGCCTTAGTCAAGCAGTAAAAAAAATTACTACAAATTCAGTGAGAACATCATCAACCTGATTGACCTCCCTATACACAACAAAAACTAAATTAAATGCAAAGAGCCATACAAAGAGCTTAATGTGCACGAATCCTCGTATGTCATCTATGTAAAGACTCGACTCTTAGGTGGTTTTTTTGGGTTTATTTTCTACTCTTTTATTTACTAAAATTTCGATGTTGTAATGTAAGCTTGCTGTGTAAATGCCTTCTCATATTCATGAATTTTGTGATGAATTTTTTGTATTTAAGACAATGGTTGATCCCATGCTTCATGACATAGTAGTTCACTTTAATGGTTCTGTGAGTCACATTTTGAATGTTAATCCTTACAAGTATAACTACATGCAATTGTTGGCTGATGGTTGTGAAGCTGCACTCACTAATGTACCTGGGAATTTTGTTGTGGGATTAAATTTGTACTTTACAAATACACACACTAAGAGTAAGATGGAGGTTAAATCTGATCAGGATGTCATTGAAATGTTTGGTTCAAATTCTGGTACTACGGTGATTAATATTTTTTTGGAACTTGATCAACTTTTACCTTCATTTGTCGTAACTGATACTCCTACACTAGTGGAAAGGGACACGTGAGTGGTAGTGGCACAAGTATGAGAGGTGGTGTGGGTAGTAACATTGGAAATAGATCGGTAGTAGTTGATGATTTATTTAGCAATGTGGATGACTACAATATGTTGATTGGACTGAGTTAGGGGATTTTGAATTTAGTAAAGCAGATGTTGATGAAGAAAATGCTTATATCATTAGTGATGAGGATGATGAGGACACCTCAGATAATGATGAGGGTAGTAATGGGTCAGATGAACCAATTGAGGCTAATGATGAGCGGGTATCAGACTATGAATCTGATGATATAGGAGGGAAATATTCTACTGATGAAGAAGATGTGCAAGGTGTTAATGTTGACATATATATGAGGGGGAAAATGTTTGAAATAAAGGAAGGGGAGAAAATAACATTGGAGAAGGGAATGATATTTGATGATGTGTATCACTTCAGGACTGTGCTCCAGGAATTTGCAATTGAAAGAGGTTTTAAATTGATTAAAATAAAAAACGACAAGAAAAGAGTGACTTGCATATGTGCTTCCTCGATGTGTGAATGGAGAATTCATGCTTCGCCATTACCTGATGGGGTGATATATAAGATTAAGACATTGGGCACTGACCATACATGCATTAGAGTAGAAAGGAATACTGAAGCAACAACATCTTGGACTGCTACGAAGTTTGAAAAAACTCTTAGAGGGAATCCTAGCATCACTTTAGAGGCAATGCATGATGAAATAGCTGAAAATTATGGATTGGAGACTACAAGGATGCAACTGTACAGAGGAAAGAGGAAAGCCATGGAGGCAATTGAGGGTAATCATGCAAAGGCTTACACCAAACTTCCAATGTATGTTGCAAAAGTGTTGAGGACCAATCCTGGTAGTTTGGTCAAAATTGAAAGGGAAAGAAAGCCACCATTTAAGCCAAACTTACCTCCTCCCTTACCAACATTCAAAACAATTTTTCTTTCATTTGCAGCCATACAACATGGCTTTAAAGAAGGTTGCAAACCTTTCATAGCTGTGGATGGGTTTCATTTGAAGGGACCATTTGGGGGCATATCGTTAGCTGCAGTTGGTCTTGATGGAAATAATGGTCCTTATCCTATTGCAATTGCTGCGGTGGAGAGTGAATGTAAGGATAGTTGGGCCTTTTTCCTTTACCACTTGAACACCATTTTGGTAATGGCCCCCAAAACATGCCATTGACAATCATGTTTGATGATCAAAAGGGCATTGAGCGACCATGAGACAAGTAATACCCCAAGCAACTCATAGGAGGTGTTGTAGACACATTTTTTAACTTGAAGGGCAAATTCGGTTTAAAGATAAAAGAGCCTTTTGGGCATGACTAAAGCTTACACCATCAAGGATTTTAACATTGCAATGGGACAAATGTTGGAGTTATCTTCTAAAGCACATAGTGGCTTTCTAAATTTCCAATTGAAATATGGGCAAGACACACATTTGATCATAGGGTGAAGAGTGAACATGTTACTAGCAACATGGTGGAGTCATTTAATAATTGGAAACCTATCTTGACATTGTTGGAAAATATCAGTTGAAATAGATGAACAAGTTCTGAAGAGGTTTGAAGAGGCTTCATGGCAATCTTTGGTAACCCCTAACATTAAGAAGAAATTGGATGGAGTAGTTATTTAGTCTAGGCTTTGTAAAGTGACTTATGCAGGACAAGAGGAATATCAAGAGGAAGAAAGGTTGGTGTCTTGTACTATGAACCTACAAAGAAGGCCATGTTGTTGCTTGGTATAAGACATAAGTGGAGTCCCTTGCAAGCATGCAACGACTTGCATCACTCATAAGAGGATGAACTTGGAGACCTATTGTAACACAATGTACTACAAACACATCTATTTTAAGGCATACAAGGAAATTATACATGCAAAGCATGATAAGAGTTTATGGGGTCCAGTTCTTGGAGATAAGTTCAAGCCTCCACCTCTTAAGAGGATGCCTGGAAGACCTAGAAAAAGTAGGAGAAGAGAAGTTGATGAGGCTGCACCATCAAAAAGATCATGCCTTTGTGAGATGCATTCAAGGAGATTGGGCACAATAAGAGGACATGCGGAGGGCACCTATTAGAGGTAGGGAAATGGGCACAAATGAGTCTACTCGAGGAGAATTGGTACTATTGTTGAAAGGAGCACTATTGGAAGGTCCACAGCCCAACGAGAACCTTGTTGGTGTAAGCGTACATGACAAATGATTGTGTTATTTTATTTCATTTTTCCACATGGAATTTGAGGCCAACTAATCCAATTCATTTTTTAGGATCAAGGACAAGATGGGGTGCTTCCAACTCAGTGGAGCATGACTTGAACCATAGGTATGCATGTAATTGCATCATGCATAACACTTAAAATATATTCATTTGTGTTTATTAATTTGTTGTTTTTTGTTTTTTTATTTTTCAGGTGATGCTTTTTGTATAGGGGATGCTAGAAGGAATTAAAGACTAGGGTATACTTTTTTGTGTAATTAGTGGGTATACTTTGTTAGAATAATATATTATTATTTGGGTTATTTCTGTAATTATGTAATGCCTTAGGGCTCCCTTGTAATTATTAATCTTCATTAATATATATAGGGGATGATATTCTAATCATTTTCTAATCTGGTATTCTCTTAAAAATAACATGGTATCAGAGCCTAATCCAAAAACCTAAATTCCTCATACATCTGACTCCACCGGAGCCACCAACCACTGCCGCCGAAGCCAACCCAACCGAATCACATTCAAATCATCGTCATTGGCTTCGTTGTCCACATTTGTGTCAAGCCTGAGGGGTTTCGGCTCACCTAGGGTTTGGAACTCACCTGGTGTGATGAACGTGGATCACTGAATCACCTTCGACTCATCATCGTTGGCATCGTTGGATCATTGTCGATGCCTGAATGACCCAGCCGACAGCTCCTAAGCCTTCTTTGGCTTCAGTCGACTGCCTCGCCTCTTCCGCTCTAACAATGTCTTCATATTAGTACATATCAAAAGGCATGCATCCTTGCTCACCATAGGTTTTGGAATTGGGTGGGCTACTACTCTTTTATTGACTTACAAAGTTTTTGATGGACAAGAATTTGTAACTAAGGCTAAGTTTGGCATCTTCAAAAAAAGTCAAAAAGTCATTATCCTATTTAAGTCACATCATCTTATTTAAGTCACATCACCTCTCTACCACATCATTTCAAATCCAACCCATATTTCATAAAAAGTCAAAAAGTACACTTATTTAGAACATCCCAAACAATCCCTAAGATATAGTATTGCAAGGTTTATTTTGGTGGACATGAATATGTAACTAAGTTAATATTTCAGACTTGTGTATATGAATTTCTAAGCTAATATTTCAAGTTCAAGTTACTTGAGTGCTCTTTCTTCATTCCTTCCATGTTGAAGAGGATTCATGGTACTTATTTATTACCCAAAAAATAACTATTCACCCAAAAAAAAACTCAAAAAATAACAAATTAACTGAATAAATTGTGAATACAAAATTAATTAATTTAATAATTTATGAAATGCAAAATTAAAATGGAAAAATACTTATCATATGGTAAAAATATCGTAAAATTAACAAATAATTAAATAAGTTACCAACGTAAGAAATGAATTATCAAAAGATTCTTAGGCTATATTTGGTTTGATTTTTAGAAATTGTTTTAAAAATTTAGAAATTAATTTGGTTAAGAAAAAAAATAAAAATTAACTATCATTTTTATATAATTTTATCTTTCGAGTGGTTAGAAATAATTTTTTACAAATTACATATATTTCTTCATATTTATTTTTATTTATTTTTTAAAAAAAAGTTTGAATTTTTTTAAACAACAAACCAAAGGGATTTTAAGTTAAATCGGTTGTTTGGCTATGTTCAACCAAAAAAGAAAAGAAAAAAAAATTGTTTTTGGTGCTTTAGTGCAGGTTAAATCAAGTTGTCGGTTGTGTTCAAAAAAAAAGAAAGGTTGTTTGGTGCTTTGAAAGGTCGGGCACAATATCGTCCATCAATATATATTTTGATGATGTCGACGCTTCTTTAACAATTTTGTTCATGGCAAGGGCCAAATTGTTAAGCGAATATAAACCTCAGGGAGCAAGATGTAATTTCCAAAACCTCAGGCGGGAATCTGTAATTTAGCTAAATCTCAAGGGAGGTGTAGGTAATTTGCCCTTTATATAATGGTAGTTCACTAATTTCATATATTAAAGGATTGCTTGTTTGGTTACTGATTATGTAAATTTCCACTCATGGTAAGGATTATTTTAAGGATTATTTGAGCCATTCTACGAGCTTAGAAAGTTACATTTCTTTGGAAATGACTATTTTCAGGAGTCTAAATATTATATAGTTTCTATATGGGTATGGCATTTTATAGTCTAGGAGCTCTTCCTTGACTCTGGTTATTAGCCTTTTCTTGAATTATCACTCAGCTCTTTTAGGAGGTTAGAAAAAATCAATTTCAATGTGATGCAAGTTCAATGTGGCTACATAACACACACACACACATATATATATATATATATACGAATTGGATCCCTAACTCTAAAACAAGATACGAGTTTTCTGAATGGTTTTCTTGGTTTAACTACAATAGTGGAACCCTAAACCCTCTCTCTCTCTCCAATAACCAAATCTGAACAAGGCTGAAATCATGGAAAACCTTTAACGATCACCTTTTCCACGAATCAGCCAAAACTAAATTACCTAACACATACTGTGCCAATGTCGTAACACTGCA
Organism: Camellia lanceoleosa; assembly: GCA_025200525.1. NCBI lineage: Eukaryota > Viridiplantae > Streptophyta > Magnoliopsida > Ericales > Theaceae > Camellia > Camellia lanceoleosa. The sequence goes on from CM045763.1 coordinate 64,899,930, forward strand.
ACTACCTGCTCATAAGCTGGTACTTGAGAATTTCTATGGAGAACTGGAATCCTATTGCGGTTTATATCTTCTATTCTTATTTTTTCATTATTAATTTCCATCCTATTATGTGCAGAATGATTCTTGGCATGCTCGCCATAGTGCAGGTTGGAGCTTGTTATCATAAGTTGATGCCATGGTGCTATAAATGGAATTGACACCAGTATGGGACGCCGTATTTGACAAAGAAAAAGAAGAGAATGGTCCAAGGATAGCAATAACTGATACACACATAACCACAAACCCAAGTTTGCGCACAATAAATAGCAAGATGTTTAGAATGTAAATAGATTCATGCAATCATTTTGCATAATTCCCATTTAGATAAAGCCAATTTAATGAGTTTGAAATTTGATAGGAAGATTCCTTCTTTTAATTTGGTCAAATCAAGGCCTTAGAGCTGCCAAGTGCAAGTTTGGCTGTATTGATAATTTTATTTATTTATTTTTGGTATCTTGATGAAATTGATCGCCCCATCTATAATTTTCATAGAATTCAAAAGTAGAAATTTACCATCTTGAAGAAACTATCAGGGAAAATGGCAGCCATATAAACTAATGTGTGTAAAACTAGGTGAAATATATGCATATTTTATTCACATTTTATCTACCTTTTTCCTTTTTCTTTTTAAATCCCCCAACTAAATACAACGTAAAATTAAAAATTTATACTTCAATAACTTTTAAGGATTTAGAGAGGGATTTGAAAAGGAAAAGGAAAAACTTACATTTTATCTAGTTTCACACGCCATTTCCATTTCCCTTTCCCTTTCCCTTTCCCTTTTCCTTTCTCTTTCCAAATCTCTCCTCAAATCCTTGAACGAAACACAGCAGTTGTGTTTGGTTGGGAGATTTGGGAAGGGATTTGAAAAGGAAAAGAGAAAATTGTGCAAAACTAAAGTAAAATGTAAGTATATTTTATTCATATTTCACCAACCTTTCATTTTTCCTTTCTAAATCATTTCTCAAATCTCTCAACCAAATACAGCGCGTTAAGGAAACCAGTAAACAAAAGAACTAGACATTAAAACACTAACTGTGTTTGGTTGGGGATTTGAGAAGGGATTTGAAAATATAAAAGAAAAAATAGATAAAATATAAATAAGATATATCTATATTTTACCTAATTTCAAACATATTTTCCCTTATCCTTTCCATTTCCAAATCACTTCACAAATCCCCCAAACAAACACAAATACCAAACCCTAACCTAACCTAACTAATTTCAAAAAATTAAACCCAGTAAAATTCTAAACTTTTTAATCTATTCCCACTAGTGTGAACAAACCATTAAACCATAGAAAATTGACTATACCAAATCAGCAAAAATAGCAGGAAAACTTACATCTCTGGATTGCAAATCCATATACATATACAAACAAATAAACATATTTATATATACGTGTATATATATACTTATATACACATAATGAATGAGAGAGAAGTACCTGATTGATGAGAGAGAGAGAGAGAGAGGACTTGCGGAGTGTTGCCGATTAGTCAAAATTGTGCAGTGTGTTTGTTCACGAAGCATGTTCATGGGCTGGGCTTGGAATGTCAAGGCCCATGAAACTTTAAAATGAGAGGCACTATTTATGGGCCTAACATAAAAATGACTAATTTAAGAAAATTAAAAGGAAAATGACCAGGCTGTGGCCCATGTATGAAGAGAGAGTCACATTGGCCCAGCCCGTAATTTACCCATATTTTTAGGTCTAACCCAAAACTATATATTAGGGGTGTTTGGGAAGTTGTTATTTTAGTAGGATAAAATTTTTATATTTGAAAAGATGATTAGATTTTTTTGTAGTTAGATGTAATGTTTGTCGAAAAAAGTGAAATGATTATGGATTTGATGAGATATCTTGTTTTATTAGCTATTTTAGCATATTTTGTCTTTTTATAAATTTTAGTCTAAAAAAAGCTAAAAAATTTCTTGCCAAATACCCCTAATGTCTTACTTTCAAACTAAATTTTTTTTTTTGAGTTTTGTGTTGCTTTTGTGATTTTTTTATTTTAGTAATTTTTTTTCATATTTTAATTATTTTTTATGCACCTAATTTGGATGTACCTAAAATGTAAAATAATTGTAAATAAATTTTAAAAATTAAAAGCTCACTAAAAATAATTTGTTTTTTTTTAAAAAAAAAAGCACATTTCTATGATTTTTTTTATTTTTTTTGGGTATGTAGTTCACAAATATTTTTATTTTTAAGTGGTAAAAAAAATAACTAAAAAAATTCAAAAAATAAACCAAACAAATTTTAAGAGAACAGTTTGGGTAAAATCCCAAAGTCAAGATAATGATTCAATAATACTAAAGTCGCGTGTTAGACCATCTCCAACGTTTCATCAGATTGAGCATTACATTTAAATTTAATAAAAAAAGTCACTTTTTCTCTCTCCAATGGGTTCACCAAACTGATATCAAATTGAGAACGGAGCAAAACTTTCACCAAACTGAGGAGCTGGGTGAGATTTCATCATTTTCACTGTGTGTTTATGTTGGAGTTGGGTCCCATCGGCGCATCCCAAGATACAAAGTCTCAAGTTCGAAGTGGACAAGTCCTTGCCTGACAAAATTCAAAATTGTACATAAAGAAAGCAAGAAGGGGATAGAGCTCTTTTCTACTACTTTGTTAAAGTAGAAATTGATCCATCTTCAAAGCCTCTTGTTCTCTAGTTAAATGGAGGTTGGTTCTTGTTAGAAATTCCTTTAATTATTCAAATCATAATACCCAAATAAGAAAAAGGTCATATAATTTCAATTCTGCATTTTCTATACTGTGATTGATTTCTGAGGCCACAGTTGTTCATCTGTTAGAGCTGGAGCTTTCTGTGAGCATGGACCTTTTAAACCATCTGGACAGGTTTTGGTAAAAAATGATTGTAGTTGGAATAAAGATAACTCTCTCTCTCTGAATTGTGATTTCAATTGTCAATAAATAACTCAAAATATATGTTTCTATAGAAGCAAACATGCTATACTTAGAGTCACCAGCAGAGTTAGTTTCTCTTATTCAGCAAATAAATCCTTCTATACATTAGTTAACAACGAAATCACAAGTTGTTCTTGAATAAATCTTAATTAACAGCCAAAAGGGATAATCCATGCTTTCAAGAATTCTGTATCTAAATCCACAAGTCATAGCCTACATCTTTAATGGAGTGAAAAAGAAATAGGAAACGAATTGGGAACAAAAAGGGAGGGAAAATTTTTTTTAAGTTGCCTTGCCCGGTCGACCTGCTGGTCATCCCACCGAACGTCCCCAATGTTTTGATGTAAGCTACAGTGCAATGGTTTGAGCTACTTGTATTAGATTGAGGAAATTGCTTTTTTTTTACTTAAATTTGATGAAAAATTTACTGAACCGTTGGAGATGCTCTTACTTTTTATTTTTTTAATAGAGTGTTTGAGGTAGTTTGTATGTTTCTCGATTAATTTTAAAATTCTAAAGTTAACGATCGGATAAATATTCCATTGTCCTTTGAAATGACTCAAACTTGAGATTTTAAATCATATCTTGAAGTTTTTATTGCTCAACTGATCTCTTGGATGCACTAAATTGATTTCAATCCATTAAGCCCAATACCTATTACTCTTAGCACTTGTTTGGCATGTGCAATTTTGAGGTGATTAAAATAGACACAAAAAAACAAGATAAACTAAAAAGTCAATAAGATAAAATGTTACTTCGAAACTATAATTATTTCATTTTTTCTCTCATAAAAGTCAAAAATCTCAAAAAGTCCATTCCAAACGAGACTTTTTAAGCTTAGTGTAAAATAACTAAAAAAACTAACTCATCTATCAAACGAAGTCTTATAAAGGCTTCTTTTAAGTCACATTACTTCTCTTTTATATATATATATATATTTTTTTTCAAAAAAAAATCATAAAAAATCAACCAATTTTTTTTTAGATGTGATGTCAAAACTATAGTTTGACATGTTATTATAATATAAAAAATATCAAATTTTGACATTGTGTAAATATTATTATGATACATCCAAAGGAATAAGGGAAGTGACTTTTATTGGTTTATTGGTTTTTTTTTTTTTATATAAAAAAAACGTGTAAAAAAATAAAGATATAATGTGACCAATCAATAAACTAACTTTTTTCCTAATTGTCCAAATACGCCTTAGTCAAGCAGTAAAAAAAATTACTACAAATTCAGTGAGAACATCATCAACCTGATTGACCTCCCTATACACAACAAAAACTAAATTAAATGCAAAGAGCCATACAAAGAGCTTAATGTGCACGAATCCTCGTATGTCATCTATGTAAAGACTCGACTCTTTACAATTGGCGAATGGAAAAACATTCCAACCATCCCACAATTCATAAAACATTCCAACCAGAAAGACTAATACATAACTAGACTTGCCAAATGTTTTATTCATCCATTTCAAAAGCCAGACATAGCAATCCTAATGGCCCTAGTAAAATGAATAGACTATTTTGAATTCTAAATTACGATTGTTTTTTAATCCCAAAACAAAGAAAGAAAGGTGTAACCAAAATCAAACAATTTCAACAAGACTAGTCAGCAATGAAAATAAAGATTGGTTTCCATACATGCAACATACGCAAATGTTTTTCCAAGATTTCGCTTCCTTTTATCAGAAGGTATTCTCCCCACCGTGAAGGTAGTCAAAAGTACATAATCATGAGACACACAATTAGTAAAGCACTAATGCAATTCAAGGAGCTAAAAATAGGTAGTATGCCTGCTGACCCATGATTCCACATTTCGCATTATCTGCCATCGCCATCTCCCGATTGAATAAAAGAGAAGCAAGACCCATTCTCCATCCAAACATAACAGAAGGTTCATTCTTTTTGGAATAAGAGAAGGCACACCACTCTCAAGCCGTGAGCGCGAAGTCTCCGATTGGCATTTGTCTCCGAGGATCTGCACAAATTACCAAAGATACACAGACCTTACATAAAAATAAAAATGATAAGTAAGCACATTGCTTAAGCAAGAGAATGTTTGTGTTGCCAAAATAACTATTGTAAGAGAATCATTTCAAAGATAGGCACCAGTAGCTCAATTTGTCGAATGTATGACAAGGTGGCTTCCTCCGGATGAAAATAATACTATTTTTTTTTTTAATCAAAATCGTGGAAATTGTTCAGATGCAAAATTTGAAACCAAAAGACAGTATTTCAAATGAGACAATATATAACGGATTAGAGAGAGAGAGGTCCATAAACATTAACAGAATTCTACAATTCAAGAATTGCAATCAGCACAAAATTTGGGAATGATGATTCCACAAAATTTTTGGGAAGAAGCTAATAAAATCACAACAATTGAATTGACCAGAAAAATAAAGTTTCAAGCAGCACAAGTAAATTGAGGAAACAACATACTGACAAGGAATCCGTATTGTTCCCAATTGAGAAGCTAGAACTCATAAAATAAAGAACAATATGGTAGATGTAGACTCAAGCATTATATGATAAATGAACTCCTCAACATATGAGATAAATTGCATCTTTTTGCAACTATATGCATCAATTAACTAGTTAAGATTTAACTACTATGGATGATAACACTACAGACACCAATTGCCAACATGGACCATGAGATCAAGCTCAATGGCAATGACAACGCCTGCTAACCAATGCAAAAAACCCCTAAATAGTGGGCACAATATCGACTGCATACTATTACTAAAGCTAGGTATTACCTAGACGCCTTGATGACAATGACTTGATGATGAATACCACTCGAGCAACTCCAAAAGAGAATCAAAGAGAAAAATTGTTTAACTCTCTCAAGATGGAAGCTTATGGTACTACAAAATAGGGTATGCCAAAACTTCAAAGGTAAAGGCCATTTTGTCAATACAAACTAACACGCATGTGTGAGCAGGCAGACACTTGCAACCATGAACAACTTATAAAGAGAAAAGAAAAATAAAGAGACAGCATCAGATTACATACATCAGAGGCAGTGGGCCTTCATATGCAAATGTTGACATGCCTTGTCGTTGTTTGTGCTTGGGATTGGCTGTGCATAGTACATATACACGCCCACGACGTTTAACTGTCCTACAAAACTCGCACATCTTTTTCACTGTGTAACCGGGCCCGCGGGGGACCTCGCTACAGTTCGGACTCAATTTTTGTTGCGGTTCCAAATCTCGAACCAAAGAGTCCAAATCCGGCAAATCGTTTTGAAGGAAAACAGATTTTTTGAAAGAAGTGCCAAACATGGACTGCTTTGCCAGATAACAGAGTCGCCACCTAAATATTTTAAAATGGGAAATTTAGGAAACCCTGACTCGGTGCCAAAAGGCCACGTGTCCGTCATTACCAAAGTTGGCTCGGGAACTTGGGTACGATTTGGGAAGGTCACATCGTGAGCACCCCCTTTCGCCCGGTTAAAGACCGGCCTCTACTAACCATGATATCTGTTTTTGAAAACTTTGTATGCTCTTATTCCGGTTATTAGCCTAGGATTACTATGTGATGCTCGCAGCAAACAAGTATAGACTGGGCCGTCTGAATTGGAACAAAACATTTCATGTTTGTTTGTTTGAAAATGGTGTGATGGTGCTACCCGCAGGTAGGCTAAAATGCGGATTTGCCACCCTCAAGTGGGCTTAAGAAAACAATGATTTTGCCACTATCTAGTGGGCTTAAAACAAACAGTCGATGAATTGTCCCAATTCAGATAACTCAACCTCCACCCACAGGCATCCAAGGCAGTTATATCATATAAGCAATTAGCCTCATGGTAAGCATGCTATCATGGCAACACTCACACGCATGCAAGGATGCTAAAGCATAAAACTTACAGAGTACTCCAAGCCAAAAGAAACCTGATGAAATCATGCATGATCCTAAATCTGAGATAAATGCCTAATGCAACACATGCAAAAATGCAACTATAGCAGGCTCGGCTATTCTAAACATGGCATATGGAATGCTACAACTATCAAGTATTCAATTTGGAATTGAAATCAGATCAGCTTTGTATGATCTTGCGCCGGTGCATGCAAAACAGATGAATGATGCAAACATGCTGTCATACTGTATGCTAATTTGAAATATGCCTTATATCTAACCATCCAAAGCGGGTAAATAAAAGGGAGAAAGAAATGGGGGTTGGAAGACATACATCATACTCACCCACCCTTATTACAATATTGCCCTCGCGCAGAGGATCCGAATAAATAATAATACAGTCCGAAATAAAAGAATATTACAGTCCGAAATAAAAGAATATACAGATTCTAATTAATTAACAAAATTAAATAAAGAAAGCTGTAAACTGGCGCACAGGCCAGGGACTGCCTTGCTTCTGATAGATGATGCATGTTGGGCTGCCTGGCGCGGAAATTTACTGGGATGCCCCGATTAGCCTCTGTTTGCACTGTTTCTCGAAATGCGCGCCGGATTCCGAAAAGTTGCCAACTCTGGATTTTGCTACAACAGAGAGCAGGAAAAGGGCACAGCAGTGTATTTCACAAATATATGCATGCCTCGATCCTCGTGCCACCAATCACGCATCTCGATGCATGATGGCCGAGGAACCGAATCGCACAATTCGATATAGGATGAATGCAGATGAATGCTACAATGAAAACCTAACTCCATCATGGGTGATCCGGAGTGTCGGTGACTTGAGAATTGAGACCCGTTCCGTCACTCGGAGTACGAAACGCGCCTCGTTTCCCGTGCCCGGGCTAACACCTATCCCGAACACGATGCAATATGCATGATATGCATGAAATGCAACTAAGATGCAGCCTGGTATGCACAATGCTGATGAAAATGAGATGTCTCGAAATGCGTGTCCACGGGCACGCAAATCGAGAAAATGGCATACAAGCATGAGATGACATGAAATATGATATATAATGAGACTAAAATGCAATGCCTCGAAATGCGTGCCCACAGGCATGCAATTCGAGGAACGCATACAGAATGCAAACCGGATAAAATCGAAGTGCCTCGAAGTGCGCGCACACGGGCACGCAAACCGAGGCGATGATAAGAAGTGCAAATCGGATAAAATAGATTGCCTCGAAATGCGTGCCCACGGGCACGCAAACCGAGGCGGAGATGAATGAGACGCAAATCGGATAAAACCGAAGTGCCTCGAAGTGCGTGCACACGGGCACGCAAACCGAGACGATGATGCGAAGTGCAAATCGGATAAAACCGAAGTGCCTTGAAGTGCGTGCACACGGGCACGCAAACCGAGGCGATGATAAGAAGTGTAAATCGGATAAAATCGAAGTGCCTCGAAGTGCGTGCACACGGGTACGCATACCGAGGTGATGATAAAATGAGATGGAAATGCAAATTGGACTTATACTAACATGAGTGGACCTCAGCCACACTCATATCAGATGGCGTCGGGTAAAAAAACAAAGTTGCCTCGAAATGCGTGCCCGCGGACACGCCAACCGAAGAATGCATGAAATGGCATACGGAATGCAGATTGGGCTTACGCCAACATGAGAGGACCTTAGCCGCACTCACATAGGCTGCCAGTGGATGAAAATGAGGTGCCTTGAGGTGCGTGCACACGGGCATGCAAACCGAGGCATGGCCCGAAGGCATGAAAATGATGTATAAATGAGACATGGCATACGGCAGCAGTTAAAAAAGATGCACAAATAGCCCCCGAAGTATTACAAAATTACAACCGAGGCCCGAAATGTGATGAAAGTCACCCGAAATGGCCTACAGCTATGCTATACATGCAAAATTGACACACAACAGCAAAAACAGTAGCAAGGAAGCCCCAAAAATAGCCTTTTTTCAGTACAAAACATGGCCAAATTATGATCGCAAGTATGGCAACATTAGCATGCAAAATTAGTGGCCAAAAGTGAAGTATTGAGAGAGGTAGTATATAGAAAATTCAAATGGAAAAACTTTCTTCTACAATACTGAAGAGGACCCAAAAATAAGCATATATTCAGTTTATGGAAACCCCAAAATCAATGTACAAACATGCTAAAAATTCCATGCAAAATGGAGCTCAAAAGAGGTTATAACAAGAGACATGCAAAGCATACACCAAACAACAAAACTTTCTTCATGAAACATATAGAGGGGGTCAAAATAAGACCCCTTTCAGTTCTTACCAAGAGCTAAAAACAAAGGCACAAAAGGCTACAAAACATGCAAGAATTAGGGCCTAAAGTGGATTTCAAAGGGAGGTGGTGTATAGAATGGCCAAACAAGGTTGAGCCCTTCTACAATATTTTAGAGGGGCTCAAAATAAGGACAAAACCAGTAGGGGTCGGAGCCCCAAAAACAAATGCAAATAGGCTAAAAATAGCATGCAAGATTGTGACATACAAGCTAGATATTGAAACAAGTGTATCATGGAGACACCAAATGAAGTTGAGCCCTTCTACAAAGTTGTAGAGGGGCTCAAAATAATCCTAAAATCAGTAGGGGTCAAAGCCCAAAAACTGAAAGGAAATAGGGTAGAAATAGGAAGCAAAATTATGCTACAAAAAGAGAGTTGGAGACTTACCCTTGAAGATCCGATTGTTGCTACCTCTTGGCCTGAATTTGGTGCTTCTTAGCCACTGGAGAACACTTCCTTGCTGCTGGAATGGTAGTGGGGATGGTGGAGCTAAGGGTTGATGAAGGAATTGCCTAGGGAGCTTGGAAGTTTTTTGAGAATTAGGCTATGGAGATCAAGGATTTGGGAGAGGGGCTCTTGAGATAAAATTTTCCAACCTAGGCAAAGGGGCTGTCCAGCCCTTTAAATAGGCAAAACAAGGTGTAAAATGGAAGGGAAATTGAGGCAATCTTTCCCTCCCAAAATATCCCCCGGATGGGGTGATATTTTGGCGAAAATATCCTGACAAATTGTCTTGAATGAAAGCGAAGCTGGCCGGCCAGTGGTTTTCCAAGGTGGCGGCCACCACCACACCGGTCCGGCCCACCACTGGCCGGTAGCCATGGTCAAAAAAATGAACAATAGATTTTCTGGCCGACCACTAAGGATTGGGGTCCTCCCAAGTGTAGAATAAGGCCCCAAGGTTGAATCTGGCAACTCTGAAGCATGAGCCACAACATAGAGCTTGAAGGAGAGGCTCAAAAATGAAATGCACAATTTCTGGCCGACCATATACTTTTTGTGTCCTCCCATATGTGTAGAACAAGGTTCCAAGGTTGGTATTTGGCAACTCAAGCAAAGAATACAACATTGGATTTGAAGGAGGCTCAAAAATGAACTCCCAAGTTTCTGGCCGACCATGCTTGTTTAGGGTCCTCCCATGTCCCCTGATCACAGATATATAGCTTTGGTTGGAAGAAAATACTCCCAGGGTGTTCAACATTGGCCTGGAAGTGAGAAAAACGGGCTCCGGAGGAGCGAAACTGGTTATCTGAGACAATTGCTGGCTTCTTCCCCCCCAGTGATCTTCCTAATGTTGAAACAGAGGTACCTGCCAAGTTTTAACAAAAACTAATGAGAAATGAACGCTCGGAGCCAAAACCGGGCAATTTGGGATCCCGAAAATGGGCTGCAGGTGCCGGAAGTGGTGTTCAGCAGCGAAGTGGGCATCAGGGGCCCCAGTGTTCCTCGGAATGCTAAAACAGAGGTCTCCGCCAAAAATCGGAGAAAACCGATGCAATGAATGCTCGGGGCCCAAAACGCATTGCCGTTCGGTCAAAATGGGCCGCCGCACCTAAGTGGTTCGTTCGGGTATCAGGGGCCCCAGTGTTCCTCGTAATGACAAAACAGAGGTACCTGCCAAAAACCAGAGAAATCGGAGATGGTTGGGCGGTCCCGAACCGAGGCACACAGCCTGACGGTCCCGAAAACCGGGAACCGGGCTCCGAAATGGGCAAAATGGCCTACGGCCACGAAAAGTAGCTCACGGCCACTGGGATATAGTCTACGGGACCACTCCCTTCCCTCAGGAAAGAAAACAGAGAAAACCGAGTCTGGTTCGCAAACCGAGACAAGGCATGAAGAGGTTCTAAGTCCGGAGGCGCACTACCGCGACTCGAGACTTCGAACGAGCACAAGATGCAACATCACCGAAGCCAATCGATGATGTCGAGTCTTAAGGTCGGTCAAAATGGGTGTCTCAGCTTGCCCTCTTGATGTAACTCTAAGTCAAGAATTGACGGGAGTGAATGTCAAAGCCCAGAGACGACCCATTTTTGACAAGGCCGAAGACTTAGACAATCATACAAGATGCACAGAAATATGCCCGCAGGCAGGGGGGCAAAATGCAAATGATATGCACAGAGCCAGGTGATCATGCAAATGCAGCAAGCTGTAATGAGGCAAGTATTGACAAATAGATGCAACAGTTTTAAGCAAGAATGCAAAGCAACAACTACATTTCATGCAGTTAGGAATGCGGAGAATTATTCAATTCTCGTCGCGTCTCACACGGAGAAGATACGATACCTGCGCGGTTCGTCTGGTCGCACCAGCCTCAAATGAACCGTACATACAATATCGTGCCTGCAAAAGAGAGAAATTCAACAAGAACAATATGCTAACAACATATATTCAATGTGATTCCTGTGGTTCCGAAAGTTTGACACACGCAGTGTCGGCGAGTGACTGCATAAAGCAGTGTGATACAGGTAAGGTGCGCCAGATAGCGCGATGCAACGCACTAACAAGTGCAGGTGAGATGTGCAAGATAGCACGATAAAATGCATGCACAATGCAAGTAAAGTGCACAAAATAGTGCGATGCGCAAAATAGCGCGAGTGAAATGTAATGCACTAACAAGTGCAGGTGGGACGCGCAAGATAGTGCGAATGATACAGTGCACAAAATAGTGCGATGCGCTAAACAGCGTGATTGATTTGAAATGCACAAGATAGTGCGATGTGATATGCAAAGCACAGGACAGTGCGATTGAGGTGCACAAAATAGCGCGATGAATGCAATGCACAAGACAGTGCGATGGAGGTGCGCAAAATAGCGCGAATGGTGAACTGCACAAAATAGTGCGATTGTGGTGCGCAAAATAGCGCGAATGATAAACTGCACAAAACAGTGCGATTCGGGTGCGCAAAATAGCGCGACTGATTTGAAATGCACAAGATAGCGCGATTGATTTGAAATGCACAAGATAGCGCGAATGATAAACTGCACAAAACAGTGCGATGCGCAAAATAGCGCGAATGATAAACTGCATAGAACAGTGCGATTGAGGTGCGCAAAATAGCGCGATTGTAAACTGCACAAAATAGTGCGATTGTGGTGCGCAAAATAGCGCGATTGATTTGAAATGCACAAGATAGTGCGATACGCTAAACAGCGCGAGTGAGTTGAAATGCACAAAACAGTACGATACGCTAAACAGCGCGAGTGAGTTGAAATGCACAAAACAGTGCGATACGCTAAACAGCGCGAGTGATTTGAAATGCACGAGACAGTGCGAGTGAGATACAACCACAAGATGCACAAGACAGCGCAAGTAAGATACAAAGTGTAAGTGCACAAGACAGTGCGAGCGAGATAAAATGCACAAGAAAGTGCAATAACATGCATCTTCTATGCAAGTATGGAGGCATTTTCTATGCAAAAGATACGGGCATTTTCTATGCAAGTATGGAAGCACAATTATGCAATGTTGAAAGCAAGCATATTCTATGCATGAATCATAACGATGCGCGGCACGCATGCAACAACAGTGTATATGAAAGTCTACATTCTATGCAATAGAGGATCATTAAATATGTACTCTGGTGCCTCTGATTTGCTTCTTAGAGGACTTCACAACATGCTCAGCTTAAAAAGGGCACACCCTGTTCAAATTGGCAAGAGATAACATCTGTACGTAGGAGCTACGGCTGCTGCTTGTTTTCCTGATCATATTCACAACTTTCCCTATTCTCCAACGGGGTGACAGACTAGGTTGGTTCAGTATCCAGAATTGAGGTGCACACACGCTATCTCAACCTATGGGGCTTCCATACAGATTTCAAGCCGAGGACACGCCCGTGGGTATTTAAACCAGACTTTAGTCTCGGAAATCCCGAACCTTTGCGTTCTAGGCCGCGGCCATTCGAACTCTAGTTTCCACCGTCGCAGTTGGTCTCCTAGGAACTCACTGCGAACACAGCCAAGATGTCTCTGGCAGGGAATGGTACTCAGGGAGAGCACTTCTGATCGCCATTCTGGCTTGAAGTAGACTTGATCTTGAGCTTGAGGTAGAGGCACACTCATACTTCGGAACACTGGCAAGACCTAAAGAGGTACACACGGAATATAGTCTCGGAACTTACTGAAGTTAGAACAAACTCAGATGCCCGACAGTTTCCTCTTTTGCTTTTGCTTTGCAGCCCGAACTCATAGCTTCAGATAGGTCCTGGTTTCACTGTTTTCACATGACCTGGGTTGAACCCTGCAGTTTTATGAAAGAACAAATTCTATTTTGCACAAATGCGGAGAACGGCACGGCACTTGGAGCACAAAACGATTTTTGAAATTAAGAGTGAGCATAAGTTCTCAACTGGGTATTGAGCCTACGACTGAATACAGCAGACTACGACTCAACAAGAAAATAAAAGGCACACAACCTAGACACATCGAGTAACACTCGAGACGACTCAAAACAAGGATCGAGATAAAACAAAAAGACACGACACTCAGACGTGCACAGGGAGCCTGTTTCACCAGGTATGTTTCCCACCCTTTCTTATTTGTGATTCTCACATCACTCGGCACTCCATCTCTAGTTTTCTGGAAAAGCCCTTTTCTCACTTTTTCTCTCATCGCACATCTCTCTATTCTTCAATCTCTCATTTTTCATTCCTCCCCTGGGTGGTTGATGGATAAGCAGAAAGTTGTGGGCTTTTGTCCCTGGCATTCTACCAGATTCTTCTTCTTTTACTTACAACAGTGAGTTTCTCCCACAGAGGGGTTGCGCTACAACTGGATGCGTAGCAAATCTGCAGCTGATATCGATTGATGATGCTTTGCTGGGGAGTTTGGACGTGATTAGATCTGTCCAGATGATGGAGTGGAATATCTTGGCCCATTCCAGTTCTTGCTTCGCACTTGGCTTGATACCTCGTTGCGTAGAGGGTGTGAGAGCTTTCAGCCCTTTGTTGTGCCCTTTCCTGGCGAATACGGTGCCCTTTCCGGCGAGTAGAGTGCCCTTTCTAGCAAGTATTTTGACAAAGGGGAAAAGACAAAACTCCTGACTCAACTGTGCCCCTAGTTCATCGTTTTGACCATTTTTTGTTTTTGCTTTCTACTAAAACAATTTTGACCAACATGAGAATTAGATTAACATGCTTGTTCGATTTTTGATTTGAAATCACGCAAGTCAGGCTATGAGCACTGAAAATTTTCCTTTTTGGGTCCAAGAAATGGTCCAGTTTTTGGAAAAGATGAAACAATTTTCGAGAAAATAGTCAACCTCAGAAAAAATTCTCAAAAACTATTTTTGCACACGGCCACTTGCTCAACGAGCATGGAACCTACTCCTGAGATGCACAACCTCGGATCTAAGGAAAACTGCCCCGTTCTTGAAGAGAGCTGTACGGCAACGGAAAGTTGCCCCTTGTTTGAATAGCACCGCGGCGCGTTGAATGGCAACGGAAAGTTGCCCCTTGTTTGAATGGCACCGCGGCGCGTTGAATGGTAACGGAAAGTTGCCCCTTGTTTGAATGGCACCGCGGCGCGTTGAATGGCAACGGAAAGTTGCCCCTTGTTTGAATGGCACCGCGGCGCGTTGTAGTCAGTCCTCAGAGCGATGATTGCAATCGAACTCTCGGATACAGAGAAGGCAAGGATGGTCAAAACCATTACATGGACACAATTGAATTCGAATTGTTTTACAGCTGGACTTCAGGATGAAGTTGCCTACGTATCCCAAAGAAGGGAATCAAGCCTTACGTAGTTCGGGGTTAAGGTACACTCGGGTATTTAACCTCTCCTTTTTATGCTCTAACTTTTGCCAAGGCGCCTGTTGCAGGTTTTCAACCTTGCGAGCTTTGTTTTTCTTTTCTTTTCAATTCTTTTCTTCTTCTTTTTTTCTTTTCTTCTTTTTTTTTTTGCATTGTTTTGCTTTTCGCATTTTTGTACATATATTTTTCTTGTCTCGCTCTAACTTTTGCCTGGGTCACCATTTCGGGTTTTCGGCCCAGCGAGCCTCTCAAAGGGTAAAAATGTAACCAGTCCATGCCAAATGGTTCTGAGATTGAAGCCATCTGTATCCAAGAGATTGGCTATTGTATTGATTAGCAGAAAGATCCACCTTTGGCTCTTCGAGCACATCGGACATTTTTACCCCTAGTTCGAGGGGTGTTTCTGTTCTAGCTTTGCAAGCTTCTTCTGACGAGGTCTGACCTTCTTGATCTGACTTTTGTGCCTCATGTTCGAGGGCTGCTTCAAGTCTGGCCTCACAGGCCTTGCGTTGTGGTCGACCGTTGAACATTCTGAATCCAAGTTCAAGGTTTGAAAGCAAAGGGGTTGAGTCTCGAGGTTGAGAGCGATCCTAAGCTGCACAATCTCAAGAGCGATTCCACACATGTCTTTGCAGGACCACACAAAACATTTTTTGAAAGTTTTTAAGAAAGCGACAAATCGCTCGCGCTGAAGACAGTGTAGGATCGATCTGGATCAAAGCCAGGGTCCTTCTCAGTACTCACACTAACAAGCATGATTTCATTCATTAAGGGCTTAGCACGCCTCTCTTTCTCTTAATTTGATCAAAGTTTTGCAAATCCCGAGGAATTCCTCCCTCTTTGTTTTCACCATAGTGTTCAAAAAGTTTTGAAAAACTTAGGTCATTACAATGACTTCAAGGCACAAGAGAGCAGGTGGAATGCACTGCCATTTCATTCAAATCCCGGCATAACTAGCACACGGCAAAAGCAAATGCGAGAGCGTGGAAATCACTGCTGTTTCATTCAAAATCTGTTGGCATAACTGGCTCCCTGGCAGAAACAAACTCAAAACAAAACAAAAAGACAAACGCAAAACAAAATGGTGACGCTCGAGGTAACACCCCCGGAATCACCCGATTCCTATACAACAGGACCGACTCGATATAACAAGACAGACCCACAACAAAAGAGACTGACTTAAAACAAAAAGACAGACTCAAGACAAAACAACAAAACTGACCCAATACCCAAGTCAGAAAGCAAAAACTGGTATTTGCACATTGCTCAGAACAGTGCGTGCCATTCCCACGTCTGGAGTTGATCGAGTGCCGCCCGCAGGTGGTTCATCCCCCGTTCATATAACATTATCCCCCAAGTTCACTGACCCAGTGCCGATAGACTTTGCAGAGCTTGGCGGGAGGACAACCCCGTTGTCAAATAGATCCTGTACTTCATGGCGAAGACGGAAGCAATTGTTGGTAGCATGGCCGGTTTGCTGATGGTACTCGCAGTACTGGATAGCATCATGTGTAGCCGGAAGAGGGTTCGGGAGAGGTCGAGGCTCAAGGGGTTTGAGATGGCCTTGTCCAACAAGGATTTGGAAAGCTTTGGATAAAGGCATGTAGAGGGCATGGAAGACCCTCTGACCTCGGGGTTGGTACTTCAAGGTTTGTGGATTTTTGCTGGATGCACCCGCAAAGGGATTGGCAGGTGCTGGCCTGGCTTGCCGATCTCTTCTGAGTGGAGGATTTGAGCTAACAGGATTGTCTCTGGTATATCGGCCCTTTTCCCGGTTTGCCCTTTGATTCAAACTACCCCCAACTTGAGTAGCGAAAGTATCATCCACAGCTTTTGCAACAACTGTGAGGACTTCCTCTTTGTTCAGTCCCTCAGCTTTCAAAGCCTCAACAGCCAACAGAAGATGCTCATGGGGATCTATGCCTGCCCCTACCTTGTTCTTACCACTTGCCTCCACTTTGCCAAGGGATTGGCCTTCCTCAGATGTAGCCCGCCCCAAGACTGGGGAGCCTTTTGACATGAAATTCCCAGTATGTGGTGTGGTCGATGATGGAGCCAATGTCCCGGAGGCCAGATCGGTCACAGTTCTTTGAAGATCTTTTATCATTCCCATCAACTCAGAAGTAGTGGGTTCTCGGGTTTGAGATGATTGGGGTTCAGGTGCACCCATCATGCATAAGTCCATGCTTTCTGGGATAAACACCTCAGGCTTGGGTAGATGGGCTGGGGTGATGTATATGCTGGGGTCATAGGTGGATGGCAGTGTATGGATGAGATTGAGGTAGGCGGGAAATGTTTAGTCATTGGGGCCTGAAGGTAGAGCTATCGTCCGGTTGTCGATGAGATTTTGGACCTCATGATGAAGGCGGTAGCAACGGTCGGTGCCATGACGATGGCCGATACATACTGATTACTTGGAGGGGTTATGTCTGGCTGGGAGTGGGTTAGGAAGAGGTTGAGGATCGAGAGGTTTGAGATGCCCTCTTTCCATTAAGGCTTTTAGTGCGCTAGTCAGGCTCATATGGAGAGGGGTGAAAGTTCTGCCCTGAGCTCGGGCTGGGTCGGCTATTTGCGGGTTTGGATTGGCAAAAGGGTTGGCTGCAGTGACTGTATTGATTTCAGTGGGTTCGGGAATAGTGCTACTTCCGGCATTGGTACTCCTTGGAATCATCCTCCTCGTCGGTTCACTTGTTCTGGGAATGATCCCACTGTTGAACGCGTTCTCGACCTGAACCCCCAGTTCATGCAAACTTTTGAAAGTGAATAGCGGAGCCACTATCAATTTCTGCAACATATCATGCTCGAGGTTCCGCACCATCATCTGCACTTGATCCCTCTCAGAAGGGCGGCGATCTGTCATCTGTGCTGCCTTTGCTCTCCACCTTGTAACAAATTCCACAAAAGGCTCTTTTGGGTTTTGGCGGGTTGCTTCAAGCTCTTGGATGGTCATTTCAACTTGGGTATTGTAGGAATACTGCTCGACAAAGGCCTCAGCTAATTCTTCCCAGTTTTGCTTCACTTTATCCTCCAACCTAGTGTACCAAGTGGCTGCTACACCCGACAGGGTTCTTCCATACAGAGAGAGTTTCTGTGGCTTAGTCAGACCCATCGGCTTTAGGACATCCAAGAAAAGTCGGATATGTACCATTGATCCCTGCATCTGCCGAAACGGTCAATATGTGGCATTTTGAATCTGTCTGGGAGCCGTACAGCAGATTCGGTGTGCCCATCCTCAATGTCGGGAATGGAGTTAAGGCCCTGTGCCCTTTTGAATTGCTTCTCAAGGTTCGCAATTTTCATTGCGGTCAGATCAAGGTCATTAGCATCAAGGGGATAACGCCTCTCATTAGGCTGCACCAGGGGTCCGAAAACTTGGGCTTGAGCTACCCCTTCGAGGATCTCGACCTCGCAAATCTTGGTTGGCGGAAGTGGGTCAAAGTTTGGGGGTCCCAAAGTCGATGTAAGGCAGATGCCCCAGATGGGCTCGCGTTTCAATATCGGGTCTCACTTGCATGGCGTTCCTCGATTCAACGCCGCTATCACGGAAAAATTCTTCAACCCCGTGCTATCACGGGCCGATTCTCGAACAAGGGTGATGGATCGGTGATCGACGGATCAGATGAACCGGTGAGCCTTGACTGGCCTTTCTTTGCCTTGCCTCAGCGAAAGAACACTGGTTGCCCTTGAATTGAATTTCTGACCTAACAAAGTCTATCAGCACTAGTCCAATGTACCCGGGGAATATCGGAGCCCTCTGAAGCTATGGTTCCCAGACTACCTAGCAAAAGAGAAAATCGACAGCATCTCAGCCTGATTTTACCTGAACAGATACGAGCATAGTTGAATGAGTGTGCCCTCATCAATTCTCGCCCAAAATTTCGCTTCAGAACCGACACCCTCGTAAAATCGATTCCAAAGAATACTAATGCTGATGCCCGCAGGCCTGATGCCCAACACTCATAAACTGATACATGCATTCCTTGTAGAGACGTACTCTAACAAGCACATAGCAGATAAGTGAGAGCCAAAAACACCCCTATGTTGGGGTAGGGTTTCCCTGTCCTATTTTGTCAGGAACTAGGGTTTCACTACGCACACAGCGGTCTCAAACAACCTATAAACGGGTAAGCAACCTGTCCTAGTTTGGAATGGTCACTATGGATCCGAATATGCACTAGGTCGAATGGTCAAAAGGGTGCCCCGGTAAAACCGGGGTTTGTGTTCCCATACTGGCAGAGTTCAGAATCGTCACCTTTATGGACATGCCTTGACAAGACAAGCCTCCCAAGAAACCGCCAGAATAGCAGATGGCAAACACGGTGTCCTAGGCGCACCGATGCAAATGCAATGCAAAGAAACACACAAATATAGTCAAAAGCAGATATCATGAGTTCGAGTCAAGTTCTCTAAATCCTCAATGAAGTCGCCAGAATCAGAATCGCCCATGGGACCTCGCCATTCGACTCGATTTTTGTTGCGGTTCCAAATCTCGAACCAAAGAGTCCAAATCCGGAAAATCGTTTTGAAGGAAAACAGATTTTTTGAAAGAAGTGCCAAACATGGACTGCTTTGCCAGATAATAGAGTCGCCACCTAAATATTTTAAAATGGGAAATTTAGGAAACCCTGACTCGGCCAAAAGGCCACGTGTCCG